>NC_051167.1:100772831-101402831 GCF_013339725.1 Rhipicephalus microplus | reverse complement strand
CCGCCGTGGTGGTCTAGTGGCTAAGGTACTCGGCTGCTGACCCACAAGTCGCGGGATCGAATCCGGGCTGCGGCGGCTGCATTTCCGATGGAGGCGGAAATGTTGCGGGCCAGTGTGCTCAGATTAGGGTGCGCGTTAAAGAACCCCAGGTGTTGGAAATTTCCGGTGCCCTCCACTACGGCGTCTCTCATAATCATATGGTGGGTTTGGCACGTTAAATTCCACATATCAATCGATCAATGCATCGAGATTACCTTTCGACAACTCCGCGATGTGGAATGAATTCTGCAGTGATTTGTGAGTCCGAGGCGCTCTCCGAGAAACGAGAAATTTCGTCATCCCTCGAAATCTGGCAAAGAATATAAAAGAAATAAAAGGGCGGGTAGACTTCCGCAAGCTGCTGCTGCCGCATAATCCGAAGAACGACAAATATTTCTCTTGCGCCTCGCCAAATGCGAGGCTATATTTCAGCGTGGCAGTCCCTTTCGTTCTGTCGTATATCTGTTGCCGGAAATGAAGAAAATGGAGCCGTAAGGCAGGAAAGCTAACCAGCAAAGACTCTGGTTGGGTATACGCATCTCTGGGGGACTGACATAGGGGAATAGAAAAATGAGATAGAGAGTGAGAGGAGAGAAAGGGAAGGAAGTACCCGGCGAATTAGCTGACGGGTGTTGCACCATCAAAGGCGCTAGCCTGTTGCCTTCAAAAAACTAAGCGCGTGAGTAATGTTTTCGCGTTAACGGCGCCTCTTTCCGGAAGTAATGAATCAATTTGTTAAGAAGGAAGCCTTATGTCGAATTTCAATGGGAGATTTAGATAGAGCTTTTTTTTTTTTGCTCTGTATGCAGCAATCAAACTCTGATGGCAGATTGGAAGCGCGTATTGTGTGTTTCAATGCTAGACTGAGAGTATACAGCAGATCACGGATTACTTCGCGGAGAAAATATCTTTGCTCCGTCGGAATCGGCAGGCTTGAACGGAAGTTCGCGTGATGTATTCAGCGCGCACGCCTTTCATCACGCCACGGCCAGATGTTTGCAGTCAAAGACAGCCGTGGACGACCAGAAAAGCGCTTGGTCCCCCTCCCCCGCTAGATTTGCGTTTACTAACTACTCCCTCTGAGGCGCATGCTTTTCAATCGCAGATTCGGAGAGTGTGATTCCGCTCGTATCTGCATATGTGCTCTGTTCCCGATATGGCCGAGCGCTTCTGGTCTGCCATCGGAATTGAACATCAGATGCCTGATACAACGTGAGAATTTGCCATCGGCGCCAGCACATGCAAAACATTATGTGAAGTGGAAGTCACAGATCGAGAACATTTATGACGTCATCATGACGTTGCGTAACGTGACCTTTCTTGATGGCGTCACCGCATGACAGTGCAGCTTAGTCGACGGTAGATTGATTGATATGTGGGGTTTAACGTCCCAAACCCACTATATGATTATGAGAGACGCCGTAGTGGAGGGCTCCGGAAATTTAGACCACCTGGGGTTCTTTAACGTGCACCCAAATCTGAGTACACGGGCCTACAACATTTCCGCCTCCATCGGAAATGCAGCCGCCGCAGCCGGGATTCGAACCCGCACCCTGCGGGTCAGCAGCCGAGTACCTTAGCCACTAGACCACCACGGCGGGGCTTAGTCGACGGTAGGTGGACCCCGAAGGCATAGCAAGGCCCGGTGGTGTACATGAAGCTTGCAATGCATGCTATCGTGGAGGGATTTAAAAAGCAAGTAAGGTGTGGAAAGCTTTCGCGAAGGGTAGGGGGTGGGGGTCTGATACAATTGACTGGAAAGAAAAAAAAAAAAACTTATGACAGCTCCACTGCTGCGAAGCCCGAGGCATTGCTATGCACGGACGCCCAGTGATTGGCTTTCGTATAGAGTTTCCACAGTCCTATTTACCACAGCGTCCAAGATGCATGTTGAAGCAATACTTTTTTGCAGGCTAGTTGGTTCATACTTGAAAAATTGAATTGCTGCACAAACTTGAAGAAAAAAAACAAGGGAGACAGGAACTGCGCTCTTTCGTGTCTCCCTTGTTTTTTTCTTCAAGTTTGTGCAGCAATTCAATTTTTCAAGATGCATGTCTTTTAGGGGTGAATCACGTTAGATGCTCGTTCGTTGTGTGGCACAGCACACGCAAGGTGCTCACTATACGCTATGACGATGATGATGAAGATAAGCACGCACACGCAATGATGACTATGACACTGTGATCACGGCACAGCGCACGCACTTTATGCCATGACGATGATGCTGATTACGATGAAGAACAAGCGCGTTCCAGATCATGCATTTTCGTTCTGCCATGAGTGAAAAGAATCGTGAAAGTGCCTTTGCCCGCGAAAGGCAAAGCGACAACGCCGACAACCAGCTGCTGCTCCGGAACTGTCTGTCGCCGCTTGCTACGACAACTTGTTTCATCATTGAAACATTAACGCGATGCATTGAAACATTAGTGCGAAACCAGGTTCTACCAATCGCATATCCCGGACACTCTGTGCAACGTTGGCGCTCTACTGCCATAGCAAGAAATCGCTGCTATTGATGCATTATTCATGTGCCTCTTTTGGGCGGCGTTGCCTCCATCGAAACGGTAAAAGGGGAAGGGACCACTCACGAACGCTTTTCATCTCAGCTGCTTAATGCGACGTTAATATAATCAGTTTGCGTCGTATGACAGTGTTACGGGTCTTTGGGTGACCGAATACGCTGCATCAAATACTACGCTTGCGCTTACGTTTAACGCGTTGCATGCATGTTCTCGTAGTTATCCCCACAGATAAGCGAAAAAGCGTGACTTGTTGTTGCGACATACTGTATAGTGCGTTCCGGTGGCCCCGCCGCGGTGGTCTAGTGGCTAAGGTACTCGGCTGCTGACCCGCAGGGCGCGGGTTCGTATCCCGGCTGCGGCGGCTACATTTCCGATGGAGGCGGAAATGTTGTAGGCCCGTGTTCTCAGATTTGGGTGCACGTTAAAGAACCCCAGGTGGTCTAAATTTCCGGAGCCCTCCACTACGGCGTCTCTCATAATAATATAGTGGTTTTGGGACGTTAAATCTCACATATCAATCAGTGCGTCCGGGTGCATCAGCTGGTGTTACACCCAGAAGAGACGTCATTGGGAACATCTGCAATTGCGTTAATCGCGCACCCTTTGATAAAAAGTGTTTTGCTCGAAACGGCACCTCTTATGTTTCTGTTATCGTTTTGTGTTCTCTCCAAGTTAGCTGCAGCATGCAACATAGAGAGTGCCCCATATGCGTACGGATTAGTTAGTGTATAGCACTTATTTGGTTAAAAGCAAGAATACGTATCCATTTACGTGACAGGCAGCGGTACTATACTGGTAGTGTTGCGACAGCAATTTCAGCACCTTGGTCAGAACAGATGGTAAGATTCTGACGAAGCGTTTCCCTCCTTGATGCACCACCGTTAATATTCTCGTCTTCAAATCGTCTCTGCGATAATGCACTAGACTCTCGGAGTGTTTTCAAGAGCAATGGCCTAAAAGCTCGAGGCGAAACTTCGGGAGTTGGCAAAAAACTTTCACGCCGTTGCTTAATAGTCGCGCCCACAGAGGGAGACAGTCCGCGCTGTCACCGCGCTGAGCTTGCCCACCGCTCAAGCTGTGCAGACGTAAGGCCCACGCTTCTACCGGCGATGCCAGGGTCAGCTGTGGCGCTGTAGTTGGCACATTGTTGCATATTCTGACTGTGGTTCGACTCTATGTTTACACTAAGAAAAACCTAACATCAGCCAAGAAGGTCCCGTTGTGCCCACATAGACGGTCAACCAGGTTTTTGTTTCTTGAGTTTTACATTATTATTTATTTTTATTATTATTTACGAATACTGCTGTACAGAAAAATCAACGAAAGCACAGAAACAAACAATCGTGCGCACAAATTTATGTGACTAACACATAAAGTTTTTCCCGAACTCTACAGTGTTCATTCTACGCAATGCACCATCAAGCTTGTTCCAAACTTCCACCACACGCGGAAAAAAAGAGAATTTGAAACAATCCAAACGAGACCTGAAGGGTACAAGGTTCAAAGCGTCTGTACTACGTGTTGTACGCGCTGGTATATCAGCGAAAGATAAGGGCGCGTGAACGCGGGTCATTTTGTGTACAATCTTGTGCAACAAGATAATACTCTCACGTGTACGGCGGTGTTCCAGTGAATGAAGTGACAACAAATGAGCATGTGAAGACGGGGAGAAGTCCCGATCATAACGGTTAAAAACAAACCGTATAGCCTTATTCTGCACAGATTTCAACCTGTTTTTATCTTGCTCAAGATGAGGCGACCAAACCACAGAGGCGTACTCGAGCATCGGTCTCACTAGTGTCTTGTAGGCAGTTAACTTACAATCTTTTGTCGAATTTTTCAATCTTCGCTTTAAGTGGCTTGTGTGGTCTTCTCCATTCTTGACTGTGACTTATCGGCATGATCGATCGCGCAGCAACTGCGAACTGCAATGATAAGGGTGCTGTCACACGCGTCATTTCGAGACACGCAGGAAGACAGCCCACGTACCTTTGTCCGATTTCTCATCTCGCCACTTATTTCGCATTGAGACATTTGTAGAGCTATGAGAGACCGGATCGGAAAGAGCTATAGCTGCTTTCCTCGCTCCGTATAACGCTCCCGTATTTTGCTATTACATTATTTGCCTCTTGGCCGTGAGACTGATTTTTTAGATATTTTTGCAGTTACACTATATACAAAAGCAAGCAAGTGACGCCACTTATAGGTGTCGCTTCACATCAGGTGCCATCACATCTCATCTTTGCTGAGCTGGACATGTTATCCGCTTCCTAATTTTGGATCTGTGATGCGCATGTTTGGTTTTACAGGGTTTTCAAGCACACACTCATTATCGAGGTGTTCCCTGTTGTCTCGTTGTGTAAATCTCGATAATATTAGAATTGCAGTCTATATTAAACTCCTGTTGCGTAAATTTCGTACTAATCGTGGTAAAATGATCGTGTTTTTCATCAGCTTTATTACGGAATTCATTAGGACGTGACATGAAAGAAGTAAGGCGCTTTAATTTTTCAGGCGAAAATATAAAATGTGTTTAATAAATGTATAACTAAGGCGTTCCGTTGATTTCATTGGGTTGCACTGCATGTATAATATTCACTGAATGCTGCACTAAACATTATCAAAGATCGTTGCTTGCTGGGCCAGTTGGTTCATTCACACATATGTAACAGACCATGAAACTAGAGAATACGGCAGGACTGAAAGCGCTGACTTCCAACTGTTTTATTCCAGTGACTATACCATGCATATGAATACATGCGTAGAGCCAGTGGACCATATTTTCTAGTTTTGTGTGCGATTACGTATGTCTAGACACTATCATTGTTATTTCTTGTTATTAGTAGCAGTTATTATAGTAACACCCTAAGCCAGCTCTTGCTGTTCCTAGTTCGCTCATTAGGTTTTTCAGTGTATAATATGGCAGATTCCACCTGCTGTTTGTAACATTTGGAGCGCCTCTTTCATTGTATTACCTTTTCGATGTGGCTTGGATTATTTATTTATTTATTTATTTATTTTGTGAAGAAGAAAACGCATCGTTGGCAAACAACATCGCCACCGCTTGGGTACTGGGTGCTTGGCTTCGCTCGCTCGGCTCGTGCTGATCATCGCCGGCATCTGCTCGACCGTTGCTCTTGTCCGATCGTGTTTCATCGTAGGACCACCATCGCAACAGTCGCCAATAAACCCTTTTTCAATTGGTGGAGGGTGCTGACATTCCCCGTCGCCTGAACCTGGGTGCTGCCATTCGCCGTCGCCTCAACCTGGAGCTGCGCAACCGAACGCTACCTGCCATCATGGCTACCAACAACGCGCAACCTGGCTCTTCCACTCCATCCCCCAGCAACCCCGGCGTTCTTCGTTTGCGAGAGCCCAAAGTCTTTAGCGGAGCTGATGAGACTGACGTGGAAGACTGGTTCGCTAACTACGAACTGGTAAGCGCAAACAACAAGTGGGATGACGCGGACAAATTGACTTACGTCATCTTTTACCTCACTGACGTAGCCGAAATGTGGTATAACAACCACAAAAACGACATTACGACGTGGTCCATCTTCAAAACGTTGTTCGCTGACGTTTTTGGCCGACCCGCTGTCCGCAAGTCCAGAGCCGAACAACGCTTGCGGACTCGCGCACAAAAACCAACGGAATCTTTCACAAGCTACATTGAAGACATCATTGGACTTTGCAACCGACTGAACACCACCATGCCCGAGTCGGAGAAGATTCAACACATCCTCAAAGGGATAAATGACGGTGCATATCAGCTGCTCCTCGCCCGTAATCCTGCCACCGTTGCGGAACTTGTTACTTTGTGTCAAAGTTTCGAGGAGTTGAGCAAGCAGCGCGCCCTGACTCGGCCATTTTCCTCACACGCCGACTCGCTCTCCAGTCTCACTTCCGTTCCCGACCACGCACCAACCCTGCAAGAGATTAAAGACTTCGTGCGTGAAGAAGTAGCTCGGCAACTGTCGTTGATTCCCTTCACGCAGCAGCCGCCGTCCTCTCGTCTGCCCTCACCACTCCGCGACGTTATTGCCGAAGAGGTAGCTCAGGCTGTTCCCGTCGCTGCCCACCAGCAGCCTGTGGCCGTGACTGTTCCCCATGCGCCGGCTATGCAGCCCGTGGCCGCGCCTCTTACTTATGCCCAGGTGGTACGCAGCAGACCCCGCCAGCAGCTTTTGCCACCCATGCCTGCAGTTGCTCCCCACTCTACCCCTCTTTCGACACCTTGGGCTGCACCGCGAGTCAGCAATTCCTGGCGCACTGCTGACAATCGACCAATCTGCTACGCCTGCGGTACTCCAGGACACGTGGCACGATATTGTCGTCGTCGTTTCCAATCGCAACACAACGCTACTTGGCCGTTACCGTATGACCCGCCGCCCACGCACCTACCTGCTCGCTATCCTTCACCGCAGTATGGCTACACTAATCTTCCCGGGTCTCAGTCACCCCAGCGCCCAGCTCCGACTCACTCTTCCCGCTCGCCGTCTCCTCGCAGGCGATCTCTGTCCCCAATGCGTCCCCGACCCGCTTCCTCCAACCGGGAAAACTGAACGCCGCAGTTCCAGAGGCAAGAACTGCGCCGTCATCGAAATGCCCAAGTCCTCGCACTTCACCTGCTAACGTCGTCGCCATATCTGTCGATGGTGTTTCTACATTTGCCCTCATCGACACAGGTGCTGCCGTTTCTGTTATAGCCGCCCAGCTCTGCCGCTCCCTCCGCAAAGTGACCACGCCGGTCTCTGGACTATCGCTTCGTACGGCTAGCGCACAGCCAGTCAGACCTCTCGGCACCTGTACAGCCCGCATTTTCATCCAAGGCTCTATGTACGTTGTCGAGTTCATCGTCCTTTCGGTGTGCTCGCATGACGTTATCCTCGGGTGGGACTTCCTGTCACAACATCATGCCGTCATCGACTGCGCACGCGCTGAAGTTCAATTTTCGCACCTGTATGACGAACCTTTGCACGAAACTCTTGAGCGGTCTCCAAAACTCGTCGTACGTGAAGACACTGAAATTCCGCCAGCCTCTCTTGCCGTTGTCCCTGTTTGCTGCGATGACCATAACGACGCTACAGTAATGTTTACACCTTCCGACATTTTCATGAGCCGCAGAGCCGTTTCCTTGCCTTTCGCTACACTCGACGTCACTGGGGGCCGAAGCAATATTTTCGTCCACAACCCCCTTTCTGCACCGCTTACGCTACTTGCCGGCGAATGTCTCGGTCGAGTGGAGTACCTCGATTCCTCTTTATTCCTTAACATGCCAGACGAATCGTGCAGTAGCGCCTCGACCGAACTTCATGCCCTTTCCCCACTGGAATGCTCATCGAGTGACACCTTCTCGAGTTCCATCGCTGACACCTTAAGTGCCCATGAACGCGCCGAGCTTCTTAATCTTCTCCAGCACTTCGCGAATTCATTCGACGTTTCTCAGCCGCAATTGGGTCGGACTTCCGCAGTGCACCACTACATTGACACCGGTTCGCACCAGCCATTGCGTCAAAGACCGTACCGTGTCTCTGCAGCAGAACGTCACGTCATCAACGACCAGGTCGAAGAGATGCTACGCTGTCGCGTTATTCAACCATCGCACAGTCCTTGGGCATCTCCTGTCGTTCTAGTTCGAAAGAAGGATGGATCGATTCGATTTTGCGTCGACTACCGGCGATTAAACAAGGTGACGCGGAAAGACGTCTATCCATTACCGCGCATCGACGACGCCCTTGACAGCCTCCAAGGAGCCGAATTCTTCTCCTCCTTAGACTTACGATCTGGATACTGGCAGGTTCCTATGGCAGAAGCTGATCGCCAGAAAACTGCGTTCATTACACCAGATGGCCTGTACGAATTTAACGTAATGCCATTTGGGCTTTGTAATGCTCCTGCCACGTTTGAACGACTCATGGACAACACACTGCGTGGACTGAAGTGGTCTGTGTGTCTATGCTACCTCGACGACATTGTCGTTTTCTCTCTCGATTTTCCTACACATCTGCGTCGGCTCCAACTGGTGCTGACGTGTTTAACCAACGCTGGGCTCCAACTGAACCTTAAAAAGTGCCGCTTCGCCGCGCGAGAGCTGTCCATCTTAGGGCACATCGTGTCCAAGGATGGTGTTCGACCCGACCCTGCAAAACTGCGAGCAGTCGCTGAGTTCCCGAAACCTACTACACTGAAAGAATTACGCAGTTTTGTCGGACTATGCTCGTACTTCCGGCGCTTCGTGCGAAATTTTGCGTCGATCATGTCACCACTGACCAACCTCCTACGCGGTGATGCAGACCTTTCATTCTGGTCTTCTGACTGCGACGTCGCGTTTGCCACGCTCCGTAGTCTGCTAACATCTCCTCCAATTCTTCGGCATTTCGACCCAACAGCTGCAACGGAAGTTCACACAGACGCTAGTGGGGTTCGTCTAGGCGCCGTCCTCGCCCAACGCAAGCCGGGCTACTCCGAATACGTCGTCGCTTATGCGAGTCGCACACTTACTAAAGCTGAAGCCAATTACAGCGTCACTGAAAAAGAGTGCTTGAAAAAGTGTGCTGAAAAGAGTGCTGAAAAAGAGTGGGCGCTTCGCAAGTTCCGCCCTTATTTGTACGGTCGCCCATTCGACCTGGTAACGGACCACCATGCACTTTGTTGGCTCGCCACATTGAAAGATCCTTCTGGCCGCCTAGCTCGGTGGGCACTGCAAATCCAGGAGTACGACATTCGTGTCATCTATCGCAGCGGACGCAAGCATTCTGACGCCGACGCCCTGTCGCGTTCACCTTTACCTCCCGACTCGGCCTGCGAAACCACTGGTACCAACTCCGTCGCATCTCTCGACCTCGACTCTTTTACCGGTGAACAACACAAGGACCCGTGGATCGCTTCCCTTTTTAACTGTCTCTCTGGATCGTCAACCACTGCGGTACCACGATCTCTCCGACGTCAAGCTGCTCATTTCGCGATTCGTGATCGGCTGCTACACCGACGCAACTACGCCCCCGAAGGTCGTAAGTGGCTCTTGGTTGTCCCGCGCAGCTTGCGATCACAAATCTGCGCCTCCTTTCACGACGATACCCAATGTGGTCATGCCGGAGTTTTCAAAACTTACGAACGCATTCGCCATCGCTTCTACTGGCGCGGAATGTATAATTTCGTTCGAAAATTCGTTATGGGCTGCCCTGACTGTCAACGCCGCAAATCACCGCCTTTCCACTCGTCCGGTGCGCTTCAACCGCTCCCGTGCCCTGCCAAACCTTTCGATCGGATCGGAATTGATCTCTATGGCCCTCTACCGACAACATCAGATGAAAATCGGTGGATCATAGTCGCTGTGGACCATTTAACACGCTACGCTGAGACCGCCGCCCTTCCAAGTGGCACTGCGCGGGACGTAGCATCCTTCATCCTTCATCGCTTCATACTAAGACATGGTGCACCTCGAGAGCTACTAAGCGACCGAGGTCGAGCCTTCCTATCAGAAGTCGTCACGTCTCTGCTTTCTCAATGCCATGTTGTTCATCGCAAGACCACTGCATACCACCCGCAAACTAACGGGCTCACGGAAAGATTTAACCGCACCCTTGGCGATATGCTCGCCATGTATGTGACATCCGATCATACTAACTGGGATCGCATTCTTCCATTCATCACGTTCGCATATAACACCGCGGCACAGTCTACCACTGGATTTTCACCTTTCTTTCTTCTTTATGGACGCGAGCCATCCCACACCATCGACACTCTCCTTCCATACCATCCTGACGCATCCGAATGCCCATCTGTGTCCGAAGCTGCCCGTAATGCGGAAGAGTGCCGTGAACTCGCACGCACCTTTACGTCGCAAGAACAACAGCGCCAGAAAGAAAACAACGCCGACTCTTCACAAAGCCCCAGCTATTCCTCGGGATCACTTGTATGGCTGGCTGTTCCTTACCAAAGCCCCGGCATATCCTCAAAACTCGTTCCAAAGTACGAGGGCCCATACCGCGTTTTGGAGCAAACCTCGCCGGTGAATTTTCTCATCGAGCCACTTTCCCCATCTGACGACATGCGCCGGCGTGGACGTGACATCGTCCACATCGTCCGCCTTAAGCCATATCATAGCCCTCTGCCTCCAGACTCTTAGGTCGCCAGGATGGCTCTTTTTCGGCGGGGGCAAATTGTGAAGAAGAAAACGCATCGTTGGCAAACAACATCGCCACCGCTTGGGTACTGGGTGCTTGGCTTCGCTCGCTCGGCTCGTGCTGATCATCGCCGGCATCTGCTCGACCGTTGCTCTTGTCCGATCGTGTTTCATCGTAGGACCACCATCGCAACAGTCGCCAATAAACCCTTTTTCAATTTATTTGATTTAATGATTGATAGAGTGATTGATTGATTGATTGATTGAGCCGGTGAATATTATTTCTGTCTACTTCGCAGAGGCCACGTCAATGGACGCTTCTTGTCGGGATCAGCTGTTGAGCGGGCTTAATTCAACGCTGCCTCCAAGCGAGCCGCCGGGAAACTGCACCGCTCTGCCCGGATTACCAAATGACAGTTGCTGTTCCTCAACGGCGGAGGATCCCGGAGACGGCTGGATATTCGACCGTTTCGAAGTCAAGGTCACACTTGTCGTCGCCTACAGCATGGTCTTCTGCTGCTGCTTTTTCGGTTAGCACCGACTCTTCTGCTGACTCAGTGGCCTCGTAGATAATGTATTCAGTGCATAAAGTAGACACAGTGCATACAGAAGTATGCACTCTGTGTGCTGTATCTACTTTTTTGCGCTGAGCAGATCATTGAAACTAGCCCAATCCCACACTTTACTCCTCTTAGAGTTTTCGCATGCGGGCCGAAAATTCTTCCGGAGGTTGAACCTAGGCTGTGAGTGATGAAAAAAAAAAAATAAGACCGCTTCACAATGCATCGGAGCTAAAGACCCTTCTATCTACCCGTCTCGTTTTCTTATTCTTTTCTTTCCACCTCTCTTTCTTTTAATGTTCTTCAGTTTTTTTCTGCCTTTTTCTCCTTTTTATTTATTTCAATTTTTATTTAATTTTTTTCCTTTCTCGTCTGCTTGCTTTTTTTCCTAATTTATACGCGGTCTCGCCTGCGTTATGCCATGCAACGACAGCATGCGACAACATATACAAAAGCTTTTACGAAAGCATATATGAAACATATACGAAAACAGATGCGACTGCATATACGAAAGCTCCTTGGCGAGAACGCGCACTTGAAAAGCTACAGATTGCTATGCAACACGTTGTTTTGCCCACATTGCGCAAAATGGTAATAATGATAGTCACAATATTAATAATAACACTATTTCGGGTGTTTATAATAATAATAATAATAATAATAATATAATAATAATAATAATAATAATAATAATAATAATAATAATAATAATAATAATAATAATAATAATAATAATAATAATATAATAATAATAATAATAATAATAATAATAATAATATGAAAATATGTACTTTATGAGAAAAAGGCATTGCCAAACCCATGTTAGTGAATAATGTTGACACGCACATTCATATAGTTTTTAAGTATCTCACAATAAAAAAAAAGAATGCGGCTCATCTCGGTTGAGCCAGGTTGCGTAAGCGAGAGCTTTAGAAATGGAAAATGGAACGACGCTGTAAATTCCAAAGTGTGTTCAGCAAAATTTTGTGGCCATTCTAGAGACAATGCAATGTCTGTTTTAGGTTAGTTTTTTTCCTTCGTTTTTTGCACTGTCTCAGTGATGACGGAATGAAGTGTAAAGAGTAGAGCCCCCTACAACTCCACGGATGAATTTCACGCAGCTTGCCACGTGGTATTCTTTCTTCTCTGCAAGGACACGCGAAGATACACAGGGAAACTCGCTCGACTATATATGCCTGTGAAGTTTTAGGATAGATTCGTAGCTCGAATCCGCCGTGCTGTTCACAGTTGCTACTGGGGCTGTTGTGGTTCCGCACTGATTGTTACATTGCTATGGTGTACGTAGCTAACGCTAAGCCCTAGCCCAAGCAAAAGTTGCTTTGCCTTCAATGAAAAGTGTTCGCAGCGTACTTCTCTGCTTGTATGGAATTCTTTATGTCCCCTTTATATGAAACAGTCATGTCGAGTCAGAAGAATCATTTTTTTCTAAACAGACAATGACATACATGCAGGTATATGCCATGCCAAATGAGTTTTCTGGATTCACCGAGGTGTAGCATATGGCGTTCAGCCCCTAAATTTGAAAAAGTACTCGTGCCCTTCTTGTTAGTTTGAACGAGTTTTATGTGAGCTATATAGGAATTGAACCATATAAGTTGCTTGGTTCTTCATAGCTCATCTAAGGCCCCGCTTGAAACGACCCATGGGTCTTCTAAAACAGAGCCCGTTTGTTTTGCATGCGCATTTCGCAGGCAACCTGCTGGTCATCGGAGTGGTAATCATGAACAGGCGCATGCGTACAACGACCAACTTTTTCCTGACCAATCTGGCTGTGGCTGACCTGTGCGTGGCCATGTTTTGTGTGTACCAGAACCTATTCTTCTACCTCACTCCTCAGTGGGTGCTCGGAGACTTTCTGTGCCGAATGTACTTTTTTGTGCACGGACTCAGCTACACCGCGTCCATTCTCATACTCACCGTAATCTGCGCCGAGAGGTACCTGGCTATTGTGCATCCCATGTTGAACAAGCAGGTGAGTGCCCTAACTCATCTACTGCTGTTGGCTCGACAATTTGCAACTGAAAGAACTCTGAACGCTCCGCAACAGGGCGAAATTTTCCGCTGGAAGACTTATGGTGTCTCACAACTACTTCGCTACATCGCAATATACAAATGAGTGCGGGACAATATTTGTGTCCAGAACTAACTATTAGGGCGAGGTGCTTATATGACGTATTCGAACATGACATTTGACAAAAAGAAGGTGTGAGGAAAGACACTCCTGAATATTTACTGAATTAAGGTGATTTCTTGTGCAAGGTACGCGTACCTTGTTACAGTTGTCTCAATGAATAAAAAAACTTTATTGCAGACCTGCAGGATGCACTTATAGCTGTCTCAATTATGTTGAAAAGAATGGTACACTGGGTGTATTTGCGCAGCACGTAGAGGATGGCATTTCAACAATAACTAATATATGGCCATTCACAGTGCTTTCTCTATACCAATGAACATATCTTGTTATGTTGTGCCAAGTTGCAGATTAATGTTGACACATTCCTCCTGAGGAGGGATGTCAAAACTCTGAGGGAACAGCTTGTTTTTCGTACTCGACTGATGCAGGTGGTGACGATGACCCGGCTGCGCGTGACCATTGTGACACTGTGGATCGTGAGTGCAGCCTACTGCAGTCCCCGAATTGTGATGTACGGCACCGTAGAAGCGATAGTGGACGACAAGCGCGAAGCCCTGTGCGTCCTACAGAGGGCGCTTTACGACTCCAAGACCTACGACTTGGTAAACTTCGTCGTCTGCTTCTGGTACCACTGATCATCATCAGCGTGCTGTATGCCATCATCTGCTACCAGCTCTGGCACAGTCAATCCATCGTGTCACAACCACAAAACCACATCGCTGCCAACTCGAACCACCAGCTCGTCTTGAGTGCCCCACTGTGCCATCAGAAGTCCCAGTCACAGCCAATGCCACCACCAGCGCACAGGCAATCTTCTTCAGGAAGAAGACTCCGAGGGATCGCTTTCCGCCAGTTTAAAGTTAGAGTACGCGCAAACCTTTGTAACTACATCCAACAATGCCAGGGAGCCTTGTTCTGCGACGACAGTCACGTTGACCATGCCCTACACAAATTCTGCTCAGAGGATCATCGATGACCAACAGCTGACCAGAACGAGCTCTGGCTGCAACCGGTGCGGAAGTGTGGAAGCACCCAGGACGCGCTAAGACCACCGTCAAGACATTCTATTACGCCAACAGCTCAGCGGCGTCGGCGCTGAGGCCGCGGCGGAAAGTTATCCGCCTCCTGGTGGCCGTCGTCTTGAGCTTCGCCCTCTGCAACCTGCCTTTTCACGCGCGCAAGCTCTGGCAACACTGGTCGAAGGAGTATAATGGTTCCAGTCCTGGAGCCGCCATCTTGACCATTCTGACGAACCTCGTGCTGTACCTGAATTCGGGGATCAACCCGTTCCTCTACGCTCTGTTCTCCAGAAACTTCCGGCAGTGTATGGCCGACGTCTTGTTCTGCCGCAACCACAGGTTCCGCTCGAAGAGCCGTTCCTCGTTTATCGCCATGTCCAAGTCGCTCAACTCTCACGCGAGCCAGGGAACGCCCCAGGCTGCCCATCAGGTTCACGGACATCGGCAAGCGATGCAGCAGCAACACTTGTGACTGCCCCGCCAACCTCTTTGGTTCAGGGTTTCGAAGGTTCTGCTTGTTATAAGTTTCTTCAAACGTGAAACGTCACACCATGTTCGGGCTTCAATCTTCCTTGCAGCAGATCCAATACATTGTGTTTTTCACTTGCCGCCAGGTGGGAGCAGATAGTTCTGGACGTGCTGGGAGCTGAAGTAAGGTTCGTCGAATGAGAGTTGTCATGCACCCTATTTGTAAGGCGGAAAGCGTTAGTGAAACTCATGCGAATTTTTAAAAAAGAAACGGGCTTTTATTGGCATGGTATGAGGAGATGTTGGCGCAAACCTGTCGAACAAAATTTTCAAAGTAACAGGGGAACATAAATTTACGTCGCACATACAAAAGGCAATGTAGTTAACTCTACGATAGTGTGAAAGAAAATATCAGGAAATGCAAAATAGTGATGTTCTAGTATTGTCTCTAGTCAGTGCTGATAGGTTGTCATGTATAAATAGAGTAACAGAAACCATGTCACAATAACTGCGACACAACACATTTGCACTACGAAGCTTTAAAGCTGTCAAATGTTTAGTCAGCCAGGAAAATCACTTCTTATGCATAAGAAGTGATTTCCCTGGATGACTAAACATTCTACAGCTGGTCATCGCTTTATGGTGAAAATGTGTTGGTGACAATTTTTTCGTCTTTTATCAACTAGTGGTATTTGCATTTTCATGCCTCTAATGGTTGCATTTTCAGGTTGCAGGTAATGGTTGCATTTTTAAGGTTGCATTTTCATGCCTTTAATGTTGACACCAAGTTAGCCAAAGCATTTCGAGCACTAAGCAGGCATATTGTTGGTGTATACACGAGGGCAGAAATGTTGGTATAGATATGTGGTGAAGTGACAAAAAACGCCAATGCGCGATAATTTCAAGCACAAAAATGTCAAGACAGGGCCGACGCCTACCTAATTCGGTAATTAAAAGAAAATTGGGGCGCTGTTTCCTGTCCTTGCATTTGTGGCGTGAGACGGAGTAAAATGCGGACCTAGTGGCCTTCCCCACTATTTTCCCTCTCTCTGACTTCTATTCCCACCTCTGGCTATTATTATTATACGTACTGTGCTAAGCCGTACCCTCCCCCGCTTCCTTGCCTGCCACACTCCCACTTCCGTTTCTAACCCTTTGATATACCACACTATACATGGCTATGATAATCGTTACCATCACCTTTCTGCCTCACCCTGACTTTCCATGCCATGCACTTGCTACACTATACATGGCTATGATAACCTTAGCATCTCTCCCTCTTCCTTTCCTACCTCTTTATTTTAACTTCGCTCCCCTAACTCACACTGCTTTCCAACAGCCTTGCTATGCTATAATATGTTGCTTTTTCGTCTGTGCAAGTCTTGGCATGATAACTAGATGGTGTTCCTTATGTTACTTAACTAGGCTCTTAATGTCACTCACCTTCAGTCAACCAGTTAATTAGACACAACAACGCAGTTTTACGAAGCTTAAACAACTACACTGTTAAAACAGCTTAAAACAGCCTGTTTTATTTCCAGTGTGTTCGTCAGGCATTCACCGACGCGTAAACCCATGTTATGTTGTGGCACATAGGTGATGCACGAGGGGGGGGGGGCGCTTCTCCCTCTTGTCACCCAAGTGGGAGGAGGGGAAGGGGGGCGAAAAATGCAGCCCCATACATTGACGTAGTATGGAGGGGCCGCGTTGCGACTAACCTTCGCTTTCCCTGAAGGACAGCCCTGTGCACCCGTAATTGTGAGCATACATAACTATACGTGACCGTGTTCATTCGACTGGGTCGCTATTTGATCGAGCTCAATCAGGTTTGTGGGGTGTGTGACACGTGGTCGACATGGGTGATAGAAACCAAAGGGGATGTTTCCCGTGCAGTAATATCGTGCCAGTGTTGACTCTTACGAGTTGTATAGTAACCGTATTATCGGCTTGAACTGCTCTCAGAAGCCGAAACGTCCATTTCTTGATCATATACATTTTCAATTTCGATAGTGACTCGGCGTTCCGCTTGTGGCTATTTTTTTAGAAAGTCAGCGCTGCTCGTGGCTGTTTTGCATATCGTGCATATGTGTACCGACATTTGAAGACATAGCTCATGAGGTGATGTTGTCTTGTAAATACAATACTCATAAGTTTCATAATGCATGCGTTTTTTTTTTGTAAGCAGCTGCTTACGCCACCAAATAGCGAAATCCTATTTCTACTCATACTGAAGTGCTGCTAGCTTGTGGTAGCTGTTTTAACGAATGTCGTGTCGATGTTCAGGTCACATGGTAATAATATGGGTGCTAACTGTGTCGCTCTAATGTCTATAATTGGTTACAACCTGAAAAAAAAAAGAAAACAAGCTGCAGCCGCCAGAACAGCGGTGACTCTGCCATTCATGTGAGCAAGGTTGTCTTGTTAGGTGTTTTTCGTTGCAACCGTGACTACTTTTACTACTACCATAGCAATGCCATGGGCCCTCTCAACGGGTTCTTGCCATCAACGTCACCATCGCCGTCATGTTCCGTGTATTATCATCAGCATCAGTAACAATCCCAATGATTCTTACGTTCTACCCGCGCCTAAAGAGCTCTCTATCGGGAGTGACGAACTCAGTTGAACAGAGACCGAACGAGCCGGTCCATATTCGTCGCTCGGACGATGTGTGCAATAACATCATGCGCCGTGCGAAGCGATAACATCATGCGCCGTGCGTTACTCTCTGCTTAAGCGCCTTCGAATGCCGGTTAAGCATAGAGTAAACACCGCGTTCGTTTTGAAAGAGCATGAAATGACGCGAGGGAGAGATATGGCTTCAATCTGAGAAGTAACTGTGAAGATCAACTATATGGACGCGCGCACCCGCTCGGCAGGCATCTGGGGACGGCTCGTGTATCCTTCAACGCGCTGCGCCCTCAACGCGAAGAATCCGCTTCCCTACCTATAATAGTCATACTCTCTTACACCAGCGTTTTGTGGAATTACGCGAGACTGGATCTACAAAAGTTAGCTGACCGCGTTATTTCTTAGAAGATTACAACTTCTTGCTATCGCAATCATGGCCTCGCCCGTGCGGTGAAACTGATTTTTTTTGTTGCTAATCAAAATACTTCGCTAAGCACTTATATTCGTCGTTCCTTTTTGATTAATTACGCTTCAATTAGAAGTCACGATAGGACGTTTACTCGACTTTGCCAGGAAGTTGAACTCTTTTGACAGAAAACCAGTGACACGAATATCTGTCTGTATAGTGAAATAAGCAGCCTGAAGTACGTCAAGGGTGCTTGACGTCGCAGAATATAGCAAATGCAATAGGAAGGGGTATCTATTTAAATTTTATCTAGGGACAAAAATGGCAGTGGGCGCAGCTTGCATTTCTCATAGGTTGTAGCCAATTATAGTTCTGAACCATTGAATCGTGAAGCGCCTTCTCAGCATTGAATTCACACATTATTGCAGTGGCAGCACTTTCAGCTTCAGTGTGGTTGGAAATTTCGCTTATGCTGAGCCGGTAAGCTTGGAGATGTGTGTTTTCAATTCATTACGCTGAGCCGCTAGCTCAACCAACTGTTGAAACCAGTGCTCCAAGGGGCTGCGGGATTGCCTGTACATATAGCGCACAGCGAGCGATGTTCCTGTTTACGTAAATGTGTGTTTTTACTGATGTCGCCATGGTCTTTGCTGCTTGTTGTCGGCTAACGTACTTAGAGGGAGAGGTCTATCTGCACCTCAACATCTCGGCGTCATGTGACGTGACGTCACGCACGGTGTCGTAAGCCCACAACAAAATGTAACTGATAGGCGTGCTTCTGCTTGGCCTTGTATAAGTGTTATGCCAGCGTCAGTGGTTGGCCCGTGCAACTGAGGGACATTAACCTGCGCCGTGTCCATCAACGGGTCTCTCTGTTTCACAACAGCGTGCAATGCTGTGCTAGTTGGTTTCTGTCATGGTTGAATCGGCGCAAAAAGACGATCACTCGAGAAGGGAAACTACACCGTACAGACACTTAACCAACAACTGTCGATGTTTATGACATAGGGAGAGAGAGAAAGCGAGAGATAACAATGCAAGGAAAGGCAGAGAGGTTAACCAGACGCACGTCCGGTTTGCTACTCTGCACTGGGGAAGGGATGAAGGGGAGAAAAGAGGTTGCATAGAGATAAGAAATAAATAAATAAACAAGTAGTCTGACTGACTGCGCACCCTCACCATTACTGAATTAGTCACAGTTTTTTTTAGAAAGTCAAGTTCAAATTCACGGAGATTGGTGAATAGGCCAAAATCGTAAAGAAAATGGCTATCGTTAATGTGAAAAGGTTGCATGGATTTATGTGATCTTTGATGCACGTGCCTAAAGGGGACATGAGTGCTAAGAAACAACGTTTAAAACCGGATGATCGACAATGAGATGACAAACGTGAGGTAGGGGAACCCTGTGTGCTGCTTGCGTAGTCTCACATTTAGGTAAACAGTGCCTGTCATTTGTCTTTATTCCTCTGGCATTGCTGTTTTTTTGGACAGCGAGGCTGTTCATTCCGGAGCTTAGGCCCTTTGGTGTGCGGAAAAAACCAAACAAACAAACGCACGGGCTCTTTGGCAAAGCGCTTGAGGAAGGAAATGACGAGATGGAACGAGATGAGATGACGAGATGAGATAAAGATAACGAGAATAAATAGAACGAAATATCTCTTGGTGATCGAGGTGGGATTCGAACCTGGGCATACACTCAATGAATGGGAGTGTTGTAACTGCTCCGCTATTGAGGCCCGCTAGCAGGAAACGCATTTATGCGAAACCTATGATCGCATTCACTTTGGGCGAGAAAACCAGAAAAAAGATAAAAAAACAAAGTGATACATATAGAAAAAAGAGAAAGAGAAAGAAATAGGTGTAAAGATAAAGAAAGGTGCAAGAAAATGAGAGAAATAAAGAAATAGAGAGAGAGGCTAAACATGGCTTTCCCGAGCTTCTGCTCGTGCTCCTGTGGCTATTTCTAAGCTTGACCCCGTTTATACGCTAGGTTGGCTGGTATGCTAAAGGAGGTCTGTCTGCTCCGCTGTTCCTTTGTGTTTGATATTATCAGTGCGAAGCAACCATGATAGTTGTTTATTTTTCGCGCTGTTTTTACCATCAATATTTCGCCACCATCACTATAGCGAAGGGCCAATGTCGAAAACGACATTCTTCTCTACCTATGACGTCACACGTTACGCCCGGATCACGTGACGCCTAGCAATTGAGTGGAAAGTATACTCTCTTCGTGGCAGCAAAGCTTCCGCTAAGGTCTCGCCGTTTGTCTGGGTGCAGTGTGCCACGAGTGACGATGCACATATGCGTGGATATTAAATGGTGAGCTGTCACCACATAGTACTGTGTTCCAACGTGTCTGTGTCATTTTCAGTTCCGGCCAGTTATTTCCAAATGTTTACGTACGCACGCGCTTGACAAGTATCTTCCTACTACAATTACCTTTTTGTGACCCACCAAGGAAAGGAAGGCGCTACCGAGGCGGACTTGTGACCCACCAAAGTTTTGTAGTGGCTATGGCCCTCTGCCACTGTGTCAAAGTTCGCATGATAAATTCCGGCCACGGCGACCACGTTTTGAAGGAGCCAAAGTGTTAGACGCCCCTGTATACTTTGATTTAGGTGCGCGTTAATGAACCCCAGGTGGTCCGCATATCCGGAACCCCCCATTGCGGTATTTTATAATGTTTCGGGACGTAAGACCACAACAAATATTTTTAACAGTTGCTAACAAGCTAAATTAATCGTCGTTGTTTAGTGCCCACACGTTTTGTTTTTAAATTTCAATACAGAATAAACGAGATTAGAAGTGAAAAAAATTCACGTTCTATAGGCCGCATCTAACTATTTCGTTAAGCACGCGTGACTAAGCGCAGCTCAGCTAACCACGAAGTGTCCAGAATGATGGACTTTATTACATTCACTTGAGGGTAACTGATTGAGGGTCATTGAGGGTAATTGACTGGAATTCAAGAGAAGGCAAACGCGAGAGGGTGAGATGGAAAGTTAGGTGAAAGATGGAATGAGAACCTGTAGCACACGGGCCCTTATGAAATCATACTACTCTATTTCTTCGATGGAGTTGTCGCACTGCTACAACGGGCACTTTTGAAGGCCGTTGAGTGGTTTAGGCGTTTATCGCGAAAAAATGTGTGACGCTGTGGATTCTTATTTTTGTATACATGTTACCTTAAATGAAATACTGTAGGTTCACTCAAAAACTTAAATATGTCTCTTGATGATGTTTAGATATTTCAATAAAGTGTTCATTCGTGGTTATTGATGCATATTCAGCTTTAAGGTATTGATAAGCGAAACTGAAGTGAACGATACACAGCGAGACATCACGCTGAAGACGAACACACGGCTTTCGTCGAGAGCACGTGCAGTTCACACACATTGAGTGGCAAGAACACTGTATTGAATTAATGACAACCCTCACATACACAAATTTTAAATCATACCATTAACATTCCATATTTATAGTAATGTTTCTAATCCTTTGTACGAGTGCACCAAGTACACCGCGAAGGAGAGAACACGTTCGCACCGTTTCGGCTGCCGTCGCTCAATGGCCATCGAAGTTTCAGTGGAATTGTGACGTGCTCCGTTGAGTCGATAGACTCTTGACTCAATGTCCTTCAAGACCACCAGTGTCGCAGCTCGTGTTCGAGAGGGGAGTCAAAGACCATCGATCAATGGGCTTTCAAACGCTCGCGTAACATGGGTATAAAAAGTTTGCGGTTACAATGCGGCAGCAGCAAGCACAGGCTATGGTTGATCGGTGGAACATGGGAGAGGCCTTTATCCCGCATCTGCATAGTCAGGCTGATAATAATGATGGTAGTGATTCAAATATCAAACCAGTGTACACAAACACTATCTACGGCATGTGCTCATAAGGCCCATTTAATACCAATCACAAATGTTTTAGAATACCATATAAGCACGTAAAGAAGCAAGCTCAGTTTCTCGCCTCCATCCCCTCTCCATTAATCATTATCTTCTACTATGTTTCATGTCAGCTGTCCCAACATTCTTCAATACATGAAGCCATCATCCGTGAGCTTGACGAGCTACTGCCCCGTTATGCAGGTTTAATGCCGATTATCGTGAAGTTATCTCTCACTGTTCAAAAAGCCACCCGCAATGAAGTCTTGTTTTGCGTCTTAAATAGCAAGAACACAAATTCCAAGCACAAATAGTTTGGAGTTATGATTGCTTAGTTTTGGAACCATGAAACATGTATGAGAAATGTTTCTCCAACGCAAAAAGAAGAAGAAAATAAAAGCTGCCCCGCCGTAGTGGTCTAGTGGGTAAGGTACTCGGCTGCTGACTCGAAGGTCGCAGGATAGGATTCTGGCAGCACCAGCTGCATTTTCGATGGAGGCGAAAATGCTGTAGACCCGTGTGCTCAGATTTGGGTGCACGTTAAAGAACCCCTGGTGGTCGACATTTCCGGAGCCCTCCACTACGGCGTCTCTCATTATTATATGGTTGTTTTCGGACGTCAAAGCCCACATATTAATCAAAATAAAAGCTCGCAAGGGAGCAGGTAAGCTGGGTCCAGCTGTGGATTCCTACGCGAATTTTAACTGCGCCCACATACTCCGCAGTTCAAGAAACCACTTTAGAGGAATGCATGAATGAAGCACCAGATATGTTTTCTTGCTGAAAAATAAACTATTTGGCGGGTTGGCAACGCATATTGATTAAAAAAAATCGCAGCATATCCATGGACTGAATGATGATGAGTCGGGCAAAGCATCCGTCAGTCCGTCCACGTTTCCGTCCGTTAGTTCGTTCCTGCTTCCGTCCGTCCTTGTGTACATTCATCCGTCAGTGCGTCCATCTGAGTCCGTTCATCCCTCCGTCCGTGCGTCTGTCCATCCGCGCATCTCTGTCTGCCTATGAATCCGTCCGCGCGCCCGTCCATCCATTTTTTTTTGCTTGTCTGTCTGTCCGTCTGTGCGTCCGACCATCTAGTGAACACTCCTCGTATCGCCGTCTCGCATCTTTTCATCATGTATTCATCATATATAAATACTGCCATCCAGCGGAAATTCCAAGGGTTAAGCCAGAGGTGGCTACCTACTACTACTACGACGACGACTACTAATACATCGCAGACGCATGACTCACGGCTTAAGGAGCTTCACCCCTAAAAGAATTTAAACAAAAACCTGGGACTGGTGTTTGTCCTGTAATTGTCTTCGTCTTGTCCCATGTCTTTTCGCACCCTTTTCAACCACAGTTTTCATACACAAAGAGGGGGGGGGGGATGTTACCATGCTCACAACTAACGCTGAAGTCACCAAGAAACACTCGACAGAATTCCATAGTTACAGTTCTCGACTGCTGACTTGGAGGTCGTGGGATCGGACCCAGTCCGTTACAGCCGCATTTTTAAGGAGGCGAAATGCCTGACTCTCGTGTATGCCCAGGTTAGGTGCATGTTAAAGATGATACGATGGTCTAAATTTCTGACGCTATCTGCTAAGGCGTCTCTCATCGTCACATCGTTGTTTGGTGACGTAGTACCCCAAGCGTTACTGTTAAAAATTATTATGAAACCATCCGGAAATAAATGTATTGGTAGATCAAGCCCCAAGAATAAACGACGACCACCTGATGGAAACGTGGGAGGCCTAGCTCGTCCTCGAGGACCTGGAAGACCAGCGACAACTCGTCGCCAGGGTCAAGAGGGCAGTCGAAGCCAGAGGGTTCCTCGACTAGGCAACCCTCCCAGCTTAAGGTGACACCGCGCCTCGCTCGGAACACTGTTTTCTAAATCAACTTTATTTCTCTCTCTCTCAGTGCGTAGAACAGCAAATAAAATTTCGCATTTGACAGAAGACCACTGCAGGTAAGTACGCGATCGATACGGGCAAGTGGGAAGGCACAACTTACTGGAAAGAGCGACACGTGACAGAAAAGATCGCACAATAAAGTATCCAAAAAAAGCAAGGCTTTCCTGTTCGACGCAATGAGCCATGTAAAGAAGCCAGAGCTTTCTTAAAGCATTCAGTTTGTGTTTTATGGTGTGAGTGCAGTTTGCACGATGCTTTCAGAAGTTAAACTTGGTCAAGTAAAGAACCAAACAACCGCGCAGAGATTGGTCAAATAATGATATAAAAGAAAGATTTGTTATATTACAAAAAAAAAGAAAACGCTGGCAGGTGGAAAAAAAAATATTCGTTCACAAGCATCATGCTGTCATCTAGGGTATTGCGTGCAAAAAACAACGGCACAAACCCTCTATAGTGTCACAACAAGGTGGTGCCGCTGTCGTGGTGGATATCTTGTCACAAAAACTGCTCTTTCAACGAGATCTACTCCCCGAAGCGGTACGTATTGGTTTTGATTAATCGAAATTACTTTTCTGCCTCATCGACCGTTAGTCGACACTTTCAACAGTGGAGCTGTCTAAAGTCTAATTTCGACGGTGCAGAGCGAACAAAGACGATCGTTATGAGCGGCCTCTACCTCCGAGCGCGTTCTGGTCTGTGCACGCTTTGTTCTTTCTGTACTTCTGAAGACTTTGATATTTAAGAAAAATAAACGTTAATGGTGCTTAGGACTTTGTTAGTCATGCTAATTAAGACATTGATCACCATGCTAATTAAGGCATCAAACAAAGACTTCGTCAATTAATGCTAACTAATGAAGTTCTTGCTAAATGAAAAAGGGCAAATTAGGATCTTAGTAGTATTATGCTAAGCTTTGAATAAATTCAGCATTCTCAGTGAAGGCCATGATTATGAATGTATTGTTGATTAAGAACTAGCTAATTATCAAATCTGTTAATATATGTAGCTAATTAAGACCAAGCTACTTACGAACGTGCTAGTAACCACGACGACACCTCGCTAAGCATTTTAGTTCTGCGTAGTACAACAATATGGTTACCCATGGTTAGCCATAGTCATACCTCACAATGCCTGATCAAAAACCTAGCTACGACTTAGACATTCTTGTAGAAATTGACAGTGGCCAAAAAGTTCCTGTGTCAACTAAGTTTTCGACCAACAGTGCAAGCTGCACGCACTTTTTTTCCTGTACTCGCGGAAGTGCCACAGCCGCAGTACTGTTCATCGCTCAGTTTCCCGACAGCTGCGTTCTTATCTCTGGCTTCCATGCTTCTTCTCCGCAAGAAAGGGCAGGAGTCCACCGGGTGAAGATCGTTTGTCACCGCACTCTGGGCATCGTGAAACGGCCAGCCGAAGCAGCGTCTTTCACTCACTCGACTACAAAAAAAAAAAGTAAACTAAATTTGCTGGAACTGTGCGGTATGGCTGCAAATTTGGGCGCGAGAGTGAAAATGTGAGTGAACCTTCTATACTTCATTATGAAACTCATTGGCAAGTATCTAAGAGTGCGGCTTTTTTTATCTTTTGTTTACGTTCATATCTGAACCGCACTTGGGACGTGCCTCGTCTTATAGCTCATTTACTTTTATTGCGGTGTACGTTAAGGAACTCCAGGCAATCAAAAATTCTAGAGCCCTCTAGTATACCTTTCCTTAATCATATCATGGTTTTGGGGCGTTATAGCGTTATAATATAACAACAGTAATATCAACGTACCTTTTAGATTAGACGGGAAATGGCACGGAGGAGCTTTCAGACAGAAAGTTTGCATGTTAAAATTAAGTTATATATATATATATATATATATATATATATATATATATATATATATATATATATATATATATATATATATATATATATATAGAGAGAGAGAGAGAGAGAGAGAGAGAGAAAGAGAGAGAGAGGTATATATATATGGTACACAGAAAAAGAAAAAGAGCCGGGCCTTTCAGCCTTTCGCCGTAACATATAACAACACATTTTACAGAAAGAGTGTGTCCTCTTATACCTTTCCCAATGAACAATAAAAGCGGCAAATGAGGAGAAATGAAGAGCCTCCTGGAGGGGAGAGCAAAATAATATCAATGCTCTGGTGAGATCGATGCCGAAATTCAACAGAAGGACAGATTTCATTTAGGAGATTTTTGGTGTTAGGTTAAAAAGCCACATTGTGGCAAGGAACACCGCCTCTAATGTAAACGTATATTAGGATAACCGGATGTTTTAGATTTACCCAACCTGGTGAAGGTTTTTTAGGTGCCGGTCATATCCACCTATTGCCTTAGTAAAGAGAAAAAGAACAAAGAAGTAGGTTCGGCTGAAGTAGGAGGGGGGCTGAGGATTCTTACGGCGCGTTCAAGTACCCGCCTAAGCGGATGGTCTTAGAGAGAGCAGGTAATGCTCTTCGGCCGTCAGTACTGATTATATCCCGTGGCTTCTTTTCGAAAAAAAAAGGAACACCAGAAGAAAAGATTTAGGGAAGCTTCACTCTCGTAATGCCACGACAGACGGAAAAGTGCAACTTAGTGGCCTTCTTGTTTCTTCTTCTCGAACATTCGACAGCTGACGCGCGCGCATGCGCCGTCGCCCACTCTTCCACCATCTGTGCATCCCTTCCTCCTCTACACACCGCGCGCGCTTCACTCCTCCACCATCTGTGCACCCTTCCTCCTCTACACACCGCGTTCGACATCTACAATTCTCCTGATTCTCCAGTGGACGCGCATGTGGCGTCGCTCTTCGAGAACATTCAACAGCTGACAGTGCATGCGCCGTCGTGCTGTATATATACTCAAGGTCGGCGCTCGCTCGCTCAGTTGCCGCTCGTCGGTTGGTTTGTACGGCGCGTCGACGTCCAAGGTCGCGGTGAAATGAATTCCAACGAATCCACAAACACAATGATCGACGTCCCTTCGACCAGCGCCGCCCTTTCGCATACGTGTGTACGTGTTCACTCATTTAACACCCCCTCCTACAACCACGTTAACCAATTTAGCCATCGACCCAAGTAAGTCGCAATTTAACACCCCATTTCACAACCACGTTAACCAATTTAGCCATCGACCCAAGTAAGTCGCACTTTAACACCCCGTTAACCAATTATATGCTCCGCATCCTCCTCAGTGTTCCCCCGAGGGAAGCTGCGGGCAATTTTTTTTTCCTTCTGTCTTATCTTTTTTTTTCTGTTTCTCTTTGTTTGTTCCATCTCCGTTTTGTATGTTTTTAGGTCTATTAATTATTTTCTAATCATTTTTCTAGATATCAATTTATTTCTTTTTCTCGGTCTTTCAAGCTTTCTTTTCCTTTTGCCCCTTCTCTCACTCTTTTTTTGTGGTTATTCCTAATTTCTCGCTTCATCTTGCTCTGTTTTTTCTATATATTTTCCGCGTCAGTTTATTTGTGCCTTATTTTCTCTGCATGCTTTTGTCTTTCTATCTGCCTTCTTTCTATATCATTTTCTCACATGCTAGCTTTCGTTTGACACTTGCACTTGCTGTACACAGTGCGCATGCTTGCCCAAGCATGCCCCCCCTGACCAGTTTTTTTTTATGACGGAGCACTAGTTACTGATAGCTTAAGCTACGCTTCGCTGTAAAAAAGAAAAAAAAAAGGATCTGTAGTGAAACTTCAGCAACAGGAACGCAAAGAAATAAGACGGTACGGGACAAAGAAAACCACTTCTTCCTTTCTTGTCTTTCTTCCTGCCTCATCCCTTGTGTTGAAATTTCATTATGAATGTGCACTAACACGCCCAACTGCGTATATATACCTAAAAGGACGTTTAACAAAAAAAAAGCAATAAGGGAAATGAAAGTTAGCGTAACGACACTAGCTACCGAGGAAGCACTGTACGATCCATAGAGCTGGAAGTCAGACGTCTCACAGCGTCTGACATCCAGCAATAGGGAGGCAAGACTGCCTTTGTTCCTTTAAGTGCACGGCCATTACTTGGGAATGTGACTGAACGTTAACGTTTCCTGACGTGCTGAGGTACTCTGGTTGGTGCTCCCTAACGTAGATGATCTTTAGGGTGACATACCCGCAACGCTGTTCGCAGTGCTGCTTATCCTGCCTGCTTTGACACCTCAATCACTCCTGTGATAAGCTATGCGAATTGTGTACGCGTGAAAAAATTGCCGCAGCAAAAAGAAAACTTCACACAGAACAGGCAAATGTGAGTACTCATCTATTACGAAAGCAGCCCGCATAAGTACAATAAGGGGTCTTTGGTTGCGAATAGGGTAGCATAACTAGTCTTTCTCTATCGGCGCGGGTTTTGTATGCTTGTTTTGATTTCAGGTTTACCAAGTGCGGTAGCTTGGTGACTGATAGCGGTTTTGCGCGGGCACTTTGGACGGCGATCAAGGGCTGATTCAGGTTGAACTTCTTGATAGCAGTAGGCAGTTGGCCCCTGCTACACCGTACAGGCAAATATAGGTAGACTTTGGCACAGACGTCAGTGAAAATCGTGATCACGGAGTCATATCGTGATATGTGAATCGCCTATCGCACATGGTCGCTATCAAAAGTGTCCCTGTGACTCATTTATAAGATGTTTTCTTCAGCCAGTTCGAAGAAGCAGTTCTGATTCACGGATGTGGTGGCCTCATTTGGGTAGGGGCGAAACGAGAAAACACACGTTCTCTTAGCTGTACAGTATGCACAGATCGAAAAGTGGCAATGTAGGCCTAAATGATGCGGATACTTTCATTTACATCATATGCAGTTTGGGCTTTTTCCGCGTAATTTCGACAAGAAGGCGTACATCAGAGCCAAGATTATCTTCACAGACGAGACTCGTCGCGACATGACGTGGTTATACTACGAGAATTTGGGTCTATGCCACTCGTTATAATAATAAAAAAAAGTTAATGTGTTTCTATCCGCGAGTGTGGTACAATTTTAGACGACATGATCACCACCACCGTCAGTCGTGAGCCCGATTATCGCTAACATTCGAGCAAGGTATATGTAATTTGACCATGATGGGAGTGCGTGCCGCGTCTTGATATCAACGAAACCTGCATGTCTACACAAACTTGAGGCTCGACGCCTGCGTAGCGCGTAAGTGGTGAGATTTCTTTCTCATTCGTGCTCACCACGTCATTTGAACACCATCGTTGATGGCGCTCACTGAAGACGCGATGCACGTGAACGCAAAATATTGCCATGCACCCTCATTTATTTCTATATTGTTTATGTTACCGCCCCATCTCACGTGTAACTGCTGCCTTGCGCAAGTCGTGCCTGAATGACTGCGAACCATCTAGGTAATCTAAGAACCTTCCGATCAGATTACGCGCGCACGCGTACATTACAGTTTGCTCCGGAACTGAAGCGGCCGCAAACGATAACGCTGGCAACTTAGATGGCACAACTGTAAACGGCGACGCGCTTCCCCACTCGGCAGATTTCGGACGGCCGACGTTCAGTTTGCCAATGTCAGTGTGCAGGGTGTATTACTTGTGGGGTGACGCATTCTTTCCAGGCCACAGATTAACCCAAATAAAATGTTTAAATTTGAAAGCCGTGGCTGCTAGCCTTCGTCAAACGTCACGTCCCCGTGACAATATTCATGTAAACTGTCCGTGTACGTAGTTTCGTTTTGCTATAGATTGATGACGTAGCCAGGTCGTGGCACACCGGGTGCGCGCACCCCCTTTGAAGTTTCTTCCTACCGTGGCGCACACTCGACCATGCTTGCCTGCGTGTTCCCTCCTTCGCATCAAAAGCGTTCCCATGCGTTACCACATTCGCTTGAACCATGCTCACGGATGTTAAACGCTGGTACTTTAAACCAACATGGAGCCACATTGCTGGTGAAATCGACGACATCGGCTAGGGTGCGTGGCTGCTAAACCGAAGGTCACGGGTTTGGTTGCGGCCGTAGAGGTCGCATATCGATGGAGGCGAAATGGTATAGGCGCGCGTACTGTGCAATGTCATTGCCCGTCAAGGGCCCCAAGATGGTCTGAATTTCCGGAGCCCTTCACTACGGTGTTTCTCATAATCACATCTAATATAGTAATACCGCCTAATACCACGCATATTATTGTTATCGACGACACCTCGACACTGCTTCAATTCTGGAACTATTATTGATTGGCATGTGGGGTTGAACGTCCCAAAACCACCATAATATTTTGAGAGACGCCGTAGTGGAGGGCTCCGGAAATTTCGACCACCTGGTGTTCTTTAACGTGCACCAAAATCTGAGCACACGGGCCTACAACACTTTCGCCTCCATCGAAAATGCAGCCGGGATTTGCTCCCGCGACCTGCGGGTGAGCAGCCGATTACCTTAGCCACTAGGCCACCGTGGTGGGGCAATTCTGGAACCATACTGTATAATTAAAGTGGTCTTGTCTCCCCATGTAGTCTTTTCACGGGCCTTCGGTCATGCACCTATGCATGTCACCGATCAGCAAAAAAACAAAAAAAGAAAAAAGTAGCGCATAGACGACGTAGAATTATACGCTCTAAAAAATATCGAGTAAAAAGTGTGTCTTTTTGTCCCACAACAATAATCGTCGTCAGGCTTGCGTGCGCTTCCTTTCTTGAAAACTTGGCGCTGGCCACTTTCCTATCGAGAATGCAATGTAACCCTGATAATGGGCATGTCGATCGTGACCGCAATGTACCGGGCGCGGGGCGATAGCGCAAGGATGGAACGCTATACAGATGACGATTATTGTTGTGGGACAAAAAGACACCCTTTTTACTCACTCTTCTTTTAGAGTGTAGGCTGACGCAAACTTTCCGCGTCATTCTAAAAGCCACGAGCACATCCGTCAAGCTAATGCTTCTTTAGAAATCGCGCATCTCGGAAGCAGTCACAGCAGTGTCACTATGCGGGAAAAACTGCTTCCTCATTGGATACGTTTCCTAGTAACATCATGCAAGTAACTCGAAGCAAGGTGGAGGGCGTGCACGCTTCTGAGCATTTCTGCCCGCGCATCGGCCCGTTTGCGAGGTTAGGCGCACTATTTGGCAATGTTATCTACGATACTGCGGCGCTGCTTCGATTGAGGAAGCATGTTCGCGCCAGTACGTCCTCGAGTGCTTGTCTGCGGGAGCATTTCGAGGAGTGCGTGTAGGAATCGACAAGCATCTCGCTTGAGTCCCGTGGAACGTGGCCTGCTACATCGACTATGTTGTTGCCCTACTGCTCAAGATATATTCCACGGCACACTACAGCTTTTGGCTTTGTGCGTGTCGTGTTTTGCCAAGCCGGAACCGATTGTCATCCGGTGCGCCGAAACGTGAAGAGGGAAGCACACACAAGCTCGGTATGTCGACGACGTTCCTAAGGCAGACCTGCTTCAGTTTGCCTCATTGATGCGGTGAGTGGCGTCACAGAGAGGGCACAGGCACTGAAGTTGCTGTCGTCCATAGGTTACTCTGTAGCTGTTGCCAACGGTGAGTGCTTTATCTTTCAGTGCACCTTCAAAGCGCTCTTTTTTTTTATATACTTCCGTCACAGTATGAATTGCCGCTGCCTGTATGGTCCCGAGGTCTCCTCAAGCTGTTTTTGAAAGCTTTTTCTTTGAGAAAACCCCGATTTTTTTCTTTTTTTTTTCCGCTAGGAGAAAAGTTCCATGTTAAGTCGAAACGAGCATTTTCTGGCCCTAATAATTTGGTCAGATGGAGAAAATGCTTTTTCTTCTCAATCCTGGTGACGTATCGGAAAACTTTGTTGCTGCAGGACTGCACTCGCATGACATTTGAACACCCTATTCTTTTTTTACTTAGGAAGCGTTTCTCTTTCTGGCGTCAAGGCATTTAGCGCAGTAACGTAATTCTTTAGTGTTTCCATACGTCTAAGCGGGCTATTTTGCACAAGCTTCTTGTTTACTATCGTTCATCGTGAACGCGCCTACCGTAACGCAGATTAGATAACGAGAAAAAAGAGGGTTGGCGGCATCTATGGTTGGAGGGGGTGGGGGTGGAGGGGAGTTCGCGAAACATTCTCAATACTTTTATTCATTAGGGGATGGGAGCGGTGCTCAGTTTTTCAATGGTTTTTTTTTTTTTTCAGTTTTGCGTGTCTATACCCACGCACACGTACAAACGCTCGAACGTGCGTGACGCATCACGTGTAAAAAACTCCCCTCTCCCCCCCGCCGAAAAAAAAAAAAAACATCGTGTGGTTGTCCGTCCTCCGACGTGTTTCGCCAGTATTGTCGCGTGGTTGTGACGTAGACGAATGTAGCAGGTAGTGAGTTCCTGATGAAACTTGTGGTCGTGATGAATTTATAGCCGTGAAATGAAAAGTCAGACTGAAGAAAAACATATTGCACAATGTCAGCGGCGAACAGAGCGTGGGCCGCCGAAAAAACAGACAAGCGGCGACGCGTATCGGCGTTTGCGCACACATGTGCCGTTGAACATTTTGTTGTTATTGCCAGCAGCCATGTGAGTTCTATAAGAAAATATAACTTGTGTGGGTAATCGCTTCGGAAGGTTCAAAGATTTTCTCGATGGTTCTTGGCAATTCAGCGTGGTTTGTGCAATGCAGCACTTGCCCGTGTAACATGGGCCGTTAACAAAACTTGAGAAAGGAGTGGGGCAATATAATGCTGTTATCATTACTATTATATTAGTAGTATGAATAGTATACTAGAAGAAGTAGCATTTGCTTTTCACAGTAATGTGCTGTCTCCTTTACAATCCAGCTTATACCCTTTAGGTTTTTTTTTATTGTGATACAATGATACGGATACTCTCTACTGGTTTCACCTTTGGCGTCGCCGCCGAAATCAGCGTCATGTTTCGCATATACAACATACCTGCGCGCATCGCATGATCGCTTCGTGGGTAAACGCGCGCAAGCGGGGATGATGATTGCGGCTGAAAAGCAGAGATCGAATGAGCCGGCTCGTTTCCCTTGCTCAAAAAGCGCATGTGGTGCCCCTACCCCCACCCCTCGTTATATTAGACCTGCTGTCAAATGCTCAAGCGGAGAGAAAATGCCTACGCGAGAAAAGGAAGGCGGGGGGGGGGGGGGGGGTGTTCCGTTTAGTAGGACCAGTAAACGTTGATTGTAAGGGTGCGGTTGCGATTGTTGGCGCGCGCGCTACCGACCGCAAGATCGAGCGGAGTCGCCGCCTGGCGGCGGCTGGCCGAAAGCGTGTAGTGTGGATTGCTCCCTACGCCGTCTGCTAGCCACGTCATCATTGATTGTTAAGTGGGGCTTAACGTACCCAAACCATTGTATGATCGAGAGAAGCCGTAGTGAAGGGCTCCGGAAATTCCGACCACCTGGGGTTTTTTAACGTGCATCTGGGCACACGGGTCTGCAGCATTTCCGCCTCCATCGAAAATGCAGCCGCCGCAGCCGGGAGTCGATACCGCGACGTGCGGGTCAGCAGCCGAGTACCATAGCCACTAGACCACCGTGGAGGGGCCAGCCACGTCACGTTTGCATGTGCGAGAACGTCATGCATGTTCTAAAAGGGTGCTTTGGTCGGCTATGTTCGCGCGGGTTTAGTTTAACTGCAGGGACGTATGCCTGAAATGTTGTACGAAAGCATTTGGTGTTGCTCGACTGGAATGCACTGTATTAAGGCAAGCGAATGCAACTTTCTGGAGGGCCATGTATTGTCGCCGTACACTCCATTCACTATAGAACCATTTTAGTATGGGTGCCACTGTCTGCTCCAAGCACATCGTAAAGTGCACGTGGTGTTGTCCTAAACGTGAGGACTTTTAAATGATGTGTCATTGCAGCGTTTTAACAACTCAATTGTAAATAGAAACGATACTCTAGGCCACGCACTTGCACGTCGTTGTTATGTATAACCAGGGCACTGTAGATCGAATACGCGGTGAGCTTTAGTTTTGTTTATCTGTCCGTGGTACGGCTACAACCAAATAATTTTATCAAATAAAGCGTGATGATTCGGTACTTAACGTGTACTTAAAACTAAATTGCAGTTCGCGGTTTTCACTTACGGGAAACTTAGTAAGAAACATCCGTGTGATAATATATAGGGGTGCTTTAACGAACTCAGACGTTCAAAATTGCTTCAGTCTTACAAAAATGTAATATTTCACAAAACATTTCATCTTTTTTTATATTGTCTTGAGCGTTTGTGTGGCATTGGCATGACTGACGACAGGCAGTGGTAATTTTTCATTCGAAAAAAGAAGAAAAGACATGGTCCTCTCATAAAATATCCACACATTTGATATATCTCTGTCATCCACGCACTCCATCAATAAAAGCTTGCAGCGAACTCTTGCAAGCTTTTGATACTTTTGCTGGTTCAAGAACATTGTGCGTTCGTGGTATACACGTCAATACAGAGCAAAGCGCTAGCAGCCCTCAGCTTTCTGGACTGGACTCATCAACTGTTCCGCATTTCATGGTGAACCAAATGAGAAAAAAAAGTATGCGTATTAGTGCGAACAACGCTACCGATCTCATCGCACCAATATAAATGCTTTCTACGATTTTTCTTTCTCTTTTCGGATCCAGATGGGCGAGAATTATGTAGTTCAGTCGCGCTACAGCTGTGCGTAGTAAAGGGAACACAAGTGAAACACGTACAAAACACAGCAAAAGCGTGATTTAGTGCGAAAGTCATGGGCTTCGTGAGTTGATTCGGAAGAGAGGGGTTTAAATATTACCTGTACACTGCAGTCAGCGCATTTTATTTACCGACAGTGGGCTAAAACCGCACGTAACAAAGCACCGCTGCGCCACCTGCTGTACATATCCACACTTGCGCGGGGACTGTGCTGCCCTCTACAGCCCGATCACGCCGCTAATCTCGGAATTGCAGTGCACACCCAGTATTTTGCCATACACGAGGCGTTTTTCGTATATTCGAATGCCGGATAAGAAAAATTGCTGTAATGAATAAATATAAGCGATTCCACCACACGTCGTTCACACCTGAAATCGCGCCGTGCGGTCCCAACTTGAGAAAGGCCTAAATTTCCGCGAAGAAGGCTCAGCTGTCTCATATTTGTGCACCCTGAACTGAATAATTTCTTGCAAAATACTTTCACTGAATATACGGGCACTTTGACTATGTGGTGTATCTAGATTGCTTGCCTGTTACCTACCTGCTTTTGAAATGTGCGCATTGTCTAGGTCTGAGTTCATTTCTTAGATGAGAAAAGCAGACAGCTCGATGAGGGGAGGTAATGCAATGTTGCGATAAGGCAACTTTGCCAGTGCGACCTCAACGCCCCAACAGCTGAAGTAGCTCTGAAAGATTGTGCACCGACGTACGCGCACACACTGCACGCGCAAGCTGGTTCATTTCTGTTGCATTGTTTCACAAATGCGTAGTTTCATGTAAAATAGTGAGCAACCCTACATGCAAGTTGAGTGCATTAGGCGAGAAATTCGGATGGCCCCTAAAATGCGAAGAGAATGGAACACAAGTAAAACAAATGGACATTTGTTAGCCTGTGGTCGTCCTGTGTGATTCTGTTTGAGTTCCATCCTCTTCGCAGTTCAATAGAGTTTAAAGCCCTACAGTTCAAACCAAGTTTAGCCGTAGACAAGAGGAAACGATTGCGCGTATTCTGTCTGCGCGTGCCCGATATCGTGCGACCAGAAGTTTTAGATGCGTTAGATAAAGTTGACAAGCGCCATTTGTCTGTGGAAACGGTCATATAACGCTACCAGATGTTGTCCTCGGCACAGGAAGGTTTGAAAGCATTGTAGTGCTTCTTACGGAAAACTAGTTTTTTCTGAAAGACTTTCAGCAGTGTCGTACCTCAGGGAGAGGAAATGGGGGCTATTTTTTCCGTTTTGTTCCGTCTTCATTTTTTTTAAATTCTTCATTGCCATCTATTATTGTCCTTAAGAAATTTACCTAGCATGGTGTAGCCAAACTCTGAGGACCATCTAACCTCTTGTTCCATCTTCATGCATCGTGGCATTTAGGCAATAAAAATAAATGCCTACATGTATTCCGTGGGTCTAAACACACGCAAAAAACGTACGGTATATGTTTACAAACTCAAAATCTTTTAGCTAACTCATTCGTTTACCTTATCTTCTAAAAACGGTACACTGCACGTCATTTTCAGCGCTGGCAGCCATAATACTTGGTGAGCTCAGTGGCTCCTGACATTCGGTGTCAGACGCCGCTGACAAGGCCTCTAGTTTTTCGCATACGCCCCCCCCCCCCCGCCCTTGTTTGCTGGCTTGTGACTCAGTCATGCCTTTTGGCTATTTCTTACCGTCGACCTGGTTGAAGACAAGATGCATGCACAGCGAAAACCCAGGTGAAGAACTAAGTCCAAAAGCTTCGGGCTTGTCTTTTACTTGAAGTCGAAATGGAAGTCACTGACTCGTGTATCGGAAATAAAAAAAAAAAAGCCGCCCGAATCTTTTCATGGGGACAACTCGAGTAATTGCGTCGTGGAGTGGTGGGGATATAGCGTGAATGTTGCGTAATTGGGTATGGTTTAGGAGTGCTTATTTGTTATTTTATCTTTATTCTTGTTTATTGGATGAAGTGGGACACTGATGTTTTGTTCTGCCCCACTTCTAGTTGAAGCAAGGTTTCCTAAAAAAATTTGCCTGGAACGTGAGCCACGAACGCGCCGCCCTACCCTCTGTTTTTGCCCTCCTCCTTCGGTAAGAAGGCGAACGTCTCCGACAGCCATTCCCTGCGAACACAGCAATGATCTCACAGTTGCCTCCAAGCAGCCATGATGTCACGTGACTGAGCGGCACGGAGGCGAGCGTTCTCACGCGGCACCCCGTCGCAACAGAAGGTAGGAGGCATGGCTTCCGAGATTACGCGCTGTAAGAAGGCTCCCAATTGAAAGAAGAGCGACGTTCCAGGCATAGTTTTTCTAGGAGGCGTTGGTTGAAGGTGTTGTTGCTTCCATCGCATCTAGTCGAGTCAAGTCGAGCCAAGTAAACCCACCCTTGACTGATTTTCGAACGCGCGATCATGTGCCTACATATACGGCGTGGCCAGTAAGCAGTTGCACAGCAAGAGCAGTCAGTTATTTAGTTGGAGACGATGCCTGCGTCAGCATAGAGAGATGAGAGAGGGGAGCGACAGTCGCCACGAGACGCGAGAATGCACAGTGGGGGTCTAGACGGCGCCACCGACGCCGGATCCATGACCTCGTGCGACTAAGAAATGCTTAGTATTAAAAACACACACACACACAGCTAGGACGCTGAACAGAGATAATAACGAATAAAACGAAGTGGTCCAGGCACCGTCATTTGAATAAACGGAAGGACGGAAGCACGATGCAATGAGAAAAGGTGTTTCAGCCCCACCAACGTGCAACCTCGGTAGGGGCGAAGCCTTTTGTGCGCCAATGTTTCCCACTGCAATATGTTTACTCTTTGCTGCTTTACTCGCCATAGGTCTGCCATTTCAAAAGGGTTGACTGTTGGGCGAGTTAATGGTCTGACATAGAAGCCATCGTGAGGGCGCAACTCAACATGACACACAGGAACACGACACACGCGCCTGTGTCCTCGTCTGTCTCTTCCTGTGTGTAGGGCTAAGTTGAGCCCTCACAATGGTTTCCAGGTCCACTGTCGCATTACCATTTTGCAGACATGTGTTTGCAGATATGCGTTGAAAAAAGGGTTGAACGATTTTGAGTACTTACTACTTTGCTACGGGAGAGCACAAAGCTATCCCGCAGTGGACAGGGAGCTGTGTGTAAAGAGAAAGTGGTTAACGATTTAGAGTACTCGGTGCTCTACTATGGGAGAGCTGACAGCCGTCCCTTGGTTCACACTAAGGTTGGCGAGACAAAAACTGTGTTCAGAAAAAAGCGGTTAACGATTTAGAGTACTTAGTACTGTACTACTTCAACGCGAAAATTCGTCTGTCATTCGACTTGTTTGTATGAGACAAAAACTTTGTTCAGAAAAATTTATTGTCACGGACATCAATGAAATTCAACAGAATATTTTCTTCTTGGACCTACACTAACGATGATGACAACACAGGCGTGATTTACATGAACATGGATATGAGTCGACGTTGGAAGAGCATGTACATTCGAGCCCCGCCGCGGTGGTTTAGTGCATAAGGTACTCGGCTCTGACCCGCAGGTCATGGGATCAAATCCCGGCTGCGGCGGCTGCATTTCTGACGGAGGCGGAAATGTTGTAGGCCCGTGTGCTCAGATTTGGGTGCACGTTAAAAGAACCCCTGGTGGTTGAAATTTCCGGAGCCTTCCACTACGGCGTCTCTCATAATCCTATGGTGCTTTTGGGACGTTAAACCCTACAAATCGAGTCAACATGTACATTCGATGGTGCACACAAACGCAACCACAAAAAAACATTTCAAGGTAAACAAGAGACACAAATAAAACAGGAATTTGGTAGGGTTGGTAGAAAAAGTGGGTAACGATTTAGAGTACAGGGTACTCTACTATGGGAGAGCTTAAAGCCGTCCCGGGCTGTTCGTATGCTGGAATGGTTTAAGAGAATTTTATTTCCGGATATATCTTGCACAGCTTATGTGCACACAGAAAAATGGACAATGGTGATCAATGCGTATGTACAATGCAAACTGTTATATACAGCGAAAAGAACTTATAGCGTATGCTGTGACGTACAATGCGAAAATTGTACAACAAAGGCAGGACATTCGTGACATCGAGATGATTAAACTTAAATAAACAGTGCTATATGAACAAACAAGGGGGGAGGGGGTCATTCACAGTGTAGGGTGACGTTTTGCATTCACATGTGAGGACATTTTGCTCTCGCGCTCAAGAACAATATTGCACAAAATGTACATGTTTCGAAAGAAGAAAAGAAAAATACACACTGTAATGTCAGAGTGGTACAAGCTCTAGCCCACCTCCTCAATAAGGGAGGAAAGGCATGGACACTCTGTTGTTTTTTACCATAATGAATCACGTAGACCAACGTCGGAGGAAAGCTTCCTCTCCCAGCACGACTAGTTCTGTGTTAAGATGCATAAGCATTATGTTTCTTAGCCGATGTAGTAGGGAATACATGGCTCTTTGGGGGCGCCCCCTCAGACGGGCCAGTCCCTTTCGTTTCCATAAGACGAAGGCTCCGATAGCCATTAAGAGTACGACAAAGTTATCCCTGTGGCTAGACTTCCACTGCATACTTGTTTGGAACATTGTGGTAACCATGCGCCAAAAGGTACGCGCTACTATACATTCATGGAAGACATGGTTCAGTGTTTCGACGCGACCGCATTGCGGGCATGTGGCGGAGGGCGCCACGCCCCACGCCGCAAGGCGGTCGGCCGTTGGTAAAGCCCCCCATTCCCTGAGCCAGTTTAGGTCCCGGACCTCGGAGGGGAGAGACGTGCTTGTAAGAGTCCAGCGTCTTTTCGCCCGGAATTTCCGGCGTTGTTCTTAAGATTGGCTTTTAAATGCTATTGATTCGCTCATGTCGGTGGGGGACATTTCCATAAGCTCTTGAACTGGAAAATTGTTTCGCCATTGTTGTAAAGATTTTATAACATGTGTAATACGCCGGTGGCTGTTCGGCAGCTGGTCCCGTGTCGTTTGCTAAACCGAAAAATCTTCTAGAGGTTCCTAGCAGATGCACTAGGAGTTGCCTGCCTCGATACGATGAGTTCTCTAAGAGTTCCCAGGTGTTTTTGAGAGCCAACATGCGGCACATTACACCAAGGTTGGGTACACTGAGCCCTCCCCATTTTACTGGTAGGCGGACCAAGGCTCTGGCAACAGCTTTGGCGTGGCTGTCCCCAAAAAAGGAGCCGCACGCAGTAGCCACTCTCAGCAAAACCCGATGAGGTAGGTGGTCGAGCAATTCTGGCTACATAAAACAGTGGCGCTGTTATGCTGGATTTAATTAGATAAGCTCTTTTAGTAAAAAGGTAGTTGGAACGTTCTGGCGCCTTCAATGCGTCTGTCCACTTTGTGTTGGATTTTTTTCCATGTGGTGCGAGCTACCTCGCCAGTCGAGAGGAAAGTTACACCTAAGACTTTAACACCTTGGACGATTTGGACGCCATCAGGGAACTCTTCAATGTTCATCCCAAAGCACAATGCCTTGCTTTTTCCAGAATTAAGACGTGCTCCCGACAGGTAACTATACGTGTGGAATATTCGCAGAAAGGCTCAGTAGCTGTCTATGTTCCGAATAAACAACGAGATGTCATCGGCGTAAGCCGCTACTTTCACTTCGCCCAAGCCTGGGAGAGGAAAGCCGCGTATCGAAGTGCATTTCTGGATTTGTTTCAATAATGGAGCTATGCATAATACAAAGAGAATTGCGGAGAGGGGACAGCCTTGTCGAATGCCCCTACTTACTGCAATAGGTTCAGATGTATGGTCATTCACTACTAATGACGTTTCTAAGTCTGAGTAGAGTAAGCGGAGGATGTCGGTTAAATATGTTGGGAAGCCATAACACTCAAGCACAGCGAAGAGATAGTTCCATTCTACGCGATCGAAAGGTTTTTCCTGATCCAAGGAAACAAAAATGCCAGATATTTGTGTTCTTGTAGCGTACGTGAATAAATCGCGAGTCAGCGCCGTGTATGTGTTCTGTGTTTTCTTCTCTGTCCTGTCCTAGATGCGCTATACCTCGAACAAGAGGAATAGGTCGTATGACCTGGGACACATCATGTTTGTATGTCGCTTACTATTTCCGGTAGAATGGTAGTTATGCGGCTTGCAAGGATGGCTGTCAGTATCTTATAATCTGAGTTAAGTAGGGAAATGGGCCTCCACGCCTTTGGATCGAACGGCTCTCCCTGGCTTTTAAAAAAGCAAGAGTATATAACTATGCTCTCTCGAAACGTATTCGGTCTGATTCCGTCAGCAAGAAGCCCATTTAGCATTGTCAAGAGGTGGACTTGTATTGTTTCAAGGAAAGTTTTGTAGAAACCCAAAGGTATCCCGTCAGGGCTGGCGGCGGCGGTTGCTATATGGAAGAATGCTATCGATAAACGCTGTAGACATGATGAGCCGGTGCAAAAATAGGACTTACCTGTGGAGATGCTCGTTTGTGTCTCTGGTTTCAGAGGAGAAACGTAGGTGCCTTAGTGAATTACCTGAGGGATGCTAACACTGTTGCTAAAACAAAAATAATCTTTTTAGGAGTAGCGATGAACCTTTAACTTGTAATTTGCATTGTATAGAACGGTGACGAATAGTGTGACGTACCCAATATTTGTAGTGCACGCCCGTTTTGATAAATAATAACGACGACATGACATGCCGACAAGTCAAGTCCATTAGGTGTTTCACCGATGATAAATTATCTTCTCGGAGTCGAAGTTTGAATCCGGATCCCAGTAAAGCTCCTGAATTTTTTCACCGAAGCGTAAAAAGCACCCACTTTTTCATTCGTAGCATCGTATTGTCAGCACAGCGAAGTGAATAAACACTTCGGTCTTTAGAATTACGTATCCATGCTTATTTTAAATGAAAACACAAACTGCCTAACACTAGCCGGACGTTAGCGAGAACGACGACGATGACTGGAGGATGGTGTTGACTCTCCGCCAGAAAAAAGCAGCAGGCGATGGAACGCCGACAAGCGCCTAGGAACAACCCTCCCAACTCAAGCGCAGAAAAGACACATTCCCCCGCAGACCCGAAAAATTCCGTAAACGGCCGCAGCTCCCGCGCGATGGTTTCAAAGTGATAATACGACCACACGAGGGCCTGCCTATGCGAGTCCTGACAAGCCCCGTGTTGGCTGACGTGCTCATCGAGGCGCGCCAAAGAAAAATCACAGGTTATCAGTTCTTGTGACGCATCAAGACAGGCTCAAACGTCGATATTGTGTCTCTTCCCCCCCCCCCCCCCTCCAAGAGGGGGCTGAGCGTGTACGCAAACTCGCATCCATTGTGATAAACGGCAGGCAACATGCGGAGAATGCGTACGTTGCAACAGGTGATGGAGCAGTCCGCGAGGTCTTTCATTAACTACAGCGGCACACTTTTCCGGAAACCATCAAGAGAAATCTCCGTGATCGCACGCGAAGGTCGAAGTTATTCAAGTCAGAATGCTCGAAGACTCAAAAATGTGGTCGTTACCTTCTACGGAACGTTTGTTCCGCGATACGTGTATTATAAAAGAGGTAAACTCGCTTGTTAGCCGCATCTCAACACAATACAAGTATGTAAGATCTGCCAGCAAGTCGGACATAGAACCGACGTGTGTCCACAACCAGATTTTTTTGGTCTTCGAAATCCGCGTCACCCAAGAGCCAACAGAAGGCCACGAGTGCAGACCGCGATGTGCCACATGCGGTGAAGGACACGTGACAGGGAATCGCAGCTGCAGAGAATGATTAAAGCCACCTAGCCGATACCCGTTGGACAAACCAAAGAAGACCCAAACGACAGAAGAAAACGCACCAGAGTCTTACAAAAGCCTTCGAAGGTGGTTCGAATCCGAGGACGCAGAATGTGACTTGCGCGATAAACGAGGACTCCCCAAGGAAAGAGGAAGATTAATGTCAAGATCCCAATCTAGGTCCCAGTCGAAATCCCGTTCCAGGTCACGAACGAGGTTTCAGGACCATGGAAAGATCGCCAAGACTCCATCGCACAACAAATCAACCTTGCAAAACAACCCACAGTCCAAGCGAGCTGCTGGCCAAGCAACGAAACAACTGCCGGTAAGCTGGGCTCAGGCCGTATCTCCTATTGCCACACCGATTACTCGAAATCGGGAATACCAGAGAATAATTGAGGAAAACCGCCTTCTAAAAGCTAGCATGGCCGAGGTTAAGTGAAAGTTGGTCACTCTGAAAAAATCTCAAATACTAGAGGTAGTCGTAGGCAGATCCTTAACGAAAACTTCTGAACTGTTGGAATCAACCGACAATAGCAAACAGCTTGCTGACATAAGATAACATAATCAGCTCAAGTTCGCAGAAATACGTACGTTGAAACGACAGGTACAAGAATTGATCAATTCCTCAAAAGCATCGGTCCACAAGCGCAGTTTGGACGGGGCTCTTCGACCCGCCATCCCAAAGCATTGGAGACGACGCATATAGCGAAGGCACCAATCATGGCTAGTCACGGAAACCGATTGCCCGACAACCTCGAGGTGTGTCAATGGAACAGTCGCGCACTAAAAGAGTAAACGTGCGCTACCAACATAATACATAAAATAGGTACCAGTCCCGGCAGATATTATATGTACTACATCAAATTGGCTGTAAGATATTTAATCTGAGGGGTTACGTTATTCATTGGGACCCCATTTTCCCGCAAATAGCTGCCTTTGCTAAAAAGGTGACGCAATAAGCGTCGTTTGCCCTACTGTGAGGTATAACATCAGATGATCCCGATATGTCTGCATAAACGAAACCGAACAAAAAAATTGCCCGCAGCTTCCCTCGGGGGAACACTGAGGAGGATGCGGAGCATATAATTGGTTAACGGGGTGTTAAAGTGCGACTTACTTGGGTTGATGGCTAAATTGGTTAACGTGGTTGTGAAATGGGGTGCTAAATTGCGACTTACTTGGGTCGATGGCTAAATTGGTTAACGTGGTTGTAGGAGGGGGTGTTAAATGAGGGAACACGTACACACGTATGCGAAAGGGCGGCGCTGGTCGAAGGGACGTCGATCATTGTGTTTGTGGATTCGTTGGAATTCATTTCACCGCGACCTTAGACGTCGACGCGCCGTACAAATCAACCGACGAGCGGCAACTGAGCGAGCGAGCGCCGACCTTGAGTATCTATACAGCGCGACGGCGCATGCACTGTCAGCTGTCGAATGTTCGAGAAGGGGGAGAAGCGCAACGGCGCATGCGCGCGCGTCAGCTGCCGATGTTCTCGAAGCGCGACGGCGCATGCGCGCACGTCATCTGCCGATGTTCTCGAAACGTAACGGCGCATGCGCGCTACATTATACAGCTAGCGAATGTTCGTGAAGAGGAGAAGCGCACGCGGTGTGTAGAGGAGGAAGGGTGCACAGATGGTGGAGGAGTGAAGCGCGCGCGGTGTGTAGAGGAGGAAGGGATGCACAGATGGTGGAAGAAGAAGGAGGAAGCTTGCGGACGGCGCCGCACTACAAGCCTCGAGTATTAGATGCTCCGCATCTAAAACAATTATAACGAATGTATACAGCCCCCTTTGGGAGAAACAAGCAGACTTCCGCCACCTCGTTAATTTTACAGCGGAGAAAGCTTCAAGGGGGGACCACATCATAATACTAGGCGATTTCAAAGCACCACACTGGGGTCAGCTGAACGATACGCGTAAAGGGAAGTCCCTGATAGCATCTACGGAAAAAATGTCTTGAATGCCGACGCGCGTGGGAAATAGCGTAGCAAGGGACTCCAAATCTAGCATTCACCAATGACCCGAATCGAATGAAGTGGACAAACACGGAAGAAAATTTAGGCAGTGATCAATATATCATAGAATTGACAATAAACTCCCCCCAAAATTAAGAAGGACGACGGGTTCTGCGGTAATAACCGATTGGACAACCTTCAGGGCACAACAAGACCGACCTCATGGAGAAGAAGACGCCAAGTCCTGGGCTCGATACATTAGAGTTATACATGGCAAAACAACAAAGAAATCGGCACTCACAACTGAAACACCGGCAGTAGACGGAGGGAGGAGGGCAGGAGGAAGCAACAAAAAGGGAGAAGGCAGGGAGGTTAACCAGAAAGACATCCGGTTGGCTACCTTACACTGGGGAATTAAGGAAGGGGACAAGAAAGACGAGAAAGAGGGAAGAGAGGAAAAAAAGGTGTGGGGGAGAGACTGGCAGTAATTTCGCAGACGGGCATCTTTTATACTTATGGCATGCTCGATGCAGCCTAAGTAAGAGATGAAAAAAAAAGTCAGATCCCACGTGCAGTGGGAATCGATAATATGCGAAGCACGAATGAGGAAGGTTGATATGCCACTTTCAAATCACCACAACGTTACTAGCTGGTGGTAAATTATGCCGTACACAAATCATGACTATCATGTTTGGATATGCCGTTTACCTTCGTCGTCTATTCACGTCACGGGATGCCAAATTTAGTATATGTGGAGCTAGCGAAGTGACCACGAGCACACTATGAGCGTGGTATGTTGTCATGTTCTTACATGACACACGTCTGATGATTATCATGTTTGCACCAGTCCTATACTTTCGTCATCCATTGATGTCACGCTGCACCAAATTCGGTATATGTGAAGCTATCGAAACGGCCTCGAGTGCATCATGAAGGGCCCCATATACAAGAACGTAACATTGACTGCGACGCTACGTTAGCAAAACGCAAGCACTCTATAGCCTGACGCTAAGCGCGACCAGCGTCCGTCGGCACGGCCCGACGGCAACCGGGGCGAAATGCGGCATGCTGCGTTTGGCGCCAATGCGTTACCATGACAGCACTGCGTCTGCCTCTTTTCGAGACAGGGGGACGCCGGACGCTCTGAAACGCGCTTGCGTGAAAAGAACGCAGGGTGCGCCTGCGAGTATATGGCAGGACCGGCGCCTGGCGTGGCAACGCTGGCGTGACGCGACGAAATCAACGCCAGCGAGCCCGCACACTGGCGGCTTGATTGCGGCATGTAGTCATGTTCTCACACGACACGCATCTCCTGATTATCATGTTTGCACTAGTCGCATACCTTCGTCATCCATTGGCGTCACGTAATACCAAGTTTGGCATATGTGAAGCTAGCGAAACAACCGCGAGCGCATCATGAGTGTGGCTTGTAGTAACATTGTTACATGACACGCATGCCGTGATTATCATGTTTGTATGTCTCATTTAGCTATGTCGTTCGTTTGCGTCACGTAATACCGAATTTGGTATACGTGAAGCTAGCGAAACGGCCGAGAGCGCATCATGAGCGTAACATGTAGTCATGTTGTTACATCACACTCATTTCATGATTATCATGTTTGCACCAGTCAGATACCTTCGTCATCCATTCACGTATCGTAATACCAAATTTGGTATATTTGACGCGAGCGAAATGGCCGAGAGCGCATCATGAGCGTAGCATGTAGTCATGTTCTTACATGACACGCATGTCATGATTTTCTTGTTAGGGTCTGCCGCTTGTGTTCGCCATGCAATCATGTCATAACATACCAGTTTCGCAACATGTCATGTGAACGAAACCACCGCAAGAGCAGCAAGACCATGAAATGTAAATCATGGCATTCATGTCATGATTCTCATGTCATGACTAATTAAATATGCTCGTCATATCGTCATGTTATGCCATACCGAGTTTGGTACCGATACGATTATCCAAACGGCCAGGAGCGCTTAAAGTCGTAGGCGGCTAGATAGATAGATAGATAGATAGATAGATAGATAGATAGATAGATAGATAGATAGATAGATAGATAGATAGATAGATAGATAGATAGATAGATAGATAGATAGATGCGCTCAAAGTCGCCGAAGTTCACTAAGAAATGCTTCGCATTTAAAAGGCAAAGACACAACATAAGACTCAAGCAACGCATCACAGAACTGGCGCAAGAAGCGATTGAGTATGCTCAGAATTTATACCATAACAACTGGAGGCAATTCTGCGACTCTATGCAGGGAACACTACATACAAAGAAGGCGCGGGCAATCCTTCGCAGCATGATAGACCCCACAAATACGAGAACAGCTACCAACAGAACTCAAGCTATCAGAAAACGAGTACGCAGGAACGAACAGGCAGCTAACTGAAACGCTTAAAGAAATCTACGTTGGCGCAGCAGCGCACCAACCACATGGCAAACTGCACTACGAAGGGCCTGTAAATCAAGCGCTATAGATTAAGCCATAACGGTAGCAGATGTTTACGCAGCCGCACAATCGTTTTAGAAAAACACGGCACCGGGTAGCGATCGTATCGCGAATGCAATAATCCGTAACCTCTATGGCAATACCCAATAAACAGCGCACCAAGTTCTTCAACGAACAAGTTTGGGTGGAGGAAGGTGACGTTCCGCAAGAGGGGAATGGGGCAAGTATTATATTATTACAGAAACCCGGAAAACCGAGAAACCTGCAGAACTTGCAGCCCATTTCACTTACTTCGTGCATGGGAAAGCTGTTTTAGAAGGTAATACAAACAAGATTAAGTAAGCATATCAAAAATTGACTTTTCCCAGATTCCATGTTCGGGTTCCGACCGCACATTTTAGTACAAGACGTTTTCCTCATGTTAAAGGAGGAAGCACTAAGTTCAACAAGTGGCAGTGATCACAGAATAGTTCTCCGCCCCGCCGCGGTAGTCTAGTGGCTAAGGTACTCGGCTGCTGACCCGCAGGGCGCGGGTTCAAATTCCGGCTGCGGCGGCTGCATTTCCGATGGAGGCGGAAATGTTGTAGGCCCGTGTGCTCAGATTTGGGTGCACGTTAAAGAACCCCAGGTGGTCTAAATTTCCGGAGCCCTCCACTACGGCGTCTCTCATAATCATATGGTGGTTTTGGGACGTTAAACCCCCCATATCAATCAATCAATCAACAGAATAGTTCTAGCGCTAGAAATAGTGTTTGACACTATGTCACATAGTCGAATCCCAGAACTTGAGAATATTCAATGTGGAGAGCACGTTGTCAATACCTTCGCTATTTTCTAAGCAATAGAACGGCAACAATAGGCTTGGGATCAACTATAGATCAGAACCATTTGACATGCCAAACAGAGGAATGGCGCAAGGTTTAATTCTTTCGCCGCTACTTTTCAACATAGGAATGAGAAAGCTAGCGAAAAAGCTAGAAGAAAAAAGACCAAGGAAATGCAATTTACGCCGATGATATTACAATCTGGGCCCATAAAGGTTCATATGGAAACAAACTAGATTCTCTGCAGATCGCTATCTCTAAAGTTGAGAAATTTACCGCAGACGCAGAAATGCAATGCTCGCAGATAAGTCTGAGTTCATACGGATCCAGGCCCGATATTCGAAAAAGCAGCTACGACCACACATAAAGCTACATTTAAACGGCCGGCGTATAAAAGAAGTGAAAACACTGTGCATATTAGGTCTGTGGATTCAGGACGACGGCAAGGTAGGTCGCACCTTAGCCAAACTGAGGAAAACCGCGACAAGCGTAGCGCGCATGATTTCTCGAGTCACCAGAAACAAAAAAAAAAAGGTTTCACAGACGAAGAAATGATCAGTCTAGTGCAGACTTTCGTCATAAGTCACGTGACTTTCGGCCTCCCGTTCCAGGAACTATCAAACGGAGACCAACCAGGTAAACGCTTTAATACGCAAAGCGTACAAAAGAGCCCTAGGACGGCCGCACAATGCAATCTCTGAAACAAATTGAAGACCTGGCCATCTAAAATACATCTGAAGAGCACGCAACGTCAGTTATTCTCGCGCAGCGTGAACGGCTCAACTCAACAGAGCAAGGCAGAGCCTTAATACAAATGATACGGTACACACTAAGGCCACAACATTGCTGAGAACAGACGCTTCTCGTTCCCCATTAGGTCAGAGAACACATAGTGGCTTCTCCCATTCCCAAAAGCATGAGTGTCGTAAGGGCAGACGAGAGGCTAAGCCCAGAGCTCTGCAAAGGCAGTTCGGACACCATCGAGACGTGTACTACATGGACGCGTGCAAAATAGCCAAAGAGAAATACACTGTAGTAGCGACAAATCAATCCAGTACAATCACACAAACCGTACGAACTGCCTGAGTTAGCAAAGCAGAGTCAGCAGCCATAGCATTGGCCATACGGGATGCCGAATACAAGACCCAAGACGCCCTAGTTATATCGGACTCGCAGTCAGCATGCCTGCAATACCTGACTGGAGTTTTATAAAATCTACAGCTATAATTCTAGGAACGCACTTTGAACATTATCACGCTGTCATTTGGTGTCCAGCACACGTGAGGCTAGATGGTAATGAGAGGGCCGACGGTATAGCTCATGGAATCGGTACTGGGTATAGCGCCAAATACCAATAGCAACTTTCGAAGAACCTCCAGTCAGCCCGCGTGACATCCTGAAGACACAAAGGAAAGAAAGGCAAAACTTCAGCCCACCACGCCCCAAACTTTATATCGGGCAGGCTAAGGACTGGCGCCGGTTACAAACAAACACTTATCCCAATCTGCAAATTCTCAACAAGATCCACCCAATGCAGTACCCGTACACGTGTCCGTGGTGTTTGGAGCGGCCATCTCTTACCCACATAACGTGAACGTGTAGACTCAGGACTCCCAAAATTAATTCACCTTTATTAGAGAGAAATCTATGTAAGAAGCAGTGGGAGGTCTGGCTTGCGAGCAAGGATCGAGAGAGCCAAGTTGCTCTGCTCGATCAGGCCCAGCGAGCCGCAAAGGTCAGTGGGGCCCTGGACTAGAGGAACCACCCACGTTCTTTCTGATTTCCTCTAGTACCATAAAGTACTAGCAGACGAGGGGTTGATATAACTCGACTCGGTTTGTGCCGTGTGAAGCGGGGGTTGTTTACTCGATTCCACTCTCATGTGGTAAAAGGTATATGGGCCAAACGGGGCGCTGCCTTATTGAAAGGCTAAAAGAGCACCATTATAAGGTTCACAAAGCAATCCAGGGCCACATTGGAATTCACTGCCGCGATTGTGGGTGTTCCCCCATGTTTGATCAATGTGAAGTGGTAAAAAAGCACCCGTCACAATTAACTCGGGAAATTATAGAAGCGCATTGTATAGCAAGAGCTGGCATCACGTGTATTAGCGCCCCTTCTTTGGTTTTATCTGAACATGAAGTGGCCTTGATTGATTGATATGTGGGGCTTAACGTCCCAAAACCACGACATGATTATGAGAGACGCCGTAGTGGAGGGCTTCGGAAAATTAGACCACCTGGGGTTCTTTAACGTGCACCCAAATCTGAGCACACGGGCCTACAACATTTCCGCCTCCATCGGAAATGCAGCCACCGCAGCCGGGATTCGAACCCGCGCCCTGCGGGTCAGCAGCCGAGTACCTTAGCCACTAGACCACCGTGGCGGGGTATGAAGTGGCCTTCCTTAATCAGGAAAACCGTCTATGAATCTGTGGTATGTGACGGTGCGATGTTGTGTGTAATCTTGTCGTTGCGTTAGGGTGTTTTTTGTATGCTTGCGCCGGTCTACATATTTGATGCAGTTTGACAATAAAGCTCAGTTGGAAGTTAGCGCTCTGTCCTCCTGTGTCGGTCTGCTCGGTCGTTTCTTCTTCCCCGTAATGCGCTATACCAGTTCAAGTACGACGAACCAACTCGCCCAATCTTCAACACTCGTGTAAATACGAGGTAGTTCCCCAAAGCTTCGACACCAGTTTAAACCGAAGACGTCCACGTCCAGAAGTAGTCCATGTAGTACGGATGAAACCGTACCACGCCCGCGAGTTATGAACACTTCGAACTTTTTCCTTATTATCCACAACAGCATGGGCTTTTTTTTTTCGTTGACGTGATCATTTTTTTTTATGGACACCTCTAGCATCTCAGCAAATCGACCGGGATGGTCGCTCTTGAAAGGGGGGAATTGACGCAAGGTAGGCTGGCAACTATAGCAGCCAGCCTCTGAGGAGGACAACGAAGTAGTTCTGTGTGCGCGTGCTCTGGTGTTCGCGTTTCTGGCCCTGGGGTTACGAAAGTAAACGTCCTATTTTGTACCCGCGTACCTGTGTCTTTGTGACAATATGGTGATTTTGGGACGTAAATCCCACATATCAATCAGACGAGGGGGGGGAAGGGGCGAGCTACAGTTGTCACGAGATGCGAGAATGCCCATAGGAGGTGTGCACGGCGTCGCCGACGCCGGATCCACGAAATCTTGCGACTATGAAATGCACCGCATTTAAAAGAGACATGTCAGTCGAACAGGCACAGACTGTTTCCGAACAGAATTTACAAGTCACAAGGCGTCCTTAAAGCTTTTCACAAAAGGAAACTGAAGCACTCGAAAGCGTTTCATCGACGATACAAAAAAAAATCAAGCAGTACATTTGCTTTAGGTGCTTCATTAAAAAAATTCTTGTTGGATCGGATTGGATAAACTTTTATTTGGTCCTCCAAAACACAGATCATTGATGGACGATCTACTGCACAAAGCGTAAAGTCGATGTCGAGAATTGCAAAACTTGTGGAAACTCCGGCCTTGAGAAAATTCATTTCTAACCCTCGTTTTCCTTAACCCTCATAACTCTAGTTTTATGATGGTGCTTTCGTTGAGCCGTTCTATAGGCTGAGAAAAGCTGGAAAGAGCATGAAAGATGCCACGTCAAGTGAGCCGGAAGGACAGCATTCTGGGAACGGCCTGTACCTAGAAAGAAAGAAGAAAAGAAAGAATAAAATGAAAAAGGCCAGAAGAAACAAGGAAAAGAGAGAAATAAGAAATACTGCAGTGCGTCGGTCACGCCTACGCTAAGCCTTGCTTGCACTGATTTCTGCGATTGGGAAAAAGATTCAGTTTCCTTCCCGACCCCCCGTATCACTAAGTGGCTTTTCTGTTTCGCGCTTTCAGAGATTGAGCTATAGTCTCCTGTTGAATTCGGTTATTATTTTTTTGTTGGCTTACGGACGGACAGGACCGTCTTCATATTCTTGGAGTTCTCATCAGTTAACGTGTCCTAAGGCCACCGATGCTCTCTGTGAAGTGTTTTCTCAGCCAGCGTCTCGGGCCGTGGTATCATGAGAGAACCGAAGCAGTACCTTGCTAATTCGTACCCGTCGTATCCTGAAAGAACCGAAGCAGTATCCTGCCAATTCGTATCAAGTGTAAGGGATTCATTTCCGTACAGATTGAATCTTCTCAGACGTGGGTGTCGGGCGACTTCGACAAACTCTGGCCGCCCTTGCGAGCGTTGGCCTCTCAGCCCGTAGAAAACGCAGCGCTATAAGACGTCTTCGGGGTGGACGCATGGAAGGAAGAGTTAATGTAAGTGAACCATGTCACTGTTGTCATTCGCGTAGCATGACCGTGGAACCAAAATGCATTCTCAGGAGCTCCTGATGTGCGAATTTTCATATCGCGCACGCGCGCACGCGCACACGCACACACGCACACACACACACGCACACACACACACAGGAACTGCATTGTAACTTTAGCTAAGGGTGAAGCTTTTTATAGCGGCACGTTCGTCCCTCGTAGTCGTAGTAGTAGCGTGTAACCAGTCTTACATTTTGACCTCCAAGGTGGTGCCGGCGGGAGATTTCTTCTGTGCGTCATTGACCGATAAAAAATTCGCAGGGTGCGCGTTAACTAAAAGGCGAATTCTCCTGTCTCTCATTCCCCCTTAGCAGTCATTGGCATGTACATTGAACACTATCTGACAAGAAAGGGTTGCTACGTTATACTCGCTGGGCGTAACCTCCTTGGTTTTAGAAAAGTTTAGCGAGCGTTGGGCCGCATCGCCATGAATACAGTGAACTTGTATATACCATGAACTCGAGGTGGTTAAAGGTAAGAAGTACACGAAGCGCAAGCCGTAAGAAAGTGCGCGAGGGCCACCTCTCGTTTAGTCCTTGGAATGTCCGCTGGATGGCGGTGCTTCTATATGGGGAATATATGATGAAAAGATGTGAGATGGTGGTACTTGGAGTGTTGAATAGATGGAAGAACGGACACACCAACAGATGCATGGACGGACTCAGATGGCTGCACCGACGAGTGAACGCATGGACTGACGCAGGGGTGGATGCATGGACGAACGCAGGGACGGACGCACAGATGGGCGTGTGGACGCACGAACAGACGCACGCACGGTCACACAGACGGTCACACAGACGGTCACACAGACGGTCACACAGACGGTCACACAGACGGACGGATGCTTCGTCCCACTCTCCATTATTCACTCCATGGATATGCTGCAATTTTTTGTATGGATCGCAATTTCGAAACGGCCAGGATAGCTAAAGAAAGTAGGCGGATAGATAGATAGATAGATAGATAGATAGATAGATAGATAGATAGATAGATAGATAGATAGATAGATAGATAGATAGATAGATAGATAGATAGATAGATAGATAGACGGACGGATGGATGGACGGATGGACAGATCTGAATGGATGGTGGATGGTTGAAAGATGGTGAATGGTGGATGGATGGATGGATGGATTGATGGATTGATTGATGGATGATAGATAGAAAATTGGCAGATCCCACGTACAGTGGGAATCAGTAATATGCCAAGCACGAATGACAAATGTTGATATGTCCCTTCAATATCAGCACAACATAACGAGGTGGAGGTAAATGATGCTGTAAATGACTTCCGTGTAATGATTATCATGTTTGGATGTGTCGTTCATCTTCGTCATCTATTCACGCCACGTGATACCAAATTTAGTATATGTGGAGCTAGCGAAATGGCTGCGAGCACGCTATGAGCGTGGTATGTTGTCATGTTCTTACATGACACGTGTGTCAGGATTACCATGTTCGTCATTCATTGACGTCACGTAACACCGAATTCAATATATGTGGAACTAGCAAAGCGGCCACGAGCGCATCATGAGCGTAGCTTGTAGTCATGTTGTTACATGAAACACATCGTATGCTTATCTAATTTGCACCAGTATCACGCCTTCGTCATCCATTCACGTCCCATCATACCAAATTTGGTATAAGTGAAGCTAGCGAAACAGCCGCCAGCGCATCATGAGCGTCGCATGTAGTCGTGTTGTTTCATGACACGCACCTCATGATTATAATGTTTGCTAGAGTCACATACCTTTGTTATCAATACACGTACTGTAATACCAAATTAGGTATATGTGACGCTAGCGTAACGGGCGTGAGCGCATCATGAGCTTGGCATGTAGTCAGGTTGTTACATGACACGCATGTCATGATTTTCATCTTAGGGTCTGTCGCTTGTGTTCGCCGTACAATCATGCCATACTATACCAGTTTTGCAACATGCCATGAGAACGAAACTACTGCAAAGAGCAGCAGGACCAAGAAATATAAATCATGACATTAATCGACATAAATGTCATTATTTTCATGGTATCACTAGTCAAATATGTTCTTCATACAGTCATGCTATGCCATACCAAGTTTGGTATTGATGCCGTTATCGAAACGACCGGGAGAGCTAAAAGTCGTAGGCGGCTAGATAGATAAATAGTTAGATACGCTCAAAGTCGCCGAAGTTCGCTAAGAAATGCTTCGCATTTAAAAGTTAACATCTTCCCAAATTGAACCCTGATCAGATGCGAAGCGGCAGCGTTAAGCTCGAATGGGATCGGCGTTTTTCTACTCGCGCTTCATCGGTGGTGCAGGCGCGCCATCACCATTCCCGAATGCGATCGGCTCCGCTAAATCTCGCAATGCCGGTGACGGCCGGGTTTGGCCAAATCGCTTCGGCGCATGTCTCGGTGGACGAAGGAGTTTCGCTTTCCGGCGTCCTCCCCATCACAGATGAACGAGCACAAAGAGTGTTCCCTCGATGTGGTGGTGGTAATGGTTAGAAGGGGAAGACGGCACCTAAATTATGCTGCCCGGTAGGGAGCATGGCACGCTCGAACGTTGCGAGTGGTGAAGAGGGTGAAGCGTGAGAGATGTGACACGCGGCGAGTGCGCGCAACGTGAAGGAGAGTGACGTCACCGCGTCTGCGAGGGAACGCGTGACGTACTTGGCACCACCCCTGCACCTGCGGCGTGGGGATCGTGGTGCTGCGCGTTGACACGGAGACATGGACGGACAGTGTTACACAGACTAGTCAAAAGCTGCTTCGCATCTAAAAACATGAGAGAATGAGAAGAGAGTGAGAGAAGAAAGGGAAGAGAAAGTGGAAAAACACAAGAAATAAGCCGAACGAGGAACAGTTTGAAAAAAAAAACGAGTAAAGATACAGACAAAAAAAGAAAGCAGGCATAGCCATACACTGTATATAATCGAAAAGGGCGTGAAAAAGAAGGGAAGGTGAGGAGGATGGAAAGAGAGGGTAAAGGCTAACGTAGTGCTGTGTAGTACGGTATAACAAGGATTGGTAAAGTAATGCGAGTGTGACGAGGGGCGAATTGAGGAGGGTAAGGCCACCAGCTGCGCTGTTTCATCATTTCACCAGTCTTTGCGCCTCTACTGCTAAACCACCATAATTATTCTTCAGCAACGACGTAATTACGAGTGAAATAATTTGCTGTTTCAATAAAATGCACTCATATATCAACTGCATTGCGTAAGATACATCTTGATTACTGACTATTTCTATTAAGGCACGTTGCCGCGCTACTTGGCGTTCATATTTCTCATGCTGTTGCGCCCCACGACAAGGAGAGAATGAGGGGACACAAACACACCCACATACACATGTACACGCACACACACAGCTCTAACTTGCAAATAATGATTTTTATCTGCGATCAGACATGTCATATATACATTAACTGTAGAATAATGAAACTGAAAGAACAGCACATAAAGATACAGCGCGGCCCCGCCACGGTGGTCAAGTGGCTAAGGTACTCGGCTGCTGACCCGCAGGTCGCGGGATTGAATCCCGGCTGCGGCGGCTGCATTTCAGATGGAGGCGGGAATGTTGTAGGCCCGTGTGCTCAGATTTGGGTGCACGTTAAAGAACCCCAGGTGGTCGAAATTTTCAAAGTACTCCACTACGGCGTCTCATAATCGTATGGTGGTTTTGGGACGTTAAACCCCCCATATCAATCATATCAATCGAATCAACCTTTTAAAAGATCATTTAAAACTATATAGAATTGCTTTCCCATGATAAATGTTTGCGAATATTTGGTTTTGTTTACAGGTATCAATCAATCAATCAATCAATCAATCAATCAATCAATCAATCAATCAAAAGATACTACACGGAGCATACACGTGTTAATCGCTACAATCTGCATCCACCAACGTCAATGCGATAATTCTCGAAACTTCTTTTCTTTAGCCGACAAAGCTAAAGGAGACACAGTCGCACATTTTTCTTTCATTTTGTCGATTTCAAGGGATTCAGTTATTCGCCCGTACTTTTGCCGCGGGCTGTATTGATAATACAGGTGTTCAGAAACATTGAGATGCAACGAGTGCAGCCACAGCTCTGTCAAGTATTTCCGAAATGATCATATACAGTCTGAAGAAATGATGTGTTTTAAAGATTTCTTCGGAATGAACCAACTAGGTTCACAACACGGTCTAGTAAAATAAGGGACAGCTTTTTATACATTGTACTGGTGGTCCTCAGGTTTTTCGTTCAGACACCTTCCAGTTAGGCCTACGTACACGCATTCACGTGTCAAAAGAATAGAACACACAAAGCCTAGACTGCAATTGACAAACTTTTTCCGCTGCGAGATCAAACAATCACGCTTCCAAATAATGTCAGTGTTAACTTTTTTACACATCCCTTGTAATCGTCCGGGAGCAGAAAACACCACGTCCGCATCAGCTTTTTTTCGCTATCATTCAATATTTTGTGAATGATGAAGTATGTAATTTGCGCTGGCCATAAAGCCAAACACACACGCACATTGTCATAATGCAAGTTCGCAAAGGCACACCTCACAAACTACATCACACTATGATGTACACTGGTCCGTATGTACGCCTTTTATTTCAGTCACTGTTCGAGATGAATTTGAAGCTTTGCCTATAGGGTCCACGGCACGAAGCATGGTACCATCTTTCGATGGCAGCGGAAACCCAAGCCTCGAAAATATTGCCTCGCCATCAGCTCCTGCTGCGCGAAGTTTACTCGCCAGCAGCTGGCATTTAAAACAGCAGAAAGTATGATTCCCTGCGTGTGCTTTTTGAGCGACGCTATCAAAAAGAGAACGTCGAAAGTGATAGGAAGAAAAAGAAAACGAAGACGGGAAAAAAATAGAAAAAGAAAGAAAAAGCAATAAAGAGACAGGGTTAAATAAGTCGAAACAAAGAAGACAAAAAAAGTCAGAACAAATAAGAGGATACAAAAAAAGGGAAAACCTAAATTAATCAAACAAGAAAGGCTGCCTTAGCTGTGAACTTATTTCAGGCCTTCATCCATAGCACAAAGCTGCCTACTTTTTTTTTTTTTTTCGTCTTCGTCTCACGAAACTAGGGTTAACATCCTTCTTTTATCGCAAAACTAAGAAGTAGAGGAAAAACGTTTATTGAAGTACCCTAGGTTGCGCGGCTGCCTCCGAGTGAGCTCACGACATTGACTGTCCTGGCATCCCAGGAATAATATTTCCAATTACATTCCGAGTAAATGGTAAAAGTAGGCCGGTATGACTCGAGTTCTGCTATTTTCGGCGGCTGTGCCACGCTTCCAGCCACGGCGTGCTTCTGGAGTAATAGAAAATTTGACTGTTTTTTTCTTTTTTTCGGCAATGTCCCCAGGCAAATATTTGATGAAAAATCAGCGAGCATGAAATTGGGTGATATTGCGGTACTGTATGATATAAAACCACATCAAAGTGAGCATTAGCGAATTTGAAATTGAAATTGCGCTCGATATAAAGCGTAAAGAGGTGGGATAACACCTACGTGAAGAGTAAACAGTCGTGGGAAAGTAAAGTGACCAAATATACACTTACCGCATACCACATTAGAAGCCTTAGCCGAAATTGCACAGGTACTCAAATGCTTTTAGTGTAAAATATGTAAATCGGCGAATCTACCTCCGTAATGTGACGGGGCACCTCGGAGTACTTTCACGAAATCGCACTTGCGTTGTAGCACCCTCGGAATGGACTTTCCGGTCACGGAAACTTGCTGACAGCAAATAAGAGGGAACATATCGGCGACCAACGTGTCACCCACAAGCAGTAAACTCTTGAATAATGTCTCTCGATGTTATGTATTTTCAGACGAAGAAACCTACCATTAGACGAAGATCCCATAGGTCGGTTATGACAAGGAGTGTCTTTCCCAAATTTCCTTTTTTTTTGGTATATATAAATGACCAACAACGTTATTTCCGATGTTTGTGGTATCGTCGTATCGAGGAGACTTTTCAGTACATCTGCTGCGGCTGTCCTCGCTGTACGCTGTGCAATGGGGGTCTGCGCTGTGCAGAGTCAATCGGTCGCATTCGCTCGCTTTGACCGCAGGCCAAAGTCGCAAGCAAGTATCGTCGATTGTCGCACTGAAAAGTAAATGATAATAGAAGTAACAAAGGCTTTGTTAATGTTTCTAAAAGACGACGTACTTACACGAGCAGTAGCAGTGACAGTGAGGCCAAATACCATGCAGGACTACCTCACCATGACGTGGTGCGTGTGCTCCCACATATTTCTCTCCATTCTTTTGTTTTTACCTCTCTTAGTCTCTTGAACTTGTTCAGTGTAGCATACGGCTTATTTTAAGCTGTTTAAGGTCTGTGCCTTTCCTCTCCTCTGCTTTGGAAGCTTGCTCCTTACGCTGTAGCGTTGTCGCGATGCGCGCGTCTGTCTTCTTCCACGAGAGGGCGCACTTGGCGAGCGACGCTACGCTAGCAAAGCACGAGCTCCGACGTGAGACGCGACCGGTGTCCGTTGGCGCACCCGTAGTTGGTACCGTTCCAAGGCACGGGGCGATTTCGACTTCCGGCCAAATTCGAAACCTTCGCCAAATAATAATAATAATAATAATAATAATAATAATAATAATAATAATAATAATAATAATAATAATAATAATAATAATAATAATAATAATAATAATAACTATAGTGATAAAGATAAACAATATTATAATTGCGGGGGTTCAATGTCCTAATCCGTTCGCTTCACCTGATAGGGGAAGCGAAGGTTTTAGGACATTGAATGGATGTACGGAGGATTCGCGGTTCACCAGATTGAACCTCCGGAACAGTTTCCTTTATCATCATTATCTTCGTAAATATGGCGTCATCTCTTTTTCTTTCCTTCTTCCCAGCACATGTAGTACTGTCGCGTTTAACTTTTACATAAAACGGAAGGAAGAGTTGTTTAAGCGGGTGACGCGTCAAATATCATGTAGTGGAACGTATGGAATTTCGAACTTGGGTTCATTTGTTTAAAAAGTCACTCGTGCTCAAGCTTTTAAAATAACAAGCTAACAGTGCATGGTCATTGAAAGCTCGCGTTTAAATACCATACAGTTCACTTAAGGTACGACACGAACACCTTGAGGAATGACTTCTTGCACCAGATTCACCGATCCAACTCAACGAAATGCTGCATTGGTCATGAAGATGAGGCCGTTGGAGACGTTCTTTTAGAAAGCGTAAAATGCGTAAAGTTATAGAAGAAATCATCAGGTTTCGACACACACTTCCCGATGCCCGGTTTCCAGTGGTGCCATTTAGCAGTGGCACCACTGGAACTAAGGGACTCTCGAGGGGAACGTGCGAAGGAAAACCAGCAGAGGGCGCATCAGGAAGCAGCAAAACGGGTCGTTTAGGGATTCCATATCGAAATCGCTTCATTCGCAAGCAATCGGGAATAAAAGCTTCTGAACGTGCCTGAAGCCGCAACACTGTGTTCACCGCAATGTAGCGGGATGTCGCACAAGGAGTGATATAAGGCTTGGAGAAACCTGCTCCCCGTTTGATTGTCCCGCGAGACACCGTCTAGTGTACTTGCATCAAAGGGAAGAAATAATTTAGGCGTGACTTTTATCCTGCTGCCCTCTTTGCGTAATTGAAGCTGTGTGAGGCTAATGGTGCTCTCCCAAGGCTCTGCTGTTCAAGTAGTGTTCAAGTAGTTCAAGTAGTTCAAGTAGTTCAAGTAGTTCAAGTAGTGTTCAAGAATACCAGTGTTGCGAAATGGGCACCTTCATTCCATTCCAATTCCATTGCGGGGAATCAGAACGTATCACAATTACACTGCTTTCAATTCCTCGGAAGAAAAAACCTGTCCATTCCCACTCCGGGAATAGCCGGGCTAGCCAATTCAATTCCTGTAATTCCTCAATGCAGGAAAGCATCTTCATAGTTTCATCTAGTTAAGAACGAACGCCCTATGAAGCTGTCATTATGGATGCATTAACTAGAACTGCAATAGTGCGCAAAACACGTCACCAAGCTCGAGGGTTCTTACGTAGAGGCATACTTTGTGTACTACAACCACCCTACTACTTCCCATTGGGGCAGTCCTCGCGCTACCATATGCATCGGCAGCATGTTCGAACGAATTGCGATGTTTCAATAGTATTCAAGCTAAAACAATGCGTTTAGAAGCAGCACTTGTCTATCGAATAGAATAGCAGTATTGACAACTGACATCGTAATGGCGTATCCAGCCTAAGCGCCTAGACAACAGAACGTCATCTTATTCTCGGCTTGACAAGCACCCTCTAGATTTATTTATTTATTTTATTCATACTGTTAGCATAAATGCCAAAACAGGAGTTGCTCATCTGGGCACACAAATTTCAAAAGTCAAGCAAAAGTGGCACATCTCACAATTTGACACAAAGAGAGCGAAAGCAATGCAAAAAAATAATAAATAAAAATCCAACATCCAATGCGCACCCTGTAGCATAACACGGCAGAACACAGGTGAGCAAGTGAGTGCCTTATCACAGCTCAGTTCAACATTTGTAACGCACATTCAAAATCTTTAACATTGTTACTCAGTACAACGTCATTCCGTAACTTATTCCATGTGTCAATAGCGGATACAATAAAAGAATTCTTAAACAATTTTGTGTTATGCTTCAGAGGTTTAATGTCTTTGGCGTGCTTTGTCCGCGAAGGCGACGTGTCTAGAGTGAAAATTTTTGTTATCTCTGTTTTGTAGATACCGTGGAATATCTGAAAAAAGAATTTCATGCTGTTGATATTCATTCTTTCGTGCAATGTAAGAATATGAGCCCTAGTTCTTAGACTTGTTATGGACTGCGCTCTACGGTAGGAATTAAAAATAAATCTTAAGGCTCTATTTTGAACCTGTTCACATTTAGCGATATTATTTTGCGTATATGGCTTCCATATCGGGCATGCATATTCCAGCAACGGAAGTATTGTGGTTTTATATGCTAAAAGTTTTACTTCAGGTGTCGCGTCACCAAGCCTCCGACGAAGCATCCAAAGCTTTTTTTTTGCAATTTATCACAGATATAATCTATATGGCGGTTCCAGTTCAAGCTATCTGTGACGTAAACACCCAGGTATTTATATTCTGACACACGGCAGAGTGGTTCGTGATTTATGAGGTAAGGAAATAAGAGACATCCTCAAGTAGCATAAATCTTCTTCGCTACAAGGCTTAAATCTGTGAATGCTAAATAGATGAAGCAGCGTATTTTTATGCTGGTAATAGTAGTGTTCAAGAATACTAAGAAGTTCTGCCCCACGTCTGGAGCGGTTGTGAACACGAAGAAAACTTAGATTTGGTATTAGGATACCAAACCCTTTACATCTGCTGGTGTTAGAACGGTATACCACTCGGGCACAACGTGCATTTGCACCTAATACGAAACACTGGGGTGGCCTGCTCGTCAACACTCACACTTGTCAGTCAGGGATAGGAAGAGCCCATTTTGTGTTCTCCTGTGCGCAGTTATGCGATGTCTTCTTTGTCGCGAAGGTTGCTTATGCTTGTGAGGTACTAAACTGCTTATCAGATAAAGATCAGGCTGTCTGCAGAGTACTCACCACTTTTGTGGAGATGTATCAATGAGGACAAACGTGCAGGGATAGTTTTTCTCCCTTGCGTATCTGCTGGAATAATGCATCTGCTTGTACGCTAACTTATGCCTTGGTTTATGTTTTGCGATTCGGTAGATCATTCTACTTTTACATCGCACCTACCCATTGTTCTGACCGACTACATGTGGACCCAGAAAATGCAATGCGACCTCCGACTTCGGAAAAAAAAATGTTCTCATGGCATACGTGACTATAATTCAAGCATGTTATTTTTACGTGGTATCGGCTGACGGTAACTGGACATAGTGGGACATACCCTGAAATGCGCCTCAGACTGGAGTGAAGAGGTTGACGTTGTTGGTGAACTGTGTTGTGGGTATGGACTGTCTGCTGTTATTTTTACGTAACAATATTGCAGGAGTAAGAATTAAGGGTGTAGCAAAATACGTTCCTCCCCAAATGCCCGATATGATTGGCGATGCGAACATGGGTATGTGCGGAGTCGTAGCAACCAAGCGAAGAGAAGATGCAAAAAAAAAAAAGTCGCAGCATATCTACGAAGTGAATGATGAGGTAGCCGAAGCTCTGGTGGGTTTTATCGGTAAACTGAGAAATGTCTGTCTGGCTGTCTGTCTGTCTGGCTGTCTGTCTGTCTGTCTGTCTGTCTGTCTGTCTGTCTGTCCTGTCTGTCTGTCTGTCTGTCTGTCTGTCTGTCTGGTCTGTCTGTCTGTCTGTCTGTCTGTCCTGTCTGTCTGTCTGTCTGTCTGTCTGTCTGTCTTTCTGTCTTTCTGTCTTTCTGTCTGTCTGTCTGTCTGTCTTTCTGTCTCTGTCTGTCTTTCTGTCTCTGTCTGTCTTTCTGTCTCTGTCTGTCTTTCTGTCTCTGTCTGTCTTTCTGTCTCTGTCTGTCTTTCTGTCTCTGTCTGTCTTTCTGTCTCTGTCTGTCTTTCTGTCTCTGTCTGTCTTTCTGTCTCTGTCTGTCTTTCTGTCTCTGTCTGTCTGTCTTTCTGTCTCTGTCTGTCTTTCTGTCTGTCTTTCTGTCTTTCTGTCTCTGTCTGTCTTTCTGTCTTTCTGTCTCTGTCTGTCTGTCTGTGTTACAAGCTGCCACTCTAGCGTCGCCAGCGCGAAGTCGGCGACGGGAATGACAGCAGGTTGGTTCGTTCCGTACGCAAGCAGAGACAGTTAAGAGATCAGAGACGTGGGAAAACAAAACAAACTTTACTCTAGTGATATTGCAGCACACGGGATCTAATACAACACTTCAATACAACTAACAAAATACATCGACACTTGATACAACTAAAGAAATATATAACAGAAACAATAAATCAGCTTACGAGAGAGAACTATTACAAACTACACAAACTAACAAGAATACAACGACGGAGGAGAAAGTTCGAAGATATAAACAGGGGAAGGCATACATGTGATGACCGGCAGCGTGGTGTCCCCGACGATCGGATGCGAGAAGTCGAAGAGAGTTCTGGCACGACTGCGATGCCGGCGGTGTTGCAACGCTGGTGGCTCCGGGAGGCTAGTGCTTGCAGGTGACTTCGAGCAGGTTGAGCTAACTCGAGGCGAAGTCCCGATGTCTACGTTGCAGACGTTAATATCGCGTCACAGCTAGACGAACGGCTAAGTTTAGGTGGCCAGCCGATACAGAGCCACACTAAAAACTTCTAGAAGAGATGCTTGTTGATCTGTTTCTACACCATCTTGGTCAGCGACTAGTCTGCCTAGCAGGGCAAAATCCTGCGCTTAAATCCCCCTCGTGTCTCCTCGCTCTCTTCCTTGGGGACAAGAGACCTCTACCTGGGTCCAATCATGCGCGTTTAATTGATGGGAAACTCCGCCCCAAAAATATTTTGACCCCACCCCTTTTTAATTGGGAGAGGGCCCGCAACTAGCGAGAGTGACAACCTGTCGGGTTGTTGTCATACGGCTGGGCCACCAGAGCGTTTCCCACGCTTTTCCCCGTGGGAACGGTCAACCACTTAGCTCTCAGTCGGGGCGTCTTGTAGTCTAATTCTTGTTCGGGGTATACCACGGCCTTCTACGACCTTGCAGACGTCGCCACAGTTACAAAAGGATTAACTGTCGGCGGCGACGTTCTAAGACGAGCACCCCATTTTGCCCTTCTCGGACCCCTTTCATGCGCCGCCGTTTCTCACGGTCAGTCGGGGAGTACGGCGCCCGTTAATTGCCGTGACGCGGTGTCGCCAAAAATAGCCGTCCGTGACAGTCTGTCTCTGTCTGTCTGTCTGTCTGTGTCTGTCTCTGTCTGCCTGTCTCTGTGTGTCTCTGTCTGTCTGTCTGTCTGTCTGTCTGTCTGTCTGTCTGTCTGTCTGTCTGTCTCTGTCTGTCTCTGTCTGTCTGTCTGTCTGTCTCTGTCTGTCTGTCTCTGTCTGTCTGTCTGTCTGTCTGTCTGTCTGCGTTTCTGTCTGTCTGTTTCTGTCTGTCTGTCTGCGTTTCTGTCTGTCTGTCTGCGTTTCTGTCTGTCTGTTTCTGTCTGTCTGTCTGTCTGTCTCTGTCTGTCTCTGTCTGTCTGTCTCTGTCTGTCTGTCTCTGTCTGTCTGTCTCTGTCTGTCTGTCTCTGTCTGTCTGTCTGTCTGTCTCTGTCTGTCTGTCTCTGTCTGTCTGTCTGTCTGTCTCTGTCTGTCTGTCTCTGTCTGTCTGTCTCTGTCTGTCTGTTTCTGTCTGTCTGTCTCTGTCTGTCTGTTTCTGTCTGTCTGTTTCTGTCTGTCTGTTTCTGTCTGTCTGTTTCTGTCTGTCTGTTTCTGTCTGTCTGTTTCTGTCTGTCTGTTTCTGTCTGTCTGTTTCTGTCTGTCTGTCTGTCTGTCTGTCTGTCTGTCTGTCTGTCTGTCTGTCTGTCTGTCTGTCTGTCTGTCTGTCTGTCTGTCTGTGTAGTGAACAATAGAAGTGCCTCCACCTCGGATTTTTTTATATATTCATCATATACAAGTACCGCTATGTAGCGGAGATTCCAAGAGTAAACGACAGCTGGCTACATACATCGAGGATGCACGACCCACGGCTTAAGAAGCTTCGTCCCTGAAAACGCAAGGTGCGTGCTTATCTGTTGGTTGAGAGGCAGGCGATTGCGAGCGTCCGTTGGGGGTTCAAAAGCTACGTACTTTCTCCAAACAACGGCACCTGTAGCATCCCCGGCACGCCTATCCTAGCAAAACATTGGGAAACACTAAATTCTTTTAACTCACCAGTAGGCGCAGCAGAAAAAAATCGTGTCGTGTGTTAACGTGTGAATCTTTTTTTTTTATTTTTGTAAGTCTGCCCCTAGGCATAGGTGTTTCTTTTTTGCGGGGGAAGTTTTGTTGCACAAAAGGCTTTCGTGTACCGAAGGAAAAGTTTTTGATGGCTTCCAAATCCATTCTGGCTCGCAAATACGACATATTTTTGTTCTTATAAGTCCTGATTGTAGATTTATGCGATCGTTTTTATGTCCCGCATTACTTCGATTGTGTTTCACGCCTTTTAAGTCACCTTTATCCCTGAAAATTGGGGTATTAAGGACCAAACAATAACGGCTGCTCCAACGCCGTTTTATTTCCACGAAAGCTCTCGCTTTACAAAAGAAAGGTTTCAAAAGCAGCGGAGGTACGTGGAATTCCCGAACAATTCTGAATTTTGAGTGACTTATTGACTTTGTTTTAAAAAGGAAAGAATACGAGAAAATAAGTACGTACGAACACGATAGAAAAGAGAGCACTACATCTGCGCAGATGTCATTTATTTCTATTAGCTTCTGTATTTTGTTGTGCATTTCTGCACAATGCTTCTTTGTTGAAAACACTACAGAGACTATCACCCTTAACGTATGCTCTCGACATATTAGGACGAACGTTGAGGGGATTCCACCTTGATTCAAATTTTGTCTTTACTGCATAATAGTTCACCTTATATTCCCCTTTGTTACCTCAACAAGGTCTTTTAACCACTTAGCAAACACTTGCGACATTATTTACTCTGATAAACAATTTGCTTCACCGTCACTTCCCTGCATTTTGGGGGGTCTTGTTTTTTCGAGCTGAGTGCCAAACCGTGAGCTACACTGAACATCTCTAAAGAGTATTGCTAATATTACTATTTTTTTATTAGGCATGCATACTCTAGATACACAAGGACACAGAGGAAAGAGGGAGAGATTAGGCTACGTAGAGGCGCACAACGTCTGCCTTGCCTCTTTCGGGGGGAAGGGAAAGACAGAGGAAAGCAAGACAGGAAAGGGAATAAAAGTTATGGCAACTTCTCACTCGTGGGGCAAGCCTGAAGGAAGAGCGCAGCTGCATAGCTTTCCTTGATTGATTGATTGATTGATCGATTGATTGATGGGCCCCTTTTATTCTGGCGCAACCCAGCTTGGTGGAAGGGCCATGAAACGAGGCAATAAAGACATTCATCCTTTCTTCTTGTGAATTATTATAACAAGTGTTATAAAATGATCAATTGCTTGAAATTCGGACATCATAAAGGAATTCTTTTAAATGCCAAGACTTTGCTTCATTGGCTTTTTAAAAATTTTTTTCGTTCCTATGCTTTTTATCTTTCGATCTCTTTAACAAATTTCGCGTGCACTGGGTGAAGGGGCCAGTCAAGCTGTGAAATGCAGCTTTTTTCCCTTCGCACCAAACCACGTATACAGTGTATTTTCGTGTACTTGTCACGTGGTTGAATAAACTCAAACTCAAACTCACTGTTCGGCGTGTTCATTTTAGCGGAGCAGCGTTTTCGTTTAACGCTCCCACCTGATGTACTCTGCATAGTGGTGATTGTCCAGTACAGGCACGCGTCTCACTCAAAAACGAGCAGCATTGACCTGATTACAATGCGACACTCGTGTCACTCGGTATAGAGTGCCTCTACATGCAGCGTACTTCACAATGTGCACCTTTCAACGCCTTGGCAGAAAAAAAGAGCATCGCTGCATCCAACGCACCGTCTCTATTGAGCTCCTAACGATTTACATTTGTTTCAACGGCTGAAAAGGTTGTTTGGAAGCCAAACAATCATGTGTTTCAAAGACTGTTCATTCAGGGTCGTGGCGAAGTAGAGAGAAGGTGGAAGGAATACAATGAGGGCAGGGAGGGTTTATTAGCAAACGTCTAATTTGCGACCTTAGACGTGGAAGTGGAATAAGGGAATAAGAGAGACACAGAGAGGAAGAGAAAACTATCGGTACACACGTTTCACAACACACACAGCAGCGTATCGCAGGCAGGTGCTCAAGTCTGTTAACTCTAAGAGAGAGAGAGAAAGCAAAATCAAAGACAGGTAGATCAACCAGACAAGTGTCCGGTTCGCTACCCTGCACTGTGAATAAGAACGGCGAGATTACAAAGAGAAGTGGATGAAAGGAGAAAGGGAGCACTGCACGTACAAAGGGTTAAACTATCACCAATGCCGGAGCTTCTATGACCTATACGCCTGAACCACAGACGCAGCCAAAACCACAGCATGGTCCATAACAACTCCAACGGTTGAAGCGAACATTGGGCGAGTGAACGATTTCACTACTGCCAGTATGAATGCTTAACCGCTACTCTGGGATACGTTATTCACATGCGACTTTTAAGCCCCGTCTCGTTGATCTAGTGGCTAAGGTACTCAGCTGCCGACCCGCAGGTCATGGTATCGAATCCCGGCTGCATTTCCGATGGAGGCAGAAATATTTTAGGCCCGTGTTCTCACATTTGGGTGTGCGTTAAAGAACCCCAGGTGGTCAAAACTTCCGGAGCCCTCCACTAAGGCGTCTCTCATATTATTATGGCGGTTTTCGGATGTTAAACCCCACTGATCAATCATATCAATCAAATCAACCTTTTCAAAGATCATTTACGAATATATAAAATTGCTTTCCGATGATAAATGTTTGCGAATATGTGGTTTTGTTTACAGAAATCGTGAATCGCATTTCCATGTCATCTTTATTATATCTGGATGTAGCAGATTTAAACGCGGCAGCGTTAAAGAGCTCGTTTCGCAGTAATTCTGACGTTGGTGTCAGCGTCGTTTGTTGTGGGCGAACAATCATCAGCTTTGCTTGATCGAAACAGCATCATCTTTGCGCTACCAAAAAATCATCTTTGCGCGACCAAAAATTGTCATTATGGCGTGATCGAAAAATTATCATCTTTTCGATGACCGAAAAATCATCTCTGCGATAGCCGAGAAATCGAGCATCTTTGCGATGGCCGAGAAATCGAGCATCCTTGCGATGACAAAAAATGTAAAAATATGGAAATCAATAATTTAAAAAATCTTCGGTCTCATTGGTAATTGAACCCGAGTCATTTGTGAGACATGAGTGTGTTCTACCACACAGCCACGCCTCTGCTTATAAATAGAAAAAATAACTTCCTCTGCTTGAAAATGCAGTGAAGATAAGTTTCGTGCTCAGAGGCACACGCGTCCTGTGTACATGCTTCGCAATACAACATGAACTATTGCCGTAATGACTGGTACAAGCGTACATTGCCATCGAGTGTTGGAATACGAGATTGTCGAGTGGATTATCATAATGACTTTATAGTTTAAAGCTAGTTGCCCACTACAAAAGCCAGAGACGATATTGTACCCGAAAGGCCACGTAGTGGGTACATAGAAGGTTTCAAAAACTTGCATGCACTTAGTGTTTGAAGCACGCACTCGGGACAGGATAGCGATTTCACGTTCAATTCTTAGAGGCGAAGCTTAGGGGTCCCATAATTATTTGGCAAACAATCTTCCGCCCCTTCAACTTTTTGGAACCGTGTTCTGGTCATAGTTTGCTTTAAACTGTGCATGTCGATGCATATTAAAAAACACCAGACGGTAGAAATTTCCGGAGCACTCCAATATGACATCTCTCACAATCTTATCACAATTATTGAACATAAAATTCAAGATATCTATTATTGCTTTAAAATTTGACCAACAAAACAAAAGGAGGGAGATAAGTCTAGATATTCTTGATAAATTCTTCTCTCGTTCGACTCTTGAAGACGGTGCTTTCTGTTCCCTTTTGTTTTTGTAATTCTTTATCCTTACGTTAAGCAATACGAATGTTGACAATAATGGGTAATTTAGCGTAGAACGCAATTGCGTAAGAATATATGACGTGCGAAAAAAAACAAACAGCTGTAGATAAAAGTGTGTACCTACATTATTAAAACCTTGATACCCATTTTTATAAGAGATTGGGGCACACAGTAGAAGCCGAGTTAGTCGTTGCGAACACCGTTTTGAGTTAAGTTCTTCGGGGAGAAGGTTAAGTTTGGGCAGAGGGTGAAGTTCTTCAGAAAGAGGGTGAAGCTGATCAGGCAGAGGGTGAAGCTGATCAGGCAGAGGGTGAAGTTGATCAGGCAGAGGGTGAAGTTGATCGGGCAGAGGATGAAGTTGATCGGGCAGAGGGTGAAGTTGATCGGGCAGAGGGTGAAGTTGATCGACAGAGGGTGAAGTTGATCGGACAGAGGGTGAAGTTGATATGACAGAGGGTGAAGTTGATATGACAGAGGGTGAAGTTGATATGACAGAGGGTGAAGTTGATATGACAGAGGGTGAAGTTGATATGACAGAGGGTGAAGTTGATATGACAGAGGGTGAAGTTGATATGACAGGGTGAAGTTGATCGGGCAGAGGGTGAAGTTGTCCGGGCAGAAGATGAAGTTGTTTGGAGAGAGGGTGAAGTGAGAGTCCTGAAGAAGCAATTGGGCAAACATTGCGTTATTCGCGAGCAAATCACCAAATGTATATTTGGGAGCACAAGCAAACAGCCTCCACTAGATTATTCTCGACACTTCACCTGAGCACGATAGAACAAGTAGAGAAGGTTATCGAACATGCTTACCGGTAGTTTTGCCCGCACGAAAAGACTCCGCACAAATGCCCCCCTCCTTTTTTTATGGTGGCAAAATAAAATGTCCTAAACTTTGATCACACAATCAAATTTCTCTAACTTTTTGCCAAACTTTGAATTCTGTGGAAAGGAATACATGACTTTATGTTTTATAACAAAAGTTTACTGTTGAATTTTTCGCTTAAAACAATGGGAGCGATCCAAAACTGATTCGTTCTGTTGTTGGCATTCCTAACAAGCTTTCTTTTTGCAGAAGAACCGTGTTCTTTCAATGCATATATTTCTTAAGCTCTGCCTGAGTTTAAAATGTTGATTCACCATTGCGAAAACGTTTTCAAAGAGGTTTGCAATTTTTCGACACCTATATTCTGCGATCACGTGAGGCATACAGTGCGCCTGCCAAGCCTGGCACATTACTGCAAAAATTTTGTTTTCCGTTTTGTGTTTTTTTGCATTATTATTACACTAGAGGTAATGGTAGCGTTGGTGTGGCGTCTCCGATAAGAGCAACTGACTCTCTCTATCTGACACTAAAGAGAGCACGGGAAAGCCGATGCTCTCAAGTTTCATTCACCTTTGATTCATCTGAAATCGCTTTTGCACATGAATCACTGGTTGATGAATGGAATAAAGTTTCAAGCTGCTCAACAGGTGTTCCTGAGCGCGTTACCCCGGATTCACCCATCATCATCATCATCATCATCATCATCATCATCATCATCATCATCATCATCATCATCATCATCATCATCATCATCATCATCATCATCATCATCATCATCAGCCTGACTACGTCCACTGCAGGACAAAGGCCTCTCCCATGTTCCGCCAGTTAACCCGGTCCTGTGCTTGCTGCTGCCAATTTATACCCGCAAACTTCTTAATCTCGTCTGCCTACCTAACCTTCAGTCTCCCCCTAACCCACTTCCCTTCTCTGGGAATCCAGCCCCACCGCGGTGGTCTAGTGGCTAAGGTACTCGGCTGCTGACCCGCAGGTCGCGGGTTCGATTCCCGGCTGCGGCGGCTGCATTTCCGATGGAGGCGGAAATGTTGTAGGCCCGTGTGCTCAGATTTGGGCTTACGTTAAAGATCCCCAGGTGGTCAAAATTTCCGGAGCCCTCCACTACGGCGTCTCTCATAATCATATGGTGGTTTTGGGACGTTAAACCCCACATATCAATCAATCAATTCTCTGGGAATCCAGTTAGTTACCCCTAATGACCAGCGGTTATCGTGTCTACGCGCTACATGCCCGGCCCATGTCCATTTCCTCTTCTTTATTTCAACTATGATATCCTTAACCCCCGTTTGTCCCCTAATCCACTCTGCTCTCTTCTTGTCTCTTAAGGTTACACTTACCATTTTTCTTTCCATTGCTCGCTGCGTCGTCCTCAATTTAAGCTGAAACCTCTTTGTAAGTCTCCGGGTTTCTGCTCCGTAGCTAAGTACCGGCAAGATACAGCTGCTATATATCTTCCTCTTGAGAGATAGTGGCAATCTACCTGTCATAATTTGAGAGTGCTTGCCGAATGTACTCCATCCCATTCTTATTCTTCTAGTTACTTCAATCTCGTGGTTAGGCTCTGCGGTTTTTACCTGCCCTAAGTAGACAGTCTTTTACAACTTCAAGTGCCCTATTTCCTATCTCGAAGCGCTGCTCCTTTCCGAGGTTGTTGTACATTACTTTCGTTTTCTGCAGATTAATTTTATGACCCACCTTTCTGCTCTCCTTGTCTAACTCCGTAATCATGAGTTGCAATTCGTCCCCTGAGTTACTCAGCAATGCAATGTCATCGGCGAAGCGCAGGTTACTAAGGTATTCTCCATTAATTCTTATTCCTAACTGTTCCCATTCTAGGCTTCTGAAAACCTCCTGTAAGCACGCGGTAAATAGCATTGGGGAGATTGTGTCCCCCTGCCTTACACCCTTCTTGATTGGTATTCTGTTGCTTTCTTTATGAAGCACTATGGTAGCAGTTGATCCCCTGTAGATTTCTTCCAGAATGTTTATATATACATCATCTACGCCCTGATTCCGCAGTGTCTGCATGACGGCTGATATTTCTACTGAATCAAACGCCTTCTCGTAATCTATGAAGGCTATGTATAGTGGTTGGTTATACTCTGAGCATTTCTCCATTACCTGATGGATAGTATGAATGGGGTCAATTGTTGAGTAGCCTGTTCGCAATCCTGCTTGTTCCTTTGGTTGATTGAATTCTAATGTTTTCTTTACTCTGTTAGCAATTACCTTTGTAAAAACTTCTATACTACAGAGAGCAAGCTGATCGGCCTGTAATTCTTCAAGTCCTTGTCATCTCCTTTCTTATGTATTAAGATGATGTTAGCGTTCTTCCAAGACTCTGGTATCCTTCTCGTCAGAAGACAACTCGTAAACAGGGTGGCTAGTTTTTCTAACACAATCTGTCCTCCATCTTTCAGCAGATCTGATGTTACCTGATCCTCACCAGCAGCTTTGCCTCTTTGCATGCTCTCCAAAGCTTTTCTGACTTCTTCTATCATTACTGGTGGGTTGTCATCTGGGTTACTTCTAGTTCTTATAGTATTAAGGTCGTGGTTGTCTCGGCTACTGTACAGATCTCTGTAAAACTCCTCCGCTATTTTAACTATCCTATCCATATTGGTAGTTATTTTGTCTTCTTTGTCCCTTAGTGCATACATCCGACTTTTGCCTATCCCAAGTTTTCTCTTCACTGCTTTGACGCTTCCTCCGTTTTTCAGAGCGTGTTCAATTCTCTCCATGTTATACCTTCTTACATCGCATACTTTACGCCTATTAATCAACTTCGAAAGCTCTGCCAGTTCTATTTTGTCTGTTGTACTTGAAACTTTCATGCTTTGACGCTTCTTAATTAGGTTCTTCGTTTCCTGGAAAAGATTGCCAGTGTCCTGTCTAACTACCCTGCCTCCAACTTCCACTGCACACTCCGTAATGATACTCGTTAGATTATCATTCATTGTATCTACGCTAACGCTAGTTTCCTCACTAAGAGCCGAGTACCTGTTCTGCAGCGACACTCTGAATTCCTGTACTTTCCCTTTCAGTGATAGCTCATTGATTGGCTTCTTGCGTATCAGTTTCTGTCGTTCCTTCTTCAAGTCTAGGTGAATTCGAGACCGTACCATTCTATGGTCACTGTATCGTACCTTGCCAACCACTTCCACATCCTGCACAATTCCTGGGTGGGCAGTCATTATAAAGTCTTTTTCGTTCTTATTTTCGCCATTAGGGCTCCTCCATGTCCACTTGCGGTTTTCGCGTTTTCGGTAGAAAGTATTCAAAATCTGCAAATTATTGCGTTCTGCGAATTCTACTAGTAGCTCTCCTCTGGCGTTTCTAGTGCCGATGCCACCTATGGATTCACGCATAGGTTCTGTTAACTGAAGTTCATTACACCTTTATTCAGACTTAACTATCTCGTGACTCATATTTAATTCTGCTTGGTTCCTATTCGATGTATTTTATTTCATGTTAATTGACATTTAGTTCATATTATGCACTTTGTGAACATTTTCATTCTCATAACATTCACTTAGATGCTTTTACTTCGGTATGGTTCATGTTGTCAGAACCTGAAAGTTGTTTCACTCATGAGCCACATAGTGAAAAACCAGGAGCCCTCACCTTATCGGGAGAACGGGGCTAAGCGAATCGTGAGAGAGAGAGAGAGAGAGAACTCTTCATTGAAAAACGGAAATCAACCAGCGCATACAAACTGCTTTCGAGCTTGCTAAAAGAATTGCTTCCGAAGAAAAGAACTTTTGGAGCCACTCAAACCTTGAGGTGTATGTGCCTGACCTACTTCTTCTTATTTGCTTTCCATTGATTTTCAATATTTTTATCGCCGGCGGAAGCGAGACGGTTGTGATTGGCTCCGGACCTAGTGTGTGGGCGCGCCTACGCAGTCAGAATCGTTTCTGCGTGGGAATGTAAGTTGATGCACTCACGTGAAGTGAACAAAGAAATGTTGGAACAAAAAATAATGGGTGACCTCGATGAAAGATCAGACAGCCCTAACAGAAACAATACATACAAATATGCATGCGAGAGGCGCACCTTCCAAGCTTGCATTTTTCGGACACGGAAAGTATCGGCATTCTCACTTCAGTAAAGGCTTTATTATAATTGTTGCGGCTCACCATCCCAAAACCGGTGAAAGATGTCGTAGTTGAGGATTTAGGCCACCTGGGTTTTTTTAATTGCACTTAAATTCAAGTACATGGGCTCGCAGCATTGTTGTTTTCGTCGAACATACGACCACCACAGCCGGGACTCAATCCCGCGACCTGCGGGTCAGCAGCAGAGTGCCTTATGGACTAGACCATCGTGGTGGTTCAAAGATTTTGGCTACATCGAAGGAAATGAAAACAAGAGACAGAAAGAGAGAGCAGTGGTAGAGATGGTCCAGAAACTACCGGTATGCTCTCATGCACAGGAAGAAGACAATCGGCGGCCTGCTTCTCAGGGTTTAAGTGTTGACTGCAGCCTTCGATTTGTCAGGTATAGTAACGTTATTGCTGGATAGTTATATAGAACATTGTAAGGAACTTATTCTTGAAAAGATGGATTAACCTTTTGGCTTAAATTACACCAGAATAAGAAAAAATTCCAAGCCTTACTGGAGCGAGAGTAACACGCAATGCCCGGAGTGTAAGCGGCGTTTATGCTTAATAGTATTTTTGGTGGCCTTGCAAGTTGATGATTTGCCTCATTTTTATAGAAGCTGCCCATTTCTTGTCTCGGAAGAATGCATTCACGTACGCATTAATGGAGTACAACAGAAGACACGGAGTCTCATCAGTCTTCTGAGGAAAAAATATTAGGTGCCGGCTTCGCTTTGAAGTCTCTTATTTGACAAATGGTTGTCTTTTGTGTGGAGAGTCCCTGAAGATTCATCAGCCGCTTTTCGCAATGGCCCTGATCCTCGTTAAGTCTGTCTGTGGCACAGACTTGGTATTTTAAGTCTGGCGACACAGCTCTAATGGAACTTTTCTCGACCATGTTTCGTGACTCTTGAAAGAAACGAAAATGACCCCGGTGCGTTCAAATTATCTCAGAAGCTTCTATATATTGATTGACATGTGGGGCTTAACGTCCCAAAACCGCCATATGATTATGAGAGATGCAGCTTCTATATATTATCGGTACGTGCATGCTGAAGGAAAGAGTTACGAAAAAAAGGAATAAGTAATTGTTATTTCTGGCAGTCACAGCTTGCGTGCAGTTCACCAGACGGGACAGAAACGTATGCAAACGTACGGGTTGGCTTGGCGTCGTCAGCGTCTCGAATTGATGTCGTAGATAAGTTCATTCGCGAGCACAACCAGTCCCATTACAGAACAGCATCGTCCGTTCCAATTTCACATTTTGGACATGTTTACATTGCCGTGTATCATATATAGCAAGGTCTATATACACATTGAAAAACTTCGCTTAACGTTGCCGTTGCAGCGAAAAGTTGAAAAGCCGGGTATTCACGAAGCTGCTGTTTGTGATAAGTATATGTGGCCCCATGGTGGTAGCGTAATAGTAGTGGTAGTAGTATAAAACTTTATTATGTCCAGACATAATCCAGACAGGCTAGAACTCCAGTGCTCCGAGTAATATACAGGGTAAATGTGCTCCGGGGTGGCTCAGTGGTTAACGCCTCACTTTCACAGTGCTAGCGCTACTTTTTTGTGTGTGACCCATCAAAAATGTTTTTATTTGCATTTCTGAAATTAGTCATCATAGCTATTACAAAGATGGTTTAGGCTGCCTCGGTAATTCTGATATTATAGGTAAACTGGTAGCATACGCTATATATACGAATGGCCAGCGGCGTGTATTCTAAAGATGTTCCTTTTACATACTCTGAGTCTCTACTTTTACATAGTAATGACAGTTTGCTTATACGTCATTGCATCAGTCTGCTCGCCTACCTGGAGATCTACTGAGATGGCTCAGCCACTCGACTCATCTGTGTAAACGATTAGAATCCAGCGTGTACAGTCACATGAGATTTTTCATTCTTTCACGCGTCATGCGAAGGTGCAAACCCGTTAACTATAGAAACCAACACCGCAGAGCTTCATAGCACACGAAAGAAGTTACGTTACTTCTTTCTGAATGCCAGCTTTGGCACGTATAGAGTAGATGGGTAAATCATGACGTCACACGTGTTACAGAAGTCTCATTGCTTAAGACGACGCTAAAGCTAGCGCAGGCGAAAAGTTACGACCTCACGGGTGTCACGCTCAGTTGCGTGGAGTCGTGCGTCGATTCCAGTTGCTCAAACTTTACGGTGATCACAATGGTTAGAAAATTTTAAGTACAATACTTGAGAAGCACTAGTTTTCATTGTCTTTATTGTGTATCCGATATACGCAGGAACTCTTTGAAGCGTTTTTACGAATCGGAGTTTTTGTTTTGAAACTTAAGAACGCGGCTTTACCACTTGCATGCAATGCTATGCAAGGCTTGGTAAGCCCGAAATAGTGTCTAATATATGAAGCTTGATAATACTATAGAGCCCCGCCGCGGTGGTCTAGTGGCTAAGGTACTCGGCTGCTGACCCGCAGGTCGCGGGTTCAAACCCCGGCTGCGGCGGCTGCATTTCCGATGGAGGCGGAAATGTCGAGGCCCGTGTGCTCAGATTTGGGTGCACGCTAAAGAACCCCAGGTGGTCAAAATTTCCGGAGCCCTTCACTACGGCGTCTCTCATAATCATATGGTGGTTTTGGGACGTTAAACCCCACAAATCAATCAATCAATAATACTATAGAGTTAGTTTGAGTTAACTTGGAAGTGACATGGTTAAAATTACGTCATAATCACTAATCGCCATGTGCACGTGTCGTACGCGTAGACATTATTTAAATGCTCTTAGTGGTAATAAAATACTGGCCTCGTGGTCTTGCCAGGATATATGCAGTGTCGCATTCCACCTCTTGTAACCAATTTTTTCTAAGGCAAACTTTGGGACATGCTGTTTGCCATTCAATGTGCTCTCATTACTGCCACATATGCGCATTATTTCAGTTTGTTTAAATTACTCTAGAAAGTCAGTGCCTTTAAAAATGGGCTCAGATGTCGAAGCTGATAGCCATCATACCCAAAGCCTTGTTCATGATGCAGCTTTATCAACAGTTCTTATTCAATGAACGTACCCTCCTTTTCAGAACTTGGTCTGTAAAAATAGCGCAGAAGCCACCGGGTTTCTATAGTAAAAAAACGGCACCCGGTAAACACGGCCAAGATGTTTTGTACACACTAGCGCTGACAGTTTATTACTTGGTTTATTGTGAAAACACACAAACCTACATTACAATGTATGTTTGTAAAGCATGCGTTCAGCACCACAATATTTTTAATCAAGAAATAAGCTACAATGATATAGTAGCAGACCTCCTCTGTTAGCCTAATTGAGGGCGCTCTGGCACATGCTGCAACTTTACGGCTCAATCGTAGTCGGTGTTGTTGTGTAATGACTTCATCATATGTGTTTGTTTGCACGCCATGTCTGATCTTAGTACTTAATATTTGTGCAGAATCCGGGACTCTTCAAAATGACAGACAGGCCGTTCTCTGAACGACAGCCTGCGCCTTCCTTTTTCTCTCTCTCTTTCTGCGCGAAAATCTCGGCAACCTGAAGGGAAGAAGCGGCAGCTATTCGACCGGCCACCTACTGCGCTAAGTGGGGCCACACGCTTTGAAGAGACCCGGGATCTCCACCGTTACGAAAACCAGCCGGCTCGCGATGTGTACGAAGTTTTCGCGATGCGATATTGACTTCGCGCTGTTTTTAACTGGTTCGCCACCGTTGGCCAGTGATTGCGGTACTCGGCTCTTTATCCGAAGGTCTCAGGTTCGACCCTGGCTTCTCACTTCTTGCGATGTCGGTTACGGACACCGGCGGCGGCGGACAACTACGGCGCCGCACGGGACCTGTGTTATGATCTCGTAACAGCTTTCGCTGGAAAATTCGTTTACTGGGGTATGTGCAGGAGGTGATGTCTTGACCAGCGTATGCTTCAGTTTTTGAAGGCTGCAAGTGCTTCCCTTGACGTTTGTGTGTTTATTCTTGGAACCTTCTTTTCCAATTCAATCAGAGAAGGAGTAGAATGCAAACGAGAAAGCGTGGGAGGGGGAGAAGCCGCCATTGTGAATGCTGTGAGTAAAAAGCAAAGGCTTATTCTATAAAATAAATAAAAAAATGACATCTGCTTCTTTCCCACTCTTGCTTTCACAGTCGCCGGCTGCTATTCCTTTGCTTGAATTGGAGAAGAGGATGGAGAGTTCTTGAACGGGGTAACGTGCTGCTCAAGCCCGCAGCACAGAAGAAATACACACAGCAAAGAGCGCGGGCTTCAAACTGTCAATTTATCCAGAAAAACAAGCCATACACACAGCACATGCGACACATGCTTGCGCAAAAGCTTTGGCCTCTGCTGCTGTTTAAGTGCCACAAGAAAAAAAAAAGAAAACAACCGCACTTGTGGAAACTAGTTCCTTGTGACCGGCAAAAGCAGAGGCCACTGAGTCTGCAAACTCGTGCGTGCTTTTGCTAAGTATGCGTTCGCATTGCCTTGTTATTCCGAAGAGTTAAACAGTTGGACGTCTGCGCTGTTTCCTGCCTCTCTTTCTTTTTTTATATCTCGGGCTTGTGCCCGTTCAGTGGTATGAACAACCTAACCTGCGGAAAAGTGTTGGTGAAAAGCCCGCTTTTGGGAACGCCGACTGCAGCACACACGCCCTAATCGGGAACTTTGATCGCCAACTTCCTTCTCCCCTTTCCTGACTTGTTATTGAAACACACACCAAAGCGTTTGAATCGACTGGAAGAAATGATGAGGTGAACCAAGTTTGAAAATTGGTTTCTCGTAAACTATGAAAGAAGGGTAAACTTAAAAACTTGTTTTCTTATTAGAAACAATAGTAATGAGAATCGACATACATATTAAGGAAAGTATGGGGAATATTATAAAAAGTAATGTCAATTGTGAAGAAAAAAAAAACGAGCCCCTAAGTTTACCGTTCTCTCCTTCATTCATAGCGATTGTGTCGTTCTGGCAGAATAAGTGAATTCAGGTGGTATGCTAGGAATTATTGGTCAGATGCCAGCTCGTGATAGGATCACGTGCTACGATGACACCGATAGGCGAAAAATGAGTGTCCCACACTCGCCGCAATAGCAACAAGTGGCACTGACTAACATTCCCATGTTTAAACGCACGCATATACCTGTGTAAGTGAACGGTGGTATGACCGTCACCACTAGCTCAGTGTTTGAGCATAGGACGTCGTTATTCGAAGGTTGCTGGTTCCGGTCGTACCGATGGCAAGTTATTGTTTCGTCCACTTTTCTTTCTACACACGATATCCCCTCCACTTTCCTTGGAGTAATTGTTGATTTTCAACTGTGTAGCCAGACTTGCCGCCATACTGCTGTTTACTTAGTTCTAAAGCAATGGACCAGACGCTTCGTTGTTCTGACTTGGGTGTTTTTCGCACTGTTATAGTCTCCACGTATAGACATGCTCTTTTTGGAAGTTTTGACTCGGACACCCTGTGGTTAGGCAGCATTCTCATGCTATCACTTGTTCTATTGATGAGACTCAAGACTGGCCACCACGTCCCAATTGTACGTAAACGCTATGACCGAAATCTGACATTTAAAAAACAAAGAGCACCAGAGCCATCCCACGCACCATCCTGTGCATGTATTATTAAAAGATGAAACATGAAGTATAACTTTGTCGATACTGTAGTGTTTTATTTATTTATTTATATATATATATATATATATATATATATATATATATATATATATATATATATATATATATATACTTATTTATTTATTTATTTACGACCCTGCACGGGGCCATTTTAGCGGATAGCCTATACAACTGAGAGCAGCCCAAAGAGTTAACAGCAAGACGATATTTAGCAGTAACTATCAAACAAACAAGCTAAATAAAACAGTGAATACATTCTATTGTTACACGTAGTTATACATGTAATATTTAGAAAGTAGGGTTATAGAACAAAGTTCAGCAGAGTTGAAATTTTGGCTTTTTTGTACATTCTGAAGACGAGAAATAACAGCGCTGTCTCTCCGTTCATTCAGCGCTAATATTTTCGTTTTATATAAAAAAAGATCGAGTGAATCGAATACCAAATCAGTAGAGTGTTACAAACGCAAGGAAAACGTTTCAAAACGTGGTTATAGAACAAGGAGATCAGCCTGTTTTCTCTAGTTTCCTACACACCCTAACAAAGGCTTAATCTGCGTAAAATAATTCACAAAACAGGTCTTATGAAGTCTTGCGCTTAAACGACCGAAACAATGCTAAACGACTGTAAATTACGCACACTAAAAGTGTGATGAAGAGACGGAATTCCAGTATCGTTGTTGTCGTGTGAAAAATGACAAAATTTCTGTGTTAGTGTATTCTTGAGCGACTGGCATAGCTCAAAGTCCTGCTCAAAAGGCTGTTCCACTTTTGGGAAAACTAAGGAAGTGCGTAGTATGGGTGCCCAGCGATTCCCGTTCATGGATTTCCTATTGCTACGTTTTCTAAACCGTCGATGACATCGCTGTTTGAAAGGCAAGTAGGGTTTCAGGGGCACGAGTAGGATCTCGCCATAAAGGTCTCAGACTCGGTATGCGACATTCACATTACTTTTTTCTGTGCTTTATGAAATGTCTACTTGTCGCGACAGCTCAGATACGTGTTCAGATACGTGGCAGATCAGATACGTGTTCAGATACGTGGCAGTTAAGATACGTGTTCAGATACGTGGCAGTTAAGATACGTGTTCAGATATGTGGCCGTTCAGATACGTGTTCAGATATGTGGCCGTTCAGATACGTGTTCAGATATGTGGCAGTTCCGATACGTGTTCAGATACGCGGCAGTTCCGATACGTGTTCAGATACGCGGCAGTTCACATACGTGTTCAGATACGCGGCAGTTCAGATACGTGTTCAGATACGCGGCAGTTCAGATACGTGTTCAGATAGATACGCGGAAGTGCAGATACGCATTCAGATACGCTGCAGTTTAGATACTGGATCAATTTCCGTGAGGCTGTTTTTTCAAGAAATATAGCACCGTAGAAGAGCCGATGGGAGAAGAAAGCGCGACAATCTCGCATTTTAACAGAGATGGTCACGCTCTCTTTTGCGTGGTGGCGAAGTCAGATTGATGTTTTTAGTTTGTAGATTGATGTTTTAGCGAATAGTTTTTAGTGATTTTAATTCAATTATTGCGATTTCTTCATTATTTATGTTTTACTACTTAACACGATATTCGTTTATGTTAACCAGGTTCTAAGCATTTCTAGTCTTGTTCTTTTAAACACGCCTGCATTGAGCCCCCAACTGCGATCGTGATCACGCGACCAGACATCTATTGATGGATGTCAAGGTGAGTTCCTACGCGCTAAAAAACAATGAAGTGGGTCAACGGGGAAGGCTTTGTCAAATAAAATGTTCCCATTTTTTTGTTTTTCTCATGCTATGTGCATCTTCCGGTGGCTGGACTATATTGAAGCACCCTTACCAGTGTTATGTTAGAATTTTCTTGTACGTTTGCGAATCGCCAACTTTATACTTTCGAGAACATCTCGAACAGCAGGCAAGGTTCGCAGGGTGCCTTCAGGACAGCTACACGATATGTCGTAAAGATAGCCCCCTTCTTTTTTTACGATTTTTTATACGCTTACATTACTTTCTTTTCCATTGCCCAAGATCTTATAAGTGATTCCAGATGGCACACACGTCCGGTAACTTCCACGTATCAGCTTCTGACGTGGACGAAATCGATTATTGGATTCGCCCGGAGCTATATAGCGTAATCCGTGCTAAAGTGTACCACTTGTGGTTTGTGTCGCCTTGCCCCGTCTTTACTTGCGTCGAGCTTTGCGCTTTGCTGCCTTCTCTATTTGTTTCAATCACTGAGGTCTTTTCCACGGCTCGATTCTTATTCTGCCTGCTGCGTGCTTGCCTCTTGAGTGAAGACTTGTGAACTCTGAAGCTTTTCTTATTTGTGAATATATCTAGCTAGAAGGGTAATAGAATTATGTTGAGATTATTGTCACTTATAGTTTCCTCAAATTAACTAAAGGGGACTTTGGCGCTTTGATCGTTCCGAGACCATAGGAAGGATGTGTAGTACATGGATTTGCCTTGTTAAAGTATTTGCGGGCGGTAAATCGCACATGTGGCTTCGTTTATCGCTGTATTGCCGTTTCATTCCGAAGGAAAGAATGAACATTATTCAACTTCGTGACCAGATTTGAAGTGTTAAGCCCAAAAGAACGAAGTGGTGAAGCACAACCGCTGAACGTTTGCTAATTTTTGTTTCGTGAGAAAACAGTGCCAAGTCACTCGAACACACACAGAGCCAGAAGTACAAAGGTAAGACAAATCCATGTACTACCCATCATTCTCATGCTCACTGAAGCGCCGTGCGTGGCAGTTCCCGTAGATAAGCGCCAGAGTTCCTTCTAGTGTATGTTTAGGAAACTCTAGTGCGTCACCAGAACCTACACATATGTTGTGATGCCCACACAAGACCAGTATGGAAACGCAAAACAAACATAAACTTAATTTTTTAACTTCAGTTTTTCCTCTTTTTGAATATTGCCATGCTTATTTATCAAGTTTTCTTATCGCCCGATTACACGTGTAAGTGCTGCCTTGGGCAACCACGCACCTTAACTAGAGAATTATCGAGATAATTGTAGAACCTTCCAATGCGATTAGCGCAACATGGGAGCAATACAGCTTTTTCGGGAACTTACATGGCTGATATAGCGATAGCGCTGGAATATTTGATGGCACGTGTATAAATGCTGACTTGTGCAATCGCTTATCATTCGATCAATGGCCAACGGTCTGTTCGCTGCTATCAGTGCCAGTGGGTTTTGCTGTAATCTGATGTTTCGTAGACCGGCCATAAGTTTGGCCAAATAAACAGTTTCATCTGATGTTGATGCTGATGACCTCAGATGGATGGCGCTCGCCCACAGAGGGCGATGGGCCAAGAACCGGCCGGCAGGATACTTAAATAAAGCTAAAATGAAATTAAAGCCATCTGAAAATTTGTTTAGAGATAATACTGCCAATAAACAAAAATGCTTGCTGAGCAAGCGGTCAAACCATTTCTTGTTCCTGACGGACATTGCTACGAATTATAAAGTAAATATCTGAAAAGGTTAGGGTTCGCTAGCACGGTAATTTTTTAGTTGCATTGATGTAGTCAAACACAGTGGAGCATATATCCCTGTGGCAGTAACTAAATTGGATGTACCGACCACTGTCTTTGTCAACGTCACGAATACGTGACACTATGTCACAGGCAGTAGAACACAATTATTTCGAAATTTTTATAGTGGACACTCCTTATAGAACATATAGCTAGAAACGCAAGCACTGAAGTTCATCATAAAAAGATAAGTATAAAATATTTCTCATATTCCCCATATTTCATAGCAGCGACCAAACTTTGAGTTTTTTTTAGCGTGCACTTGAATCAAAGCACGTGCACCTTCAGCATTTGTCCTCCATTGAAATGCGACCTTCATAGCCGGCATCTGATCTTGCAGCGGCCTTTGAGGTTTGCCGACGAGTACTCTATAGCGCAATCGGACAAGAATTTAAAGAAGGCGATCGTCCCCCCCCCCCCCCTCCTCTATAAATCCACCAATGTGTCTACAACGCCTACGCATCACTCAGGCAGTTCTCGATAGATATCCTTAAAGAATTGTTTGAGTAATTTCCTTTTATTTGTATGATGCTACGGTGCCTTTATTTGTTCCGACAAGAAGTAAGCGGCATAATCAAGACAATAAAATCGGTACTAGTGAACAAAACTTGACGACACCGGGTATTTCAAAATTGAACAGGTTCGCGGAAGAGAAATTGAATTTACGAAGAACAAGGGGAGAATGGTAGCGACGCCTCCGCACATATCAGACGTCTAGAAATGTCGTCGAGAAAGCTGGCACACAGATCATTTGCTTCTTCGCAAAATATGCTACCGTCTGGTTAAACGTCCTGCTTCCCTCCGTTCTTCACATATCCCCCTCTAGCCAGCCACGCTGAATAGGAAAGACTTTCACGAGAGGTTTTTTTTTTTTATAGTCTCTCGTGGCTTGGTTTCAGGCAGTAGTAATCATCAGCACATTATTGTTCCTGATCCGGCGAAATTCCTCAATGATATAGGATTGTGAACTGGACTTCTTTTTACATGTTAACAATGGTGGAGGAAGTGACATCAAATAATATAAAAAAACTGCCAAATACAAACACACGTCTAGTTTATCGTTAAGTGCGCATTTTTCCTTCTCATATCTGGATATTTCCAACTTTTTAACTCTAATATGTGGTGTTGAGTTTACATGTGGCTGCAGCCATGTTAATTGTAATAATATATGTTGTTTTATGTCTCAAAAGTGCGATGTGATTATTTTAGCATATCAGTATTTCGTAATAAATGCTGGAAGCTGGTTGGAGTGTGCTGCGGCTGCTCTCTTACACACAAGTGGCTTTCATAAGAAAAAACAAAACAAAATATCCGACCCTTAACTGTCTCCCCTTACGAGCATAGCGCAACAGGTCGGCACGGGGATGTGGTATGGGGAATAAAATATATAAGAAGAATACTATAGGCGAAGGGGAAATAATAAGGAAAATAGGACTCATTTGATCCGCCTCTCTCAGCTCGCACCTGAACCACCGCAACACGCAACCGACAGGAAAAGCCGTCAAGAAGGTCGGGGAAATGTTCCCCGAAGAAGAGTCAATAACGGGCCGGAAGGCGCGTATTAAGTGTAAGGGCACGAAGCAGTGGTCGGTACGCGTAGCCCAGGCAGAAAAAAAATTTAAGAGTTGGTAGCACTCGTGAAAGCGAGTCCTGTTGTCCTCGGTGTGTAAGCACCACTGGCCGACTGTAAGCACCGCTGGCCGACAAGAAGCTTCTATCCGTGGTGGGATGGTGTCACGTGCGGGAAGGGCCGCGGCACATAATATATGGACCGCGGAGTCAGTCAAGAACGACAAGTACCACATATTTAGTTTCACTGGTAGCAGCCGGCGCACTCGCAGGAGCAGGTAGTGTGGTGGCCGATCTCTTTGGAGGAGCTGGCGTATTCGTGTTGGTGTATGTGGTGGTTGCCGATGTCGTTCGGCCACCTCGTGCGAGAGCATCCCGGAGTGAGCGGCCCATCTCGACCACCGCAATGCCCCGCTTGTTGGTGTGGCTGAGGGCAGTCCTGGTGTGTTCCAGTGTATGAGCCATCCGAAGAGGCGAGTACGACGATGTCCTTGCGCTGAACCTGCCACCAAGACCATCAGCGTGGCTCGTTCGCATCATGGTTGCTTTTGCAGTTGAGACAGGATCTGCCAAGGATCCGATGTCCACGGCCACAGTGCTGCGTCGGAAGTTGACGTAGACGAGCCGAGTTTTCGGTATTCCAGCGAGGAATGGCGCAATGGCATCGCGCGACACAGCAAGAAAGTGGGGATTTCTTTCCCACGGTTCGAAAGTGGATGGTTCCGCCGTGTTCTCCCACTGTTGCAAAAGAGGATTGGGGCTGCGTTCTGGGCACCGGGGGATTGACGATGGCCCGGTGGGTGGGAAGAGAGAAGGGAGAAAAACGAAACGCAGGTGCTTTCGATGGCGCCCACGTCGTGTCCGAAGTGGGAGACGACGAGGTGGTGTGTGGTGTTCGTAGGAAGAACTAGAGCGGCCTTCTATTTCTTGTGTTGTCGTTCGAAAGGGGTGCCTGGAGTACTTGCCTTACCTTATTTATTTATTTATTTATTTATTTATTTATTTATTTATTTATTTATTTATTTAATCAAAGTACCTCTTAGGCCCGATAGAGCACTGTGGAAGGGGAGCGCCAAAAGAATATATACATGGCTATAGAGACCTTAGATACAAAACATAACATACAAATTGACGATGAATATACAACGTCTAACAGTGACAATGAATAAAAAATAATACAACGGCAACGAACAGCAGATGATTATATATGTGAGCTATTGGCGTAAAATAAGTTATAAGAAGCTATTAAAAGTAAGCACAATTTTTAAAAAGAAGTTTTGTCATAAAAAAACATTGCTGTAGATTGCACGCAAGTTCAATTGCATGTTAACATTAAAACCTTCTGAATAGTCTTAAAATAAGGAAAAGAAATGACAAAAAAGAAAAGAAAATGACCCAAGAAACTAGCAATTGTTGAACGCGTAAGTGCATAACTTGATATGAATAAATCGAGCAATAAACCTTGCGCGCTTGCTCGCGAGGTTTGCGCTGATAAACTCGTTCGCGTGACTCTGTCGACTTCGAGGCCTTCAGATTTTGTTTCCTTGGTTTTCGAATGCTTAGAGATACATTCTTTTGCACCCATTCCATGAGCTTTGTGTCCTGGTTGAGCTGGTATCTGAAAACCAGGGGTCCCATGTTGTAGCCCTGAGAAGGGCTGCTCGCATTGAGGCACGCATCCAGTGCGAAAAAAATAAGAGAGAGCAGGTGAAAAAACAACTGCCTTGCTTGGGGCCTTTCTAGCTCGAGTTCATTTGCTATCTCGTTTACATGCTTCGTTGTAGACTAATGTTTCCTTTAGACCTGACCATATACGCCATATTTACTTCACCATACAGGCCAACTGACATATCGGTAGTAATGATAGCGCATGTGCTAGTCAGTCGTTAGCCTGCATAAAGATGAAATCAAATTCCTGAACAATTCCTCTCATGTAGACTCCCATGCGTGCCGCACTGATAGAAATCGCCTGTTATCTGGGCATACGCAAATAATATTTTATGCCTTCTTTTTCTTCTGCCACTGTGCCCATTTACAGTTGTCAGTGTTTGTTGGTTTAAGACTCCTCTTTTGCGCCCGCATTTGCACGCCTACCGTCTTTTAACGCTGATATTGTGGCTGTTAACTGCAACGCAGTTACAGACCAAAGGGGAAGGCATTTATCCGTAGCCACGTAATTCTAGGAGAAATTGTTACCCCACTTCACCTCTTGGCTGAGAGAGGGCGCCACTATTCCATCATTGTAAGGTTTTCGGAAGGGCTCGTCACTAGTAGCGCTCCCACCCATAAACCAAGAGGAAGGCACTGGCTGGCTGAGGGTCCTTGTCGCCATGGACGCCGCTGAGGAGGCTCGCCGAGAACGACAGTGCGTGCTCACCCGAGAAAGGCATTGCGGATCAAGAGTGGATCCGGCCGTCAGGGCTCAAGGAGAAGAGCAAGAACGATTGCATCGGTTGATCAACTCTGCTGCAGTAAAACGGGACATAGCTTCCTAAGGGAAACGATGGAAGGGAAATCAGAAGTTCACGACCAGAGCAGAAAGAAAATACCCAGCCGATCTCGACGTGCGGACGCGAGAACATGCTGCTCTATATATATATATATATATATATATATATATATATATATATATATATATATATACAGGAGTATGACGTGCACTGCCCTTCCTCAGATTTCACTTAGAGGGGGGCTGCTCCAATAATTTTGGGTGCGAAACTCTTCTGGTGTCGACTAGTCAGCGTCTAATTTCATCACAGTCCATCATAAAAGCTGGTATGTGCCTCAAAAATTGGTTAAATTCTACTACTCGCCACAAGTGCACTAATTATAAGGTAGTCAATGGTTAGCCCAGCAAATAGCCAACGATATCAGTGGAGCTGAAACGCCCGCCCTACACGCCGTGGGGAACTCAAACCGGACATGTAGAGAAGAAGCACTACGTGAGGGTTAGCTATATTCTAACGCAGTTTTACGACGACATCATTGAAGTGGAAACATGCATAGCCCCTCCCTATTTTTGTTGTTGTTGTTAGATATCTATTTCTGACGTAAGCACACGTCTTGCCATGCAGATGTCTTCCAGAAGTGTTTTATCACTCGCGCTACTGATACATTGAGGCCGTCTTCTAAACTCTTGACTGCCTGCGATATTGTCCAAAAACGAAACGCTGCCCACGTTATGAAACCGCATTTACCTGTTGTACGTTCAGACCTAAATATCACAGTTACGTCACAAGGGTGCAATAAATGCTATAGCAGGAAATTGTAATGTTACTGGAAACAAGGCTAGGAGCTAACTCTTTTGAATCTGATCTCACGCAACTTGATAAAACTATTGTAAGACAATACAGCTGCTCCTGGGACCCTTTTCGCACTCTGTTCGCATTAAGAGCGCCCCACTTAGAAGGGTTTATACGAGGCGTCCGCTTATGACTGGCGAGATAGCGAAATAACGCGGCCACCAGTGATGGTGACCGTGCCAGTAAAATCGAAGTTAGTTGCTGCTCGAGCACCCCCCCCCTTTCCCCTCTTTTCACGCTTCTAAAGATGGGCTGGCCGTTTTCTCTCTGCTTGAGCATTTCGACAGCTGGTCTAACTGCGGTGGCCGGGGCGTATAGCATGCACCTCGATGGTATGGAGATCGGTCAATCGTTTGATCTCCGCTTCTTCCGCGTTCGTCGCCCCCGCTCACGCGCTATTACCACCTGTAGAACGTATATGGAATGAACTGAGGGAGCCTATCGATTCGGACATAATACGTGACATGACGGTAACGCGACGTTGTCCATATAATTGCCGTCGAAACAAAAAAAAGTATGCCTGAGTAGCGTGAATATAATCTGAAAGCGTAGATTAAAAGAATCCTGTCAAGAGCTCAGTATTTGCACATCAAAGGAAGCTCCTGAAGAATGTGGAATGATTTGCATTTGAAAGGAATAAAACCACTCTGCTTACGCAAATGCAGTTATGGTGTATGAGTGTGCTCTATCGTTTTACCGATGCGTTTATTGCCGCTTGATACATACCTTCAAAGAAATCCACCTCAGGGGTCTCGAATTGTACCAAGAACCTAGCTTTGTCTTCATAGTATACTACGTGTTGTTTTAGCCAGTATAAACGCTATAACCTCAGTTTTTTTGTTTCCCTTCTGAGGAATTCATTTAATGCTGCTATTTGAACTAGCTTTACAGTGTTTAATGACCCCGAGAGGCTCAGGGTAATATTGAGGCCGTAGTGGAAGGCGATAGCTATAGCGAGAGAACAAAGCGACGACAGAGACAAGGACACGAAGTCTCTGTGTCGTCGTTCTGTTCTCGCGCTATAACTATCGTCATGTCATACCAACTAGCCCAAGCTGCCAGACTTCGTAGTGGAAGGATCCAGATCACATCAACCTCCTTTAATTAGCCCTTATATTGCATGTACGTGGCCATATATCATTTTGCTTCCATAAAAATGTAGCCACTACCAGCAGAATCAAACCTCAGTTTTTCGTGTGAATAGCCGAACACCTTAACATTGAACCATCACGACGGCGCTATCACTGCGTTTTTTTTTTCAATTCTCTGTACATTTTGCGTTTAACATCCCTGCCTTTCCACATCTCATTTTCATTTCTCTCTCTTTCAATAACTTACGAATATCGAAACTTACGGTCCGGTCAGGGTACTAGTAAACGGTCTGGGAGGTTACTCATCCAGTTCGCTAAGGAAATAAAATTGCTATTGTCCTGTCTTTCTACAACGTTTATTTCAATCAACCTTAAACCCCTTCTTTCGATGCATTTTGGGAAAATAACCTGACGCGTTCATTCACTGCGACTCATTGTAATACAGTGCACTACATTACATCAGCCGGCTTGTAATCACGCTAAACACGAACGATGAAGGCTATGTCGATGCCGCAGTTTATCGATATAAAAGAGCGACAGCGATGTTGTAAAGTAAGGACCTGAACGATCCTAGAAAGAGGAGCGAGGAAAGTCGGGGAACTTAACCAGACGCAACTTTGATTTGCTACCCTGAAAAGGGGAAGAGATAAGGAGGTTGCGACAGAAGAGAGTGAAGAAAGATGCACATATTCACGAGCACACTCGGGGAGAACATGCAGTCTAAAGGTGGTCAGTCAGGTTTGTTGAGTTCAGGTATTACAGCGGCGCTATAGTCACTTTCTGCGCATTCGAAGCACAAGCCTGAGGTAGAAAAATCCTGTCTGAAGAAAATGATTCGAGTTTGAGGAGTGCTCAAATTTGAGTCGAGGAGATTTCAATTTTGAGTCGAGGAGTGCTCAATTTCGAGTCTAGGAGGGCTCAATGCTACCACAATAGTCTCTTTTTCATAAGCTTCTGGATTCTTCGCTCACTTAGTTGAAAAAAAGAAAACACGAAGCTCGCAAGGGTGAGACTGTATAGTAAAAAGCCTAAATGCGAAAAAATTGAAGCAGTCAATTGAATATTCGAGAGTGTAGCTAAAAAAAGTAATTAAAACTCCCCCCCCCCACCCCTATATTTTCCAGTTTTGCATGTATATGTAAACACGCACTAAGAGACAAGGAAGGCAACTCAACTACCATTGAGAATAGGATAATTAAAACAGCAGAGGAGTTTTACACAGATCTGTACAGTAGCCGGGACAACCACGACTTAAATACGAAGTAGCAGTAACCCAGATCACACTCCACCATTAATGATAGAAGTCAGAAAAGTCTCGGAGAGCATGCAAAGAGGCAAAGCTGCTGGTCAGGATAGGGTAACATCAGATCTGCTGAAAATTGAAGAAGAGATTGTGTTAGAAAAACTAGTCACCCTGTTTACGAGGAGTCTCCTGACGGGAAGAGTACCAGAATCTTGGAAGAACGCTAACATCATCCTAATACATAGTAATGGAGATGACAAGGACTTGAAGAATTACAGGCCGCTCAGCTTGATCTCCGTAATATACAAGCTATTTACATAGGTGATTGCTAACAGAATTGAGACATAAGAATTCAATCAACCAAAGGAACAAGCAGAATTTAGAACAGGCTACTCATTCATTGATCACATTCATACTATCAATCAGGTAATAGAGAAATGTTCAGAGTATAACCAACCACTATACATAGCCTTCATAGATTACTAGATGGCGTTTTATTCAGTAGAAATATCAACAGTAATGCAGACACTGCGGAATCAGGGTGTCGAAGAAGCGTATATAAACACCCTGCAAGAAATCTGCAGGGGATCAGCTGCTACCATAACGCTTCATAAGGAAAGCAACAGAATACCAAACAAGAAGGGTGTAAGGCAAGAGGATACAATCTCCCCGATGCTATTTACCGCGTGCCTACAGGGGGTTTTCAAAGGCCTAGAATGAGAACAGTTTGGGATAAGAGTTAATGGAAAGTACCTTAGTAACCTGCGCTTCGCCAATGACATTGCATTGCTGAGTAACTCAGGGGAAGAATTCCAACACATGATTACGGAGTTAGACAAGGAGAGCAGAAAGGTGGGTCTTAAAATTAATCTGCAGAAAACGAAAGTAATGTACAACAACCTCGGAAGGGAACAGTGCTTCGAGATGGGTAATAGTGAACTTGAAGTTGCAGAAGACTGTCTACTTAGGACAGGTAATAACCACGGAGCCGAATCACGAGATTGAAATAACCAGAAGAATAAGAATAGGGTGGCGCACATTTAGCATGTACACTCAAATCATGACGGGTAGATTGCCACTATCCCTCAAGAGGAAGGTATATTACAGCTGCATCTTGCCAGTACTTACCTACGGAGCAGATACCTGGAAACTTACATGGAGGGTTCAGCTCAAATTGAGGACGACGCAGCGAGCAATGGAAATGAAAATGGTAGGTGTAACCTTAAAAGACAAGAAGAGAGCAGAGTGGATTAGGGAACAAACCGGGGTTCCCTAATCAAGAAGAGGACATTGACATGGGCCAGGCATGTAGCGGGTAGACAGGATAACCGCTGGTCATGAAGGGTAACTAACTGGATTCAAGAGATCGCAAGAGGGTTAGGGGGAGATAGAAGGTTACGTGGGCAGATGAGATTAAGAAGTTTGCGGGTATATATTGGCAGCAGCAAGCACAGGACCGAATTGTCTGGCGGAACATAGAAGAGGCTTTTGTCTTGCAACGGACGTAGTCAGGCTTATGATGATGATGATGCTGATGATGAGCTCTTGTGTATGTTTAGAAAAGTCTATGCTTACACCTACGTAGCACCTAATAGGTAGAAACACAGCACACTGCCTGTCAGGCAGTATGCTGTGTTTGTGGTGATATCAGGCAGTGTGATGTGATGATATCATCATCATCAGCCTGACAACGTCTACTGCTGGACAAAAAAAGTAACGCGCATAAACGATGCAACCCCCCTCTATACCCCTTTTCAATACGCTCTAAAATCTCCTAATACTATTCTAGCAGCCAAACTGGTGTTTTTTACTAGTACTCCGAATATTGCTTTAAGGAGGGACGCTTTGTAAGCTCGCTCCAAGAGAGTGAAATTTCTCATGGATCACCATTCTAATGTTACAGAATCAACGAGTTATGCAACCTCTCCTTACTAATCTATTGGTCGCCTCGCCTTAATAAAGCCTTTCACTTCACCCTCTCCCAATCATTCTTTAATTGTGTGTTTTCCTGTCTGCCGCAACTCTGCGCTATTCTTTCCATCGTTTATTCCTCCTGCCCCTCACGTAGGCTAGCAAACTAGTTGTTATTCCACCCTCACCTTCCTGATTTCCACTCTTGCTTCTTTCCTTCTGCAGCATATATACGATCAGAAGCGGGCAGCAGCCTATCCATATATGTAGGCCGGGGGAACAGGGAAGGGGAGGGGGAGGGCTTCCTAACTTCATGTTCGTGCGCGTGTTTAGTATATGTACGTGTATTACACATACAATGTGTAGACGAGCACCTATGCATATATATATATATATATATATATATATATATATATATATATATATATATATATATATATATATATATATATATATGCGCGAAAGAAGTGTATACCTAAGGGCTCGTTGTTCCGTGTTTTGACACTATATTAATGAGATCTATTGGCTCTAGTATATGTTATGTGTGTGTGTGTGTGTGTGTGTGCGTGTATGTATGTATATGTATGTATATATACATGTATATAAACGTGGGTGCGTGTTTACGTATTCGTGTGGTGGTAGTGGCCAAATACTGCACCAGCGAGGCCAATTCTCTGGTGACGCAGTGAATTACCGGCTGTGGTAACAGGCGAGGCCATCGGTCAGGCGTCTCTGCGGTTCCAGTACCGTGCGATTTTTTTTTAGGATTTATGGCAAATTGCATGAAACCAGGGTGCGAACCAAGAACGGCTTGCATGCGAAACTGATACTCTACCCCTTCGCCATCGGTGCATCATTTCAGAGTAACATTTCGTTGAAATTTCAACACCCTTCCCCGTTGCTACGCTAGTAGAAGCGGGATTATCCTTCGTATTTGGCACCTTAATCCCATCTCTACCGCCAAGGTCGAAAAGGATTACCCCGGATTTCTCGGCTGTCGGTGTTGGAGTAAATAATTAAGGCCTCATTGTGGGCGAGTTGCTAGGACCTACAAGAAAAGGGTGCGGCGTGCCAGTGCCAACACTTGTTCACATGCTTTGGCTAATTAGAGTGCGCGTCCTTGGCTCCATCGCTAACGCATGGTTCTTCAAGGCCCTGTTGCCGTATTTGCTTGCTGGAGCACTGCCATCGATTGCTTGGTGGCTGCGCTATCAGCAGTCTATCGGGAACGACAGAAGCAGTGCAAGAAGTGCCTTTGCGCGAGCTTCCAAGAAGTGATTGTGGCTAACACATACGAACACTCCAGCTCGCCGACAGAGTAGTTTACGTACCAGGAGAGTCTGTAAGAACATTGGGATTTAAATAGCATGAAAAAATTAATATTACGGTAGAGATAGAAAACCGGTTCTATTCCCCTGAATCTGAGTAATCTGAGAAATGAATGGGCGTTCGCCAACCCCTGGCGAAGGCATGTTGAGTTCCTTTCATTTCTTAATCTTTCTATGTTTTCATCTCTCCTACGGAATCCCACATCACTCATATCGGTTTATTTTACCAACCCTTGCTAAAGACTATAGTCAACGCCTACTTTATATCTTTCAATGCCAGTGCCAACGCGCGCTTCTAAACGGGTGCCGCCGTAGCGCATTAGTTCAGGAAGTGGTCGTGATGCGACGCTACATGACGGGTAGTGCCGCTTGCGTCACACGTGCTTCCGAGCGCTTTCCTCCTGAGATACGATAGACGCACGTGTTTCCAGTCTCCAATATAATACTACCGTCAGATTTGTTCCTTCGCGCTCCATCTTTCTAGCTGGAAGCAATGCTGCCGCTGCATCATAGCGCAGCGCATGAACTAGCGTTGCAGCGACGCTTCCGCATTGGCGACACGCTATCTCAGAACACAGTATCTTCTTGCAGAACCTGCGGGACCGCCAATATTGTGAACACGAGGAATGCAAGATGCATCGTTGTGGATGTGTACACAATTAAACGAAAACATTTCTTCATATGATTTGCGTCGTGAGTCACTGAATGAGAGCTTCCCTCCCCCATGACGGCAAAGCACACGCAAATGCTAGGTGATGAGCGAGAGCAGGAAAAGGCTAGATGAGAGGGTGGTGAATGGCGTGATCGGGCGCATCTCGCTGACATTGATAAAATAGTTGCAACGTTTTTGTAGTGCAATATATCGATGTTAAGAGGAGGAGGATTGAAAGAGGAAGGACAGGGAGGTTAGCCATCGATGTAAAGAAATGCGATCAGCTCAGTCGACATGTGTCATTCAGCGTCTGTGCTTTGCTGAACCTGTGCATTCAGCCGGCCTCCCCACAACACTATAGGATACTGATTTGATTGAACATAGGCGCGCGCAGGGTTCCCCTCCAAGGGGGGGGGGGGGAGTGAAGGTTCGTCGTAGCACCCCCCTTTCTATGAAGTCAATGTATGGGGCTGATTTCGCCCCCCCCCCCCCCCAAGACACAGCGCCACCCCTCCTTGTTATGTCAATGTGTGGGGCTGATTTTGCGACCCCCTCTCAAGTGATCAAGAAGAAGTAGCATGGCCAAACTTTCTGTCCCCCTAGTGCGCACGCCAATGCTGCCGACGCTATCAGAGTGCGCGTGCGTATCATCCGCTAGATTCTAGCTCTACGCGAGGGCCGGTAGAAAGCACACATTCACCAAATCACAGAGAGGGCATGTCACAGTCCGACTGGGTCGAAAGCCACGCGTTCCTCTCTTCGTATACATGTTCGTGGTGTGGCTTATCCTGTCAAATGCTCACTTTTCTCCTTCTCATCCTAACATCATGCCTATAGGCACCCGACAGTGGACCAGAGGGTGCGACGAAGCTCTTTGGGCCACCTCACCATTGTTGGTACCGACCACCAGGGATACTAAGGAAATGGAACGCCTGTTGGGCACAGTGACACGCTGAAGTGTTAGTGCCCTTTTTTGGCACGTTTTCACAGAACGCTTCCTGTGCGCTCACATAGTCAGCCATGAACCCGTGCTCACAATTTAAAAAGAAAATAATGTGCACGTGAATGTCTGGTTTTGCTGCGTCTGCTCGCTAGGCTACGCATTGGAAGACTCGGTTTTGCTGCGCCTACTCGCTAGGATGTGTGTTCTGGCGCTATCATCAGATTTCTTAAGCTGCATTGCCGGGTGCCTATACAGCCTCATTTATCCTTGCCATCTTTCTTATAAGCTATGCTACTAAAGGCTGTGTCATCTTAAATCTTCTCTATTTCCTCCTCGCCATCTAATCTCCTCTCATCCTCACTTTTTTTTTACACCCCCTTGCTATGCTACACAATGTCGGGCTATGTTATGCTTAAAGCACTGTTGTGATAACGCACCGTCCACCGAGTATCAGCCAGCGCTGATAAGTGATGCGTCGTGCCAAGTCTGGTTCGGCTGTTCCATACGTTCCGCTATTGCCTCACTTGTGCGTTGGCACAATTCCTTCCCTCAGGGATCACGGCGTTCCTTCGTAAAAGTCGTTGATCGTTATGTGGGGTTTAGCGTCCCACAACCACCATATAATAATACACATATCATTATATGGTTATTTACACATTCCACAATATATGGTTAATTATACACATATAATATTACACACACACACACGAACACACAGAGAGACAAAGAGAGAGGTGAGAGAGAGGGGGCGACAGAGAGATACAGAGAGAGAGAGACAGTGAGAGGAGCGCGAACGAACAAAAACCTACGAAGCAAATGCGAAGGTAGTAGGTAAAAGTTCCTTTACTTAAATTAGTATATTACTATTTGCGTTACCTTAAGCTGAAATCTTTAATATAACAGCAAAATAACACAGAATATGCATTTTACCTACTGGTCAAAACACACTCTGTTTGTTTTTCTCTTCAACGGGAATGAGTCAATGTTTGTGCAGCTCCCTAGATTGTTTCTGTTCTTATGAACCGACAGTGATTCAGAACAACAAACTACTACACTTAGAGACGTCATGGACGTGCGCCAACCCTTTTGTGGCTTTACTTTTTGTGCCACAGTAAGCTGCGTACGGTTACCGGTTTCCCTGAAGTGCAGCGAGAATTCACCGGCACGCGCCTCATAAGCGCATTAGCTAAATGATGAAGTTGGTGCGTGGGAGTCTCACCACGCGCAGCGTAGTTCGCTCACAAACCACGAAAGCCGACGACGCAACTATCATACTGTGTACGGCTTAAGGATAGAGACACGTCAGCTGAGGGGACATTTCGGAATTTGCGTTCGTAAACTATAATGAACAGCCCACCCTGAGTCGCGCAGTGGGCACTGGTGCTTGGGGGCGTTGGTCACGTAATGACCATAGACACCATTTATTCTTGACATCCCTGCTTCTGCCGTTCCTGTCTCCAGCTTCACCGGAGAAACTGCGTTTCGCACAATGGTAGCCACACGGCAGAGGTTGCGAAAGTGGGCTTCAATGTCGTAGCGTTTCGGGAAATAAGCTACCTGGGGGAAGAGTGGGGTGTGCTCATTGAGCATATACAGCAGAAGCACATGCAGTCACCGGCGAATGCAAGCTCAGCTCAGAATGAGCTGAGATGTGAAGCCTGACCAGCGCTTTATTAACCTTACGTTTACCCGGAACGGTGAGTGCATGGGCTTTGAGCATAGTGAGAAAAAGAATATATAGTGACAAGAAGAATGGCGCCAGCATAAGATACTCTATCTGGAGCATATACATATGGGCTGTAATTACGTACAGAAAACAGCGGGCTTCTTAGGTGACTGCGTCGGTGTTGCTCTTTCATCACTCACTCACTCACTCACTCACTCAATCACAATATCGCACTCACTTATTCGCACTATTCTTTTGAGCATGTCGCTATCGCACTCTAGGTTCAAGTACAATAAGAGAAAAAAACACTTTTAACACCACGATACTCAAGATCAGGACACAACAACCGTCATGACATAACGACTCCAAGCCATCACCGCATCATTATATATATACGGAGTATGCGGCTACGTAATGCGATATATTATATATTTATGCAATGTTCACTACATATCTGCACCCAAAGCATCGAGGTATGAATACACATTATTCTGTGGCCTGTAAACTCCGTCTATAAATGCACATAGTGACCGACACATCCCCATATCGCATAAAACAAATCTGAAATAAATATAACTTGGCCGAGAGGATGCGGCTACGTTTGAGTAATTTGTTAAAAAAGAAAACTGTAAATAAGGAAATAACATTACACAACGCATCACCTCAGCAGACAATGAACAAGCGTATTCATGACGTGGTGCGCACTGTGAAAAGGGTGTTATCGCAGAGCGCAGGCGGTGCATCTACACTGTTTCTGACAACGGGTACATGACACATATGCTTTTGCATTTACACAATTTCATGTTTCGTTTTGATTTTTGTTTATTCCATAGCTATTTTTGTTTTGTCAGACATTCACACACAGCAGCAATATTTATATTGTGTTTGTAATTCAAGTGTATTCTGAAAATTGAATTTTGGTATCCTAATATATTCATACTATCGTTCATACAAATTTACCCCCTTATTCTAGAACGTCCCTTCACTCAACCCTTCACCTTCACTTGAGAAAGCCGATGGAAGCGCCCTCTCTAGGCACGGCGAATCACTGCATATCAGTGATAATGGGGTGCGATTCTCAAGCAGCGGAGCGTCATTTTCAGCCGAGCAGCGGCGCAGTGCTTAACTCTGCCAAGTTAAGGGCGAAAGTCGAGTCGAGGAGCGTTTGTGAATACGGGGGTTAGTGTTCCCTGCTCACTCCATGATAATCTTTTGCCGGTTCTGGTTGTGTGTTTAAAAAACCATGCTATTAAAATTGTTTGATTGTGCGTTTACTCAGTGTGTGGTGTCATATGCTTTCGATCGAATCCAAGGCATATCGCCTCGGAACACGCAGAAGCGACAGTCCAAGGCCAGTAATTATCAAGCTACTCGATTTTCGAACCAAATCCGAGATCTTAAGCAAGGCTAGCAAATTAAAAGGAACGGATATCTTCATCAACGAAGATTTTTCAGTCAGGGTTCGACAAATCCGCAAGGAACTATGGCAACACTCTGCTGACCTAAGAAAAGTAGCCAAAAAAGTACGACTACAGTACGATCAGTTAGTAATTGACAGTGTTCGCTACGTCTGGGACAACGTCACAAAGTCAGTTATTGAAGCGTCTAGCAATCGTGTAGCAATGAATGACTTTCCGGAAGCCAGCGTAAATTAGTGCTGCTGAATGTAAATGCACGCAGTTTGGTGAATAAGACTGTAGATTTTAATTGGCTCATCCAAACTTACGCCCCATCACTAATTTGTGCTACTGAGACATGGTTAAATAATACTATTTCTGAGGCTGAATTCCTACCCCCGGGTTTCTCGGTGCTACGTAAAGACAGAGAGGACAGCCGCGGTGGCGGTGTCGCCATCTTCTTAAAGAATAGTTTGAAGTTTTATCCATTACCCGACCTTCCCGAGTCAGAATCTTTATGGTGCAAAATCAGCGTTGGGGGGAAAATAACCGTATTAGGCGTAATATACCGGCCTCCTGGTACTGACCACGTTGTTTTTCCTGCTATTAGTGATTATATATTGTAAAACAGGCTTCACAAATTTAAACTGATTTTATGTGGTGATTTTAATGTACCGCATGTTGACTGGAATTTACTCTTACCCACTGGTCGCGATAGGGCACTCAGTGAAGCTTTAGTTGACCTTGTTGTGTCGTTTGATCTTACCCAAGTAGTCGATGTTCCTACGCGGGAAAATGCAATTTTAGACCTTGTATTCTTGAATGAGGCTGTACAGCAGAATGGATTTGAATGTGAAGCAGTGAATGGGGTGTCTGACCACAAGGCAGTCCTTCTCAGCTTGAATGTTGCCTGTGAACCCAAACTTCCGACGTACAAAACGGTTCTGCATTTTACCCACGCGGACGACAATTCAATTCTTGCAGTTCTAGCAGCGTCTTTTGATGATTTCTTGTTCAATAGCAACCAATGTCATGTGGACTTGTTAGTTGATCAGTTTTATAAGATTGTTGAACACTGCATACACACATATGTCCCACAGAAGTTCCTAAAACGAAACCCTCGGCATCCTTGGCTAAACAGAGAAATTATTCAGCTTACTCGGCGAATAAAGCGACTTCGAAGGCATCGTAACACTCTCCTAAATAACCAGCACTTATTGAACTCTCTGAAAACAGAGATAAGAGAAAAAATGCATGCTGCCCGCAAATTCTACTATGAAAGTTCGTTAACAACCTTTATGAAAAACGACCCATCTAAATTCTGGAAAACTCTTAATCCTGCAGGCCCGACATCTTCCTTACTTATTGTGAACGAGCAGCCCTCTTCGGATTCTTTAACTATCTCGGAAGCGTTCAATGGTTATTTCAAATCAGTGTTTAGTACAGATGATGGCACCAGTCCCGCTTTCGGTCTTGACAGTACATTGCCTGCCTTCCCAGAACTACAGATTAGTTACACTGGAGTTGTCAATCTCCTACTGAACATCGACACAAATAAGAGTGCCGGCGCTGATAACATCCCTAACACATTTTTAAAACGTTACGCTGAATGGAATGCGAGGTATTTAACAGTCATTTTTCAGAGATCCCTTGAAACAGGAATTGTACCGCAGATTTGGAAAAATGCAAAAGTTGTTCCGGTGTTCAAATCTGGCGACAAACAAGTAATTCCAAACTATCGACCTATTTCATTAATCTGCACCTGCTGTAAAATTCTTGAACACATTATTCACAAACATGTAGTCACATATTTAACTGAAAACAACCTCCTCTCCCAAAATCAACATGGCTTTCGTGCAGGATTTTCAACAGTCACGCAGTTGCTGGGGTTTACGCATGACATCGCTTCGACTTTAAACGATCGCGGTCAAGTGGACGCCATTTTTATTGACTACTCGAAAGCGTTTGATACTGTTTGCCACAATAAACTCCTCCTCAAATAAAAGCCTTTCTGCGCGGCACTCACGGCATTCGCTTGATATCTTGGCTTTCAGATTACCTAAATTTAAGGCAGCAGTTTCTCGCGTTTAACAATTCACATTCGTCATCCCTCCCTGTCACATCAGGTGTGCCGCAGGGCTCGGTCCTTGGGCCTCTTCTTTTCCTAATTTATCTCAACGATGTTGTCGAAATAAAAACAAATACAAAGGTCAAACTCCGTCTATACGCCGACGACTGTGTCTTCTATTCTTGTATTAGTACCTCCCGTGACCAAATACAGTTAAATAATGTTTTTTTCTTTTTTCCGTACCTGGAGCTCAACGTGGCAAATGGCACTAAACCTTAACAAAACGGTAAGCATGACATTCACAAACAAGAAGGAACCCCTACGTTTTTCCTATGGCCAGAACATGAAGCATGTCAACGAATACAAGTATCTTGGCGTAACATTCTCACCGAACTTAAAATGGCATAAACATATAAACCTAATCTGCTCGAAAGCGCTCCGAAAATTGGGCTTCTTGAAGCAAACGTTAAAAGATGCAAATCACGAATGCAAACTAACAGCATACAAATCCCTGATACGGCCTGTTCTTGAATACGCCTCCGTTGTCTGGTCACCTCACTGCGCATGCGACATAGCACACTTGGAAGGTGTTCAAAAAAAAAAAAAGCAATAAGATTCATATATCACCGTTATGATCACAATTTTTCGCCTTCGTCACACGCTGTACGTCTATCACTCAAATCACTTGAACACAGACGTACTTGCGAGCGTATCGGCACTTTACATAAAATCGTGAACAAGATAATCACCATTGACATGCCCTTTTCCTTTGCCAACTCCGTTGCAAACACTCGCAGGTCAAACCCCATTAACATCACACCCTTCATGCCATTTCTAGATTGTTTTAAGTTTTCATTTTTTCCTTTCACAGTGGAATTGTGGAATAATCTGGATGTTTCTCTCCGAAAGTTGCCTACCAATAGTTTTTTGAATGAACTACCAAACCATGTGTTTTGTTAGTTTAGTGTGTATTCACTGTTATGGACCCACTCCTGCAATGTCTCGAACTGTGAGACAGCAGTATTTGTAAATAAAAAAAAATATTCTGCGGAATAAGGATGATGCAATGATACTGTTAGGAATTTTTTCACTACTGTGAAATTAGCTAGTAAATTTCTCATGAAGTTTTATCATGACATCTTCGTAAATGTTTGGTTATACCATCAATACAAGTGATTATCTAAAATTAATTGTACAATAAACACTGAAATTTCTACCAGGTATGCATCATTGAACAGAACAAATTTGTCCAAGTTTATGTCAAAAACTTCGCAGCCAGACGGTTGCCTAAGGGCACATTTGGTTCGTGGAAAATGCCTAGCATGAAACATTGTTCAATAATGATGACGGCACGTATCTATAGATATACGTGCCATCATCATTATATGAGGCGATAGATACGAGGCTATGTGACGTACCAATGGGCAGGTGACACATATCGACCTGTACGAGCCCGCACCAACATAAGCAGCCACGTATCGATCGATACGCAGCTGCGTATTGATTGATACGTGGCTGCGTATCGATCTATTCGAGCTCGTACCAATACATACGCAACTGCGTATCAATCTATACGAGCTCGTAAGAATATATACGCAGCACGTGTAATTTCTTACGAGATTTTTCGACGGGGTTGCTACGCGGCTCTGAGAGTGCCATCGGCGGCGTGCTCGCGTGATCACCCTAACTAGTCAAATACACCCAACTCTAACAGTGCTCATCGCTGTATACGAACATTTGACGCGTTAGCAATACCTATGATGCCCGAGGTGCTATTTAAAATGGCGTTGAGCGTAAGCACGCGTTCCCTGTAAGCTACGGGCACACGCATTGTCCGTGTTATATGACACGCGATGGACGCTTCGCGCTTTCGGCCCGACTTTAGAGGGCCGGCATTGTGTTCCAGCCCGGCTTAACACTGTCCACCGAATAGCCATCACGGTGGCTGTCTGCGTCATATGCACACGCGCATAATAGGTCTGGAGAGTTTCGAATGGTCAATTATTTCAGCTTGAACGTGTTTTGCAGCCATTATGGCCGTTGTGACTTAGCGGCTGTGGCTTTATGCCGCTAAGCAGAGTGTCGTAGATTTGATTTCAGGCCTCACGTTTCGATGTCCGAGAAATGCGACAACGCCCGTGTGCTTCGATAAGAAGAAATTAGAGGACCATAAGTGCTCAGGGGTATTCCAGAACAATCTCGTCGTGGGTGTGTAAAAGTCCTGTGCGTTTGTGGCACGCCAAGCTCAGTAATTTGTTTTGAATTCATGAAAACAGGTCGTTATTTGTTCACGGATATTGTGGTGATGTTGGATGGTGTTCTAAACTCATTGGTGTTCAACCTGTCGAAGGGTTCGAGAACACCAGATCTTAAAATTATCCGGAGTCCTTTCTTTCGGCGTCCCTCCTATTCATATCGTAGTTTGAAAACGCCTAACACTAGATGTTTAGGATTACCTTTTTGAAGGTTGTGTAAACTGAGTCAAAGCGGCATGGTGACGGATGATACAATTTTTTCCGCAAATAATGAAAAAAAATGACTGATTGATGAATTAATTCACGATGGATTCTCTTCGAGCGGTTTTGACGACTAAGAATCTGACCCTTTATATATTCTTGTTCTTTTAGTCAGCATCGTGTGATTGCATTTGTATAATTATGGCTCACGGAGTTTGATCTTTCTAATGTTGCAGTTCAGTGGCAGATCCAGACCAATTTACTCTGCCCTGTATGGGGCAATCGTACTCGATGGCAGATCAGCAAAGGTGGGCTCCAATGGCAGATTGAGGGCCGCCACAAATTATGGTTCACTCCATGAAACAGGAATGCTTGCTCCGTCAAAATCAGTGGGTTTGACCGGAAGTGCCGTGTTTTGGGCGCCCGCACTTTTTCCTGTCAAAGCCGGATGTTTACATAGTTTCCTATTTATACACTAGAGGGAGCTCTGGCGCTAGTGTGTATGGGAGATGCAACGCATAGCGCTTAAGCGAGCATGGAAATCAGGTGTAGCGCATAGATTTGCATAATCTTCGTGCTTTACACTCCGTTCGGCTTTGCATGGCTTGGAGCTATTTTGTTGCTAAACCTAAACAATAGTCAGCAATAGTTTATCACTTACTTTATCAATTACGTTTAACCATGTTAATACTTTAGGCTTACCGAATTGAATCGAATCACAAAGTTCAAAACATTTTGTTACTTTATTCGAAAGAAAACCCGAAAACAATGAAATAAACGAAGCCACAAGTGCGGTTTGAGGGCCGCAAGTACGAATACTAGGCAAATCCATGTAATCACCACAATTCCCATGGTCGCTGAATGGTCCAGAGCCTCCTCTAGTTCTTAGGAAACTCCACGGATGCTTACAGCCACGGGTCTCCATGGACGTCACTGAACACGTTTCGCGCCGTGTGCTTGTTTTGTTGCTCTTAGTAAGTAGGCGTTCTGACTCAGTCGTAACCACTTCCAAGTAAAGTGAGGTTTCTTCAGACTGAGACTGCGAGTGTGAGGTGGCTGAGTACCAAGGGACATTTGACGTGAACTTCCTCTTGCCCGCCCAGAACCCTAAAATGCTTTGCTCCGTCGAAGATTTTGTTCAGCGATATCATGACGATCAGGTGCCCCGTTCAACGATGGTAGTAGTGCGGCAAACATAATCCTTCTTTCTGAACTGCTGTTTTTCTCTAGTTTCGCAGGCCCTTGGGTCGTAACGTGTAGCAAAGGAACTCATTGCGAGATTTCTTGCATCACGTGCATGTTCACATGGTGGAGGGACCGCAATGTCTGTAGAAACAAAACGCACGGAACGCTTCAGATCATTCATATCCCCAGCACTCTAGCTCCCCCCCTCCCCCCACCCTCTATATTTCTGTCTACCAACTGCTGCTGTGAGGTCCCGTCAAAGCGCATCTTATCCAAATGCAGATTTCACAAGAGTGACCATACTCGGAGTTTTGCGCTCCGTTCGCTATGGCCCTGAGAGCACTCAATCTACCATAGGAATTCAGCATACGTTATATAGCAGCAAGGTATCAAAAGATGCAAAGAAGACAACTCATTTCTTTGGAATAAATTATCGAAATTGACAATTATGGAGAAATAGAGTGCTAAACTAGGACAAAAAAAAAACGAGATATCTCTGAAGTCTGTGTTCTTTTCACGCCTAAATCAGTGGCACATTTGGCTTGCCAATTGATGCAGTCATTCAGTATCTATGACAGCAGTGATTGCCATTAACTCTGCTTTGCAAATAAATATGCTTAGCTTATCCTTTCCGCACTTCAAGTAAATTTTCCCTTGTCTTATTTTTTTTCGTGACCAGTTGTCTTCATATGACTGCTGCAATTGCAAAAGAAAAAAAAACTGAGCTTCTATGCATTTTCTTTCTCATTCGTTTGATAATGTAGTAGGGGGATGTAGTGATTATGTAATAGAGGGATGATGTAGTAGCAAACTGACGAAACAAGAAATCGTAAGAGAGATAGGTGACAAAAGACTCAATACGCCAGTGGTAAAAGTTGAAAGCGAAAGAGAGAGAAACACCTTGAAACTTTTTTAACGTTGTCAGTACGAATATGCACGCCAGGTGATGCAACCGTTCAGTGTCTCGGACAGCAGTATTCCTTTTCGGTGGTGCTTTACAATTCAATATCGCTCCAGGATCCCTCTCGTCATTCTCGTGAGAGTAAAAGACAATAGATGAGAGATGAAAAATAAAATAAAAAATACAAATATATTCATACTTTCATATTTTAATATATAATAATGTAGAGAGCAGTTGGAATTAAGGGAAGTTAAGCGAGAAGAGGGAGAAAAAAATATCGGGATTCTTTTTCCTATCGGCAAAAGTGGGCGTGAGTGAAGCTTGGTGTGTGCGTACTTGTTAAAAAAACTTTTTTCGACTTGGGGCGAAAATGCTGTAGGCCCGTGTGCTCAGATTTGAGTGCACGGTAAAGAACCCCAGGTGGCAGCAATTTCTGGAGCCTATACGGCGTCTCTCATAACCATATGGTGGTTTTGGGACGTTAAACCCCACATATCAACCTGTTGCAAAACTTTCTTCTTTTAGTTCTCTATATTTCTTTATTTTTTCCCCCTTTTTTCTTTCTCTTGTCACGTGCAGGAGTGAAACAGAAGATTACAGTCAAACCATGCATAGTTATTCACTGCATAGCTTGGCATAAATAAAGTACCAATAATTGTCATAATGAATGACCAGCTTTTTCATGCATCTTTTCTTGGAATCAAGATAAGTAACTATGTTTCATGGTTCCAGGATTCTCGGCGAAGAAAGTAAAATATACGTAAACTTACTTTTTTAAAACTTTTTATTTGTAATATTATTTATTTATTTATTCATTTATGTTATATTTCTCGCTGTTGAATGTAGTCATTGCACATGGCCTGGTGTGTGTTTAATGGTTTTGTTGTCCATACGAAAATAAAGCTTAGTTGAATGTTGGTGCTGGTACCGTCTCTCTAGCCTATGTGCCAGTGGTTTTCGCTTCCCCAATCAATGTCAGGATGTTTTAAATAAAGCACTTCGTACTGCAACATTTCAAAAAGCATGCACTGCACTACGTTCCTTTTGAAGCTTTTTATGCTCATTTAACATTAAAACAAAAATAAAGACACTGTCGATAAAAGCTTTACAGCACATCCCACTACAAAGACTCTTTGATGTCACTCTGGGTAGAAGTTTGAACGTATATGTGTATTTCAAAACAATGTAGAACAGACGCGGCTTCAAATTTACTTTCGTCGTCAGTGTGTTGCCCATGCCGTGGGCTCACGTCCTTCATTGCTTCTTTTCCTTGTGTTTTGAAGCAGTCGTATTTTACATATGCCTGAAAAGGTATATTTAAATAAACTGTCCAGACAAGGAAAAATTGTCGCTGCAATACCATGTTCCAGCGTTGCAATGGCCAATCTAAGTGAGCCCCTCATTAGGAAAGCTGGACAGATGTCCCCTAACTAATTAGTATTCATAATGACACCACGAAAAATCTTTAAACTTTGAGATTCTTTAGAGCCGTTCCCAATTAGTTACTCGGCTAGACGCTTTCCTCATTCTGAAGGTGCAGGCTAGGCCAGTGCGGTAAGGCCTGGACAAGAAGAGGCTTTACTCCTCATCTTGCCTTACCTCACGTGCTAACCCTGTATACGTGTTGTACCAAAATAAATCTGTAAATAATTGATGTTTAAGCAATGCGAGACAAACTTTGAAAAGACCAAGTTTATGGTTACTTTCAAAGCAGTGTTTTCTTTGTAGTTACGGTCATTGTTACAGTGAAGTACAAGTATTTTCTGGAAGTGCACAAGGATCACTTGGAAATTTGTTAAAGTACCATAACGCGCATATACACCCTACGTTGTGGTCTAATGTTTATAGTGCACGCTCGTCTGATGGGCCGAAGGCCGTGGGGCCAAATCTCTGCCTCAGTGGCCGCATTTTGCCTGCAGGGAAATGCTAGTGTCACCACCGCGCCAATGTAAGCGTTAGCGTCCACTGCTTCGCATCAACACATGGTTCCCTTTAGCGGGAGATGCCGGAGTTTTTAAACGCGAAGCATTTCTTAGCGAACTTCGGCAACTTTGAGCCTATCTATCTATCTATCTATCTATCTATCTATCTATCTATCTATCTATCTATCTATCTATCTATCTATCTATCTATCTATCTATCTATCTATCTATCTATCTATCTATCTATCTATCTATCTATCTATCTATCTATCTAATCTATCTATATATCTATATATCTATCTATATATCTATCTATATATATATATCTATCTATATATATATCTATCTATATATATATATATATATATATGTATATATATATATATATGTATATATATATATATATATATATGTATATATATATATATGTATATATATATATATATGTATATATATATATATATATATATGTATATATATATATATGTATATATATATATGTATATATATATATATAGTATATATATATATGTATATATTATATATGTATATATATATATATATGTAATATATATATATATATAGTATATATATATAGATAGATATAGATATATATATATATATAGATATATATACATCATCATACATCATCAGCCTGCCTATGTCCACTGCAGGACAAAGACCTCTCCCATGTTCCGCCAGTTAACCCGGTCCTGTGCTTGCTGCTGCCAATTTATACCCGCAAACTTCCTTATCTCATCTGCCCACCTAACCTTCTGTCTCCCCCTAACCCGCTTCCATTCTCTGGGAATTAAGGGTAACTGACTGGTCATTAAGGGTAACTGACTGGATTCCCAGAGAATGGAAGATATATATAGATATATATATATAATATATATATATATATATATATATATATATATATATATATATATATATATATATATATATAGATATATATATATATATATATAGATAGATATATATATATATATATATATATATATATATATATATATATCTATATATATATATATATATATATATATCTATATATATATATATATATATATATATATATATATATATATATATATATATATATATATATATATATATATATATATATATATATGCCCCGCCGCGGTGGTCTAGTGGCTAAGGTACTCGGCTGCTGACCCGCAGGTCGCGGGTTCGATTCCCGGCTGCGGCGGCTGCATTTCCGATGGAGGCGGAAATGTTGTAGGCCCGTGTGCTCAGATTTGGGCACACGTTAAAGAACCCCAGGTGGTCGAAATTTCCGGAGCACTCCACTACGGCGTCTCTCATAATCATAGAGTGGCTTTGGGACGTTAAACCTCACATATCAATCAATCAATTTGGTGATATTAGTAAATGACAGAGCTACTTTGGCTTCATTTGGTGGGCGCATTTTCGATTCTGCAAACGGCTACCCTCATGTGGCACTATAATATGACAGCACAAGCACGCTTCCTCGCACTCACTGAGCGCGCACACGTACAGACGGACGCGTACGCGAACACACGCATACACTCGCTACCAGATCGCATTATCATTCGGTCGCGGGTTATTCAATGCGAATGGCACTCGCCGAACAATCGCATGCGCCTGATAGCGTCTTGACAACTACCACGCACGCTTCTCAGGTTTTCACGCTAGCGCCCACCGAGAAGGAACCCAATAGTGCTGCGATACGCACCACACGTTGTTCACCGTTATCGATCGCCCCAGTGCGCGCTGCATGGTCTTTTTACACGCACAGCATGACTGTGTCCGATGTATATGTATGTAACATCGCAAAGGTATGCAGGACTTACGCTAACTATTGAATGAATGTAAGATGCAAAAAAGTCAGCCGTAATATCAGCGTGCTTTGCTGTAAACGTCACCGAAAGTCTTCAGGCTGCCTTCTTTCATGCGTATACCAGTCGCATTTCCTAAAGTGCGCAACTTTGGTGATTAAGGTGCTATCGTTTCTGTGTTTGGTTTAGCTGCACTGTTACGAGTTCCTCGCTTGCGTCGGGCGCTTGCCTAAGGTTTTAAATGATTTTTTTTTTTGGGGGGGGGGGAGGCAGTAAACTTTAGCTCTTAGAATCCGTGGCACAGCCAACGGGTGGCGCACCTATCCCGTGCCTCCCTTTCCACCACACGAAATTTTTTTTTTCGCCACAGTATACAAAGTTCAAAATGACCCCCACCTCTACTTCCCTTCACCTCTTTTCAGACCGAGGAGGTACCTTTCCGCGAATAAAATTTCTTCCTACGCTCGTGTGTCAGGGTCAACGTCGCCCTGTCGCCTTCCTTTTTAGACGGCCGTTGTTTCTCGCTATTTTATTTTTCTACGTGTATGCACACTGCATGCAACTGGAGTAGCAGAGTCGAAGTTGCACGCTTGTCGTTTTCAGTGGTCCACTTCCTACTAATTTATCGTTTTTGGGTATCACGTTTTAGGAAGAACGTGCCTACCGTTTAATATGCATGGCGCCAAGTGCATGCGTAATGCTAAGCGCTAAGTGCATATGAGCAAGAGCCTTTTATGCAGCCAGAGAAGCACTGATCCTGTACAAGCTCAGTTGAGTGAGCGTAGGTGATCAAACGAAAGTAACATAGATGCGCTTTTATAGCCCTTCACATGCAAACACCTTCAAATCCGAAGGCATTTGTTTTCATATTAGGCTATGACATCAACATTTTTCTTGCTTTGTTATTTTCAACTTTATTTCACTCGCGTCCGTGGTTTCCTGTGCCCGCAAACATACGTCTTTTTCTCGTTTGTTTTCCTCCAGAAAATCTACGTCCTCAAGACGCACGTCGTTTCTAACGTTCCTTTATTCGTCGCTATAGAAACTGTGGAGTGTGTTTTGGTGTTATAGGTTTCTATTGGTAGCTGCACAGTTCGGATTTCACCTCAAAAAAGACGAGGCCAAAATTTCAGCAGCCCCTTCCTTAAAGAGAAAGTGGGGCAAGTGAAGCCTTTGCTTCAGGATACCTGGCTCACTTTCTTTCTTTCTTTCTTTCTTTCTTTCTTTCTTTCTTTCTTTCTTTCTTTCTTTCTTTCTTTCTTTCTTTCTTTCTTTCTTTCTTTCTTTCTTTCTTTCTTTCTTTCTTTCCTTCTTTCTTTCTTTCCTTCTTTCTTTCCTTCTTTCTTTCTTTCTTCCTTTCTTTCTTTTTTAATATTGTTTATTGCTCAAGCCACATTCCTTCCTTCCTTCATGCCCGCAGTACAACCTTCATGCCCACCATGGTGGTCCAGTGGCTAAGGCATTCGACTGCTGAGGCACAGGTCGCCCCGCCGTGGTGGTCTAGTGGCTAAGGTACTCGGCTGCTAACCCACAGGTCGCGGGATCGAATCCCGGCTGCGGCGGCTGCATTTCCGATGGAGGCGGAAATATTGTAGGCCCATGTGCTCAGATTTGGGTGCACGTTAAAGAACCCCAGGTGGTCAAAATTTCCGGAGCCCTCCACTACGGCGTCTCCCATAATCATATGGTGGTTTTGGGACGTTAAACCCCACATATCTGTCTCACACCCACAGGTTGGGTATGAACTGCTGGCCGCTGTGGCCTCATTTTCGATGGGGGTGAAAATGCTTTAGGCCCGTGTGCTTTGATCTACGTGCATGTTAAAGAATACGAAATGGACGAAATTTGTGGGTTCCCTCCACTAAGGCGTCTCTCATAATCATATTGGGGTTTTGGGACATCATTATCAGCCTGACTAGACCCACTGCAGGACAAAGCCTTCTCCCATGTTCGCCAGTCAACTCGGTCCTGTGCTTGCTGCTGCCACTTTAACTTCACACCCGCAAACTTCCCAATTTCATCTGCCCACGTAATTTTCTGTCTCCCCCTCACCCGCTTGCCAACTCTCTTGGGATACAGTCTGTGATCCTTAATGACCATCGGTTATCTTGCCTTCACGCAACGTACCGTGCCCATGACCATTCCTTCTTGTTCCTTTCGATGATGATGTCCTTAGTACTCGTTTGTACCTTGATATGCTCTGCTGTCTTTTCGTCCCTTAAACCACACCTATAATTTTTCCTTTCGATTGCTCGCTGCAACGTCCTCAACTTAAGTTGAACCCTCCTTTTAATCCTCGAGGTTTCTTCTCCGTAGGTAAGTACCGGTAAGATGTAGCTGTTTTATGCCTTCTTTTTGATTAATAGTTGCAATCTACCATTTGTGATTTGCAAATGCTTGCCCAATGTGCTCCATCCTATCCTTATCCTTCTAGTTACTGTACTATCGTAGTTCGGCTGCGCGGTTACTACCTGTCTTGACTAGACGTGCAGTGCTTAGAACTTCAAGTGCACTGCTACACCTATCTTGAAGGGCTGTTCTCTTGCGAGCTTGTTGTACATTGCTGTAATTTTCAGCTCTCCTTGTCTCATTCAGTAATGATGGATTCATCTCCCTGCGTTACTCAGTAAAGCAATGTCATCGGCGAAGCACCGATTTGGGACGTTGAACCACGACAATTGTTATTATTCATTTGACCCTCATCGACGTGCTTAGGGGAGCAGCGCCTCAGTCGTGACAGCTTGGCAACGACAACGGCATTGCAATCATTTCTAAACAATCAACAGTAAAAACGCGGCAACATGAAACGACAAGCGACTTTGATAAATATAGATTGCCGTATGAAAAATGGCGATCACGCGCGATTGAGAGAGCATCGGCTATTGGAAACCGGAACATGCACTTATGCATGTGACGGGCACCTTTTCCAGAGACGCATTACGCTCAACTGCGTCGGGTTTTTCTTCGTACGGCACCGCCGGCTCATAAAATCTTCGCTTGAAGGCCTGACCGCACGCACGCGTTGCAGCGCGTCAGCGCGCACCTCTTTGCCTCGGCGCCACACTCTCCCTCCATTAAGAAAGAGAACGCCAAGTTTCGTGAAGCCTTTCGCGCATTTCTTTCGCAAAGAGCACGGCGCCAAGCCACACTCTCGCCCCATTGAGAGAAAGGATGAACAGCAAGTGAAGCCACTCCCCCTTTTCTTTCATAAAGAAAGCGCTGATAGGGTGGCTAGAATGGGTACCCCATTCTAGCCCCCCTAGCGCCGCGCCAAGCCACACTCTCTCCCTATTGATTGAGAGGGTGTGCAGCACGTGAAGCCGCTTTCCCTTTTCATAAAGAGAGCACGGCGTCGAGTATACACGCTACCCGTTTACGTGCTGCAACGTGTACGTGTCATCTGGCTTTAGGTGTGGGCGTTTTAACTTTAATGAGGTTGCAACCAACACGAAAAGAATTTCGACGTGAATGTAGGTGAAGTAGATGGCGGTCGTTTTTCAAAGTCGCTATGCGCTGTGGGTGGACAAGCAACTTAGCCTAAGAGGAGACGATGAGTGTACGACTTCCAGTCTTTCCTCCCTTTTCTGTCCTTTGTGATTCTTGTTATTCTACTACAACCGTTCTCTTTTCTTTTCTCTTCTTATTCTTCTTCTTCTTCTTGGGCCATTGTGAGGTTTGTAACCTAGCAACAGCCACGTGGGCTTGGGCTTTCAAGGAAGCACACGTAAAATAAACCATATTTCACTACCTCTACACGGATTTAGGAGCAGTGGTGCACGTAGTGTGTAGGGAAACCGTATTAAGAACAGACTCGACGTGCTTGCGACACTGGACGATGAGCGCAAGATCTCGTCGTCCAGTGTCACATGCACGTCGTGTCTTGGCCAACGTATTACGTTATATCTGCAATCCTAGGCACACTGGACGCTGGCGAGGGCAGAGTGGTTTTCACAAATTTAAGCCACGGGCATGGCGACAGCATACCTAATTTACTCGTAAGGCAATAAGTTGTCGCTTGGGAGACACGTAGAGAAGAAAGACGAAAAGGGATCTGACCACTGCACCAAACTATGTATATACATTGTGAAAAAGCTGTCTGGCGTCCTTTCTTATCTATCAAGGGTCAGTAGTTTGAAAAAAAAACGAATGCCGTAGAGTGTGTCTACAAATCAAAATCCTAGATGTGTTGAGCTCGCTCTGTCGTGCGCAAGATGATGAAAATGCGCTATCCAATGTCACAGTGAATTTTCGTTATACTTTTACTCGCACCTCGGTTGCTGGCAATATTTCGAAAAAAAGGGCAGCGCGAAGCACGAGGGTGTATAGAAAGACCGTGTCGCTAACATGCAGTCGCGAGCTCAGCTGAACTTCAGTTGAACAAACTGGAATAGTTATACATGTAGGAAACGCATGTCGCCATGGTGACGCCACGAAGCCTGCACAGCAGAAATGCAATTTCATTATCAGCGAGTACCGCTGACAGGCACCTAATGCACGCGTCTTCAGCCCACGCAGTGTAAATAGCCTCGAGGAACTGTCTGACTTGTAACCAAAATGCTTCAGAAACTCGGTTCGATTAAAGTCTGGACGGCAGTCACAAGTGCTAACGTGCTCTGCCCCATTGCCGTCTGCGTTGAAGCTTGCAGCCCATACTACTCTTGTACCCTTTAATTATACCAACGTTTCGTTCGCGCTATAACTATCTGGTTGCCGAATAGGAGGATTTAATAATGATCTAATTTTGTGAGGTGTGTGCACGCAACCGCAGGTGTTGTTTTTTTAAAGCAGCTGTTTGATTTCACTTTAGTCTTCATTGGGCATTTCTTATCGAACTTGCATGGGACAGCCAATACAATCATAACGTCCTGTCTTCGCGTAACTGAGAGGTTCAAGGAAACACTGCGTCAATGAGTAATCAAGTCTATGCACTCTTCTGATTGATTGATATGTGGGGTTTAACGTCCCAAAACCACCATATGATTATGAGAGACGCCGTAGTGGAGGGCTCCGGAAATTTCGACCACCTGGGGTTCTTTAACGTGCACCCAAATCTGTATGCACTCTTCTTATGAAGAGGTATTTAATAGCGGAGCTTATTGTAGTCGAGGTTTTCCCGTCCATTAGCGTAGCGCTGGTCACGAGGTCTTTCGACGCTGTGGGAGTGGGACTCTGTACGAGAGGAATGGCTAAGCCGCGCCAAGACAGGTGAGTGCGAGACACAGTGGAAAAGGTGAACCAATAAGAGGTGCGTTAAAAAGGGGAGAGTGTAATAAAGCTGTCTCACATGTTTCTAACCGGCGTTGTTTAATTGTTCTATGAGACTACTCGCTTTGAAGTGTGATACTACGGTTCTGTGTATATATTTGAGCTTTTATTTAATTTTATTAAGGTTTTCATTCCCATCAACGACCTTTTGAAAGTACGTTGAAAGAGTCTACAGACATCATGGCACGCACAGTTACACAAGTATACATCAGTTAGCTGATGGTATCTTCTTTGTAGAAGTAATTTTACTAACTACAATTTTTTGCACATATGTCTCTTCCCGCATATTTTACAGTCAGTAATCGCAGGTTGCCCTTACTGCCACCGAGAGATGGTGTCACATATCCAGATCTTGTGAATTATTTACCACGAAACGTGTTCTTTTGTTTATTCGATTCGTTACCTGTTTTGGGCGCTGCCTCTGTGTTTTAAGTGCGGGACACTTAAGCGGACCAGGCATGTGCTGTAGAATGCTGTCGTCATTGTCGTTTGTCGCAACGCTCCGCGTGAAGATGATGAGTGCGCGCTCGCGCCAAGCAGAAGTCTTCTTCCTCCTATTCTTCGAGTGTATTGACAGTGGCTTATCATGAGCAGAAAAAAATAACTACAAGTACACTTCGCGTAACACCGGTAAAAGCAGGTACTAAAAGTAGAAAAATAAAGAGGAAGGAATCTCCAAAAGGGAAGAGAGAGAATGTGGACAGTTAGGAAGATAAAGAAAAAGGTGAAAGACGTTGGTAAATAGACAGCAAAAAATGGAAATTAAGAGGAAAGAGGCTTAACGTAGTTGAAAATGAGAGCAAGGAAAAAAAAAAAGGAAAGCGAGAGGAAATCGCAAAGAAAAAAGAAGTCTGCCAAGCTCCTCACTTCCTCCAAACTTGGCACCCCTGGTGTGATATTTGCCTTAATTTCCTTTGCTTTCATTCCTTAACAAGTAGGTTTCAATCGTTGCGAAATCATCTGAGCTCAATTCACTGAGGCAAAGTAAAACGACTGTTCGTTCGGGTTTATCTGAACACATACATCTCCCTTCACACGCTGCGCATAACACACAGGGGAATATTTCTAGAGCTAAACGTGAGAGGAGAAAGGATTGCATGACTTATTGAGTGCGTAAACGCTATATGTATGCACATAACTTTTCTAACAATCGAAGTAACAGTCCGCACCGCCAGTCCACACCGACGAAAGTGTGCGAGCACTCTACGAGCCGTGGATAACCACTTAGGTGAATTACCGTGAAAACGGCGATGTGACCAAGAGAGAGAGAGAGAGAGAGAGAGAGAGAGAGAGAGAGAGAGTGAGAATTTATTAGGAGGCGGATAAGTCAGCCTGAGCTAGTGCAGTCTAGCCTGCTGCTCTACAAAGGGAATAAGGGAAGGGGGTAAGAAAGAGGGATGAAGGATGATGATGGTGACAGGAAGATGTGGTGCGTGTGTGACCACAGCACCGGCTAGCAGCTTAGCCTATGTAAGAAGATAAATGTGTTAGAAAAGTGGGTAACACAGTCGAAAGAATTCGACTCGCACCTAATCCGCAGCGTGCATTCGCATGAGAACGAGAATAAGTTTTGCGTTTCGCTGCTAAATGAATTGAATATTCAGTGGTAAAACAGGAAAAAAAAAAGCGAATCAATTATGCTATGAGTGCACTTGTTCTGGCCCTTCTTGATATACGCAATCAAGCTGTATTTGACGTGTAACCCTTTTTGTGATTTTTGTTTTTTTCGTGGTCAATATATCATTTGCTTTATTCTCGCTTATCACAATATTCTACATACGTCTGCGCAGCCGTTGTGAAAGCGCGGATTGTTGAGATCATGGCAGGAACGTGAGGTTTCAGAAGATTGCCGTGACATTAGCGGAATGCATTCAGTGCCCCAGATTGTTTGTGTTCATAAACAGTAAGTTACTTCAATTTATTGCATTTACGTTATCGAACCAATCCTCATATAGTGTCAGTAGACTGGCCACGAGAGATTTACCACGAAGCTTTTTATTCATTTGCTTAAGGTGACTTGAAGGCGTGTGCCACCTTTCTTTTTTCCTCAGGTGATCTTTCACCCCCCCCCCTTGCCTCGCCGAAAGCTTTTTGCCTTTAGCAAGAATCGGTGTTGCCTGCAGGGTCGGAGGCATTGCAAGCATTCTCCACTCTAATAGCTTTGTACCGCCTCCGAGATGGGCACACCTTTTACAAAGTGAGACACCGCGTAAGGGTGTCAGTTCGTTAAGACACGTGACATGTAATGAGGCGATGTCATAAGAACGTAAGTAGATGTGGCAATCTTTGAACCTTTGATGATGTCAGAGGGTGACGTAATCTGAACGCGATGACTTTACGAATAACCCGCACAGACGCTGGCGAAGAACAATTTTCGTGTTTGATGGCGCAGAGAAAAATTCCGCCTTGAAAAATTATACGCTGCTCTGGCAAAACGAACCGTATTCGCTAAGCGGCATTTATCACCCTTGGATAGGCCGCTTGAATGTTTCGAAGTCCTTGGTATTTTTGTCCACAAACGTGCTATCCCATTTCCACACTCCCTCTTTTTTGTCCCACTCCTTTCGGCGTGTCTTTAGTTTTTTTTCTTTCTGAATGACTCAGCGTAGTGCAACGAACCTGGCGTATTATTTTTTTTTCTTGCTGGTTAACATCCCGACTTTCTGCGCTTCTTTTTGCACCTTTATTCTGCGCGAAATTGCCCCCTCAAGCCCAGTTTCAAATGAGCGCCGTGGTTTCCACTCTAGAGCCATCTAATTAACTAACGCGAGGGGTTTATCACGCGAGTGCGAGCCATTGGTCGATACTGGACGAGGCATTTCTGGTACGGCGGAGTCGAGAAATGAGACGTCTTCGGAGGGAGATGTAAAGGCGTAGCACTAAGATCTAAAGATCTTAGTGTTACCCGTGGCGTCCTCGGGGTCCCTCGGGGCCTTTTGCGCTCTCGAGTCACGTCCTTCAGCGCTGATTGTGAAAGCCTCGACTTTTAGCACCGCACTTGCCGGTCGAAGAGGCACGAACGAGGGTCAGCAAGAAAGCGGTTGTTTTCGCAAAGTGAGATCCACTCAAGTGGGACATTGGATTTGTGAGGTTGCGGTTAGGTGGGGGGGAGTAGCTCGTGGCAATTTTCAGGTCTAACGTAAGTCCGGGCTGCTTTCTCGGAGAATGAAATGAACGAAAAAACAAACAAGAAAAACAGAAAAAATAGGAAAATTGTGGCAAATGCTGAAAGTGCCGCACGAGTCTTTTAAAGCGGATGACATCATGGCGCACAGGTGAAAGACACCTAGACTCGAGCATTGTTGCTGTAAGTTTTGAAGTCATATCAGAGGTGGCAGAGAAGAAGTGGGCTTGAGCTTTTTTATGAGAGCACAACAGCCAGAAAGGTGAGTCATTGTACGGGGGACCACCACTGACACCTGTGTTTCTGGTCGGAAGTTGTGCAAAGAAACGAAACACAATGCAAACTATAACAGGAACAGACGAATCGTGTGTTGAGACAGGAATTTTGATGTTTTATAGAGGTTTTATTTTTCTGTACAAAGAAAAAATAGAGCTAAAGCAAAAGGCTATACAGCCTGACGGATGCTTTTGCTCTGAAATGCAGTCTGGTACACAGAAAAGATATCTACGCAACTCAGACTCAAAGAAACAACTTTTTATTCAAATGCTAATAATCAACAAATTTTATTCGGGCACTGAATAAACGCTACAAATGTGAAAAAACAGACATAACAGAATGCAGTAAAAATACCGTTAAAGAATAAACATAATCGCAATACGTAGAATAGATGAGATAAAAAACTCATCTGCAGACATGTAGATTTCCAAAGCAAGCAAACAGAAAGCAGGTGAAGAAATAGGCAGGCTGGCTGTGAAGCGGTTGCACACACTCGCAAGATTGTGGAATGATGAGACTGGCCGAATGCTTTCTTTCACTCGCTTCCTACTACAGTTGTTGCAATAAATTGATAGATAAATAAATAATTGTCGGGGAGAGGGAGGGATGAGGGGGCACGTAGGGAATGGTGTTTTAGTCACTAATGTGTAACCTGGAAGAGAGGTGACGCTGGCAGTATGCGCCAATGTTTGACACTGCAAAATATTTACTCTTTACTGCTTTACTCGACACCAATCTGCTACCGCACTGTCTCTTTGCAAATATGTTTCAGGAAGTGGTGTTTCAAGTAAATGGCTAAACTTTAGAGATGCATGTTTGTGTCTCCGATTTCATCACCTAACTCTCGCGCCTTGGTAAAGTTTGTTTGCGGATTCTGACGCCACTGGCAAGTAAACATAACGTTTTAGGCAGTAAAGAGGAAGCTTAGATTTGTAATGTGCACAATAATCTTACGAGCACCTTCTTTATTAATCTATTCGCGATGCACCGAACTCGGCGAGAAAGAAGGCGCCAACCCAGCAACAATCAGAACTGGCTTCGTCCTCCTTTTCTTTCAAGCTGCCGCGTTGTGGTGGCTGTTATGTATCATAATCCCCGGCGATATAAGCACAGTCCCGCCGCTCCAACAACATTTTCAATTATGAGCGCAATTCAACAGGCCGAACTTGCCATCTTTCTGCTAAGCAATGCAGTCGCATTAAAAAAAAAAAAGTGACGCTAGACACAAGAGACAGAGATCGCAATAGACCGTGCTTTTAGTTGTTCCAGTTTTTCGACTCGTAAGAACGCGTTTGTGCTGCGTTTATCACACCCATTAGGCTGACGAGGTGAGCCCTTGTTGGTTCCAGTGATTTGGACTCTCGATTGCAAAACAGGTCAGTGTAGCTCCTTCGCCTGCTTAGCGAGAGTGTGCGTTCGCTGGTATGTGACGCAGTAAAAGCCGTGACTGCCGCTATCTCAGTGCAGGCTGAAACTATAGAATGAAAACGACCGTTCCATGGGGTGTGTTCCCAGAGGACCAGTAGAAACTGCGAACGTTTTTAGGGGCGAATCTCCTAAAGGCGTGAGTCTGTCTATTCTTCGTTTGTATGTAAACGCCTATATAGTTACACCTTTGCAAACTGGCCACTACTTCGCCCTTTCCAAACATCTCACTATGAACCATCGCCGTTTCACCGTTTCACCGACCATAAGGCCGTTATAATGAAGGGCAAATGGAAGCGACGTATAGCTACCACTTACGAATAAGAAATTTTTTGTATAAAAAATCCTGCTCACTTCCAGCTACGGCTGTTTGTCCAATATATTGGACATCAATTACTCTGTCACTACAAAGATCTCAGCATGTTTTCTTCCTCAAAAACCAGTTGTCGAATATTTTGGACATCTATTAGTGCCCTCTATAAAGTTTTGTTGAAATTGCGCCAGGAAATCCCGAAACAAAGAAGAAAACATGCTGGCGTTCAACAGAGCAGCGTCGTAGAAGTTCAACAGCGAAAATTAAAGTCCACCTTTTGTAGTTTGTTATTATTAATAAATTTTGAATATTAACTTGCAGGTATTCCAAAATTTGTCACAATTTGCTTCAGTACCTTGCTTTGTGTTGCTTGAGGCCCACTACTTAACGCTTTAACTTTCAGCGTCCAATGAATTGGATATCATGCCAAACTAAAACCGCTAGGTGGCCATAGTTGTCTATTTTTAGAGCAGTTTGAAAGTTCCTGTGTATTTTTTAGCGGCGATGGCTGCCCTATCCCGGCCTTTTTCGACGTAGTTTGAGGCCACCCAGATCCACCTAGAAAGCGCCGAATGGTCTTGTTTTCGTCGTGACACCTGTCAACAAAATGCGTTAAAGGGGCCCTGAGACACCTTTTCAAGTAACTATGAATTGAATTCACTAGAAGAGCCTATTGCCGCACGAATTCAGCGCCGCAAAAATTTGAAGAATCCGTCCAGTGCGAGTGGAGTTACAAAGGTTTGTCGCATGCTGCAATTGCATTTTCTCTTCTCTCTCCCGACGAAAGCGCTCGAAGCTAAGCAGGGAGGGTTGGGAGGGGCAAGGAAATTACGTCACCTGCGCATCGTGACCTTGAGCGTTATTTATTTTTTTTCTTGTAATGCACGGCTTTCTCAGTGTGATTGCGCGCGCGCGTGGACAAGGAGCGGCCTCCCGCGGCGGTCTCTGTAACGAGATTTTTCGCTCACGGACGATTTGTTGCTTATAACCAATGGTGCTGATGCTGATGGCGGAATTTCTGTGACACAAACTCTAACACTATCGCGTTGAAAGTATATAACATAAGCAGCCTTTTCAATTCTTATTCGCAGCCCTGACGCCAGCAAATCGGACAAGAAAGTAGGTTTTGTACATCCAGAGCTGTGCAGAAAAAGTACAAATACTGATTATGTATATATAGTCTTTGTATTGTTGAACGTAATTATTAAGCATGACCAGTTGTTTCTATGTATACATCTTCTCTTACCGAAAAAAAAATGTCAGCTGAAAGTTAGTGAGCGTGTTGTCTTCTTTCGGTGCCCACGTGATTTGCGCTATTCTAGTAAACAGTAAGCCTTGTTGTTGGGTAAGCTTTAGCGCACCACCCTTTCGCTTCACTATGTTTTCTCTGACACTGACCAACCAACGGCGGACTTTTCATCAAAACGCAGTGCAACGACGAGACATTTGGGGAGGACGGATTCCCTCCAATGCCCTCGCAGAGCAGGGGCTACTTCAGCCCGGTACGTTACCTTAGCTTTTTTTTTTGCCATTCATTAGTACAATATACGCTCAAAGATCTTGGCCAATGCCACAGCACCAAGTTAGAAGCAAAGCGATACGTAAAATTTTACTAACTGAAAGCGCAATCCCTACTTAAAACGTTCCTTCCTTTTTTCATAGTTCGCGTGGCGGTTTCAGTTTATTTTTAGGTACAGGCGTTGACTGCTTGCTTTCCGAGTTATTTTAAACACAAATTATATTACGCCACGTTTTTTTTTCATTATTGGCCGTACACTATTGTGGTAGTTCATTCCACCTGATCTGCTGTCCCTGGCAAAAGATGGCTGCATTTTACAAGCAGTAAAAGTTCTGGCCTACAAACGCCTCCACACAGGGAGGACCACACGCATGCTGTATGTGTGAGAATGTGGGGACTTACCGAATCGTAATACCTTTTCTTCATTGTGACTTGGAAGACAAATCAACAAGGACGACGGGGGAAAATCACTAGGGGGTATTCTAATACATCGACGACGAAGAAGGGCTTCTCCCACGCGAAATACAGGTATACGGTGCCATTTCGTTTCGCCTCGATGGACGAGTAATGCTGGTCACGAAAGATTACCTCAAATCGAACGCTCTATCGCGCAGCTCAGAAATACATCACGGAAAATGCATACTTCTCTAAGCCATTATAGCCGGTAATGCACGGTGCCACCGAGTTTGGGGATGAAAAGGGAACGTAGTTTCCTTCGAAAAAGACTCGCGGTATAAACACAAGGCTTTTTTTTTTCATTTAATTTGAAAAAGCCACGAGAACCGAGCATACGCGTTTCGTCAACCACTTCAATAAACGTATTCCACATACTTCGCTAACGTCGACGGCTACGTACTCTATACACCAGACTCATATCCAGCAATTTTTTTTTAAGGGGAGAGGAGGGAGATCATCTATTGAAGACCTTGAAAATTATCCTTTTCTCATTTTTTTTCTCGGTTAAAAGCTCCTACATATGAATTTCGGGGGCAGAGAGAGCCGGCTGCTGACCCGCATGCAAGTCGTGGGATCGAATCCCGGCTGCGGTGGCTGCATTCTCGATGGAAGTGGAAATGGTTGATGCCCGTGTGCTTACATTTAGAGGCACGTTAAGGAACCCCGGGTGGTCTGAAGTTCCGGAATCCTCCAGTACGTCGTCGCATAATCATAATCGTGGTGTTTTTGGAATGTTGGACCGCAAGAATTATATTTTAAATGTTTGGAAAAGAGCACATGGTCGGATAATTTGAAATTAGTTCAGGTATTGCATGCGAGAGAGGAAGATGAAGGTATTTTCGAACTTCAGTCAAATATGGGAACGAAGTTTCTCGCGTTGTCAACTACACTATAGTGAGATAAATTTACTACATCAAGTGCGTCTATAGTTTTTGTCAACGGTGAGAAGGATCACCTTCTTTCATGAGTATGAAAACTGGTGGTACCGCCTCGGTGATGCATTCTCACTCGCTCACGCTTGTTAACACACACACACACACACACACACATATATATATATATATATATATATATATATATATATATATATATATATATTATATATATATATATATATATATATATATATATATAATGTGTGTGTGTGTGTGTGTGTGTGTGTGTGTGTGTGTGTGTGTAAAAGCTGGTAGCCATTGTGAAAAAAGAGTGACAAGAACTGCTTCAATAGTAGTAAAAAATGTATGGATGGCCCCGCCACGGTGGTCTAGTGGCTAAGGTACTTGGCTGCTGACCCGCAGGTCGCGGGCTTGAATTCCGACTGCGGCGGCTGCATTTCTGATGGAGGCGGAAATGTTGTAGGCCTGCGTGCTCAGATTTGGGTGCACGTTAAAGAACCCCAGGTGGTCGAAATTTCTGGAGCCCTCCACTACGGCGTCTCTCATAATCATATGGTGGTTTTGGGACACTAAACCCCACATATTAAAAAGTATAGGTGTTGAGTGGGGGTCTAATCTCAGTAAAACATTTCCCTGGGCGAGTTGCCTCATAAGGAAGCGGAAATATAGCGAGCAAATAAAGCGGTGCAACGTACAGGCCGGGTGATAATCCTTGCCTTATCGTAGCGCGATATTTACTTGTCTAATCCCGTTTGCTGCGCTGAGTGGCTGGGGAGACGGTGGGGGGGGGGGGGGTAACTGTGATAGCAAAGAAAACAAAAATAGTTTGAAGGAAGGAGCTTTACTGTAACGTGGGGGCACAGTGTATGGCAAGCCTATCTGTAAATAGCTCTGCAGTGTTTGAAGAACCCACTTTCTCTATATGATTGCGCGTTCAGAAAGCTTGAGTTTGTTTTGATTATTCGGGATCAAGGATATCACCTGTTTGGAGAAAGGCTTAGTTTCGCAAACCTTTTTCTCAGCTATACTCGTTAACAACGGGGGAAGGGCGGGAAGGGCTTCCGAGTGAGTGTAGTCAGGACGTAATCGATGGATTTGAAGGGACATTATGAATTGATTTCAAAAAAAGTTTATAGAAATCGCCGGAATAGACAATGGGCCATAGAATTTCAGTGAACCCGTACCGGCAATTCACAGGTTACTCCGCCCGCCATCTTAGTAGGGGCAGGATAAAACTTAAGCGCCCAGTGTAGAAAAAGGGAACCTTATTTTTTTGGACTACGACCTACAAGGCTAATATGTGAAATACTACTATGTGTGTGATTACGTTACTGGCTTCCTTAAGAAACTCCAAACTATTGGTATACTTTATTTGAGACAGAGTCATCAGCAGTCCTCTTCATGTGTCCATTTTGTCATGAACATCAACTTCTTCTCTTGAAGTACATAGCGCTTACATTGAGAGTGCGACAACTGTGTCTTTAAGCTGTCAGCTCCCGAAAATAGCATGTTTCCGTGATCAAAAGCGGGCAAGTGTCGATTTCACTTCAGACAGTAAAGCGATGTGGAGAGGTTCCACTTCAGAGTGTTTTGTTGCAATATTCATTATATAGACACTATCAGCGGTTTTTCGCCGTTGCCCTCATGTTCAATATAAAGTCAACTTTTGTAATATTTCCCGACGCTTATCCTATAGGTGGAGCTGAAACAATCACTAATTATTTTTTACAGCCAGAAAAATTGTGAACATAAACTACAGTTCATATTTACATTTTAACGTGGCCTCGATCCGTCTTCATTAAGGTGAATTCCTGTTTTCCAGGGCATGATTTACGTTGCTTGCTGATTTCCCCAAAGTATAATTGACTTAAACACTCAGCAAGTTCAAGTAACCGAAAGATGCGTTATTTCTCAACATGATCATCAATAAATCGAATATATTCGTGGGAAAATTTCTAGCAAGGCAGCGAGAACGGAGCAAGCGACTGAAAAATTCTACAAAAGACTTAGCGAAAAAAAAAACAGAGCAAACTTTTGTTTATTATACGCGGAAGGGACAACTATTTCTGGTAAATGCATGCTGACTTGATTTGTGGGGTTTAACGTCCCAAAACCACTATATGATTATGAGAGACGCCGTAGTGGAGGGCTCCGGAAATTCCGACCACCTGGGGTTCTTTAACGTGCGCCCAAATCTCAGCACACGGGCCTACAACATTTCCGCCTCCATCGGAAATGCAGCCGCCGCAACCGGGATTCGATCCCGCGACCTGCGGGTCAGCAGCTGAGTACCTTAGCCACTAGACCACCGCGGCGTGGCAATGTGAACGCATTCGATAGCATCACCTCTTGTGCGACGTCTGGCTGTCGAACGTTGCTGAAGCTGAGAGGAAACCCGTCTTGAAGGAGCATGGAGAGATGCGGCGGAGGTGTCGTTCGAGAAGCAGCTTGCGAACTTAGATTGAAAGAATGCAGTCTAGATCACCAGTGTTCGCGCCATCTCGGCTGGCACGCTTCGTATACTCTCTTTCACACTGCATCCCTCTCAACGCGAAGAAACGGATACGAAAAGAGCTTCCCTCCCTGGAGCAGCCGTATGCTCTTAGCAGCGTTTTGTAGAGTTACGTGAGGCTGGATGCAAACGAGTTAGCTGCCGGCCTTACTTCATACGACAGCACTACAATTTGTTGATACTGCATTCAGTGCTGCGCCCTTCTGGCGAAAACTGTCATTTTTAAAGGCCTCGCTTGATAAAAGCGCGAATAAAAATATTACAGTGTTCAAATGAGAGGTTTTCAACAACTGTGGAATTCAATAGGATAGTTGGACTGGGTGAGTTTTTGATTCAATATGATGCCCAACTACAAAAAAAAAATAATATACACATATATCATGAGGAAGTAACAGGTCGGCTCCAGCGACAGTTCGTGTTTACGACTTTTTTCATTATGCATACATCGTGAAGTGACACTTTGAAACAAGTGGTGCCTTATGCGACCAGTTGCAAAGGTTCGAATATAATAACCAGTCCAAAAAGTGGTCGTTAGCTGAATGTAATCATTCATTGACAACTGCAAATGAATTAATGCCCCGTTGAGGACGGCAACAGTCTGCTTGCTAAGAAAATTATCATTGTAGACTATATACAAACAAACGTCAGTTTCAAGCCCCTCTGGCATGCTTTAACTGAATCGAGGTTCATGCAGTCCACGAACGAAAGAATGCAACACAGAATGATTACTGACGGAAACTTGCACAGTTTACAATCGTTGCTAAGTGTTTTGTGCTTCATTACTGCACTGCACTAAATTATCGGCCGTTTTTAAATACAGCCGTGGCACTATTAGAACCCCGTCTACGTTGAGTGTACGTTTTTATTAAAAATGTTTGGGGCCCTTAGGCTTTAAAACGACGTGAGTTACATTGAGCTTTTATAAATTACTTCCAGCAGTCAACTGCGCAGAGGCTTATGTTTTCAGTTTAGCTGCACGAAATTATCAGAGCAGTCAAAGTTGCGTGGACAGCTCCTTGCCTGTTGGTCCAAGGTAAATACGCGCTAGGGAGAGAGAAAAAAATATACAGTGCAATACTGAGGAAGGCTATGCGCAAACAGGCGTGCTTCTGAATAAGGAACTCATGCGAGAAGCTTCGTGGAAGTCCTTTGGTAGAGCGTCTAGTCCCGCAGCATCTTCACAAGAGGCAGCGACACACTTACATCTTTTTTTTTTTTTTTTCAGGTTGACAGCTCTGCTTATGAAGTCAGTGAGTGGTTTAGTTGAACGGTCGTGCTTCAGCGAAAGCTTGCTGTTGGCTAAAGAAGAAAAAAAAATGTTTATGAATCAGTTGGATAGATAGATAGATAGATAGATAGATAGATAGATAGATAGATAGATAGATAGATAGATAGATAGATAGATAGATAGATAGATAGATAGATAGACGGATGGATAGATGGATAGATAGATGGATAGATAGACGGATGGATAGATGGATAGATAGACGGATGGATAGATAGATAGATGAATAGATGAATAGATAGATAGATGAATAGATAGATAGATGAATAGATAGGTAGATGAATAGATAGATGATAGATAGACGTATAAATAGAGATAGATAGATAGATAGATAGATAGATAGATAGATAGATAGATAGATAGATAGACGTATAAATAGAGATGAATAGATAGATTGATAGATAGATAGATCAACTGATTTAATGATTGATTGATTGAATGATAGATAGCGCTGGGCTGTCCATAGTTTCTCACATGTGCACTATTTTTGCAGTGCTAAAATAACTGTGCTGTGTCGTCGCCAACTCACCCAACACGAAGTTATCATACAGTAAAGAGTACCAGTACAGATTAAAATTACTGAGAAATAATTAGCCGATGATGCAGCCCACGCAACCCATGATGAAACCAGTGATTCCTATCCCTCTGCCAAGGACGGAAGCGGCAAGGCAACATTATTTTCTGGCTCTGAATCCTACATGCTTCACAAGGAAGATAGAAAGAGGAGAGAAAGAAGGACTGGTGTGCTACCCTACGTTGGGGAAAGAGGCAGGGAGTTTTAATGATGCAGAAAGAGAGAGAGAGAGAGAGGAGAGCACGTGCACATAGTCACTCACCTCACAGTCGTGATAACCCTGTCACTCTATAATTGCCGGTGCAAGCCTCATGACTTTAAGATGTTCAGTACTGCCATCGTCGCCTTTACCCGCGATTACCACTCAGGATGGCATTCCAGAATAGCTTCCGCCATCATCGGTCTCCTATCTATTTGAGCCATCTATGCGAGCTAGCGCGACGGCAAGTGATTTTTTCTGCGCATTGCAGCGCAAGGAGGTAACCAGACGCACATCCTGTTTGCTACCTTGCACTGGGGAAGGGATGAAGAAGAGAAAATAGGTTGCAGAGAGATCTCACCACATCTATAGCGCACCTGCACACTGTAGAAAGAGTCGCACCCTTCGGGGGCGTCTTTTTATCACACGATAACAATCGTCTACATAGTGAGCTTTTCTTTCTTTTAATGTCCCAGGCCAAGTATTCTCATGTCACGCATTATGTGTGCGCTCTTAGCTAAACGTAGTGCTTAGAACAGAGAAGTTGTGAGCACCGAGTTTTCAGAAAGAAAGTGCGAGCAAGCCAAATGAAGATCATTGTTCTTTAATAAAAAAAGAAAAAAGTTTCTAGCCGTCACCTGAGACACCGCCATCATCATCATCGACAGGGGCTGGGAAGGAACAGTAGTTAATCCACTTTCCTTCCCACTCCTCGCCTGAAGGAAACTTCCGGACTTTAAGGAAAGGTTATTCATTCATTCCAATAAGAAGCAAGCTCATTTTATTTCTTGCTGTAAGCCTCCTTGGCTACGCACACGTGCATTACTGGAGACTGGTATAATTAGGAAAAGTAGACAGTCATATCAGGTTCTCTACTCTGGCATGAAAAACAGAAGGAAAGTGTTCTTGTAAAAAAACTGAACCTTCCCTTGTAGCGCACACTCGAAACGTGGGGATCAACATACCTACCTCTACAAAAGAAAAACAAAACAAAAAACAAAGCAGTTGTCTTGTTTAAACCTTCAGCTTAGGAAATAGTTCGCGACTTTCAGAGCATGAAGTGAACGCATACGAAAGTAATAAGGGTGGCGTTAATTAAAATGATTAACTTAGCTCCGTTTTTACCTAGGCACTGTCACAACTAGCAGAGATGCTCTGTCTAAGCTAACACTCGCGACCTACATAATGCTTAGCGTCGTCATACCGCGAAACACCTGGCTTCACAGAGATGAGTGGCTCACTCGAAGGATTAACCTTGTTACCCAACGAAGCTTTGCGCACAACGCTCAAATAGTGCCACATCAGCTATAGCACCGTAATTGTCCTTAGCACGCACGTAGAAGTGCAGACGTTTTCTAGTAGAAACGCCAGTGACAATAGCCTCCAGGTATAGTTTGTTCTTGTTCACTACACCTCCGGGGGTATTTTCTCGTAAATGGGCTCCGCGTTGATACAAGGTCGGGAAGGAGCAGACGCTGAAGTTTCATACAGCATGATGTTCCGTAGAAGCTAGCGTGATTACTCGCAGTAACCGTGTTAGCCCAAAGATGTAGTTTGCCGCCTTTAGCTGTTGTTATATCAAATTGTTCACTTTATAGACTGGCCTCACCACGGTGGTCTTGTGTCTAAGGTACATGGCTGCTGACCCGCAGGTTGCGGGATCGAATCTCGGCTGCGGTGGTTGTATTTTTAATGGAGGCGAAAATGCTGCGACCCGTGTGCTCAGATTTGGGTGCACGTTAAAGAACCCAAGGTAATCAAAATTTCCGGAGCCCTCCACTACGGCGTCTCTGATAATCATATAATATTTTCGGGACGTTAAACCCGACCGATCAACCAGTAACTTTGTAGGCTGAGTGAGAAAAAAAGGCCATTCCTTCAACTAAAGCTGAGGAGAACATAGTCGAACGCCGGTGCTATCGGGTTTGATTCAAGATTAACTCTATATCTTCGATTGACCATTACTTCACTTTAAATCACTTGAATGCTTAATTCACCGTTTATCTGTCTTTTAGTAAACCTTCCGTTATTCTTAGTTTCTACGTAGTTATCAATGCACTGCGTTAAAGGGATGCTGACTAGGAAAATAATTTTTTCTGTTATTAGCAAATTCGCCTTTCCCAATTAGCAAATCGCCACGCTAGCATTTGGTAAGCGAGAAAATACCAAAAGAGAAAATACGGGTGGCGGCGCCACCTCGAAATTCCTGCTCCAAACGCCATGACGTCATACATTTTTAATGGTTTACTTAGACCCGTACAGTTTCCTAAAATTAACTAGAGTGGACTCTGGCACTGCGATCGTTTGGTGACCACGGGAATGATGGGTAGTACACGAATTTGCCGAGTCGCCGTACTTGCGGGTGGCAAATCGCACTTGTGGCTTCGTTCATTCTTGCGTTTCGGCTTTGTGTCAAAGGAAAGAACGAAACCCTTTGAACTTCGTGATTCCATTTGAAATTTTAAGGCTAAAATTGTAAGGCGGCGAAGCGCAACGATTGAAAATTTGCTGATTTTTGTTTAGCCAGAAAACAGCTCGAAGCCACACGAACAGACATGGACACAAAAGTACGAAGATTAGAGATCCGTCTACTACCCATCCTTCCAATGCTCACTGAAGCGCCGTGTGTTACAGCTTCTATAGACACTATAGCGCCAGTTCCCTCTCGTGTATATTTAGGAAACTCTATGCTTAGACCTACGTATAGCACCTAATTGGTAGAAATGCAGCACACTGTCTGCCGAGGGGGCCGGAGGCATAACATGCTAAGCTTTGGAACATTTCATAGAGCCAATGTCGGCAAAATACGACAAGTACACTTCGAAATTCCGGCTAGTAATTACTTTGTGAGAGTGAGATTAACGACGTTAGAGTTCACACAGAACACAGTATAAATCTAAACCAATTCATTCTTTTTTCACTTCACTGTCACATTAATACACCTATGACTCACTTTATGCGCTTGAGGGCCACCTGGAAACACTTGATGTACGCGTAGTACATTCTTTATTGTGAGGTAAGGAAAAAAAAAACAAATCCTTGGCCCGCAACATAAGCATATAGCAGGCAATTAGTACAGTAATTCATGTTCATTCCCACGTTATTCATCTCTAATTTTGATTCCGACACGGGAGTTGTAGCTATGCTCTACACGTGACATTTGGCGCCCTCCGTGTTGTCAGTGCTGGACACCGGGTGTCAATCAATAAGCCTTTATTCACTTTCCTCTATTGCATGTATTCGGGGATGGTAGGGGGCATGGCTTATATGCTGCCCTTAGCGACGGCTCACTCAGTACTCTGGGCTCATAACCGAACTTCTTGTGCATAGCCTTCGCAATGTTGCACGTTATTATACAGAACTCTGAAATTATAAGGATTGAGAAGTTATGGAAGCCTGCAGATAATTATTTGGATGCAGAGCGACGATGGTTGACACTCTCTCCGTGCGCTACTTGTAATCGTAGTCGGGAAGCTATAAAGGCCCAACCGCATGCACGCGATTTTCTAGCTACAGCGATCAGCGGCATGGATGAGCGAAAGGTTTTGCTGTCGCGGCCCATTTGTAGCCGTCGCTTGTCGTGTCACGCGTTTCTGGAGAAAATATCCCTCGTTGCACGGAAACCAGAGTGACAATTTTCGGCAACATTGCTGCACCCCTGCTTTTCTCTTTCGTTACAATGTACCCTCAATGCGTGTTTCCTAGCACACATTAAGGAATGCGAGGTACCGACACCATTTTTTTTCATGCTTCGATGGTAGCTTGTGAGAATCATGGTCACTTGCTGGAATGTGAAATTGTCATGCCAAGGGCGTCGTAGCCATCGTACACACTTCTTGGGCACCCTCTAGCGGTGAAACCAAAGATTACGAGAAAAAAACAAAAAGGTCGTGAAATGCTTTTTTGGCTTCCTTATGCCACACAAGGCAGTAATAAATTTGGCATGTTGTCATCGACCAACTATTAGACTTCTATTGGCAATTGATGGGTATGCACACAATCGTTTTCATTCTAGCAACAATGACTCTTTGTCACCAACCTGTGGTCGCAGCCATCGCGATGCAATGACATGACGGAGCAAGTTTGTCGCTGCCACTCGTCGCTATCGCTTCAAACATCACGTGCATACCTTTAGGCCTTAAGACGTAACTTGGAGGAGCACGTTGGAAATTCACGCACTTCGAGCTTCTAAAGATAATAAAGAGAATTAGGCATGCAGCTGCAAATTAAATACTGAAGATTATATAGACGTTTTCACTGAAGGCTCCCTAGGCGCCGCCATAGTCCTTTCTGGGCTCTTGTTAGTGCGCGTGACACCCAAAAGAGTGCACTGTCGAGGCTGTGACGTCAGTTTTTGTACTCTCGTGCAACAGCCCAGAAAGGAGGAAATCCCCCTCTCTGTAAAAAAAGGTGGACAATGGGCACCTAATTTGGCTAGCGTGTGGTTATGCTTTGTCGCTGAGTTGTTCTTCACGCTACCTGCACTCTTGCTTCCCCATGAACTCGTCGAATAGGCAAGAACGATGCCTAACCAGCGTGTCTCGTAACGAGAGCTCGCCGGTACCTGCGAAAGATGCATTGACGCTGATAGGCGCGCCGCCAGCGTGTTCGCCTGCTTTGCATATGCGATTAGCATACATTCGGCTTACCTGACGCGTACTTCCGGGAGGCAAACTGCGTGTTCCAAAAGCTGCGGCGAAGAAGGACTTATGCATTATGTTTTGAATATGCTTGCTTATAAGGGGAGTGGAGGTTTAGGCTTGCGAAAAGTTTGAAGAGCCCCCCCCCCCCCCTTTCTTCCTGCGCTCGCGGCCCCTGCTGGAGGCAGCTCTAACGTGCTCACAGTAGCATTAACCCATATTATAAGCAGCCTTGTCTTAGCGAAACCATGACGGTACTGCAGAGATGCTACGCTCGTCTAAAGTACCGTTGTGGTTTTGGTGACGCCATATTGGGCTTTTAGCCTCACCGTTTTGCATCTTTAGCTAATCTAACTGTGGCACACAAGGCGAATGTGCATAAAGACTGTTCGGTAGGTACATTCCAAGTTTCGTGACGTTGTCAATTCCGTTACACGTTATTAAAGAGACCGAAAAAAAAAGGATTGGTTTAACAGCTCAAGGTGCCCGAGTGACGCCAAGCGCAGCCCATCTTGCATGGCGCCCCAGGAAACTACTCGCCTAATTAGTGAAGATTACTTAGTGAACGAGCAGTTAGGTAACCTTCATTACTGAAAGTTACTTGAAAGACGATGAAGCAAGCTAAGTGAGCGAGCTGGCACCCAGTGGAAGTGAGTGAGCTAACTAGTAAAGGTCCCCGAGAGGTAAGACCGTTATTGAAGGTTCATTAGTGACAGGTAATTTAAGATTGGTAATAAAGGAAAACATAAATGAATTTAAAATAACAAAATTATTATAATGATGGCAGATTTAGCCGAGTTAGATAAGTACTCTTCTTTGTATCTTTTATGACTCATAAAAAATATTTGAAAAAGAACACCACTAATTTCGGGGCCCAGACGCAAAAAAATAATTACCTTTCGTATTGAATCTCCACCTCAATATGGTGTTCATATTTTTCGTTGCATGTCAGCCCTTGACGTTTTCTTTGTTAGCTGATATATGAAATGCCAGTTCGAGCACTATCCTTCATGTATGACTTTTCTTGTCATATTCTTTTCATTTTTTTCATTCGCTGTATTGCCTGCATTTCTTGCGTCTCTGGGTGATGTAAAAGAATAACGTGTGCTCTCTTTGCGGTTGCTATGCTTATTGTACGGGAGTTTTTGTACGCCACCCCTACATGCTGCTGAACTGTAATCAGTTGAGAGAGCTGTTTTTCTTTCTTCCCAAGTCCTCCACTTCTCGAAGTGTTAAATGAAATTATTGCTTGGTTGAAATGAGGGAGTAGTGAGGCGAATAATAAGCGAAAGGGCCGTTAGTGAGCTTCAATAATTGCACGTTGGACGCCGATATTAAGGACGTGCTAAAATAATTACACTGCGTTGTCGTCTCTTGCGGATGCGCAAGAAATGACGTCAGCGTTTTCCTTCTTTCGGTTGTTCCGTATTTTCGTTTGCGCGAGAAGCCTCCCCACTAGAGTACTCATGCGGAATTCCTTAAGTGTGGGCTGAGCCGCGGCCGAGCCGCAGCCTCGCTGCTTGTCGAAGTGCAGATACAGACTCGGCTCGCGCAGTCTGACACAGAAAATGGATCACTGCGTCTAAGCACACACAGTAAACTATGGAGAGCGATAGAGGAAGGAGAGGGAAAAACAGAGACAACAAATATATATATAGGCGTGGGGGTGGCTTGAGACAACGCGCCGGCGAAGTATTCAAGAAGCTTCAGCGTGGAGGAGACAATAGCGGGGGCGATCAGGCGACCAGGCCGAAAAAGGAAAAGCCGCAATCTTTCAGCGATACGAAGAATGTGTGCTTTCTTCTGGGACGAACAATCAATTCTTCGAGGCCCCCACCTTTTCCTCTTCCGGGATGTCGACTAAGGGTGCGCCGAAACGTGAGCTTCGAAAACATGTGGGATGCTATTCAAGTCGGTGGTTGCATGATTGTTGAAACTTTTCTTCTGCTTTGGCTCTGTTGTTCGCCTTGGGCACCAAGCGTCAGCGAGTGGATGTTTATTTTGAAGGGACGGCGGTGTTATACGAGAGTCTGTTCAGATTAAGTGACTAGTTTGCTTTTATGAAAACTTACACTCTGTTTAAAAGTTGAAGAGAATTGACAGACAATTATGCCAAAGAAAGTATAGGGGATGTAATTAGAAGTAATTGTAATCTAAATGTGAAGAGATGAAAGTCGATAAAACGTTAACTTGCCGTTGGCAGGGGTTGAACCTTCGACCTTTTAAATTCAAGGGGCATGCCAACTCTCCTCGAGTCATTGTACTCTCCTCTGGGAGTCGTGCAAACCGCATCAGATTTAAGGCGCCTTTTTAAAAAGAGTAAATTACTCGGCATGTGGGGACCCTTAAAAAAACAGACGCACATACTCTTCATTCCTTTCTTTTTTAGAGTGTAATGCTCAAAGGAGCGGCAGAACAGAAATGAAGAGAAAACTCAGGGGATATGCGGAACATGTGAAGTCGCTATACGAGGAGTATTTTACCATTCGCAATTTGGTTTCTGCTGGGGAAGCAGTGTACGTAGCCACTGCCTCGTCACTTATGGGCACGCCTCCCTGTGTGTGTCCATTTCATTCCACTGTCCTCTTCGCACCTTCTTTTTTGAATCGTGCAAAACCAACATACCCAGTTTTTCGTTCTCACACCCATATTTGAATTCTGTCTGTTAAATCCGTTCTAGATCGTAAAAGGGCTTCGAGCAGAACACGCACTCAGATATGCTGGTTGTATTTTATCACATATTTATTTTAGATTCACGTCTTTGCTTGTGCTTGTGGGTTTATCATCATCATCATCATCATCATCATCATCATCATCATCATCATCATCATCATCATCATCATCATCATCATCATCATCATCCCGACTACGACCACAGCAAGGCGAAGGCCTCTCCCATGGTCCACCAATGAACCCGGTTCTGTGCATTTCCTTGCCACGTTATACCCGCGAATTTGTTAATCTCATTGACCCCCCTAACTTTATCTCCCCTCCGTGCGTTTGCCTTCTCTGGGAATGCAGTCAATTACTCTTAATTAACAGCGCTTATTCTTCCTACGTGATACGTGCTCGCCCATGACCATTTCTTCTTCGTGATTTCCACTATGATATCCTTAACTCCGGTTTACTCCCTGACCAACTCTGATCTCTTCTTGCCTCTAAACGTTACACTTATCATTTCCCTTTCCGTTGCTCGCTGCGTCGTGTTCAATTTAAGCTGAACCTTCTCTATAAGCCTCTAGCTTTCTGCTCCGTAGGTAAGTGCTGGCAAAATGTAAAGCTTTTATGAACACGCTGCTTTATCATAAAGGCACCAGAAACACGTTCTCGTCATTGCGGAGGGCTTCATTAGGGCGCCGCAGCAACGGTGAGTGCGAACGCTTCGCTAATCAATGGCCTAAATAAAAAAAAGAAGAGGAAGAAAGAGGACTGAAAGTTGGATGCATCTCGTTTCCACCCCCCGAGCTAAAGCTGCGGCCTTCGAAGGGTGAGTTTACCTAATCAAATTATGGGCACATGAAACATGTTCTGGCTGCGTGTACTTGAAGTTTTTTTTTTCTTTCGGACGCGTGTTGCCAACGACAGCGAGTGTCCATCGCTTATTATGAAGCGTAAATCACGTTATCTTTCAGGGGGTTGTAAAACGTGCTTTCATGAAGAATGGACAAAATAAAGTGACATAACGTAGAAAGTATGAGAACCACGCTTCCCGCCGGTGCACGGGCTTGGTAATGAATCTAAAAGGCAGTTACTTTCGGTCTTCGCGCACAGCGGGTTTTAAGCGCTCTTGGGCAGATGAGGTGAATGTTATCTGTTGGTAACAGATGCGGTACAAATTCAGAGAAGCCTAACACGCATTAACATGGTGCGTGCTTGCTTTATCTGAGAAGGCTTAACCCACGGGGTACGCAGTGATTGTCCTGACGCACAAAAGAGAGAACGGGGGGAAAACAAGAAAACCAGAAGGTGGACCAGATACAAGCATCAGGTTTGCTACCCTGCACTTGCGTGGAAACTCACACACACACACACACACACACACACACACACACACACACGCGCGCACGCACACGCGCACGCGCACGCACACGCACACGCACACGCACACGCGCACGCGCACGCGCACGCGCACGCACACGCACGCGCACGCACACGCGCGCACACGCGCGCACACGCACACACACACACACGCACGCACGCACACGCGCGCACACACGCACACACTTAGAGATAGAGGGAGAGAAAGAAAATAAAGAATAAAAATAGTCAAAGCAGCTTGTTATCAGAGATGCCAATTCCGGAGGTATGGCGGCACTGGGTGTGCCTTCTTTCTTCCGGTTTACTCTTGTTTTCGTCTTCTCCTTGTTTCCTAATCCCTTTTCCCGTTTTCCTGGTCTTTTTTGTTGTCTTGATTCATATTTCCTACCTCTTATTTCTCTTTTCCTGTCTTTCCGTTTGTCACTTCCTAGCTCTTTTAACACGAAAGTTCTTTATGCTGAAGTCCACCCACGGCTCCGCTAACGTATTTCCGTCCGGATAGGGCGTTGTAAAACACAATTCAACTAATTGCGACGAACAAAGCGAGAAGGAAAGATTCTGTCGTGGGGCGTCGAGCCGGCGACGTATTCAACCACAGCTGCTGCTGCTGAAAAACATCTATTTACAGATGCTATTTACAGGGAGGGTGGGAACGGTCCTTAAGGGGCTGCCCCGTACAAACACTAGGTGGGCTCCTTCTTACGGGAGCCCATTGGCGTTGGCCGCGGCCCGGGCACGCTCGACCAGGGCCCGTTGGGCCGTCAGGTCAGAGCAGCCGAGCAGGGCTGCCTCCCAGTCCTCCCGCGAAGGGTTGGGTAGTGGGGTAACGTTTGGGGTTTTTTGGCATGCCCACACCATGTGGAAAATGTCAGAGGAATTTTCCTCACAATGCGGGCACTTCCCCGTGCATGCGGGGTCAAAGTGTTTTATGATTGCCGGGCACAATAGAGTTTTAGTGTAAAGGCGAAGGAGGATTTGCTCCTCCGCCTTCGTGAGGCCCTTACAGGGTTTTGGATAGACGTTATGGCCGGATTGATAAAATTGTGTGATCTCCTTAAAGGTGTAGGCAGGATTGGGTTCGAGTTCCGGATCGGTAGGGGACGAGGATGGTGCCCGGAGAGTGAGCGCGCGGGCAGCGGCATCGGCCGTCTCATTACCATCAAGGCCCGTGTGAGCCGGAGCCCATATGATCGTTCGGTGCGCGGGGGCACCTAGGTAGCTGCTGTTCTGCAATATTTTATAAGCACGGTACGGAATGTATCCCTGTTCAATATTGCGACAGGCACCCCTTGAGTCGGTGATGATGACCCTCGAGTCCTGATCTGCGGCGGCTAGTGCGATGGCGATCTCCTCCGCGTGCGTAATGTTATGTGCACGGAATGTGAGTCCGTTTACAACGGTGTTTTGGTGGACGACCGCAGCCGTATATCAACCACCGTGGTGCGGGCCGGAGGCGTCCACGTAGAATACCCCGAATTTGTGGCCGTAGTGTCGAGCCAAGGCTTCCGCCCGCGCGAAGCGTCGGGCAGTGTAGTCGTCTCGGGTCATGTTAGCCGGAAGAGGGCGCACGTGCAAGGAGTATCGCCAAACTTCTGGAATCCGTACGCGCTCTTCCGTGTGTATTGAGTGATTGATGTGTAGCCGGGCAAGGAGGCGGCGACCCGACGGTGTTTTAGAGAGTCTAGTATATTGGTTTGTCAAGTGCGCCTCTCTCAGCTCCTTGAAGGTGTTCACCATTCCCAAACCCAAAAGGCGCTGGTTAGAGGTGCTGAAAGGAAGGTCGAGGGCGCGCTTGTAGATTTTGCGGAGAATGACTTCGAGTGCATTCTCGTCGGATTTGCGTAGGTGGAGGTATGGAGCCGAGTACAGGACTCGGCTGGTTACGAATGCATGCGCCAGCCGCAAGGCATCTTTGCATCGTAACCCCCCGCGCTTGTTGGAAACCCGGCGGACCATCCGGCCCACCTGGTCCCCCACCTTACGCAATTTGGCCAATGTTGTGTCTGCTCTGCGAATTTTGTGTATAAAAAGCCCCAGTACTCTAATCTCATCGCGTTCGGGTATTGGTCCACTGTGAAGGGAGAGGTCGATCTTTGCGGTGCACTTTGGTGAGGGGCGTATGTGCACGAATTCCGATTTGGACGGGGAGCACTGAAGGCCGCAGCGACGGGCATAGTCATCCACGATGTCCGCCGCTTGCTGCAGGCTTGCCTCCATGTCTCCTGCCGAGCCGTGTGACGCCCATATGGTGATGTCGTCGGCGTACAGCGCATGCTGTATGCCTTCGACTTTCGCCAGCTGAGCGGGGAGTCTCATCATTGCCACATTGAATAGGAGGGGCGAAAGGACCGCTCCCTGCGGAGTCCCTCTCGTGCCTAATCGGTAAGGGTCGTGTTCAATGTCCTGAACCCGAATGTATGATTGTCGGTCAGTGAGGAATTGTTTAATATAGTTGAAAGTGTTTTGGCCGCAATCCACCTGTGAGAGATGTGTTAGAATAATTTCGTGGGTCACGTTATCAAAGGCCCCCTTCAGATCCAAAGCGAGCACAACTTTGTCATTCAGGGGATACTCGACTGGATCGAGGATCTCATGGTCGAGCTGAAGCAAGACATCTTGCGCGGACCGGTGTGGGCAGAACCCGAACATGGTGTCTGAAAATGCATTTTTGCTCTCCAGGAACGCGGACAACCTGTCGCGCACCATCGTCTCCATTAATTTTCCCACACAAGAAGTAAGGGAGATGGGGCGGAGGTTGTCCGTGTCAATGGCTTTGCCCGCTTTGGGTATGAAGGTGACCAGGGCGGTCTTCCACTCAATTGGTAGGCTTGTTTTCCCGATCCAAATGGAATCGATGTAGGCAAGGAGCATGGTGTAGGCCGAGTCAGGAAGATTGGCAAGTAATTTCACGGTAATTTTATCCCTTCCCGGCGCCGTTCCTCGCCTCATTTTTGCTAGGGCTGCCTTCAGGTCGTGTAACTGGAACAGTTGATCCAGCTCCGCGTTCTCGGTACCTGCATACGAGTACGCCGGCCCTTGGGAGTCCTGCTGAGTGCATAGATATTGGTCTCGGAGTTTACATGCCAATTTGGCTGTGTCTCCGTCGACGCTGTGAAATGCTCGTTGCAGATGCTTTTGTGTCTCTGTTCGAGTTTGGGTCGGATCAATCAAGGCGCGGAAGAGGCGCCAGGTACTCCGGCTGGACATTTGTCGAGCGGCCGTGTTGCAACGGTCCACCCAGTTAGAGTCAGCGAGCTGGGCCGCGTACTCTGCTGCTCGCTGGGTGAGCTCAGCGATGCGAATTTTGAGCTTTTGGTTGTGTTTTTGCCGGCGCCATCGGCGGACGAGGCTGCGCCGGGCCTCCCAGAGGTGAAGGAGATGGTTATCCACCGCCGGAGTCGCCTCGGAGGGTTTAATTTGTGTTTCTGTGGAGCGTAATGAGGAAACCAGTTGCTGGGACCAAGCATGGTATCCTTGCTCCTCAATGGGTGTCGAATTGGCGTATATTTGCCGAAACTTCGTGTAATCGGGTAATTTAGCCTCTCCGTAGGGTCTTGCCAAAGGGTATGTGCGAATGGTGGTGTTGAGTATGCAGTGGTCGCTGCCGAGGGTCTCTTCAGTGTTGACCCAATCCGCATACTGAATGTTTTTTGTGAGGGTAAGGTCTGGACATGTGTCCCGGGTCACGGAGTTACCCACGCGAGTTGGATAGGCAGGGTCGGTGTGAAGAGTTAGGCCCAGCGTGGACATAAGTTCCACCAATTTACGTCCACGTTTCTCTTCACGTGCATACCCCCAGAGTGTGCTGGGGGCATTAAAATCACCCACAATCACCAGAGGGTCCCTGCCCGCAGCCTTTAAAGCGCGGCTAAAAAGGTCTGCGAATGTAATGTTGCTTAGTTTCGGTGAGCAATAAATGTTTAGCACGTGCAGTGGCGGGTCCTGTTTACGCAGCGGAAGGAGTGTCACCATCACGTACGAGAAAGCTGGCTTAAGGTCGAGATGAACTAGGTTGGCCGTATAATTTTGTGCACGAAGATGCAAGATAAAGGGTCCTGCTGAAACGTAGTATAGTTTGTGAGTGTGGCAGCACTCCCTGGCTCCTGGAGGGCTACCACAACAGGAAGGTTTTGAAATGCTGCGAGGAAAAGCCGGAGGTCGGCGCGCTTAGTGTGAGCCCTAAAGCCCCGACAATTCCACTGGGTGGTTTGAATGGGAGTGGCCGTATTGGATCGTGGGGACTTCCGAATTCTAAGGGTGCCCGCCATGATCAGTGGAGTTAACGAGCGATTGAAGTGGCGGTGCTCCCGAGCCAGCACTCGCGGGGAGGGGGGTGTCCTCAATTCCGGAGGCGGAGCAGCTGTCATCATCCTCAAATTCGATCTGTCGTCGAAGCGTTTTAAGGTACCGGCCGGACACGTCCTTAATTGGGCCGGCTCGTTTGGTGAAACGCGCAACTTGTTGGGCTATCACGGTATGGATGGTTTCTGTGATTTTAGCAATGGCGGCATTTACAGCCGCTGAGATTTGGGTTTCGAGGACAGTTATACGGCTGTCCATACGGACCTCAAGGGTGTTCACACGAGCCTCGAGTGCGGCAACCGCGTCTGCCGCCCCCGCCCCGGTCTCACTCTCCATTACCTCTACTGCGGGGGGAGGAGGAGGGGAGACTAGTTGGGTCTGTTTGGCCTCGGCTTCCGCTAGTCTTTTCTGTAACGCTTCGATTTGTGCCTGAAGTTTGGCAATAATATTTTGGTCGGCGTTACGCGATGAAGAGGGGATGATAGGGGGGGATGAGGCGGCAGCTCTACCCGTACCACCCACCTGCTTTCCGTTTTTGACGGCGTTGGCCCATGGCCCGGCTTCGCCGCATGGTTGCGCCGTCGGCTGCTTTTCGGTTCCTCCAGTAGGGGAAGCGGGCTTGTCTGTCTTGGCGACTTCCCGGCGTGGTGGCTCACTGGGAGTCTGATCTTTGCGTCGTTTCTTGGACGCCCTTTTGGACTTTCTGCCCTGTTGTGCGGCCACCTTGGAATTACGGTACTTGGCCGTACATGCTCGAGAGTTTGTGGCGTGTGCTCCACCGCACACAGAACATAGGGATACACATTCATGAGGGGCCCGCACCCCCTCCTCCACAAGCGGAACCTGCTGTCCACACAGGCCACACGTATCCGGTCGTGGGTTGGGACAAGTGTCCATCCGATGGCCGACGACACCGCACTTGCCGCAGGCCGGGATCGTCCGGTAGTAGGGTTTGACGGGGATCAGCATTGCATCATAGTGAACAAAGCGTGGCTTCTCCTTGCCGGCGAAGGTTACACGCGCCTTGTTCGATGTGCCAAATTTACGCACCTCGACGATGGTGCCTGACCTCCAGCGTACGCTCTCTCGGAGCGTCTCCGTCGTATCTGTGTTGCGGACTACGATAACTCCGTGGCAGACATTGCTACCATCTTGTCGCAGGTACCCGTTGAGCAGAACCTGCCTGTGCTCGATGTTTACCGCGAAGTCCCCGATCATTTTGTCCACCGTGTCAGGGTCCGGGGTGTAAATCACGATCAAATTTTGCTCTCTCGATGGAATAACTGTCAGCGTCTCAGCTCGCTTGGGCCCGAGGTATGCCTTAAACGCAGTCCCGTACCAGTTTTCTGAGAAAGCATCATGCAATGAGATGCACTCTCGTGGCTTTACGACTATTACATAGTCGTCCGGACTCGGTTTCGGAAACGGGCGAGGCTTCCATTTGGTGAGAAACTTGCCCTTGCGTCCCACAGCGCGCGAAGCGGGAGGCTGCGTCTTGTCAGCTGGCGTGCCGGATGCCGAAGCAGCGGCGGACGCCGCCTTCTTGGCGTTGGCTTGCGAGCGGCGTTCCACCGCGTCGTTGAGAGCTTGGCTCCGAAACCTCGGTGAAGAAGCAGAGTTTGGCGTTTCGGAAATCGTAATCGTTTCCCACGTCATGGCATGCGGGTCGTATCCACGCTGCATGAGAGTAGCGTCCATGTTGCCTCGGAAAGCCGGTCCCACGCCGCCGGGCGTTGGTGTCGCCGTTTGGCCTAACGGCGTCGCCAACGTGGTCGGGTGTCAAAAACGAGCCCACCTGGATGACACTGGTATCCACGTGTTGCCTGTGAGTTGCCGAAACGATTGATGTTGGTCTTGACGGGGTACTGTGAAGTTGCCCGTGGTTCCAGCCGAAAATCAGCGGAGCCGAAGCGCAGCACGTCCTACATCATCGCGCGCTTGCAGCGCCCCCCTTCAACCACAGCGCACGCCGCTAACCGCTATGCCACGGTTTGTATACGTTGTGAAGGATTTTAACAGCAAACCATTTATATACACCATATGAGGAACTTGCGCTGGACTTTCCGCGGAGATGGAGCGCCGCCCTGTCGAGCTCGGCCCGAAAAATTTGGGCGTACAAACAAATAATAACGTGAACCATACCACCGTGCGCGCTGATTGGGCGAGGAAAAAGAAGCTTCGAGACAGGCGTTATTGCATTCACGAATGCCAAAACCACAAAACGTATTTAATAGCAAGAAAATAATCCAGGGCATGCATAGTTGACTCCCTCCGGCGTTGATTTCCACCAGCAGACAAGGGTTGCTGCTCTGGAAAACTTGCCTTGAAAACGTCGTTCAAGAAAGCACATGAAAATTTCGGTTGTGTAAGCATCACGCCACATATTATATGCACCGTATTCATTCGATTGTGACACGGCCAGGATTGTAATGCGAGGGGTGACATTTCATTACGTCTAGGAAGGGAACTGTCGGTACTCGATACGCGAGGGTCGACTTTAGTATTAAAAATCTGAAAAAAAATCGCGTCACATTCGCGTATAGAACGGTATTATATCTGACTGTCATGTGCCCAGTGCAGAATGGTTACATAACGATGGCTGCTAGAAAAACCGTGATGACCTACGCATGTTGCGTTACTGACCACACACTGCACGTCAACCACAGAACCACCAAAAAGTTGATTACCACCAGGTTGTTCAAAGGCAATCTTTTATATTTAAGTATCAGGCCGACTGCAAGTTTGCGAACGGTCTACAGACGACGGCGAGTCGACTTCGTTAAAGCAGGACCGCAGCGACATGTTTGCATTTTCGCTAACACCATTAATCTCCGCTTTACACTAGCGTTTCATGTGAATGTTGCCTTAGACATTCATTTCACGATTCACCGTCAGCTTTAAAGACCTATTTTAAAGACTGCGATACGAGAATTTTGGGTGTTCCCGATAGCCTATCAACATACCATAAATGAAAGCTTGGTGCAATACCGCTTGTGAAAGAGCTTTGACTACCAGCTACACAAATGTGATGCTCTCGCTCAAAACAGCTGTCCCGAGGCTGGATGCTAATCCAGTGCTGCTTGAGAAGCTACTAATTTTACTTCAAAGTGAGCACATAAGGAGCAACCTGCACACTACGTTGAGGTTCGCAAGCACCCTTTTAACAGACTCACCTGTGAGCTTACGCCGTACAATGCTTGACACTAAGTCGAAAAGTCACACTGTTTCTTCCGCGTCATAGACGTACTTCACATCACACAGCGTCCGTCCTTTCGACACACAGTCTCGCGAAAGTATCCGACCGCGCAAACCACATCACTGAAGCCGTAGCAGCAAAGAAATCACAGCATATCGACGGAGTGAATAACAAGTAGGGCAAAGTGTCCATCCGTCTGTCTGTCTGTCTGTCTGTCTGTCCATCCATCCATCCATCCGACCATCCGTATGTCTGTCTGTTCATCCATCCATCCATCCATCCATCCATCCATCCATCCGTCTGTCCAACTACCCGTCTATCTAGTGAGCACTCCAAGTACAGCAATCTTTTCATCATATTTTCATCATATACAAGTAGCGCCATCTAATGGATATTCCAAGAACTGAACGACAAGTGGCTACCTACTACATACATCGAGCGCGCATGACCCACGGCTCAATCACCCCTAATAATCGTTGGCATCGCTGCTCTCCCGCTTCATCACAGTGTTCAGCGAAGTGTCCACTTCTTCGCTTGTCTTGAGCGTTCCAAATTACCCGCAACGCGACGCACATCGGGCAAAACCTTGGGTATGCATGGGTATGAAATGGGTCATAAGGGTCAACCCATGGGTGTCCATGGGTATGGAATGCATGGCGTTCACCATGCATTTCAGCGCGCGCGACGCTTACGAGTGCACGTTAAAACGTCCCCGTATAGATAGTACACCTCGTGGCGGCCAAGGAGGATTTAAAAAAATTGCCCGCAGCTTCCCTCGGGGGAACACTGAGGAGGATGCGGAGCATATATTTGGTTAACGGGGTGTTAAAGTGCGACTTACTTGGGTCGATGGCTAAATTGGTTAACGTGGTTGTGAAATGGGGTGTTAAATGAGTGAACACGTACACACGTATGCGAAAGGGCGGCGCTGGTCGAAGGGACGTCGATCATTGTGTTTGTGGATTCGTTGGAATTCATTTCACCGCGACCTTGGACGTCGACGCGCCGTCCAAACCAACCGACGAGCGGCAACTGAGCGAGCAAGCGCCGACCTTGAGTATATATACAGCTCGACGGCGCATGCACTGTCAGCTGTTGAATGTTCTCGAAGCGCGACGCCACATGCGCGTCCACTGGAGAATCAGGAGAATTGTAGATGTCGAACGCGGTGTGTAGAGGAGGAAGGGTGCACAGATGGTGGAGGAGTGAAGCACGCGCGGTGTGTAGAGGAGGAAGGGATGCACAGATGGTGGAAGAGTGGGCGACGGCGCGACGGCGCATGCGCGCGCGTCAGCTGTCGAATGTTCGAGAAGCGGTGCGGACGGCGCGGACGGCGCACTACAAGGCGCGAGTATAAGATGCTTCCGCATCTAAAAGGGCTGGAGGGAAAATAACTGCGCAGAAATGAAGCCGTTTCCCTGGCAAGATGGTGGTTGTGGCGGCCATCTTACTAGGGGCATGATAAGTTATCACCGTTCAGCGATTTAAAACGAAGCGTTTCTCTCGTAGGCCCAACGAGTTTAATGTGAGAACTTTTTCGGGCCACGTAGTGCTCCAAGTGCGTCTTTGTGCTACTGGTTTTCCTTCGTGAGCCTCTAATTTGAGGCAAAGTTCTTTGAAGATTCAGTCATCCTTACTAGTTTCTGCGTGTTATTTCGTCGGGAAGAAATATCTTTTAATACAGAACCAACATAGCATTTACGCAACATATCAAAGTTACTTGATCTTCAAGTGGGCGCTATCGGAAAAGAGCATGTTTCCGCCATCTTGGCAGTGGCAAAAGGTGGCTTCACTTCTGGCAAGGAGAAGGCCCAAAAGGTGGCTGGCGAGCTCCGACTCCCAGTCCCCACATAGGCGGAGTCACCGGGCTGGTCCCCGTAAGGGGTGCCCAGTCCCCTTCAGTACCTTTAATAAAGTTATTCTCTCTCTCTTCTGGCAAGGCGTTGCGGGGGCTTCCACTCCAGCAATTTTTCTTTAATCCTCCTTGGTGGCGGCTCTGTCCATTTAGCTGGTTCTCGGCCAGCGTGCAAGGGGGGTGCATCATGTAAATTTTAGGAGCGCATGTCCTTGTCAGGTCAGCTCCATTTGTACGCTGTGCATAACAGATTTTTAGAAGCAAAGCTATTTATAGCGGCACCTGTTCGTACCTTGTAGCCGTTGTAGTGTGTAACAAGTATAACATTTTGATCTCCAAGAGGATGCCGGTGAGAGATTTCGTCTGTGTGTGGTGGAACAATAAAAGATAGGGCTCAATGTACATACCAATGGCTGCTAAGGGGGAATAAGAGACAGGAGCATTTGGATTTTAGTTAACCCGCACGCTGCGATCCCCATTAGCAGCCATTGACATGTACATCGCACACTATCTGACAGGAAAAGGTTGCTACGTTATACTCGCCATGGGCGTAACTGCCTTGGTTTTAGAAAAGTTTAGCGAGCGTTGGGCCGCAGTGCCATGAATACAGTGAACTAGTATATACAGTGGAACCCGAGGTGTTTAAAGGTGGGAACTAGACCCGAAGCGCAAGCCGTAAGAAAGTGTGCATGTGCCACCTCTCGTTTAGTCCTAATTTCCGCTGGATGGCGGTGCTTCTATATGGGGAATATATGATGAAAAGATGCGAGATGGTGGTACTTGGAGTCTTAAATAGATGGACGAACGGACACACAGACAGATGCATGGAAGGACGCATGGGCGAACGCAGGGACGGACGCACGAACAGACGCACGCACGGATGGGCGGATGGACGCATGGACGGTCACACAGATGGACGCATGGACGGACGGAAGCAAGAACGAATAGACGGACGAATGCTTCACCCCACTGTCCATCATTCACTCCGTGGATATGCTACCATTTTTTTTTAACCTGCTTTTGTACTCCTGTACTCCTGAACCTAATGAGGCAAACCGCGGGCCTCATAATGACCACAGACAGAACACATCTCGAAAACCGACTAAATAAACGCAAAGACAAACATTTTCAATCAGTAACATCCGTTCCACCTGCGCCTTGCTCGCGTTTAATGTCTCGGCCTTTAGCTGTTCGTTTTGGCAGCCTGGATGTGGGCAGTAATTTCGATGTCCTGTGCGCGTCGGGTGATTGGTTATTGAACATTTGTTTTCGTTTTTTAGGTGATTTATGGCTCTACATCCAACGTTCATTTGCAAAACGTAAAGCGTATGAGGACTTGTGCGCGTGGGCACACTCGTGGACACGCTGCACCAAGCATGACAACGCGAAAAGGCAAATTATTCCCGCTTGCGCACCCAGAGTATACCGATACCGAGAGAAGCAGTGCTATTACGTGCACCCTCCGTAGCTTAATTATATGATCGCAATTACGAACATCGAAGTTCCAATTAGGTTCCACAGTCGACCACCGCTACGCACACGTTCAGAACGCATACAACTCGCCTGCACGCGAAACTCGTGCGTCGCGGAAACGGACAGGTCGGCCGGCACCAGCACGAAGTTCTAAAAAAAAATGAGAACTCACTAATGAGTGTTGCATGCATGAGCGAAGCTCGGCGCGAGTCTCGTTGTTTTAGGAAGCTATAGCTGCAGCGAGAAGCACACATCGCAAAACGAGGACGTACCGATACACACACTGTTCAACGGAAATGCTTGCTTTGCTCGGCCGACTCCACCGAGCGCGCACGAAAATACGGGGACGGCCCAGTCAGCGACGAACACGGCTCCTAGTTTTGCGAGCGTACGCTTGGCGGAGTGCGAGTTCTCCTGGGCGATGTGCACAAGAAATACGCTGTGCAGGGCGGTTGCCGGATTGCGGCTGAGTATATACTGACACAGTGTGCAAAAATATGAGGAAGAAAATCGCGTCGCATCGAGACCTATGGAGAGGGGAAGGGAGAGAACGTATATCATCCGGCTTTTTTCTTAGTCTCTCTCAAGGATCTGTCTGCGGGCTCATGGACCGGTTGATAAATGAACAGACGCGAAACGCGTGCAACCTCCTTAGCTCTGGTTTTTTTCACTCTCTATCGTTTTATTTCGTTGACTCGGCTATGGGCTCGAACAACCTGGATCTTTTCTGGCACTCGCATGGCTTGTTCCCCGGAGATTAATTATGCGGGGTCTCACGACACGGATGTGGCTCTTTATTGAGGAATGAATGTCTGAGACTCTGGAGGACTCGCGATACGGAGGTTCTGACGACGCAGCAATGCAATGCGGGCTCTGCCCGTTCGTCGCTGATATATTGCGCAGTCGTTCACAAAACTGGCAGCGAAAAAGACGGCGTGCATACATGTTCAAGGTTTTTCATATAAAAAAAACAGAGTTAAAAAACACGAAAAAAAAACCGGTGCCAAAAGCGTACCTTAACCGACCATGTTCTCTTACACCAGCGTGTTGTAGAGTTATGTGAGATCGAATCTAAATGAGCTGACTGCCAGCCTCACTTCGTATATCAACACCGTAACGATGCACGAGCCTTGTGGTGGTCATCTGCTGTGGCCGCACTGCAGGAAACTTGGTTACTTAGCGAGCGCATGTTTGCTACAATTAGGACACTGGCCGAGACCATCCTCGGCACGCAAGGCATTGAGAGAGTTGTTTCGCTTCTTGCTGGCAAGTGGTCTTACAGACAGGCTGTAAGCAGCGTCGTGGATCGTACTGTCGTTCTTCTCCTTTTTTTTCCCATCTTCTTCAACGTCTTTTTTTGTAATCTTTTATTCCCTTACCCCCTTCCACAGCACAAGGTAGCCAGCTGGTCTGAGAACTGGCTAACCTCTCCGTCCTTCCTCCTTCAATCCTCCTCCTTCTCCTTGCTCCTAAAAATACTAGCCTCGCTTCGTGAAACATTCGAATATGTTGCTATCACGATTATTGCTTCGCCCTTTTGGCGAAACTGTAACAATTTTCGTTATATTCTGTGTTGTGCTTATATGCTATTTCATTGCATTTTAATGTATGTATTCAACTTTTTATATTCATGCCTATTTTCATAATGATCTGATTTTTTTTGCGATTCCCCATGTTCTGTTCGGTCGTCCTCTCTATATGCTATGCCTGATGCCTGTGAGCTTGAATTTAGGTACCCGTTAGAGAACACACCAGGTGGCCTAAATCTCTCGAGCCATCTACTACAGTCTCTCATACGGTGGTTTTGGGACATTAAACACCAACAATTATTATTCTCTCTTTCTACTGTTTTCAACTCCCTGCTGCTCTGAGCGCAATCCGTCTAACTATCAGTGCGGTTGTTTAGCCTCTGATTATTTCTTGCGTAAAGCTGTGTCTTGCTCCCGACGCTGGCGTTTAGTAGTCACTTCGCTGTCTTGGACCGAAGAAAAAAAAAATTGAAGGACACTTTCTATATGCCGAAGCGTGTACGGCGAAACCCCCGGGTCAATTCACTTGACTGTGCTTTGCTCTTATCTCTCTTTTTTTAATTATTTTTTCTTTTCCTTTACTTTTTCTTTTTTTCCGGTTTTTTTTAGGATACTATGGAGGGTAGCGAAAAAAATAGCGAAAGGAGAGATCATAACGGTTTTGATAATCCAACGTGTCTAAATACGCTACAACGTACAGCACCATTTAGAGACAATTCTCATGGCTTGATTGATATGTGGGGTTTAACGTCCCAAAACCACAATATGTGTATGAGAGATGCTGTAGTGGAGGGCTCCGGAAATTTCGACCACCTGGGTTTCTTTAACGTGCACCCAAATCTGAGCACACGGGCCTACAGCATTTCCGCCTTCATCGGAAATGCAGCCGCCGCAGCCGGGATTTGAACCCGTGACCTGCGGGTCAGCAGCCGAGTACCTTAGCCACTAGACCACCACGGCGGGGCGATTCTCATGGCTCAGTGTTCGTCGTACACTCGTGCACGATTTCCCCACCAACACTGAATTTTGACGTATCGGTGTTTAGGGGCACTTTGAAGGTTTTCGCCGAAACTAGTCCTTCGGCGACACTTGGGATTACGGACAAGCACGTGTTGGTGTTTAAGACGAGCAGCCTGCTAGGATTATCTGCATAAAAGTTAGGGGACCCTAAAGCATCGCCTTCAAGAGTATAAAATAGGTATATCCTATTTTTAGTGCATGCTTCAAACACTTAGTGCATGAAAAAAAAACATTTTCGAATTTGCTATGCACCCACCGCGTGGTCTTATTAAGGGAATGGGCGCAGTAGCGTGTGTGCCTTTTGAAGTCGGGTACCGGATTTCAGCCATGGAGCCAATATCATATTCACATGTTCTGACGCCCGTTGGCAATACATGCTTGTACCGCGCTATATTACTGCAATATTTCATGTTGCATTGTGAAGCATATATACAGGACGCGTGCGTTGGTGAAGCATGAAAGCTACTTTCATTGCATTTCCAAGCAAAGGAAGTTCTTTTCACTATCTTCAAAAGCAGAGGCCCGTGTGGCATATAGATCATCCGCTTGCCGCGCAAAAGACCCGTGTTCAATTCACATTTTGACCCAAACCAACCGTTGTTTGGTCTCTAATCAGCTCCAGCATTTTTTATCGTTTATTTATTTTATTTGCATCGTTGTCAAATTTTTTGTTACACACAATTTCTCGCTCACAAATAAATGCGAAGCATTTATTGACGTATTGCACGCACTTTCAGCATCTATCTATCTATCTATCTATCCATCTATCCATCTATCCATCTATCCATCTATCCATCTATCCATCTATCCATCTATCCATCTATCCATATATCCATCTATCTATCCATCTATCCATCTATCCATCTATCCATCCATCTATCCATCCATCTATCCATCTATCTATCCATCTATCTATCTATCTATCTATCTATCTATCTATCTATCTATCTATCTATCTATCTATCTATCTATCTATCTATCTATCTATCTATCTATCTATCTATCTATCTATCTATCTATCTATCTATCTATCTATCTATCTATCTATCTATCTATCTATCTATCTATCTATCTATCTATCTATCTATCTATCTATCTATCTATCTATCTATCTATCTATCTATCTATCTATCTATCTATCTATCTATCTATCTATCTATCTATCTATCTATCTATCTATCTATCTATCTATCTATCTATCTATCTATCTATCTATCTATCTATCTATCTATCTATCTATCTATCTATCTATCTATCTATCTATCTATCTATCTATCTATCTATCTATCTATCTATCTATCTATCTATCTATCTATCTATCTATCTATCTATCTATCTATCTATCTATCTATCTATCTATCTATCTATCTATCTATCCCTCAAGCCAAAATTAGTATGGGAGGTATAAGTGGTTTGACGTACATGGCTCGCTGGTCACGACAAAAATAATGTCACAATCTGGTCGCGTACTTCGTCAAACCCCTTTCGTCAGACGTTGCCACATAACCGTGGCAGGGAACGTGCCACTCGTATGCGGATCTGTGTCACGGGTGATTCACAATTTGTATCTACCCAGGAACGGCGAGGACAGACATGGATAACTTCAACGCGTCAGTTAAGAAAAAGCTGACATCAGCAGAGTTGACCTAATGAATGCAAAGAATAAATGTCAGCATAAATCGAACTCTTACATTCTGCGTGGCAATCAAGTATTCTATCACATCGCCATGCCAGGTCTCGTAACTACTTTTCAAGTAAACCCTTATATTCGGGAAACGGCCCTTGCGGTTATAGTGCTCGATATCCAATTTGATAAAACATTACATATGTATTCCGATGATATAGCTGTGACATCAGATTAATGTCAATATTAGTCAAGTGCCATGCGCTGAAGGTAATTTCTGTAGCTGTGTACACGGCTATCATCCTCGCCAGCACCAATGCTTGATATGAGCTTGATTTTTCTGGTGTTTCCAATATTCACGTTGCTGCTGGCGTCGTAACACAACCTTAAACAACTGCTCCGCCATCGTGGTCTCTAGTGGCTAAGGCACTCGGCTTCTCACCCGCAGGTTGCGGCATCGAATCCCGGCTGCGGTGGCTGCATTTTCGATGAAGGCGAGAATGGTGTAGGCCCATGTGCTCAGATTTGGGTGCACGTTAAAGAACCCAAAGTGGTCGAACTTCGGGAGCTTTCCACTACGGCGTCTGTCATAATCATGTGCTGCTTTTGGGATGTTAAATCCACATATCAATCAACTGTAAAGAACTGCTTACATAAAATCTATGCGGCTGTTCAACGTGTGCCTGGGCGTGCATTCGTAGCACATGTCTCAGCGCCTCCTCGTAACATTTCGTCCAATAAAAAAAGTTTCAACACAGTCACCTCCCATCCACATGTTTCGGATAACGTCGATTCCCGATATACATGGGATCTACTGAATTGTTTTATACTGCGGTTATTTTCTTAAAGGGGCACTGGCACAAAAACTTTGGCCTCGCGTTTTTCTGCTGCAATGCGTTGCTGGAGGCCTGTTAGTCGTGCCACAACACATCATTTGCTGCAGCATGCAACAGATAAATAATTACAAGCCCCTCATTATCAGTCAGTTTCACTTTCGGTTTGAGAGAGTTCCGATAACTGGCTGCAACTGTCGCCACCTAGCTTGGGCAGCTCTTGGCCACGTCAGCACACAGAACTGTGACACACTTCCGCCCGATCCGCATCAAGATTAACTTTCGAATAGGAAACAGGACTGGAATGTCGCCAAACACAAAACTTTCTGAGCGTGCGCCACGGCCACGCACTCGCAACCTGCCACCGATAAATATAGACTTCGGGAACTAACGCGGCAAAAGAAAAATGGCAGCTATGACGTCATCATAACTTGTTTTGCTGAGCGCAGCGTGGTGACGTGAGGGAAGTAGGGGGTCACCTCCGAGGGTGTCTATAGCGCTATGGAGTCGGTCGCTCACGCAAACTTCAAAATTAATTTAAAATACCTTCCAAACTATATTCGCTGTTAATATCTTGCAGATAATATACGAATGTTCACGATAATCGACCCCGCACACTATCTGGGCCCCTGAAGTTTTGTGTCAGTACTCCTATAAATTAAGTACGATAACCCCGAAAAATGAATGATTATTTGGTTTAGGTACGAGTGCGTTTCGTTACGTTGTAGAGGGAATTCAAAAACAAATTCAAGCTTGGTGCGACGCAGACCAAAAGACTGCGCGTCCTTTCTTTTTTTAAATAATCGGAAAACCTCACCTCCAGCAGTTTCCACAAGGATACTAAAAAAAAAAGAGCACAAACACGTGGCACATACGCACACACACCCACACACCAGGGCACCAAATACGTACAGTGCTGTACGATTTTGGTGCCTCGGTGTGTCAGTGTGCACGTGTATGAATGTGCCGTGCGTTTGCACTATAATTAATATTGGGAAAGGAGCTACCAACTAACCCAACACGTTCTTTTCTACAAAAGGAAGTTGCTGAATACAGCTTCTACGGTCGGTGAATACAAACGCGTCGGCTGGCGTCGTTTCGTTTAAAGACGAAGAATTTAAAGAAATGATACCCCGTATAACACCTCCTTGAATGTTGTTGTGTTAAGAGCTGATTTAATTGATATGTGGGGTTCAACGTCCCAAAACCACCATGTGATTATGAGAGACGCCTTAGTGGAGGGCTATAGAAATTTCGACCACCTGGGGCTCTTTAACATGCACCTAAATCTGAGCACACGGGTGTGCAACATTTCCGCCTCCATAGGAAATGCAGCCGCCGGCACTTGGATTTGATCCCGCGACCTGTTGGTCAGCAGTTGTGTACCATAGCCACTAGACCACCACGGTGGGGCATTGCGTGTAGAACTAATGCAGGTATAGAACATAAAGGCGTAGTGCAAGTCAACGCATTAAAGGTGGCCTCGCGCCACATCATTAATACATCAGGGGGCTCAATTATTGAGTAAAATAATCTTTGACGCGATCTACGTCCCTACAGCCCGAGTACATAGCAGCTATAAATACTGTTGTCGGAGGTACGTCTTAAAAAAAGAGAAAACAGCGCCACGCGTAAGCGAAAACGCAAAAGAAAAGAAAGTTGGGAAGCTTTGGCTTAATGCAATATAGACCATCTGAACTCGTTTTAAGATAACTTTGAAACGAAGGTAATTGCATCCTCGTCTGTTACTTCAGTTAGTTACTGCCGGCGTGTTTTGAAAGTTAAATTAAAATGACTTTCGCGCTCTCTGTATTTCTTCCAACAAAATGAACGAAAACCGAAGTGGGAGACCTTGTCTTCGCATTCTTCAGAAAAAGCAAGAGGAAGGAGTGCTTCGCGGAGAAGCCTTTGAAGTGCGCCTGGCTTATGCGTATGGGAACGTGCCATCTCCAATGACGTCACAAGAGCCCCGGATTAACAACTCCTTCCTTTTTTCTGTAAGTAAAGCCGCTTTTATATTAAAACTTGGTTTAGGGATTCAATAACGTAGCTACGTTCACTGATTTTGCAGTTGCCTTTCTGTTGATGTAAAAACGTAATGGAGTTCGCTCACAATATTCTGATAACCACAACCCTCCTTCCTAGTTGGGGTTAGGAAGAAAGTGAACTTTGATGATGAAAGCATATACGTTCTTGTGTTCGGTTGGCTCAAAGTTTATTATTGCGATAAAGCCCACACGAGTGAAGTGCAGTTTTTCATGCAGCTCATTGAATTATCATATCGAATTGCAGCCTTTCAACAGGAACAAAAGAGAAAGAAAGAGAAAACATTCGAAGCATATTCATTGTCTCGTTACTGAGTTTTAATGTCATGGGCCCATTATTTTGGCTCCGGGGCTGCACCAAAAGTTTTTTTCTAGATGAGAAGTGGGTTTGATAATCGTTAACGTATTTTCCTTCATGCGTTTTTATGCGCGCGTCGTTGCGAACATGCAAGACTGAAAAAATACCTGAGCACCAGTCGCCCCCCTCTCTTTTCTCAGATTCTTCCTGGCTTTGGAACATACCTCTCTCTCTTCCACACACACACACATACACACACACACACACGCGCACACGGACGCGCACGCACACGCACACACACGCACGCACGCACGCGCACACGCGCACACGCACACGCGCACACGCGCACGCGCACACGCACACGCACATGCACACACACACACACACACACACACACACACACACACACACACACACACACACACACACACACACACACACACACACACAACCACCTGTTTTTTGGGTGCATTGTATGGCTACATGTTTTTTTTTGTGCCGAATCACTCCAAATTCAGACAAAATCGTTTGAGACGAACACCTCTTAAAAGAGAAAAAAGAAAGAAAAGTGTTCTCTAGTGCCTGAATCTTTACATCTTGATAAACTGTGAGTGTTATGGTGCACGGCCTTTAAGAAGAACTGGCATGTATACAGCAGGTTACCTCGAACACATCGAGCTCCTTTAGTTATCGAGGCATTCAACTTGAGTATTTTGCTGTTGTCGGCTGAACTAAACGATACACATCTGAAAAACGTGATACGAACTGTGCTGGACGCCCAAACATTATTCCTTTAAAATTTTGACGCTACTGTCCACCCCTCAGTTATTGCGATAAAATGATCGACAAGGCGAAAAAAGTGCGAGGGAACCACGATGCAGCATCTGAGTTTCTGTGTCGGTTCACGTCAGCGTCTGTCAGCGTCAGTGACGTCTGCAAGTCCGCTTTGGTGGTGCATTGGTTTCACTGCTCGGCTGCTGAAGCAAAAGTAGCCGGTCCGATTCCAGCCGCGGTGATCGCATTTCAATCGGAAAGGAATCACTTGAAGCCAGAGTACTGTACGGATTCAGAGCACGTTCTAGAAGACCGGATGGTTAAAGCTTTCGAAGCCCTCCATTTCAGTGCGCCTCATAGCCCTATGGTGGTTTCGACACGTAAAAATTTTGACATTCGTGAAGGGGCTGAACGTTGTACATTCAAAAGTGGACAAGCCTATATTTAAAAAAAATGGTGTTTCATTGTATTTATACGTGGATGAGGAATGGACGTGCATTCCTAGTTTTAAAACGTTTCTTCATCGCAGAAGTTCTCAATACACGCAAAGAACCTTCAAAATCTGTGAAGTACGTGGTTTGACGTTACAGGTGTTCGACGTTAAAGATCTATAACGTCACGAACAGATCTGAGACACAGCAAATTTTTGAAGCTGCAGATATGTGACGTCAAAAACAAAAGCAGTGGACCATCCTTGTACACTCAACGTCAAAAGTTTAGGGACTGCAAAACAAAAGCGACCGCTAAACATTCCAGCCGCTTCCGGAGGCTGTTTTAAGTTATAGGACCCACACGTTATAAAGGGTGCCAACAAGTACAGCGCAGTTTAACCGAATGCATTACCAAACTGCTGCAAATTTAAAAGATGTGTCTCGACAATTTTATCGCCTACTGTACTTTAAATTTCCTGTTTCCGTCTAGTAAACGCATGTAAAAGAACCTCGGAAGAGAACATTGCCTCGAGATAGGCAGTAGTGCACTTGAAGTTGTAAAAGACTAAGTATACTTAGACAGACAATAACCGCGGAGCCGAACCACGAGACTGAAGTAAGTAGAAGAATAAGTATTGGGTGAAGCACCTTCGACAAGAACTTTCATATTATGACCGATAGATTGCCACTATCCTTCAAGAGGAAGGTATATAGCAGCTGCACCTTGCCGGTACTTACGCTACGGAGCAGAAAGCTGGAAGCTTACAAAGGGGGTTCAGCTTAAATTGAGGATGACGCCGCGAGCGATGGAAAGGAAAATGATACGTGTAACCTTAAGAGACAAGAAGCGAGCAGAGTGGATCAGGGAACAAACCGGGGTTAAGGATATCACAGGTAAAATAAAAAAGAAAGGGACACGGGCAGGGCATTAAGCGGGTAGGCTGGATAACCACTGGTCACTAAGAATAACTGACTGGATCCCCAGAGAAGGCAAGCGGGGCGACAGAAAATTACGTGGGCAGATGAGATAAGGAAGTTGACGGGTACTAAGTGGCAGTAGCAAGCACAGAACCAAGTTGACTGGCGGATCATGGGAGAGGACTTTTTTTTGCAGTAGACGTAGTCAGGCTGATGATGATGATGATGGTGAAACGCATTCTAGCGTAGAATTGGCTAAACGTTTTCCGATCAACTTTTGTCAGTCGAACATGACATCAAATTCTTTTTAGTGTCCTTCTGTCTTGCTTCGACACAACTGTTGTTATGAGCTACTGGTAGATAACCATTCCTTACATAGTGTTATGCCTGCGAGTCCGCAGCGAACGTCCATGCCTCGGAAAAAGGAAATCTGTGTCAAGGCCAGCACGCGAGCCCGCCTGACGCGATAAACAACTGAACGGCGTCAACACGCGACGGCGCCTTTCTGGCGCGCACGTGCAGTGAGTCACTCGAGCAGCCCGTCGAGCCAGCAACCGGCGCCTTCCTGTCTGGCGGGTCTGACGCAATGTCTGGCGACGTCACTCGTCCTTGGGTGCAGCCACCTGCAGCGCAGCCTCTCCAGATTCGATGAGAAAGAATGACGCGGCCCAGCGGCGACCCCCATTGGAGGAGTCTGACCTCATGACCAGCGGCGCTTCTGGTTGGACATTTTGTTATTGAAAGAATCCACCCGGTGCATATAAAAGAAGCCCTGCGGCGCGTCGCGAGCAGCAGACGTGTTGGAGAGCAGACATGTGAGCCGCAGCAGACCTGTTGGAGAGCAGACATGTGTGTCGCAGTTGAGCTATGTGTTAGCAGACCCATTTGAGAGCAAACCTATGTGTTAGAGAGGAGAGCTCGGCTCTTCGGGTCTCTAAGCTGTCGGCCCCAGTGCCTAATTTGTAACGACCCTGTGTATATATGCTGTACATAAACCTTGTCTAACTCACCGTCGTCTCGTCCGCTCGTCCATCAGCTCTGCGCAGAAGCAGTTGCGAGCTGAAAAACCTACGCTACCAAACGGCTGGTGACCTTCCCGGTGCAATTCGAAGCAGTGGCGCCTTCGGGACCGTGTTGGCGTCGCCGTCTTTCGAAACAGTGGATGGAGCGGTGAAATTTCGAGGCGCCCTTCGTAACGTCGTCGGAGGCGCGCGTCGCAACAGTGGTTGGCAGCTGCGGGATCGGCCGGCGTCAGCGACATCGATGCGGTGAGTGCCTGATGTTTTCCCCTCAGTTCACCAGACTACTCTAGCTCAGGTTATAGTAGTTTAGAGAAGGGCTGTGTGAAGCATTAGAGTGAGCTTTGATCGTTTCAAGCCAAGTCGAATCGCTTTGAAACCAAAGTTAATGCGGAGGGTGTAAACACGGGAGTGTTAAAAATTGCTTGCGCGTCTTGCTAGTAGGCTTATAGTGGGTACGGCAAGTAGATTCTTAACAGGGGCAAACATCAAGAGGCTAGTGTGAACGATGTAGAACCTTAAAGTGAAAGAGCTCATCGAAATTTGTGAGAAACTCGGCATTACTTTGGGCCGTGCGAAACGAAAGCAAGCGATCCTTGAGATCATGAAGGATGAAGGAGTGTCGGCTGAGGAAGTCGATGAGGCTTGGGCGGATATCAAAGCACGCCGCGAGGAGGCTGAAAGGCGAAAAGTAGAAACTCGTGAACGTGAAGAAGCTAAAAGGCGCGAACGTCGTGAGCGCGAGGAGGCCGAGAGACAGGAGCGCCTCGAGTTCAAACGAATAGAATTGGCAATCCTACAGTGTTCGCAGGCGCCTAGCGTACCTTCTCCGACGATTCAGGTCAGCGATTTTAGAATTCGAGACCAACTGCCACCGTTCGTAGTAGGCGAGGACATGGCGAAGTATCTCGTCAAGTTTGAACACGTCTGTGAGCGAAACGCTTTGGAGCGGTCTCTTTGGGCGCAGAACCTGTTAGCTCTTCTTCCCGGCGAAGTGTCTGACGCGATAACTTGCTTGTCGAGGGAAGCATTTGAGAGCTATGACGAGGTTAAGGAAGCGCTCTTGAGACGTTGTAAGTTTTCACCCGAGGCTTTCAGGCAAAGGTTCCGGTATGCTAAAAAGGGGAATGAGTCACACAGTGACTTCGCGTTTCGTCTTAAAGCCGATTTAATTGAATGGCTCAAGGGCGAAGGTGTTTATGACGACCGCGATAAAGTGGTGGAATGCGTTGCATTGGAGCAATTCTACCGCTGTATCGAGGAGGATGTCAAACTTTGGCTGCAGGACAAACTTGGTGAAGTACAGCTAAACAAGGCAGCAGAGTTAGCTGAGGAGTATTATACTCGCCGAAAGTTGCATAGCAGGGCAGTGCGCATAGAAAAGGATGAAAGGAAAGAGGGCTTTTCAAAGAAACCTGATCAACGCAACCCGCGAATTTGCTACAACTGTAGAAAGGAAGGGCACATTGCGATAAACTGTCAGCAAAAGTTTGCAACTATCCTAGAATCAGAAAACAAACGGAAGCCGCTAATCTGCTACAACTGCAAAAAGGAAGGGCACATCGCGATAAACTGTAAGCAAAAGTTTGCTTTTGCAACAATCCAAAAATCGGGAAAGAACATGCGGTTGTTGGAGCCGTATATCCAAGAAATTAGTATGAATGGGCAAACGTGTCGAGCACTTCGTGACTCAGCGGCAACCATGGATGTTGTCCATCCTTCATTAGTGTCTCCAGATGACTTTACAGGAGAATGCGCGTAGATCAGGCAAGTCGCCGAGGAGCAGAGTGCTTGCTTACCAATCGCCACGGTTGTCTTTGAAGGCCCGTTCGGTAAGCTTCGCACCGAAGCGGCTGTGTCTGCCGCGCTTCCCGATCGTTTTCCTTATCTTTTCTCGAACAACTCAGAGCAGCTTCTCAAAGAGCAGGGTAAATCGTTCTTCCCCAATTTAGCGTACATGGCCCTCACGCAATCGCAAGCGCGGAAGCTTTCGCAGGAGCTTGATCTTGTTCAATGCAGTGAACTCTCAAGTGACCTTGTCGGTGGGTCGACGGAACCTCTGTGAGGAAATTTTCCGCGTGAATCATGTGAACAGTCTCGCGAGGGGCCCGTCGCCGAAGCGACCGGCGCGGTTTCCGTAGAAAGGGGAGAAGACATGGCGCCATGGAGTGAGAGCGAGAGGGGTAAAACGCTCTCGCCGGTAGCGGAAAGTTGGAGTGAGCTGTCGAGGGTTGATCGAGAAACGCTCATTCGAAAGCAGCGTGAGGACCTCTCGAATGAAGCGCTATGGAAAGCGTAAACTTGGGAAAAAAGAAAAATAATGTTTCTTTTTTGAAAAAGCAGGGCTTTTGTATCGGAGCCACACAAATGCGCAAGGTCGCAAGTATGAGCAGCTCTTGGTGCCAGAAAAGTATCGTCGCTAACTATTGGAACTGGCGCATGAAAACACATGGGCAGGGCATTTCGGCATAAAAAAGACCAAGGCTAGAGTTTCTCTTGGGTTTTATTGGCCGAAATGCTGGAAGGATATCGCAGACTTTGTACGCTCATGCGACACTTGTCAGAGAGTGCGGAAATCCGCGGACAAGTGGAAGGCACCCAGAAAGCTTTCTAATACCAATTATGAAGTGAAATTAGGAAGGCGGCCAAACAAAATTTACTACAGTAACTTGTTGAAAGCATACGTTCAACATCAAGCGGTCGTAAATCTGCTGTTGAATGCTTCAGAGGAAGAAAGACCAGAAAGTTGGAATTCTAGTGATGTAATCGAAAGGGGATCGGAGGTAATATTGGAGCAGTTGAACCTAGAGCCTAGGTTAAGTGAAGTCCAGAAGAAGGAGCTGAGAAGGAATGTTCCTTTTTATGAGAAATCTGGACTCCCCTATTGTAGTTACACAGCTGTGCAACGTCGCAAGAATGAGCAGCAGTTGGTACCGCATAGGTATCGTCGCCTAAAAGTGGCCGGTTACTGAGATGGAGCATGATGCTCCAACAGCACAACTTTGACGTTCGCTACAAAAAAAAAAGGAAAGCAAAACGCTAATGCAGACGCATTGAGCCGTGCGTTTAGTTAGTAGCTTCTCCACCTACGCTGGGGGAATAGGAAGGGGTCATCTTTATGCCCCCTTCCTATTCCCCCAGCGTAGGGTAGCAAACCGGGCATGTGCCGGGTTAACCTCCCTGCGTTCCCTCTTGTTGTTTACCCCCCCCCCCCTTCTCCACCTTTCGGTTTCTCGCTGGCGATTCGGGGCAAAATTTTGTCCTCATCACGGCCTTAGCGGAGCGCTCTCGTCCAGAATGAGCTCACTGAGCCAACTTTATGTTGCATTCTGATTCGTTAAGTTATTGTGCGTGTAAAAATTTGAGTTGTCATTTTAAGAGTCTTGTGTCCCACATGTGCCTCTTGATGTAGAGGGAACGAAATTCCGATAGACGCGTAGCTAGGTATATGTTGAACTATACTTTGTCTGGTGTTCTGTCGGGTGACCGAGGGCACTTGCTTGTGTCGTGTGTTGTCTGTTGTCGAACCGTTCTTGACAAGTTGCAGAACCATCGACAAGTGCTGAAACCAAGGATCGTCAGAAGAGACGAGTGAAGCTGGTCGAAAAGTTGTGGCGACAAGCGAGTGGAGCTGGGATCCGTCCTCAAGAATGGGATGTGTTCCCGGAACAGAGTCTGGAGCTGCATTCTCCCCATGGCCCTAGAGGCAAACCTGGAGGGACCTGGCGAACGAGCGCGCCTGACATCCAAGCCACGCGGAAGCAGCTCGTCTTTCTGGCGCATTGTCTGGCGGCGGGGGTGCTGTTATGCCTGCGAGTCCGCAGCGAACGTCCATGCCTCGGAAAAAGGAAATCTGTGTCAAGGCCAGCACGCGAGCCCGCCTGACGCGATAAACAACTCAACGGCGTCAACACGCGACGGCGCCTTTCTGGCGCGCACGTGCAGTGAGTCACTCGAGCAGCCCGTCGAGCCAGCAACCGGCGCCTTCCTGTCTGGCGGGTCTGACGCAATGTCTGGCGACGTCACTCGTCCTTGGGTGCAGCCACCTGCAGCGCAGCCTCTCCAGATTCGATGAGAAAGAATGACGCAGCCCAGCGGCGACCCCCATTGGAGGAGTCTGACCTCATGACCAGCGGCGCTTCTGGTTGGACATTTTGTTATTCAAAGAATCCACCCGGTGCATATAAAAGAAGCCCTGCGGCGCGTCGCGAGCAGCAGATGCGTTGGAGAGCAGACATGTGAGCCGCAGCAGACCTGTTGGAGAGCAGACATGTGTGTCGCAGTTGAGCTATGTGTTAGCAGACCCATTGGAGAGCAAACCTATGTGTTAGAGAGGAGAGCTCGGCTCTTCGGGTCTCTAAGCTGTCGGCCCCAGTGCCGAATTTGTAACGCCTCTGTGTATATATGCTGTACATAAACCTTGTTTAACTCACCGTCGTCTCGTCCGCTCGTCTGTCAGCTCTGCGCAGAAGCAGTCGCGAGCTGAGAAACCTACGCTACCAAACGGCTGGTGACCTTCCCGGTGGAATTCGAAGCAGTGGCGCCTTCGGGACCGTGTTGGCGTCGCCGTCTTTCGAAACAGTGGATGCAGCGGTGAAATTTCGAGGCGCCCTTCGTAACGTCGCCGGAGGCGCGCTTCGCAACAATAGCTGCCCTCGTTGAGTAAACACGCTTACATTTGCGCTTTTTATCTCACACTAAAATGACATTGCACCTTTTCTACGTAGCGTCACCGAAACGAACGTCCACGCACGCCGCGTATTCCAGAGCTATAGATTTCATTTGCTAAAGCTTTAGTAATGGAGCTCCTTAAGCCGTGGGTCTTGCGTCCTCGATGTATGCAGTTGTAGGTAGCGAACTTTCGTTTAGTTTTAGGGGCAAAGCTCCTTGTCCCGTGGGTCGTGCGTCCGCGATGTATGTAGTAGTAGTAGTAGTCGTAGTAGCAGTAGGTATCCACCTCTTTTTTAGTTTTAGTTCTATGAATGTCCGCTGGATGGCGGTATGATGAATATATGATTAAGGTTACTGTATATGCTACCTTTAGGCAGCACGTAAAGGTAGCATATACAGTAACTCTCTATATATTGAAGAGATGCGGGATGGCGGTACTTGAAGCGTTCACTATATGGACGGATGGACGGATGGATGGACGCGCGGATGGACGGACGCATGGATTAACGCTTGGACGGATAATTGAACACATGGACGGACGCAAGAACGACTGCACGGACGGTCACAGAGATGGTCACATGAGCGGGCGCATGAATGGGTGGAAGCAAGAACGAATGGACGGACGGAAGCGCGGACGGACTGACGAACGCTTCACCCCACTTATCATCATTCAGTACATGGATATGCTGTGATTATTTGGAATGTCCGCTGGATAGCGGCAATTGCGTGTGAAGAGTACACTATGAAAAGATGCGATATGGCGGTACTTGGAGTGTTCGCTAGACGGATGGAAGGACGAACGAACAGGCAGACAGACGGACATACGTACGGACGGACGATACACAGCTTAGCGATAAAACCCTCCGAAACATCGTCCCACCCATCATCATTCACTTAGTGGATATGCTGGGATTTTTTTTTTGCGCCCGTGGTCATTGTCAACAGTACAGTGCATGGTGGTTGTCCGGATGGCGCGAGAAACAGCGCACACACGGCCGGTAAGGTGTGCACACCAGCTGGGAACCAATTCGCTTCAATCTTCAGTCTTCCGCATCGAAGACAACCGCTTAGCACTCTTGCCAAGCAACCGCAGCTCACGTCATCATGCGTGCTTCAGGAGCCAAAAAAAAAAAATACGTCGTGCAGGCGCACGTTTGCCTTCATCATTTAGAAACGATTTTCATAGTGTTTACTATAGTTCTTGTTAGAGGCAACGGTGGTGCTGCGATCGTTCAGCCACCATCGGAATGATATAGAGAGCATGCATTTGCCTAGTGTCTGTGCTTGACGCTTTGAACATACCTGCCTGTGGTTTCGTTCATTGTTGTTTCTCTTTTGTTTGGGTAAAATATTATCTTTTTTATGTTACCTGGTTGGCGCACTTGAAGTTACGTAGGTAGACCTGTGAATAGCGTCGCCATGTGTGGTAGTGGGTGGCAAAGGAGTGTGTGGAGGTAGACAGTGATGAAAGGAGAAGGTAGAGCACGAAAAAGCAACGTGTGGCATCACTCGTGCCAAACCAGGTGTAGTATATTCATGTATATATATCGCAGGGTGAGAAATAGAAGTGAACGTTAGGAGGTGAAAGGAGGAAGGACGAGGGTATAGCACAGCATACTTATGTATGCCACACGCAGGGAAAATGACGCATGGCATAGACATGGGTAGCATGGTATAGTAAGGGGGCGCTAAGTAAGTGTAGGTGAGGAGAAGGAAAATAAGAAGGAGAAAGTGTAAAGCATAATTTTCTCATGTATGGCGTCACGCAGGCAAAGCAATTTTTATACAACCATTTATAGCATAGCCATTTGTAGCGAGGGGGCAGGAAAGGGAAGAGGGGTTAGCAGTGATGTGAGATCGACGAGGATGAGGATGAAAACTGGAGAAGGCAAAGCATAGCATATGCAACATAGCGTAGCATGTGTGTGCGGTTGTAGTGATTTTTCTGTGGATAGCAATATGGATTTGAATTTTAGATCGAAGATTGCTCAGTGAAGTCCTAAGAGGTTCATACCAAGCACCGCCGTAGTAATACGAAGCTTGCGGAATATATCCGGTTGTTAATTGATACTTTCACTGTGCAGAATCACTCTGGCATCACTAGGTGGTCTCCCAGCTCTATAATTTCGGGGTGATTACAGCTGTCCTAACTTTTTTGAACTTGGCGGTGAACGGGCCACTGATGAAGGAATGATCGGCTCCAGTACTGCCAACAGGTGTCATGCTGAGCTGTTAGCAAAACGTTGAGGTCGCTAGCTCGTCGTCTCCCATTGCGCTTAGGTTCTGGCGTTGGATCACGGCTGCGTCGGCTCATCCCGCTGCTTGCATGTTCCATGCACGTGAAGATTCGTCGCCAGGGCTTTGTCTGGTTCGTGTCGTGTTCTGAAGGTTTCGTCACAGCGTCGTCGGCTGCGGCGAAGGATCTTTGGTATATTTCATCCTACAGCAACCTTATACCTCCGTCGGTCGCTGCCCTCACTATTAACGAGTGTTATCTGGCAAAAGAGAGCTGAGCTTCTGCTCGGGACCTGTGTGCAGATGCCGAACGGCAATGTGGCGCTCCTCACGGAAGAGATGACAAGGTTGTTCCGTGATGCATACCTTGTCATGTCAGAAGACAAGAAAGTTCGCTTTCATATAAGAGGAAGCGTTCACACGGTTTGTGGGGAATCCACCCAAGACCATCTGAAAATTCTTGTCGGAGGCAATGACGACCGAAAAGGCACTGGAAATGTGCGCCTCCGCACAGTACAATCACCGCTCAATACACAACGGCGCGGCTTTTCATGCCGGACCTGACGGCCTGCGCGAGACTATCTGAGAGATCGTACGGGAGGAGCTGCGCAAGCTGTTACCTTTGTTGCCACCTCACGTGGATTAGATTGCCAACATTTTCTGTGAAGAGCTCCAGCAGTCGCTTGGTACCCCTGAACACCTCCCAGCCTCAGCCGCAGGCATTGAGCTGCACTGCTGCAATCCGACGCAACGTGCCCTTTCCAAGCCCCCATCAGGACGCCTCGCAGCAGCACAATACCGTCGCCAGATGCACGCGCTACAATCTTCGACGACCCTTCGTAGAATACCATCCCGGTGACTGCTTTTTTACATAGGCGCTCTAGACTGCGAAGTAATCTTAGACGGCATTACGAACTCTCAACGGCACCTTGCGCAGCCCGAAATCGCACATATGTCGTGTGCCTCAAGCAGTTTTACTTTGTTAAAGAGCGTGAGGACTGCCCTCCTTGCTTTATTATTGCAAATTCATCTTCGGTAAAAGCATCGGGACGATGCCTTTTTCAGAGGGGGGCAAAGCCACACTCCCTTCTCGCGTTTTATGTTACCGGATCTATGCAAGTTTTGATACTGTTTTGCACCGGCCGTGCCAAAATGCCAGAGAGCATTCCAGATAACTTTAAGATCACCAGATATGGCTGAGCGCACAGATGCGAGCAGCCGAATTTATTTTCAAAGAAACACAGCCACCAGTGATAACGCTGCAATGTCCGACGCCGCATCTACGAATGCCGACACACATTGTCGCAGATAAGCTTATTGTCGACCAACGTTCTGTGCAGCGATATGAGCGTACATCGTGAATCGCTTAGTGTAATATGAGTTTACGTTTCACAGCCACAAATTGGGCCAGTGCCATGCACCTAGATAATTTAAGGCCTGCTCACTGTTTCTCGAGCGGGCTCTGACGTCACTCCCTTTATGCCACTGTATTTCGCTTCCCAGACGAGCCTACGCCTACTCTCGTTGCTAGACAGGCACGAAGGGCCAAGCCTCACAAATGTTTTTGTGGCGTGCTGGTCAAATCAATCAATCAATGGTGTGCTTGTTGGCGACTCGAGGAAACCAAGTTTTTTTTCTGTGTCCGCGAATAACTGCAGCGTAGATATGTGATGCGCTTTGTGCACTGGATATTGGTAGTCTGTACGGCTGCAAATCCGTACGTTTGGGCGATGCTGCGTGGCGAATGGTCGCGGCCATGGGGCCGAGGTTGCAAGTGTTCTTGTTTAATTTTTAAGGACAACCGATATGGGGGCGTGTCGTTCGTCAGGCTAACGTCGACGTACGTTTTATTCGTGAACCGAAGGTAAGCAAGTGTGTACGTTCTACATGTTTCTTTTCTAAATGAAGGTGTCATGTGGGCTTCTTAATTATGAGCATTAAAGTAATTCACACGGATTACAGTGCGTTTTCAGAGCAGGCGTTTTTTTTCTTCAGGGTCCGTAAACACTTTGCTATTGGCGATTAGCGCAGCGGACTTCCTGTATTACTTCGGTTTACTTGATTGATGAAATAGAAAAAATGCAGCTGCATTGCTTAGTGCAACGGTTTTGTGCATATTATTTTCGTGCCACTGTTACAACCACTTTATTGCGGTATTAAAATTTTGCGCGAGTCTTGCCAGCACATTAGCATAATTTGTTTTCTTGAAACTTAGATGCGCGTTATACGAGAAGATTGATCGAGATGTGGAATTCAACGTCCCAAAACCACCAAATGATTATGAGAGACGCCGTAGTGGACGCCTCCGGAAATTTCGACCACCTGGGGTTCTTTAACGTGCACCCAAATCTGGGCACAGGGGCCTACAACATTTCCGCCGCCATCGGAAATGCAGCCGCCGCAGCCGGGATTTGATGCCGTCAGCTACGGGTCAGCAGCCGCGTACCTTAGCCACTAGACCACTGCGGTGGGGCTCGATATACGAGAAGTACCAAGGCTGTATACACGCATATTGCGACGGCTGTTTTACAGAGCAGTTCAACAGCATCTGTTGTGATACCAATAAAAGCCACAACAAGCACATTCAAAACCTCTTACGATATCGATGGCAGCGGAGCTTGCAGCTCTTCGTGCCGCATTGTAATTAATTAGTGATTAGTGGCCACAACGCTGGACTATTTTCAGGGATTCCAAGGCGGGCACTGCAATCCTTTCTCTGCATGTTCTAGATTGTGTGTGTGTGTTTGTGTGTGTTTGTGTGTGTGTGTGTTGTGTGTGTGTGTGTGTGTGTGTGTGTGTGTGTGTACATACATAAGTAAAGAATGAATAATAAAATTCACCTTATTCATTTCCTCACTTTGTTGGCCGATCAAGTTTTGCTCTTGTAGATCGACCACACATTTTATAATACACAATGATGCATTTTCATGGAAGAAATGGATCACACATAAACTTCCAAACAGTTTCAAGCGTAATACAGCGCTTAAACAAACGTTTTTTTTTTACAGAAAAGACGGAATAAAAAAGTTAAGTATCTAAAAATTGCCGCAAACGCTTCATGTTTTAATGCGAAACAATGGTGGCATTTGATTTACAGCCTTCCATACGCACGCTCGGTCTGGAAAAACGAGTGACGTCACGGTGGCAATAAGCAGGTCTGAAAATATTGTTTTAAGTGGCGTTGGTTCGGCCAAGAGCTTCATCAATCATACGTGGACTGCTGCCTTTGCCGACGCCAAAACCCCGTGACAAACTCAACCATATACGGCGTGTGGTGTGCTACCCTGAATTGGACTACATTTTAAGAAAAAGAAATGATTTGTCTACGAAAGAATTCTTGATTGATTGGTAGATAGATTGATTGATTAATTGATATGTGGGGTTTAACGTCCTAAAACCGCCGTATGATTGTGAGAGACGCCGTAGTAGAGGTTTTCGGAAATTTCAACCACATGGGGTTCTTTAACGTGCACCCAAATATGAGCACACGGGCCTTCAGCATTTTTGCCTCTATCGAAAATGGAGTCGCCTCAGCCGGGATTCAATCTCACTGCCTGCGGGTCAGCAGCTGAGTACCTCAGCCACTAGACCACCGTGGTGGGGCAACAATTTTAGGAGTCACCCGAAAATGAGGTGGCGAGCCCATCTTATCTTCCAGAAATTAAAAAACAAAAAACACGATGACTGGTGTCCTGCGGCATCAGTAATCGAACGTTTCATCTGCCGCGTCTCAGAAACACACAGCTCTGACAATGGTCTCCCTGCGACTTCGTGTGCTCCTTGTAGTTGCAAACCGGTAGCGAAGCATCTTACTTGAATATATGCGAGAGAGTTCCCGATAAGGAGCGGCACCTCCCACGGGATTATCTGTAAACTGCACTAATTGACTGTTTCCCGAAACACTGCGCTGCCATGCGTGCAGTGCAAGTTTGGCGACCGCCCTTACTCGGCTCGGCTAACGTCTTTAGGCTCGGCTCGATACGGATGGGTGGCACGCGGTACCGGCGTGCCCACCCGGGTGAACAGGAATGCACGTATATAGGGTTCCTGGGATCAGTGTCATCTCATCCAGGCTGTTACTCTCGCCAGTGGCTGCAGGTTCCACTCGTGAGTGTAGGGGGTTCACGCGTCGGAGCGTGCTCTGAGGTGGTATACGACCCGCTTCGTAATCCGTAATAGCAGACAGTGTTTTCCCCTGAACAAGTACATCACTCTTCCTGGCAGTGAGCTTTTTTACGTTCTCTGGAAAGTGCGTGCGTTTGTTTTCATCTCAATTATGACCTTTGTGTGAGTATTGCCACAGTTTTGGTAAGGCGCACATGACTGCAACGGCGGGTGCAGCGGTCGCGTACAATGGGCCCTTGGACGGGCCACGTTTCACGTCAGACAGGAGACGCGTTTGCACGAACACCACGAGTGTCTCTCATCACAGTGAACTTCCAACAAATCACGTCAATGTACATGAAGGTAAATGCACTATGGAGGCGACGGTAATTAACCAAAGTGCAGTGAGAGACAGAAATAGATGAAAAGAAAAACGCAGGGAGGTTAATCTGGTAAAGTAACCGCTTTGCTACCTTGTGCAAAGATGTGAAAATAAGGGTTGTAGAGAGGACGGAGAGATAAATAAAAGCGAAAAAAAAAAACACGCTCTTGAACACAGATGCAAAGCTTTCAGAGAGGGTACAGATTGAGACCGGGAGGTGGATTTATACGTGGTCTATGCACAAACGCCAGCCTTGCATGTCGAGAGAAAGCGACAAAAAGAGAAATGAGCATGAGTGGTGTTTGGAATAATGCTAATAACACGTTCACAAATGACCATTTATATTTGGTGCCTGTCAAAAACATGAGCCTGCCACGATGTTCCTGGGGTTTTTGTGTTTGACTGCTGATCACGTGAAGGTCGCGAAATAAAAATCACGCCGCAGTGGCCGCATTTCCAAGAGGCGAAATTCCAGAGGTCTGGAATTTAAGCAGGCTAAATAAGACCAGGTAGTCGAAATTTTTTTAGCGCTTCATTACGGCATTGCTCATAATATATGATGGTTTTTGGAACCTGAAATACAACAATTATTATTAGTAGTATAAGGCTAAGAACACATTAACACTCTTTCTACGAGTATTTTCACTTCTATTGGCTAAGTCAATAGAAGCTCGAATAACTTTAATAGGATATTCTTCTCTACAGAGAATTTATTTTTCGTAAATATAATGTGGAACACGTGTGTGAATACCTTCAGGCAAATGTGCTAAGGCACTCAGTTATTAGCGCATAGAATATTTCAAAGTACAGGACAGTTTTGATTGAATGCCATTTAACCAATTGAGTTTAATTAGCTGCATGGCCTTCAAGATCAGGTACGACTACATGCCACGTAATCACGCATCTCGACCGGAATTTAGTTTACAAACATTCAACCAGGTCTGGCAACAGTGGGTGCTCCGATTACGTATATCTTCTTTACTGCCGGCATTCTGACTATGCCGTTACAGGCACCGAAAAGTATTCATATCTATTCATATCTCGGCTCACAGCCCGAAAATGAGTCCGGAATGACACAATGGTACCTCTAACGGCCTTAACATCTATGTGGCAAGTGCGCTAAAGACAATCATCTGCTACGAAAGCTAGCCGAGCACGTTGTAGCCGGCTGCAGCTGGAAGTATCCTCATTGAGCGAAAGCAACGGTATTGTGATCGTGCGCCTGGCGTAAAATGAACACGGCCAATGTTCGAGGCTGATTCATGCAAATCGCCGCTCCTAAGTGGGCATGGCCGATGCGAAGGCTTCAACACGAATTCGACCACTGATATGACAAGCGCGTGCCACGTCGGTGTTGCGTCCGTGCAGGGAGCAATCTTTGCACATTCGTTTATGCCATTGTTTACACAGCATCCGTGAAGCTGAAGATCAGCGTTGCCGTTGGTGGCTACTTTGCGCCAAATTAGCTACTTTTCAACCCCGTTTGGGGCCGAAATTTTTCAGTGGTTGCCATGGCGAATTCTTGGTTACTGTTAAACTTGTGATCTGGTGCAAAACATGATATTTCTCTTTATCTTTGCAGACTAAAGACAGTTCTTCAACTTTTCTGACGACAAATTGCGCGCTGATTGAAGAACAAGTTAATTGAATTCAGTTCAGTTTACTTCGTCTCAATGATGAGAGTAGTATTGGGGCAAAAGTGGAACTTGTAATGTGACGACAATACGAGCCTCCTTACTGAATGGAAAACATGGAGTTTACTGAACGTAACAATTGGACAATCTTTTAAAACGTACAAGCTATAATATATACGAATAGTAGCCTACTGCTCGGTGAGAGAAATTCTATTAGGCCGAGATATATTTCTTTGTGCGAAGGTTTGAGATTACACACTTTAAATACAGGGTGCGCCGAATATCACGCAACATGTTTTAAACAAAGAAGAATATCATTTAGTGAAGCCCACCTGGTGCAAATTGTTCTCACTATATTTTAGTAACCACTGTACATTTTTTCGTTAATGAAATTTGATGAATGAATCCAAATAAAATTTCTAACTTCATCAATAGTTCTATACTGTTCAAAATATCAATCACACATATTTAAACATGCTCGAACTGACATCTACACGCGCGATTTGGCCCGTTATTTTTTTCCTGCTGATAAAGACAGAGCGCGAAATATGAACAATAACACGTGAAAATATATGTGTGCGCTCCCACGCGCTGAAGCTGGGATCCTGTTTGATGGCGCTGCATGCTTTCTGGTGCGCACTGATTTCCGGTGACGTCAGATTTTCTTATTTGATGGCATTTTTTATTAGACAAAAAGAACGAGCACGCAATTAGAACGCTGTCTAAAATAGCACAGCTTGATGTCATTTTAACATACCCTATTATACTTCATTGACAGTTCAATGTTTAGGTAAATACTCGCCGAGTTACAAACCAGATCAGGACTAATTAACTGATAAAATTAGTTGTAGCTTCTATAGCATACTCGGAACATTATGCACTTGGTGTGATTGGCGCAATGGCATTCCTCCTTCTTTTAAATCGAGCTGCGTTGTATTTGGGACAGTTGTATTTCAACACGGACTGTGATGCATGCATTGAAATCTCCGTTAATGTTTAATTTCTCTTACATTCATTTTCCCAACAAAAGTGCTTGGCGACTTTAAAGCGGGCAACATTTTTAAATTCTTCCAGCTGTTTGGAATAACACAGGAATAGTGAATCCTGACATTTGTCACCCGAAGTGTGTTCTGCAGGACAAAGCGATGCAGTGTTGTTGGTGACTACTAGCGTATGAATTACCATAAGCTTCAAGCCCAAAGTGTATTGAAAGCTGCTACTTCAATGGAACAGCGATTATTTATGTCCGTCCTATTGCTTTGTACATTGAAATTACATAACGTTAAATTAACAACTTTCGAGTAATTATCCAATAACGCTGCCGTGCCTTATATGTGTCGTGTAATGCACCCTGTATAGGGAAAACGTTAGCAAAGATAAAAACGGTGCGTAAATCATGTGGCACAAGGGTTACAATATAGATATGGAAACGTTTAAATTTAATGTTCTTGTGATGGCGCATGTGTCAGACATTTAGGTGCACTAAATGTAAGCAGTCAGTCCATTTTAATGCGCACATCTAATTCCTGGCGCATGAGGCTCTTTGAGGTCAACTGACTCTTATGAACGAAACGTATCTGGCCACTTCTTTATTGAGCTCTTTCTTTTTCCCCGGTCAACATATGCTTGTCCATGTATTCGTACTTTTTTCTTTCCTTCTCTCTCTTCTTCCTCTGCTCCTATCTTCCTTTCCTCTGTCTCTTCCCTCTTCCCGAAAGAGTGAGGAAGTGCTGCGCACTTCCGGGTGTCGGTTTCTAGCTTAATCTCTCCCTTCTTACTCTTTGTCAGTATGTCTGAGTATGCAAATGAAATAAATTAAACAAATAGGAACCTCTTCTGGTTCATTGATATTAGACCTAAGCCAGGTGGTCAAAATTAAAATACATTCAGTAATTTGACTCCATTTGTACTTTGTAAATCTAGGCTCTGAAGCACCGAATACTTATAATCCAGCTAATTAAAACGCGAGTCCGTTGCATTATTCGGTGCATAATGGGTAACTCAATACAACGCTGCCTGATAAATACAATGGACGCACTGCGGCAAATGATCTCAAGTAAAACTTCTTTTGGGCCTAGTTGGTTCATAGCCATAGAATATACTTTTACAGCGCAAACATAAAACGATCCACAAAGAAAGCGACGACACACACCAGCGCTGTGTCGTCGCTTTCTTTGTGGATCGTTTTATGTTTGCGCTGTAAAAGTATATTCTATGGCAAATGATCTCGCTGAAAGGAAATCTATGAATAATAATATCACTATTATATTTAGATCATACACGGTGTTAATGAGTTCTATTGTTACGCTCCGCAGAGAAGCACCCGCCATTTCAGTCAACACAGAATTACGCTTTGCTTAGCGTCATGATGCAGTGGATTAGCAAACATCCTATTATGAGGCTATACAAAAGGGACTGGCTTTGATCTTTATCGGTAGAAGTGCTTCATCTTTGCAAGATTAACATGATAAACATATTTACATGTCGCATGATCAGGACACATTCTTTAGCGAATATAAAGAAGACGTGAAGTGCAGCACTCTAAAAACTTTGTAGCTTCCTGTGTTTTTTCTAGTTCCTATATTACCTGCGTTTATTTATATCTCGTTTCACGCCATACTGAGTACTGCATTGCATTACCACGAATTATATTTGCGGACTTCTTGTGCTTTCTTGAATTTTGCCCTTTTCTTTTCAAGTTCTGAGTAAATTGAATTTTTCACCACAATCTGTTCACCATGTAATGGAATTTCGAATTTTTTAACGTGTAATGCCCAAGTGGGTCCTTGGTGCAATATGAATAAAAACATATTTATGTCGACAGTTTGAATTCGGAATTCCGTGTTTGTTTTTCGTATTCCAAGACCCAATGTAGGCTAATTCCAAGACCCAATGTAGACCCAAGGTAGGCTAATTAGCATTTGCTTTCTCACAGCCTTCCTCCCGTCTCATTCGTTTGTTTCATAGCTGTATACACCCACGTGCCTTAACCCCTAACTTAATTTCAGCATGCATTGTTTATTAATAATAACGGCGATAGCATAGTTAACGCTTCTATCCATGGTTGCTTTGTTTAGTGCCACGCGCAGTAACATGAAACACAAGCAAATTATAGTTGCTCCCCCACCCCCCAAAGTAAGCTCCGTATACAATCATGGTTGATGTCCCTACAGACAACCCACATAAAAACTCCATCGAATAGCACTCACATATTCTTGTGACGTCAAGTATCTCTATATATATACTTCAAATTCTGACTTTCCCATACAGCTCCACGTTTGTGTGACAAGCTGAGGATGAGAAACTTCGCTGTCCTTTTGAACTTTATCCGAAAATTTCACATCACTGCTCAGTCAAATATAATGTTTTACGTATAGTAGCGAAAAACGTTTAACTACACAGTAGTTTCGTTAACCGAGAAAGAGTGCTCACAGTTTCAACTCAAACCAGCCAGCGGAACTACATTTCACGTGTAAAGAGCAGGGCAGCGGAGGTTCTTTGGGCGGACCTTACGCTTTTTTTAGGGGGGGGGGGGGATTCTAATTGACTGTAAAAACACAGCAGCATTTTTATTACAGCGGTAAAACACAGGATCAGATGACGTCGAACGAGGTCCTGTAGATGCGTCGTAGCAGTGTGCCAGCTTCCTGGTGGATGCTTGCACACTCCGCATTTCTTGCTACGTTGCCTCTTCAGCAGTTCCGGCCCACCCTCACTGGTTTCCGCATACAATATGGAAGGAATTTCTGGCATATGCGCTCTAGCTGTTTGTTCTATCTCACTGTTCTAGAAGCTGTGCGTTAACCGCTTCGTCTCGGCAGGTCTCTTGACACAAAACCTCCATTCCTCGAAACATGCACGTTAGAAAGTACCACTCGAGCCTTCGGGACAACGGAAGTCGCAATGAAAGAAGGGCCCGGCCGGAGTGAGCAGTCTTGGCGTGAATGGAACCGGACGTGGCGATGGCCAAAAGTGGTTCGAGTAAAGCGAACCCCGTTACAAGAGAAAATTTCCGCGGCCGGGACACGCACTCACTCAGCAATATCGCAGAGTTTAGCTGCCGTATTAGAAGCACTGTTGATATATACCTAAAACTTGGAAGAGCAGAATCGACGAGGACAGGAAGGAACACAGATACACAGGAATGGCCCCAAACTCACCATTAAGCTTTATACAGAAGTGCCCCTAAATAATACACAACTGGAGGCGAAAATGCTGTAGGCCCGTGTGCACAGGTTGGGGGGCACGTTAAGGAACACCACGTGGTCGAAACTTGCGAAGCCCTCTACCATGGTTTCTCTGATAATCATACGGAGGTTTCGGGACGTTAAACCCTAGATATCAATCCATATGTGCACAGCTAGGGGCAGACGCAGGTGCGTTACACTGCACATTCGACAATGCTACTCAGGATCAACAGTGCAACACATATTTCTATCACAACCTGTTTTATAAGAACATCTTTTTTTTTACTGCACAGCGCAACAGAAGTGTCACTAATATAATCCCCTTGTTTTTTTCTTAATATGGTAAGCCTCTATTAGTTTTCTCGCCAGCTCATTTGCACTTCTTACCAGAATTTGAATGCTAGACGACACTCGTTCATATGCACAGGTCTTGCAATGCATAGGCAAATGAAACATCAAGTTATTTTTAACAGAGCGCTTGTGTTCCCGTGCCCTATCGTTGCCATAACCATTGACTGGTATGTATGATGTCAACCTTTCCGCAGGTGAGCAGGATTTTTTACACAAGGTCCATGGTGCATGTGTACTTTATTCAATAACATTAACCAATGATAGAGTCACTGGATAAACTTTATCCAATGATAATATGTCCATTTCTTTGTCAACTTGTGCAAGCAAGCATTTCTAAATCGTAGTGCTGTCACTTAAGTCGTATCAGGTAAAGTTGAGTACAGGGGTTCACTAAAAGATGCTGTGGCTAATGAGTCCGCCCTCTCATTCTGATAAATCCCGTGGTGGCAACGTACCCAAAGAAAGTGAATTTCACCAGGTTTGATGGTATTATACCACTAAACATACTTATGAGTGTTATTTATTTTTTTTTGCTGCTGTAGAGAGTACAGTGAATAGTGACAGAATCAGTAGTTGTGACTGCTTCCGATTCGCTTGCAGGAAGTTGACTAAGTGCGAGATAATAGAAAATAATTGGTCCATAAATATAGGGGTATATTCTGGTGTTTGAACTGAAAAATACCAGTATAAAAAAGGACAGAAGATGGCTTCTCGAGCTTTTTTGTTTAATACGCATGCATCCGCTGCAACCGTGTTTATGCTCCGATGGGTCAAGTAATCTTGTAACTGATTATTCAAATACCAAAGGGGCGTTTGTTTTGCATAAGAAAGAAAAATATCATCAACTTATATCTGATGTTCTGAATTGAGTATACTTGTTGAGACAATATGATTGATATTTACATCCAGAAGTTCTAGCAGCACTTGAACAAAGCTAATTCGAGGGGATTGTAATCTTGACCGTTGTGTCGAAGAAAGCGCGTTGTTCTTGAAGACACACGTAAGAGACTTGCCTCTGAGGCGAATTATATATTTTAGGAAAGTTTTAACTCTCAGTAATCTGAACCATGTACACAAAAGTGGAAGACATGCTTTCACATAAAAAAAACAAAACATTATTTACTACAAATTGGGGAGCTCAAGACACAAGCGCATAACTTTTCTTCCTGATGTCTCCTTTGTTATGCCGTGCTTCCAGAAAACAATACGCACCAGAATTTCTTTATAAGCCGCACACACAATTTGCAGATAATCATCAATGTATTTCTTCTAAATCCTGTTTTTTCCCTAGTTTTCGTAACCATCCGATGGTACGTGTCTCTTTACAACCAACTTCATCTATGTGTTTTTTTTTCAATAAACAATCCCGTATATACGATGCCCGGGTATCTTATACAATCTACCTGTGGAATGCTATGGTTACGATACATCAGTGAGATTTTTACAGGATCCTTAAGACAAAAAATAAGAGCACACTTTTGTTGACGTTCGAGGACATATGAATATTTTCTAGCCATGCTTCTAGCGTGTTTATGTAAATCTGTAATGACTAATGCAATGAGTGTATAAAGGAGATTTATTAAGCAGAAAGGTGGGTGCTTGGAAGGCTTGGAAGGCGATGCACCAGCCGCAATTTCCGAGCTCGAGCCGCTGCTGCACACTCGATGCTGCTGCCTCTGCGCCGGAGTACTTCCTCTTCTTTACAATGGCCCCACGGAGAAAAAAGGAGCCATCCTGGCGACTTAGTCCTGGGCAGGCGGCGTTGAACCGTGGTATTGCTTGAGCCTCTGGACGTGTACAACCTCGCGGTTGCGACGTCGCAAGTCTGATGGTGGCGTAAGAGGCTCAATGAGGTAGTTTACTGGCGAAGTTTGTTCGACAATACGAAATGGCCCATCGTACTTTGGCAGAAGTTTGGAAGAGAGCCCAGGTGTGTGATGCGGCACTGACAGCCATACAAGAGAACCCGGAAGAAAAACGGGAGTTGAGGTCTGGGCATCACGAATTGCTTTTTGCCTGTTTTGGTCATCGCAGGTAAAGCGACGAGCTAACTGGCGGCATTCTTCTGCGTGTCTGGCGGCGTCCAAGATCGGTAGGCACTCGGACGCGTCTGGTCGATAGGGCAAAATGGTGTCAATGGTGTGGGAGGGGTGACGGCCGTAGAGGAGGTAAAAAGGGGAGAAGCCTGTTGTCGCTTGCGTTGCCGTATTATAGGCGTATGTAATGAATGGGAGAACTAAGTCCCAGTTAGAGTGGTCAGGCGTCACATACATAGGTAGCATGTCACCGAGAGTACGATTAAAGCGCTCGGTAGCCCCGTTGGTTTGTGGGTGGTAAGCGGTACATGTGCGATGTACAATAGCACACTCAGCGAGCAATTTTTCAATGACCTCGGACAAGAAGGCGCGGCCGCGGTCACTGAGGAGTTCTTGAGGGCCTCCATGACGCAACACAAAATGACGCAGTAGGAAAGTGGCAACCTCCTGTGCTGTAGCCGTTTTAAGAGCAGCGGTTTCAGCATAGCGCGTTAGGTGGTCGATAGCAACTATTATCCACCGTTTGCCAGTCGGAGTCAATGGAAGTGGCCCATAAATATCTATTCCAACCCGTTCGAAGGGTCGGGAAGGGCATGGTAAAGGCTGTAGTTCACCGGCGGAGGCGTGTGGTGGAGATTTTCGGCGCTGACATTCGGCACAAGAGCGGACGAAGTTGCGGACGAAGGTATACATGCCACGCCAGTAGTAGCGATGTCGAAGCCTTTCGTAGGTCTTGAAGACTCCTGCGTGGCCACATTGTGGGTCAGCGTGAAAAGAGGAACAAATCTGCGACCTCAGGGTTCGTGGAACGACGAGCAGCCACTTGCGTCCCTCTGGTGCGTAGTTACGTCGATAGAAAAGCGTGTCACGTATCGAGAAGTGTTGAACTTGGCGCCGAAGCGTTCGCGTCTTTGGGAGTTCAGAAGTGTCGGAGAGATGATTGAGGAGAGACGCAGTCCACGGGTCATTGCGTTGTTCGATAGCAATGGTGTCAAAGTCAAGCGATGACAATGTGGAATCGCAAGCGGAGTCAGCTGTGGCATTCTGGGACAGGGGGGAACGGGAAAGGGCGTCGGCGTCAGCATGCTTCCGTCCTGACCGATAAACCACGCGTATGTCGTAATCTTGAATTTTCAACGCCCAGCGAGCGAGGCGGCCAGATGGGTCTTTTAACGTCGAAAGCCAGCACAGCGCGTGGTGGTCGGTCACGACATCAAAAGAACGACCATATAGATATGGGCGAAACTTTCCAAGGGCCCACACAATGGCCAAGCACTCCTTTTCTGTGACGCTGTAGTTGCTCTCAGCCTTGGTAAGTGTGCGACTAGCGTATGCCACGACGTATTCCTGATGTTCCGGTTTACGCTGTGCGAGCACAGCACCCAGGCCTACACCACTGGCGTCGGTGTGGATTTCAGTTGGAGCTTCAGGATCGAAATGGCGTTAGAATGGGTGCGTCCGTAAGAAGCGCGTCGCAGGGTGGTGAAAGCCTCGTCGCAGGCAGGGGACCACGATAAGAGGTCTTTACAGTGCTGAGAAGTTTGCGTGAGGAGGTTGATATGATAGACGCAAAGTTTCGGAACGAATCACCGGAAATTACGAACACAAGCTGATGAAACTTCGAAGTTCTTTGATGGTGGCGGTTTAGGAAACGCCGTAACAGCTCGCATTTCTCGGGATCCAGGAGGATGCCTTCCTTGACACAACGTGGCCCCAAAATGTTCAATTTGACGCATGGCAAATCGACAATTTTTTGATGGTTTAATTGCAACCGGGCGGTTAGTGTTAAGCAAGTAAGGACGTGCTGAAGGCGACGTAATGTGTGTGTCAGAGTTAGAGGCGAAGCACCACGATATCGTCGATGGTAACACCAGCATATCTTCCATTTTAGTTCAAGCAGGATGTTGTCCATTCATTCGTTCGACCGTTGCAGGTTGCATTGCAAAGTCCTAGGAATGCATGACGGTGAATTTCCTATAAGCCGTCTGGCGTCACAAAAGCGGTTTTGGGACGGATCGGCCTCCGCCTATAGGCACTTGCCAGTAAGCCTGACCGCAAGTCTAAGGAGGAAAACGGAACTCGGCACCATGCAAACTGTCCAAAGCATCGTCACTGCGCGGTAGTGGAATGACAGCCTTCCGCGTGATCTTGTCAATCGCCGGAAATCGCACACAGAAACGAATAGAACCGTCGTTCTTTTTGACGAGAACCACCGGATACGCCCGATGGGCTCTGGGACGGTCGAATGGACGCCTCTGCGAAGCATGTCGTCTACTTGGCTCAGCAATGACGCTGCGTTCTGTTTTATAGCGGACACGCGATACGGTCGTTGTCGCAAGCGGTGAGTGGGATCCCAGTGTCGATTTGGTGTTCTACTGCTAAGGCACGGCCGAGAGCTGTTTGTTCAACGTCAGAAAGAGTGGCGGTAGATCTCATAGAATGGTGAGGAGTTGATGAACGCTGCGACGATGTCAAATCTGCATCGATGAATGGTTGAAATATGTTTGCCGACGTTGAGTCAGGCGCTGAGACGACAGCCAGTTCACAGACGGGGAGAGCTCTTCGGGCGACGAATATTGGAGATGGTGTGAAGAAGACCGTGCCGTCGGATATGGCGCTGCATGAAACTGGCACGAACGCAAAAGAGCATGGAGGGATGTAGGTGTCATCGCTAACGACAAGTTTTTTTATTTTATTTTATTTTTTTTTTTATTTTATTTTGTTACCCTCAATCGCCGAAGCTTTACAGAGGGGAGTGGGTTACAACATGAAAATATACGTGCTATTTTATACATGAACAAAACTATTTTTGAACAAACGAACATGAACAAACGCTATTTTATACATGAACAAAAAAAAAAAAAAAAACCTCTACTCAATGAGGCGCAACAAAAGTGAAACGTAATCACAATGAGCAAATAGTGAATGTAGTAAAATTATACAGTACTAGCAAAAAAGTGTAAAAGTAAGGGAAATGACACGCACACACAAAAAATCAAGAATCCACTGGAAAACGCTGGCATCTTGACACGTGGAGACAGAACTTCGTAAGGAGGGGAATAGATCGGATGACTAAGGAGAGCTATCGCAAAATAGGTGAGCTGATAAAGAATGACGAAAGAGGGAGTGATCAGAGATGGAAACGATGTCACCTGGTAGCCGATTCCAATCGTTTGATGTGACCGGTATGAAGGAGCAAGAAAATGTGTTTGTGTAGCAGAAAGTACCTTTAACCTTGTATTCATGGTCGATCCGAGAGGAGTGATATGTGGGAGGCGTAATGAGCTCATTACGCAGTGATGGATGATGGTAGGTCTTATGGAAAAGGCAAAGGCGGAAGTACTTGCGACGCAGTGATAGAGGTGGCAGTGACAAGTGGTGCTTCATTGCTGTTACGCTTGATGTACGGTGATAATCCGATAGAATAAAACGTGCAGCGTTATTTTGAATTAGCTCAAGGTGCCTAATCAAGTTTTCGTGGTGAGGGTTCCAGATTGCAGTAGCGTACTCCAATTTCGAGCGCACGAGGGTTTTATAAAGAAGCATCTTCAAGGAAAGTGGGGCGTTGCTGAAATTTCGACGTATGTATCCCAATGTACGGTTAGCATTGTTCGTGATGACGTTAATATGGGCATTCCATGTTAGATTGAAAGAAATGGTGACGCCTAAGTACCGGTATGACGACACTTGGTCAAGATAAACATCACCCAGTTTGTATGTTGAGGAGTTATTAGGCTGGCGGGAGACTGTCATTAGCTTGCATTTTTTGGGATTTAATTTCATAAGCCATTTATCGCACCAATTCCTAATGTTATTTAAGTCTGTCTGCAAGATGTTCCTATCATCATCGGTACGTATTTCCCTGTAAAGCACACAGTCGTCGGCATATAAATGAACGGATGAAGAAACGCAGTCAGGGAGATCATTAATATATATTAAAAACAGCAGAGGTCCCAGAACTGAGCCTTGCGGTACACCCGATGTTACACTTATTTCCGGCGAGTCATGACCGTTAACAGTGACGTACTGAAGACGGTTTGTTAGAAAGTAGTTAAGCCATGCCAGTACATTCGAGTCAAGGTTGAGAGAGGAGAGCTTATGCATTAGTAAAGCGTGATTGACTTTTTCAAATGCTTTGCAAAATCCAGGAAAATGCAGTCAATTAAAGATTGTTTATCAAGAATGGTATGCAGGTGATGAGTGAAGAGAAGCAACTGGGTTTCACAGGAAAACGTACGCCTAAAACCGTGTTGGGCCGATGTAAAAAATGAATTCGATTCTAAAAGTTTCGCAATATGTGAATGCAGTACATGTTCCATTAGTTTACACGGAATGCTTGTTAGTGAAATGGGCCGATAGTTAAGAGCGGAGTGTTTATCACCAGACTTGTGTATCGGCACAACCTTACCGACCTTCCAGTCCAGCGGCAAAGTTGCTTGGTCAAGTGACTGCTGGAAATCTTACACAAGAAGAGAGACGAATATGCGCTTGTTTGTTTGAGAAATTTTGAGTTGATACCGTCAGTCCCACATGATGAGGATGTTTTTAAGGTGTCAATTAACTTCAAAATTCCTGCAGAATCAAAAATGATAGGAAACATTGAGCGGTAGTCACGGCACACAACTGCGTCAACAGGTGCAGCAGTATTTCCCGAGAAATTGGCTGAAAAAATATTGTTAAATAACGCGGCACATTCAGATGGTGGTAGCGGCTCACCAGAGTCATCGTTAATTGATAAATCCGCATTTTGGCTAGAATTGATAACGTTCCAAAATTGCCGGGGGTTCCTTGATAACAATTCAGGCAACGTATGCGTTTGGAAACGATTCTTAGCAGCACGCACAGCTTCCACGTATTCTGCCTCAGCATTTTGATACGCTACCCAGCAGTCACTAGTATTTTGCAACTTGGCTGTGCGGAAATAGCGCTTTTTTCTATTAGACAAACGTTTTAGATGCGTGTTAAACCATGGTCTTTTTGTGTTGTTCCGTATGCGTCGAAGGGGAATGTGCGCATTGGTGACATTAGTAACTAAGTTTTTGAAAAGGTCCCAGTTCTCTTGTACACTTCTCTCTTCAAAATTGCAACAAAATGTGTCTAAGTACGCGCACATATCTTGGTTAATGGCGTCAAAATCTGCATTGCGGTAGTCCCGGATGTACTTGTCTTTTTCAGTTCCACGTGAAAAAGACATAGTGATGTCGAAATGTAACACCAAATGGTCGCTCAGACCAGGAAGATAGATAATTGGGGATATGAAGTCTGGATGAGTTGACAAAACTAGGTCTAATGTATTAGACGATTCATTAGTTACCCTTGTTGGTTTCGTTACAACCTGGGTAAAGTTGAAACAATTACAAAAATCTAGGAACTGTTGGGATTGTGTTGAAAAGGGGTCGAGTAGAGGAACACCAGCGTGCCAGGTAATGTTAGGAAAATTCATGTCACCAAAAAGAAAAATTGGTGACGAAGGATACCGAGTGACGACATAGCTGAGAACGTCATGCAATTGATCGACGAATGACGATGTATAGTTTGGGGGACGATAGCATACGCCTAATATAATCTTTGTGTGCTTACTTGAAATACCAACCCAGACTGTTTCCAGAGAGGACACAACTTCTACTTGAAAAGAGGAAATTGTTTGCGATACGGCTATCAATACACCACCACCCTGTCTATCTTCTCTATCGCACCGATACACATCATATGTGACGTCAGTCTGGAAAATTTCTGTATTTTCCACCGTTGAGTTGAGCCATGTCTCGGTTAATATTACTAATTTTGCCTCCATTGAGGAAATAATAGAATTAAGCTGAATCCTGTGTTTCATAATGCTCCTTATGTTGGAAAAAAGAACAGGGACATTGAAAAGAGCAGTCACGTCATCATTCCTACCTCCGGCTAATTGTTACTTGTGAGGACGACTGAAGTGAGTAGAATTCGCAATCATTTTGCGGTTACGAGTACTAAAGGCGGGTCCATTGCGACTACCCGAAGGCTTATCTTGGGTGACACTGTCGTTTGGAACGGGAGTTGTAATCTTACTAGTTGCCTTCTTTAGTATACTATCAGTAGCACGGTCATAAATGTAGCAAGTGTTACCTACATACAACTTGTCATGGCGAACTGAGAAAGCTGGTGACTGTGGCAATGAGTTTGCAAACTCAAATAGTTTTTTCCGTGCAACTCGTGTGGCTATTGAAAAGTCTTCTGTGACGGAAACATTAATACCTTTAAACGTTGCTCGCTTAAAAGAACTTGTTGCCGAAGCTTAAAACGACTAAACTTGACAATGACAGGTCTACACCTGTTTTCTTGGTAGCTGCCACCTAACCTATGCGCACGCTCAATTACATCATCAGTTATGTTCGGGTCGACATGTTGCATCAGAAGGCTTACAATTTTTTCCTCAGTTTGTATCCACGATTCCTTAGCGTCCGGGATACCATGAAAGATTAGGTTATCACGACGCGCCCTGTCTTCAATGACGTCAAGGCGTGAACTCATGACAGTGCTTGTTTGTTCGAAGGTTTTCACGGCCTCTTCTGCTAGAATGAGCCGCTCTTTTACGTCATCAATTTTGTCACATTGGGCCTCGATTTTCAATATCCGCGTATTCATTGCGACAAACCCTTCTTCGAAAGACTTCTGCGCCGTCGCGACATTAGCCGAGATATCCACTTGGCCCTGGGCTAGCCTACCCGTCTCAGCCTTTAGTTCTTTTAACATCGTTAGCACTTCTTTTTGCCATTCATCAGGACCGGGGTTGCTTTCAATATCTCCGCAACACAACAGCTTAGAAAGTACATGAACATATTCATCATATGCGGTACACAGTGCGTGGGGGCACGGGAAAAGCAAAGTACATCTGTTGCTAGTGTGCTTAGCAAACAGGGAACATTTGTTACTAACCTGCACGAAGTAAAAAAGTCGCACGAAGCGGAATTGAGCCATGGTGTCGCAGGTGACTTTCCCGTGCCCACTGAAGCGATGCGAAGCACCGAGCCTGGTTATAGCTTGCGCTGAAACTGGTTGCTTTGTCGATGCGGCTGTCCGGGTCAAGTGGAGTGATGCGTCTTGCGGATAATCGTTGAAAGTCATCAGATGGTATGGCGTTTCACCGCTGTCGCTGTGCACCGGCTGATTTGACTGTTGATCCGTAGGCATCAGATAGACGGTGCGTGACACGTGGCAGCTCGGATAAGTGGCGAAACGGACCAGAGCCTGCACGAAGTAAAAAAGTCGCACGAAGCGGAATTGAGCCATGGTGTCGCAGGTGACTTTCCCGTGCCCACTGAAGCGATGCGAAGCACCGAGCCTGGTTATAGCTTGCGCTGAAACTGGTTGCTTTGTCGATGCGGCTGTCCGGGTCAAGTGGAGTGATGCGTCTTGCGGATAATCGTTGAAAGTCATCAGATGGTATGGCGTTTCACCGCTGTCGCTGTGCACCGGCTGATTTGACTGTTGATCCGTAGGCATCAGATAGACGGTGCGTGACACGTGGCAGCTCGGATAAGTGGCGAAACGGACCAGAGCCTGCACGAAGTAAAAAAGTCGCACGAAGCGGAATTGAGCCATGGTGTCGCAGGTGACTTTCCCGTGCCCACTCCCGTGCCCACGGGTGACTTTCCCGTGCCCACAAGTTTAGCGGCAAACTGGGTGTCGACGGACGCTTGGTCATCCAGTGAGCAAAATTCGACCTCAGCCCTAGCACAGTCGATTACGGCGTTATGACGCGACAAAAAGTCCCATCCCAAAATAATATTATGGGAGCATGATGGAAGAACCACGAACTCTATCGTATACAGAACGTCCTGAATTGTCACGCGGGCTGTGCATACTGCGGTCGGTTGAACAGGTTGAGCACTGGCTGTGCGAAGCGATAATCCGGAGAAAGGCGTCGTAACCTTACGAATTGAGCGGCAAAATCCAGCATCTATAACCGAAACAGCTGCACCGGTATCTACAAGAGCGACAGTAGGGATATTTTCGACGAACACATCAATAACATTGGTAGGTGACAAATGAGGACTTGGGCAAACCGAAACTTGCGCAGTTCTTGCCTCAGGAACTGCGTCATCTAGTTTTCCTCCTCGTTAGGTGCGGGCCGTCGACGCATAGGAGAAGGCGAGCGGCGGCGTGGAGAGGGCGAGCGAAGACGTCCCGGCCGAGGGCGGTGGTCGTCCTGGTAGCGGGCTGGCATTGGAGTGGAAGAACCGTATCGCGCGTTGGAGTCAAGCGGGAAGAAAGGCTCACGGCGGTTTTCATTGGTGATATGCGTCCGGCGGCGACAATACCTTGCGACGTGTCCGGGGTATCGACAAGCGTAACATATCGGGCGATTATCGAGGGTGCGCCACGGGTTGGCGGTGTTAGTGCTGGTCCAGTGAACTGGAGCTAGTGGATAGCTCGCGCGAGGCTGGAACGGAGGCGCAGGCGCCTTGCGAGTGGGCATGGCTGCAGCCGCGGCGTAGGTGAGAGGAGCAGCCACAAGATTAGGCTCGCGAGCAGCTGGTAAGGCCTCGGCGACCTCTCCTTGAATGACGTCACGTAGAGACGATGGTAAAGTCGTGGTAGCTTCTGGTGTGAAAGGCACCAAGGAAAGCTGTCGTGCAACTTCTTCGCGGACAAATGCTTTTATTTCGGCTATTAGTGACGCGTGGTCATGACCACTGATCACACTAGACAGCGATGCCAAATCGTGCGCTGGAGGACGTCTTGTCAGAGCTCGCTGCTTCCGCAATTCATCATAGCTTTGGCAGGGGCTAATTACGTCGTTAACAGTCGTCGGGCTTTTCGCCAAGAGCATTTGAAAAGCGTCGTCGTCAATCCCTTTGAGGATGTGTTTACATTTTTCAGCTTCCGTCATTTCGGCGTTCACGCGTCTGCACAAATCGACGACGTCCTCTATGTAACTTGTGAAGGTTTCACCCGTTTCTTGTGCGCGTGTGCGTAAACGTTGCTCGGCACGAAGTTTTCGGACGGCAGGTCGATCGAAGACTGCTACAATCGACGTTTTAAATTGCGGCCACGTTCGGACGTCTGCCTGGTGGTTTCTAAACCAAAGGCTGGCTACACCCGCGAGATAGAACGAAACGCGTGTCAACTTGTCCGCGTCCGTCCATCTGTTTAAAGCGCTCACCCGTTCGAAAGTCGAGAGCCACTCTTCAACGTCGTTGTCATCTGTTCCACTGAAGATTGGAGGCTCCCGCTGAGGAACACTGCCTGGACAGGTGGCCGGAAGAGATGGAAGCGTCTGCTGATCGGCGTCCGGCATAGCAGAAGGTAGCCGTCGAGAACGGAGTTCCAGGATGGTAGCGGGAAGGTGTAAGGGACGGTACCCGGCACGTCTCCACCAATTATAAAGGAGATTTATTAAGCAGAAAGGTGGGTGCTTGGAAGGCTTGGAAGGCGATGCACCAGCCGCAATTTCCGAGCTCGAGCCGCTGCTGCACACTCGATGCTGCTGCCTCTGCGCCGGAGTACTTCCTCTTCTTTACAAGTGCATCTTCCTATTTGTTGCAAAAAAAATGCCATCTGCATCCACGTGAATTTGAATATCCCGATGAGATGAAAGGGAGCTTTGTAAAATGTTAGCTTTTCTGTAACAATAAATATTTTTCTTTAGTAAAATGTTAAATAAAGGAGGCGATAACACTGAGTCCTGAGGTACTCCTCGTGTCTGCTTATATCTTTCAGGAGAGCGTCCACCCAAGAAGCAAATAAATCTTTTGTCTTTTACAAACTCCGTATCCTATCGTACTATATATTGTAGATAGCAATAGTCTTGCTTTCCAAAATTAACCTGACTAGAATGTTCGACTTTATCGTACGCTTTAACTTAGTCTGAAGTCACTACTGCACAGTATTCGCACCGACACTGAGCCAGCTGTATGCGACTTTTCAAATCCACATGTGCACACCAAATGGAGTGTCGCGATCGAAAGCCAATTTGTCTGGGGTTTATTATTGTGTGTTCTTTGATATAGTTCAGTATTCGCGCATTCAAGACTGTATCTAAATGTTTAACCAGGTTAGACGTCATTGAAATTGGCTTTATGTTATCCAGGGTAAACCCCATTCTCTGTTTTTTCTAGTATCAGAATTACTTTGGAAAGATCCCAATATGCAGGAATCTGAAAATTTTTCAATGAATAATTACCCATTTTGCGGATTTCATTCGAGGATATTTCATATTTCACTTTTATTATTGTTGAGGTCACCCCATCAGTCCAAGAATATCAGAAGGTAAACACTTTTTTACATCCGCCAATTCTGCTAAAGATCTCCGTGAAATCCGCATCTTCCTTTAAGTTCACCATGGGCTTTGGCGTAATTGTCACAAACCTGTCTTCGAAGCCCTTAGCAACTTTTTCTGAAAATTTGGAGAGTTTGGGAATAGACATAATACTTGCAGAAATAATATGTTCTGACGATGGAATCTTTTTTCTAGCACGTAAAAAATCTAAAAAGCACTTCCTTATTTTTCGAACTAGACAGATAACTAAATTTATTGATATCATAGTCATCGTTTACTTTGCGCACTGTACGCTTGAAATCAGCGGCCGTGAATTTATAATCACACCAATGTTTGGGGCATTCGTTGGTTGAAAGTTTTTCCCAGCCGCCTTTCGTTTTCCATAACCCCTAACACATTCCACATTTTATCATGGGCTAAAGATCCTTCTGCACCCGAGTTTGAAGCAAACGCTGAATTTTTTAGTGATCGCTTCAATACCGCACACAGACTCGTCATCTCTGAGATCTTTCTGCATGTCCTCACGAAAAATTATTGTAGGTATTAAGGCCTTTTGTAATTTAACACAATTAACAAACGAACTAACTTTTCTGGTTGAACAGATCCTCGGAAATTTAATCTCAGAACTAATGGGAAGGTGGTCACTGTTTGTGGCACAATCTAAAATATTCCACGAGGATATGCTCAAGCAGGAGTTGGAAAAGAGCAAATATAAAGGCGATTAGGAATTATCTCTAATAAGTATAGCAGAATGAGGGTTCGAGCAGGAAAAGTGATTATCAAGAGTTCATTCCCACAATTCGGGACCACCTTGCGGTCAGAATTTCGCGGACGTGCTCTCTGGCATCTCCGGTAGCTTTGAGCTGTTGCTTGATAGATGGTATTGCTGTGGCAACGACAACTACGTAGGTTGCGCCGCTTTTTTTTTTCATTGATAAAATCTGATATTACAAGAAGAGATTGCATCTACAAAAAAAAAAAAAAGAACGCAGCGGACAACACGCGATGCCAGTCAACGATAATTGAACTTGTGAGTCTACCAATCACTCGGGAAACCCTCGAAGGTACACTGTGACCTCTGCTATGTGATGTGAAATATAAATGAGGCAAGTTTTTATGCAGCTCACTGGCTTATGCGCAAGAAAAATAGCTGTGTTCGTCCGCCTCGGTGGTGTAGCAGTTACGGAGCTCCGCTGCTGACCCTGGGGTAAGAGGATCGATACCAACCTCAGTGGGTGCATTTCAATGCAGGTGAAGTCTTAGAGGTCCGTGTACTGTGTGTTATTAGGGCAGATTGAAGAACACCAAATGGTCGAAATTTCTAGAGCCCAATTCACTACGGCATCTCATTAATAATGTTATGGTTTCGGGACGTAAAATGCCATATGTAGTATTATCGATAGCGCTGTTACATCGTAATATTGTCTCTGTATTCCAGACGATGATTGGGTCTGTCACATGACAATTTGATTGCACTATAACAATGACGCTTCAACTTCTCATTTTTTTCTTTTACATTGTTTGTGTGTTCGATTTGACTGGTAAGTTTTTATGTTTGTAGTGTGTGTACTCTTTATTTTTTTGTTTATTATTCTGGTCATAGATATGCACTAACCTAATAGGGAGAAGTAGTAGTAAGCCTCACACTTTATCTCAACCGCCTCACAAGTCATTCAATAAGGCAATCGGTGAACGTGCCCATGAACATCAATAAGGTCACTACGGAGGCGTATGCCAAAAACAATAATGAAATGTAGTACAATAAACACACTCTGCGTGGTAAAGTGCGAACAAAAACACGGTAAAGTGTGAAAAAGAAAAATGGGTCAACACAGCAGGGCCACACAAAACAAGAAAAAAGGTCATATGCGGAATACACAATGTCACTGGTAAGTGCAATTTACATACAAGAACGCACATACTAAAGAACAATACTACTACTACTACTACTACTACTACTACTACTAATAATAATAATAATAATAATAATAATAATAATAATAATATAATAATAATAATATTTGAAAACGAGTGGTTCTTGTCAGTCTCTAGACAAACTCGCTATCATTCGCTTTGCTGCCCATACTTTATTGTAAAACCCACACAAGGCGACGCATCTGCGCCGAATCTTTGCGGACCGTGTGGGGTCAAATGCCTGCGTAAATATTCTCATGTGCTGAAGAAATGCTCGGTTGCTCTATGCAGATGAACATTTTCCCCACTTCCTAATAACACAGCAGCGCAACCACACGCGGAGAGAGGAAAGAAGGTACGCAAAACACAGCGATGACACCACGGGCTCGGACGTTCGCACTGATTGGCCGTCGGCTCTTGCAACACTGTTTGATTTATTACTGAAAGCACGCAGTGAGAGAATCTTGCGCGAAGTCTGACACGTGAAACGTCCGAACAGAATCATCACCTTCTTTCTGCCCAACCATCGTACAGCCGAAACCTTTCACGTCGCCAACCAGAATTCAAGCCAGGAGATTAGAGAACGCACTCAGACGCAAAGCAAGAACCACAGCGCGCCATTTTTTTTTCTCTTGTGCAACGAATAGAATACAAGCAACGGAATATTTTGTGTCAAGTTTTTCTAGGCTCGTGCTGTACCGAGAGCAATATTGCTTGCGTGGCGCTCTGACGGAGAGCTAGCGTTCTTTATTGTGCTCACCTCTTGCAGGTCGGGCTGTGTGTGACAGGGTTGGATCTGCTGCATGGCGGGAAAGAGCAAGGGGGGAGAGGGAAAAGCTCTTGAAAGCGAGACTCGGAGGCTCTCGATGGAAGCAGCATCGTATTCGTAGTTTCGTGGTTCCACGTGTGGGGAACTTAACGAAGAGGAACGCGAAGCAGCGTGCTACCGCAGTCACTTTCAGAGATAAACCTCATTAGCTAGAACGCGGTTAGGTGCCCCGAAAGCTGTGCTAAGATCGAGACAAACCACGTTAACGCCGTGCACCTTCCCACTTGAGCACGAGGCAAACGCGGTCATTTGTTGACAACTCTTTGTTAGCTTGGTATAGGAGTAAGGTAAACGTGCTTCCAGGGACCATTAAGTATATACGCGTATCGAACAGGGAAGACACACCATAAGTTAGAAGCCTTGGTTGTGCCGACATTGCTTGTGGAAGTAAGCAAACAACTTATTCAGCTCAGGGGGAGAGAGAGAGAGATAAACGTTAATTATAAACAGTGTTCCGAGCAAGGCCCGGTGTCACCCTAAGGTGGGAGGGTTCCCTAGTCCAGGAATTCTCTGGCTTCGACTGCCCTCTTGGCCCTGGCGACGAGGGAGGAACACATTTATTTGTACAAAGAGATCTTCCTCGAGGGGTGGAGCCCTTAGTTGAGAGCCTCATTAACTCACGCCACTACAAGTGTACGCTAGATCAGCCGACGCTGCTTCAGTGGCTCTGAACTGGTCAGCGCAGTCCCCCAGGAGAAATTTTAAGGCTGAATCAATATGGGGGGCAGCCCAGTAGGTGTAGGCGTTTCCAGATGCACTGATGCACTGTGTACTTCACTCCGAGGTAAGGTCACTGTGAGGGATATCGTGTGGATTCGAAGAAGTCAAGCATGAGGATAGAGGGGAATCAATCGATCTGAAGCTGCTGACTCACAACGATAGAAACTTGTTGCAGAAATGTGCCGCACCTGCCATAGCTTCCATCAACGGAAGTACCGACTCGCTGCTGCATATACGTTTACTATACGGAACGACAGAGAACAACAGAGACGGAAAGTGAATACACAAGCGGTCCTTGTTGTCTTGTTGTTGCGCACGTATTGAATCCCAACAAACAAACCCGGTGTTGTGTCCTTGTATATAGATACCCAGAGGACCGTCAACACACAGTTGAGTATGATTTCATACCCATTTATGACTCGTGCGAGTTGCACTTGCGGCAAAGTGTTTCAGATGGTCGTTATGACGGATATTTTGATCTGACACGCGCGATGAAAGCCACACGTGATTTTGCAGGCACTAGACGATTAATAAATATTCAAAGACCGGAAATCTACCCCGAAACTAATTATAAGACATTATGAAGTGTTTCATAATATTTTGAGGAACGTAGATTACAAAGTGGAGCCGACTGGAATTGACGAAATTACGTTACTATTAGTCCCGAAAAGTAATAAAGTTCAACAAATGTTCATTAATTACCAGAAACTCGTGTACTGTTTACTTACAGCACATATGCGTTGAAATCTTACAGTTATTTGTTTGACTTCAACGCTTGGAGCTCGGCAATTGCATAAAGTTGTCAATGCTATACTTTCTTGCCTACTTCTGTCTATTCGTTATTTCATAAGAGAAGCGGAGCATACCACCTCCTAGTCAAAAGAACTTGGGAAAGGGTTGCGTTATTTTCTAAAAGTGCTCGCTTGTAGGAATTACTACAGTACTACATTACTGATCCACAACACTAATTTTGTGCATTAATTATCACAACCAAACCCAAATTTGTTTACTGTAACTGCATTACAGCCAGGCCCGATGGTGTAACAATCGGTGATCTACATAGGGGAAGTCTGATGGTACCTCTTTTCTATACTGGGCGCTTTGTGTGTGACTTTCATACTGCGACTATAAGAAAAAGGAAAAGCATGAAATCGTGCATGCCACATAATGGCACACACTTTTGAAAAGGCGACTTCGACAGCCGGCAACTCACCTTTTTTTGTTCTTTTACAGAGAAAGTTGTTATGGGATCAAAATAAGGGTCACGTGGGACGAAGTTGTCCGCCGTCGCCACCGACGGTGTCTGTAACCACTATTCCACGAGATAAAAGGAAAAACTTGGAAAAGGCAGAAAATAACCACGGGTGTGGGATTTAAACTCGGATCGCCTGCATACCAGCACATTATTCTACCACAAAGCCATACCAGAGCTTGGCACTCTGTTTCAAAATGGTCATAGGCAATCTTGATGTCGGTAAAGGGATCGCGTTATAATGAGTAAAAAGGGGTTTCCGAACACCAAAAAAGCAACCAGGCGTCACACAATGCGAAATGCGTAACGAGTGGGTTATCCGATGCTCCAACACCATTACAAAAGCTTTACGCATAATTCTTTATTTTCATCAGTCACAGCATAACGGAATTGCACAAACTTGTTTTGCAAGTATGTAAAGGGTATACCAGGCTTTTGCGAAGAATGACGAAGGGTGTCATATTGAATGCTTCTGTACTACATGAAAATAATGATGATTTATGATGTAGGCGTTATCGGGCAAGTTTGCTTGTAGCATTACCCAAAGAGGGTTTAACAAGGGCTTTTAAAAGACTGTGGTTCCAGCTTTCGCTGTGACTGTACTGCGCGTTGCACGAAGGCCTGGCGTTTCTTTTTTCGTTTTTTTTTTCGGACAGCGGTGATGTGCGCAGACAGAACAATTGTCCTATATGGCTGTCAGGCGAACTCTACTTGTAGTTCCGTCACCAGCACATTACCACGTGACGTTACTCGCCAGTTTACGGGGACAGCCGGTAGGAAAAAGCACGAAAGTCGAGGCTGAGAAAAGAGCTTACAAACTGCAACGAATGAAACTAAGAAGCAATGAAGAACCCCACCAGACTTCTTCTAATGGCCGAGCAGACACAGCATCGTGAGTGGAGTACCTAGGAGGAGACCTCAAGATGCCAGCAGCAATGTCGGAAGACAGCTGTCTCTTTACGGCTGCGTCACAAGGAGAACGAAGGCACCCCGCAGAGTACGTTAACCCTGACGCCAGGTGTCACCGAAGCGAAGGCCTGCGATTTTCTTACGTTGCCGGGTCTTCTCGGATTGGAAGCGATACGAAACGTGGAGGCGGACAGCTTGGCGACGGTGCAAAAAGCACTCGGGCGAAATTTCTCTGCAGCTGCCCTAACCTTATCGGCTTCTTTCTTCATTTGGTTCTTGCCGTTTTTCTCTTAGCCTCATGGAAAATGTATGGAAGCAGCAGCAGCCAAGAGCTAGAGGCTGAAAGGAGATTCAAGAGTTCAAAGGAGGGCGGGTTCTTCACTATTTCAATTATTTAGGGGTCGATGGGGGCACCTTTAAATAGAAAACACCCCTGTCTCTCGGCTAATCTAGTTTTGGTGGTGAGGATGTTCAAAAACTGGATTCGCGAGCCTTTTTTCTTTCTTTTTTTACATAGAAGTAATTTACGTTATCCCGTACTTCTTTACACAGGACCTTTTCCACTGCAACCTGGTCACATAGCCTGCTAATTTGGTTAGAGGAGCAGTTGGAACATATTGATATTGAGTAGTAGTAGTAGTAGTAGTCACCAACCTACATGACCAGTGGGTGAGGAGGCAATCTGGTGAGAAGCGGATAGATATAAGTTGCCAAGCGAAACTTAATGAAGCTTACATAAGGTGTGAGATTCGTACAGTGCATCTAGAGGGCGTCTAACACCCCAGAAATGCCTTAAGAAAGAATGGGGTGGACAAGAAAAGGCTTAGCACAAAGAGAGCAAAGTCTTAACTAACGTAACCGTATGACGGCCTTCGACTGGAACTATATAAGAACTACCGGCTTACTTGAGCTAAAGGCAGCATATTGGGTCCCCTTTTGTTCATTATATTTATAAACTATATTGTACATGTTGACACTTCAGCTTAATACGTAATTTACGCAGACCATACAAGCTTATTTTTTTTTCAGGTACGAATGTTAGTCATCTCGTAAACACTGCTAACTCAACGTTACAAAAGATATACAGCTGGACCCTTAAAAGTTCTTCACTTATAAATTGTCTCAAAACAAAAGCTCTTATCTTTCGTGCCAAATCTTCCCTCAATGAAACCACTGAATCCTACAATCTCATGTTAAATAGTAGCATAATCGAATTCTCTTCCACCGCGAAGTCTTTGGGCATTGTTTTCCATGAACACGTGAAATGGGATTATCACACGGAATTTTCGTACAGTAAGCTTTGCCAAGACTTGGGTGTCTTGAGAAAATGTCAGGGTTTATTGACAGTTCCTCAAAACTTCTGATATTTAATGCGCTCTTTACTTCACATCTGAGTTGCTGCAAACTAATTTCGTGTAATGGTACAAAGCAATCTATTAGTAATCTTATTATCTTACAAAAAAGGCGCTACGATCTGTTGCTAACTTCCCTTTTAATGCCCATACTTCACAATTATTTGCTAAATACAAAATAATCAAATTAAGCCTGCTCTACGAATATATTTAGCAGTCTCTTTTAGATCTGATATACCATAAAAGGTCGCGGCTATATACGAAGTTTAGCTAACTGACAATTAAATCATTCAACGCGCCTAAATTGACACTCTAAATATTGGCATGTGCCGAGACCATGCACGAATTATGGCTTTCAGGCATTGAGTTATTGCTTGCCGAATATACTAAATCAATTAATTGATTTGTGGGGTTTAACGTCCCAAAACCACTATTTGATTATGAGAGACGCCGTAGTGGAGGGCTCCGGAAATTTTGACCACCTGGAGTTCTTTAACGTGCATATCTTAAATCAATTAGGAATTAATTCGGAAAATGTTCGTATTCTCTCTAATATATTAATTTTATATATGCTTTATTGATTTGTGTATAGTATTATTTTCTATTTGATTACTTCTTTCTTTCGATGTATAGCATGTGCGTTTTTGGTTAGTATAGTTTGTTTAAATTTTTTGTTCTGATGCAAAGCATATGCATTGCTGGTTTACACTGTCCTGTGTTTAATTTGATTTTGCCGTTCTCTTTGCCGCAGTTTCCTGGGGGATAAGGTGCTTTGTTTGATTGATTGATATGTGGGGTTTAACGTCCCAAAACCACCATATGATTATGAGAGACGCCGTAGTGGAGGGCTCCGGAAATTTCGACCACCTGGGGTTCTTTAACGTGCACCCAAATCTGAGCACACGGGCCTACAACATTTCCGCCCCCATCGGAAATGCAGACGCCGCAGCCGGGATTCGAACCCGCGACCTGCAGGTCAGTAGCTGTGTACCTTAGCCACTAGACCACCGGGGCGGGGCATATGGTGCTTTGTCAAGCTGTTTTATACAACTTTTTTCCTCTGTCCCAGCCACTTACTGTACAGCTGTACGTGGTAAATAAACTAAACTCAAACTCAAAGAACAACAACAAAGAAATTACTTTAAGGTAACTCGGCAAAACTAAATGATAATCTTGAAAGGACAGATCCAAAGGAACAAGACAACTGAATGAAGCGATCAGAATATTCATAGGTTAAAATATCTCTTTCCTGTAGCTCCCAAATCACCTCGTGGCTTCGACAAAAATTAAAAGGACCCGAAACCACTCGGAGTTTGAAGACGAGCTAATGAAGCGAAACTGTTAGCTGGCCTAGTTGAAACGAGTTAATATTGCAGTCACTTCACGCGAAGCAAACAAACACAAAAGAAAGAGCCCGAATGGACGAGCCCGTGTCCGTCCATAGGTGCTCTTTCATTCATTCTAGTATGGAGGCGGAAATGTTGTAGGTCCGTGTGCTCAGATTTGGGTGCACGTTAAAGAACCCCAGGTGGTCGAAATTTCCGAAGCCCTCCACTACGGCGTCTCTCATAATCAAATTGTGGTTTTGGGAAGTTAAACCCCACATATCAATCAATCAATCAATCATTCTAGTTCATGTAGCGGGAAGGGGTTAAAGAACGAGCGAGTGGGTCTTTCCTCACCTCAGTACCCTTCCCACAGGCGCTATCTCCTCTGCACCACTTATTTTTTTATAAAACGCGTGGAAAATATCAGCCCTAAACGATAAGATGAAAATGATTCACTTTTTTCCCAGCTTCATGCAGTTGTGTTCGCTTTCGCAGTAGAAAGGTCACAAAACCCCTGCAGGGAAATCAGGTGATCGCGCGTGACGGCCGCTGAAACGGGTGGGCGACTCTTTAAAAAAGTATGATATAAAATGGGGGGTGGGGCTGAAATTTGCAAACGATATCGCTGATATCCCACGTATATGCACCAACAGAGAGCTTATTTATTTGTGACGTCACGTGAAAAGATCGCTGGTGTCAAAATTGTGCCAAAAATAGGGGGAGGCGCCTGGAGACAAAAAAAAATATTTGGTCTTTGTTTTTTCGGTGGTTCTTGTAGGGCCCTTTTAAAGGGGCCACCGCATGGTCACCGAACAAATCGTAGTTTTCAGCGAAAAGTAGATGGTTTATTATTTTTAAACCAAGCTCGTCGGCAGAATTTTTCTGGAAAGGTTCAATGAGGTTCAGCTGCTTAGTGCACGCTCACCCATGAGATTTTAGGGTGCGCAAAAATAAAAAAAAAGAACTTCAGGGGGGAGCTTGAACCTCTCCTCCTGGCTATGTCACTGTCCTATGCAGACTTGAAAAATGGGCCGTTAAAAAATATTGCAGTGCGAACAATGCCCTATAAGTCACCGGCTTTGAATCCCACCCACCACCTTCGACAGCCATGTTGCCATGGCGCCTGTGATGTCTCAAGAACCAAAGAGAGGTGTCGTCTTCTCGCACACTTTCACACTTTCCAAGTCCTTGTTTGATCTCCATGCAGCAGAAATCCTAAGCATGCCGACTTCACGCACGGATAACAACGGGATAATGTCTTCCACTGGAATGCAGAGGCTCGCACCGCCAGCTGTTGGTTACGCCATGGCTCGCAAGCGCACCACTGCCGCCCACTTCTTTGGCGGCTCGCTTGGAGGCTGCGAACCATCCGAGCCTCCGAGATGCGAGACCACAGAAAAAGGATGTCTCTAAGGCCATTAATAATAATAATAATAATAATAATAATAATAATAATAATAATAATAATAATAATAATAATAAAATAATAATAATAATAATAATATCATCACGGGTCATTCGCATGCACCGATGAGCTTCGTGAAAGCTTCACCACCAGAGCAGCCAGCACACGATACCAACCACTGTGCAACATGTCAATCATTGGAGAGAAAAGTTTTATTTTCAAGTCATATTTTTGCTAAGCGCATGGCCCCTTTCTTAGTGTTTTATGAACGCGGGCACGATGTGATAGGTTCATTGCACTGCAAGACGAAAAAATACAGCTGCCATACCACGAGTACAAATTACACACAAGAAAAAAAACGTATCGGCAACATTGTAGGAAGACCCGCAGAACAATAAAACTGCACTAAAGACTCACAACTACAGATACAGTGTACAACGCAACACAGCAATAGTTGCCGCAGCACTTGACGTCGTCGGCATGAACAAAACAAAGAAAATAAAAATGTTGTTTACGTTTTCTTTCCCGCTTTCGCGCATGTTTTCTGCTACTCCCAACATTGCCTTTCGCGAAAACAGGTACAAGCAGTTGCCGCAGGAAAAACAAAGGAATTTTCGGTGCAATGCCAGCTGTTAACGAGGCAGGATTGTTTATTCGAAAGACTACGTCATAGCTTTAGCTAACAAACATTTTTTCTGGATTTACCACTTTTCTCTAATTGCGCTCGTGAGAGCTTTAAGCGATTTGCGAACGCCACAGGTAAATACACAAAGCATAACTGCACTTTTCACAAAATCTCACACATGCACTGAATTCAAATATATGTACCCGCACAAATAAAACCTAACAACGCGAGCAACTCACTTTGTTAATCCAAGAAACAGTTTTCTCGTAAACGTGCTGAGCAGCATTCCAAACAGGTTTTTTTCTGCTTCTTTTGTGGAAAGCAGTCTGCGAAAATAATGCACGAAGAGCCACAAAAAAGCTCTCTGAATCGAACAGCACAGTGCGATAAATGTTGGCTTCGAGGACGAATGTAATACGCACATTACAAAGTAAGAATGGCGTTCGTACCTAGCAGCACCCAAGCTGAGAGGCAGACGAAACAAGTGAAGACCACGACGCACGCTGGGCACGTTATTGCACATCTTTTATGGCGTCTCCCTGCTGCGTCCCGTACTTCATTGCCCTTAATGTCATGAACACGGAGCGCAACAACGTTGCCATCGCGTCGACACCATGTGCACTTCTTTCGCATTCGATTTATGTCTGATCCCACCCCGACAATATCGCACCGTACAATCGCTGACGATAAAGACGAATTCAGGCCATAATCACAGTCACAAAAACACGTAGAAAAGTTAGTGTAGTAAAAAGGTAGTGAACTAGAAAATGTAGCGTAGTAAATAACTAGTACGCGCGTTTCCTCGAAGCAGTGAGTGATGTTTTGCTATCTTATTTGTTTTATTTATTTTATATTTATTTTATGAATACTGCAATCCCTGATAGGGATCTTAGCAGGTGGGTTACAGTGCATAAAAAGGATACATGGTTTACAACAACTGTACAATTCAACACAGATGAAATGGCTCTTCTTCTCAGGTACAAAAAGTTGTTACAAAAAGTTGTACAAAAAACAACAACAACAGAGGATTGGTATAAAATGCTAATTAAGGTGGGACTCAAACAAACTTAGAGAAGGCTGTAGAACTTGTGAATTCTGAAGTTTATTCCAATCGGAAATAGTTCTGGGAAAGAAGGAATACTTATAACAGTTAGTACGTGTGTGATGGGGGGGTGACTGTTAGTTGGTGTCTTTGTCTGGTCGCGTACCCAGCTGAAGATGAAATCACATCTGAAAAATCTATTTTATAATGCCCCTTGATTATTTGATAGAAACACTTCAGTCGCGATGAAAGATTACTGTGTGCTAACGACGGTAAGTCGGCTCGTCGTAGATCTTAGGGCTGGCGTGCAATGCGTAGCTCCCCAGCTTTTTGCCCGAGTGACCACTCTTGTCGTTTTCATGTTACTTTACGATAGTGATACGCTGACCAAATAGCGATAACCATGAAGCGGCATGGCTAAGGTAACAGTACCCTCCTCTCCCAGGGACCCGGGTGAAGCTATGGCGCTATCAAGAAAGATATACTTTTGCAACGCTAGAAAGAACGCTGGCTTTAATTCAAATTGGAGAACGTCATACGTGAGGTCATACAAGAATGTTTTCGCACACAGTTATCTCCGGCACAGAATTTTCTCGTCTTACACGAAGCATAGATAAGTTTTTTAGATGCGCAAATCTGAGATTTTCTTATCTTTTCTTTTTTTTTGGTTAACGCCTGATTTTGACCACCTATGACTTTGCGTTTTCTTCAGGCATACCTTCAGTGGTTAGATGCGTGCTTATCCTGTGGCTTTTCGTGTTTCCTTAACTTTGCACTTTTTTTCCTCGCCATGAATTCCATACTGGTGCAACAGTGGTACGAAGTTGCTTGCCGTCTTGCGTCGAGCCGGTGAGTACAGCAGCAGCGACGGCAGCAGTAGCCATTGCTCCTGAGCCGTTGTGATAAAGTGGCGTGAATGTGTACCAACGTTGATGTGTACAATATGAAGCGGATGCAACCGTTCAACCTTTCAGGTTCAAGTTTGTTCAACCAAGAGTAGCAGATGGTATGGTATAGAAAAAAAACCTTGTTTAGGTCCATCGGGGCGTGAACTAGAGCACGTAGCGAGCCGCTCCAACGTCGGGACCAATAGGCCTAACCTCTCCGCCACGTCGTGGGACCGTCGGACTGCCCAAATTTGTCTCCTGATATCCGAACTGCGTAGCGCCGCAGGCAAGGCTTTACTCATTCCCTGTATCTTAGCAAAGCTTCGTCTCCGTACCGGCTAGGACAAAGATAGCTAGCTTCACATTGGGTTTGTCGGTATACGACATTTCAATGTGTAGTTGTGCAAGGTGAGAAGACGCTGAGGACTCGGAACAAAGGCATTAGAACTACTTCTCCTTTTTTCTTAGCCTTTCGATTGCGTCTTTTGCTCGGCGCAACTGTATACAATGGAATACGCGGGGCCCATTTTAAATTCAGTCAATACTTTTTTTAATTAAACTTTTGACGTGCTTGTGTGATACAGGTAGAAGTGTCCTAAAGCTTGGAGCATGAATAGCTCATACAACGGTGGCTGCAGAATACTCTAACGATTCCTTAGTCTTTTTTACGCTTGCAGTGGCGTTCTGTCCAACCTCGGCCACGCCCTTGTACTCACAAGTGAGTTTGACAAGCGGCGAGCCTCTCCCAGTAGCCTCCTGCAGGTGTGATCCAGGATACGAACTATCCGGGTAAGTCTAATATCTCTTCTTGAATCACAGCTGTGTACATGACATTCTCCTAGCCATCGCCGTCTTACAATGGTTGCTGTTCTAGGTTGCTGTCCCGAAAGTCGCAGGTATGATCCCGACCACGGTGGTCGCAATCTCGATGGCGAATCTTGAGGCCCTTGTACTTAGATTTAGGTGCACGTTGAGGAGCCCGAGTTGGTCGAAATTTCTAGAGCCATCCACTACACCGTTCCTCATTATCTTATCGTGTTTTTGGTGCGCAAAGCTGGAGAAATTGTTGTACTGACATGCCGGTGAAGCGAGAAGAGCAGACGTTCAAGGGAAGATGGAACCTTGAACACGTGACGAATTCTTGAACACGGGTTGCTGATGGAGCTTATAGGTTTCGGCAAATAGACTTGTCTTCAGTTGCACCCTTGAAAAAAAAAAGTTGGCTTGTCAAAACAGCACCAGCGACACTACGCTGGTGTTCACAGATTTTTCATCTTTTTTATGTTGTGACGCAGAAGCTTGCCATTGAAGCTGAATGCCAGACTTTTGCTGTGATTTCTGATAGACAGCTTGACGCCACGCAAACAGCCATGTTGGGGCACCCGCTTGGCGGGACACGAAGTTTTTTATTTCACGCTACTGTTATTAGTATATCGCATGCTGGTTTCTTCGTTATTCATGCACAGAGGCCCATAAAGTTTCAGCGGCAGTGTTATCTCAGTGAAGTTGGTTAATCTCCGCGTAGTTGTACTGCCTTGGCATCATATAAGCCTCCATGCTGAAGCCATGTTGTGCATTCATGACGTCACGTGCAAGCTATCAATAGTTTGCCTTCGATAAAGAAAAAAAAAAAGCTGAAGCCGAACAAAGTCAGCCGTGGGCACGAAGCTTATGCCAGTTTCAGTAAATGATCGCACTCGCCATATGGACAATGCTGACGCGCAGCGTAATACACAGAGCAAAACTCAGCAAATAAATTTAAAACGGCTCTGATGTCAGCCTTTTTTAAGGCTTCGCTTGATTAAAGAGAGCGCCGGCACCAGTGCAGTCTGTCCATGTCGTCCATTTTAGTTTTTATTCAATGAAATGCACATACGTAAAACAGCTAATCGCAATGAACCAGCGTTATTTTATTGAAGTGAGTAATTCAGTGGAGAACTATATGCGTTAAACATCTTGTTGTTTATAAGTTTGCACCAAAGATACCGAGAAAAAGGAGGGCTTATGTTGTTTTTTTGAGTATTCTGTTTTGTATGGCTTTTTTAGTATTATGTTTGTGTTATTTGCTTGCACGTGCACGTGAATGATTGATTCAAGCATGACGTATATATGACAAAAAAATGGAGCTTTTCAACTCTTCGTAAATTACTTAAAGCAGACTTGGTGTTCCCTTGAGATCTGAGCTGATTGCCGCTTTTTTATTTTGCAAACTGTGCTGTTGTCAGAATTATCAAATGCCTGATTATTTTTGTATCACTCGTTTAAGCAGGAAGAACTCTAACGCTAAAATTTTAGTTATGTAATTCTTAGTATAACATCATAGTTATGTAATTGCTGTAAATATTATGACAAAAGAACGTTTCATTGTTAATTTTCTTTGGGTTTTCAAAGACAAGAACTAATATTGTCTATTCATAAGCTATATACTATAGTGCACTTTGTATTTTGAGATAAAAGTTCATTCCCGGAGAGGGCTGCACATGGCAGCCCTAACAGGGCCTTTGAATGTTTCGCTGATCAAAAGATGATGCATTGCCCCGCCGCGGTGGTCTAGTGGCTAAGGTACTCGACTGCTGACCCGCAGGACGCGGGTTCAAATGCCGGCTGCGGCGGCTGCATTTCCGATGGAGGCGGAAACGTTGTAGGCCCGTGTGCTCAGATTTGGGTGCACGTTAAAGAACCCTACGTGGTAAAAATTTTCGGAGCCCTTCACTACGGCGTCTCACATAATCATATGGTGGTTTTGGGACGTTAAACCCCTCATATCAATCAATTAAAAAGATGATGCACTGAAGTGCGTGTCATTGGACAATGTAAAGCTTGCGCAGCGACTAATTAGAGCTCGTGGTTATCAGAAAGAATAACCATGTTTGTAATACATTGACAGGACACTGTTGCTCTTGAAATTGTGATAGATATTAATTCCAGCAATAAAGACACTTGAGATCCAACACTTTTTCGAGGGGTCGTAGAACATTATGATAGCTCATGAGAATTGATGAGCCCGTTAACAATTTTTTAAATAGTATCTCATCGGGATCACCCATACCAAATAACTGAAGTAAATCTATTTATGGACATGTTATCTAGGCTTAGCCTGGTTAACTTGCGTTTTCGAAAGCAGTGGCGCTGCTCTTATTAAATGGCCTGCCTGCGTTTGTAGTTACTTGAGTTATGAAAATGCACTGGCGACTATAGCCGTCACCACTCGATTGAGATTGAAACATAGGGTCACAGAAAAAACAAACAAAAAACAGCAGGTCTGCGAAGAACGCGCAGCACAGTCAGAACCAAAGCTATAGAAGAGCGACCTTTCAGAGCCTTTTATATAAACACTCCTTGGGTAACTGCTAGTAGCACACTGCTGGGTATCCACTACGCCAGATATAAAGGTAATTTTTGGGTAGTATAAGCCTGCATTCACTATGTTATTCTTCATTTTTGAGAGAAGCGTCGTATCCACTACACACTTGTTAGCAATTTTGTTCAATTTTTTTTTTGCAGCGAAAGCTGTTATGACATCAAAACTCTGGTCGCGCGCTGCCGTAGCTGTCTGTCACTGCCGCCCACGCCAGTGTTCGTAACCATAACGAACGAAATTAGTAAAAAAAAAACGCAGTACCAATGACTCAGTGAGGCTCGAACCCGGATCCGCTGTTTGCCAGCCTGTTATTCTACCACTCAGCTACGCCGGTGATTGATGTCATTAAAGCAATCGCTTTAAGACATGCTTGATGTCAAGCATGTTTAATACATGCTTGATGTCATTAAAGCAATCGCTTTATACGACTTATAAAGCATTTTATGACAGTGAAATAACAAGCAGTCGTCGCACAGTGCGAATAGCATTACGAGTGGGTTGTCCAATGCTTCAACAAATTACAAAAGCTTGTTTTTGTTCAGCAATTAGCTGTGGCGCATACCCACTTCAACCGTAATTCCTTATCGTCATCAGCCACCTCATAAAAAAATTGCACAAAATTCTTAAGAAGTGTGCAGTGGACAACACGCTTCTCGGAAGAATGACGAAAATAGCATAGCGAATGCCAGATTGCTACCCTAATTTTTTTTTTACTATTAATGCCGTAGTGGGTAGCAAGCAAGTATGCTTGCAGCAGTTATCCAATAGGTGTTTAGAAAAGGCTTTGAATGGCCGCTCTTCTCGCTTTCGCTGTGACTGTGCTGCGCCCTCCGCTGATGCCTGCCATTTTTCTTTTACAGCGAAAGCTGTTGTGAGATCACAAGACTCGTGTGCGCCGTAGTTGTCGGCCGCCGCCGGTGTCCGTAACCACTATCACGCGAAGTAAGAATAAAAAGTAATAAGTTGAAAACTACCACGGACTCAATGAAATTCAAACCCGGGTCTCCAGCTTACCAGCCCAGTGTTCTACCACAGAGCTACGCTGCTGCCTGAAACTCCGTTGCAAAATGGCCATGGCAGGCTCGATGTCGGAAAAGGAATCGCGTTAATGTAAATAATAGAGCGTAAGGCAGAGACTGACTACGATAAAAAAAAAATTAGGTGTGAAGTAAGTAAGCCCTACAGGGAATAGGTGATAAAGAACAATTCTTGTAATGGTTTGGAGCATTGGACGACCCGCTGGTTGCGCAATTCACATTCTGTGACGCCTGGGAGTTCCTAAAGCGCTTTATTACTCACATTAACGCGATTTCTTTCCCGACATCAAGCCTGCCTAAGGCCAGTTTAGAATCGAGCTCCAAGCGCTGTCATTGCTTAGTGGTAGTATACTGGGATGACACGCAGTGGATGCGGGTTCGAAGCCTATGGTGTAATTGGTATTTTATAAATTGGTTCTTTTTTTATACTGATTACGGACACTGGCGGGGGTGGCAAACTACTATACGGCACCGCGCGTGACCCATGTTCTGATCTAGTAACAGGTTTGTGTAAATAGGGGAGATATTTAACGGAAATTTTGATTTCTTATTGGAGGGATCATTACATCCCGATAATGACAGCAGACAATTAATCTGGATGTTTTAGGTAGTTTTTGATTAAGCAGTTGTGAAAGAACTGGAAATAAATTTAAGCGCACGAAAAATTTTTTCGTTCACTAGGGATCAAACCTTCGACCGCAGCACTGCAAACTGGTTGACGCTGTTCGGGCTTCACTTTTGAAACTCATTACGGGAACTCCCCTGTTCTTTTACGTACAATCTAGCTTAACCACGATGAATCGATGAAGACCGTAGCAGCGTTTCAGTGCCATTTGAGCGCTCACCTTGCCGTAAAGTGGGTGTTACAGGCTTTGGCTGTAACTGGACCGGCAAATGGGACTTCAAAGTCGAAACGAAACGGCAGTCTCGGAGGCAAAGACAAATGATGTTGACAGCTGGAAAGCGATCCGCGGTTCCTTTAAAAGTACACAGGCCTGCACTTTGGGCTGAAAGTGCTCGAGAAGATTTGTGCCCTGAAGTGTCCGTGTTCCTGACAATCCACTTTCTCGCATCCGTTATCTTTACTGTGCGGGTAGCCATTGCAGGAATGGCGGGAAACGAGCAGCGAACGCTTCACCGTGGCTTGATGTGAATGTCAGCTAGAGATGTCACCGCTGCGATGAAACCGTTCGGGCGTCGGGAATTCAGGTCGTGCCGTGCTGCAAGCAAAGTGTCGCATATTGCAAGCATCTCTGACAGCCTGAGTTGCGTGTCGGAGAAAGAAGGAAACAGAAACACACGCAGATCGATTGCAACGACAGATATCGCAAGGTGGACGGCATGAAGGAAAGGGGGGTACACACGCGAGAGCTGAATCACAACTGCAGATACAACTGCGTATTATTGCGGTGTTTTAGGGGCGAAGCTCCTTAGGGCGTGGGCTGTGCGTCCCCTGTAGCCTGTATGTAGCCACCTCTAGTTTAGTTCTTGCAGTGTTCACTAGATGGCGGTACCGTCTCCTGTATGTAGCCACCTCTCGTTTAGTTCTTGTAGTGTTTACTAGATGGTGGTACTTGTAGCTGATGATGAAAAGATGCAAGATGTTATAAACTAGAAAGCGGTACTTGTAGTTGATGAAAGACGCGAGATCTTATAAAATAGGAATGATGTCACATATGGCGCGTGTCATTGGTTGAAGGCAATCGTTCGATTTAGTGCGGCGACGTACGCTAGGGGGAGCGTTGTAATAAAATCCGTTCGCTGTTGGCGCGCGCTCGGAGTCGCCGGATGGATAAGGCTGCACAGCGGAGAGAGCGCAAGGCACAGACCATAAAGCCGTCATAATGAAGGGACATCGCAAGCCATCCATCGTCTAAGAACAAATAAAAGTTGATTTGTGTATATACACACACAGCGTTTCTCACGTCTTTACATGATGATCGACTGGGCGAATTACACGGAAGATTCACAGTTTACCGATGAATCCCTCCGGAGCTTCGCCCATTCATCATCATTCACCCCGTGAATATGCCGTATTTTTTTTCGTTAATATGCTTCAAAAACTAATATACTGTGAACAAATGTTAACGCGGATAGAAGTGCGTCTGTTCGAAGAAGTTGCTGAGAAACAATTTCGATATATTGGCGGATAAATTTTCTTTTCATTGTGTTTGACAACGTTTTTTTCTACTGACGCGCGTAATGTAAACTAAATTTCACGCGTTTATGTGAAGGTACCTTGAAAAGAGAGCAAGCAACGGAAACTGGTTACGACCTTAGCATGATGCTCTTGTGAGCTGAAATAAATAAAAGCATGGAAGGAGACGAAGTGGCGATTGGAAATCACAAAAAGAAAACACACACACACTCATTACATCTTGCACACGCCATTGCAAGCCCTGACGTTCCTTAGTTTGTGTATGAATGACGAAAACGTCGCTATATTCAACTGGCTGCTACGACGACTACGACAACACGGGACGTATACGACCCACGGCGTAAGGAGCTTCGCCCCGAAAAGTTGCTTTGTGGAGTGGATTTCGCGACAAAGCTGCACCGGACCTGCGAATGGAACATACAGGGAGCGCTCTCAACCTGCTGATGGAACAGACTTGCTCATGTTCATATTGCTACAGCTTCTAAAGAACATCGTTTTGTTTAGGGACGAACGCAGCGAATTTGGGCAAATTGACAGGCTACTATATTAGGTGGAACGTGAAGCGCTGCACAGACGAGGGAAAATTACGCGCAACGCATTCATGCAGCGTTTCACACTTAATAAAATTTGATTAGAGCGCTTTTAACTTTCCACAAACTCGCTTTTTGCTTACATTGAAAATTGTCAATGATTTAACTTGCGATGTCTATACAGTGAAGTAGTCAGCTGACATCCTCAAGTTATTTGCACAATCTAGTAACGTTGCTGTTCGAACCAACGCTGAGAAATGGGCAAAGAGTAGTGGAACAGCTTCCAGAAGTTGGCGTGTTATATGACGAAACTGAGCACGCGCGTTAGATTAGCATAAACGTCTGTGCAATCATGACTCCATTATTTCCCGGACACGCTTAGCCGCTTCCTACAAGGCATACTGTAGAAAAAAAAGATTAGATAAAAAGATGAAGTAGATAAAAAAGCATTAGGAAATAACTAGGATACCCGTGATCGAGCGCTGTTTAAAGAGCGAAGTGGCTACTTTCAGCACAGTGAGAGATAGTACACAAAAGGCCGCTTTCCTCACGACGACCATAATTATTACAATAAGGATTACGTCGTGTGCGCTATAGTTACGTATATAAAAGTGCGTATTGCGGTAATGTTCCACACGGATAAGCGTCATAAGAACTAAATTGAAATTTTAAATAGGCGTGAAACACGGAACCGCGAAGCCAGCTCAATGCGATGTGGATGAAAGGGCGGTCGGCCAATTACGCTTATGATAACAGTGGAAGTGCATTGTGTGGGACAAGGACATGCACCACGTGTGACGTGTGCGATAACAAAGCACTGCTTTCGAGCTTCAAATTTCCTACCCTATAGAAACCATAGTGAGCCAGTTTATTAAAGAAAAAACTCAATATACAATGGTCGCTGGTGGGATGAAAGAGAAATAGGGCTCTGCGGAAAAAAAAATAATACGCTGTGCACAGGGCCGGGCTCGAACGTAAACAAGGAATTGATGAGAAAGATTGGGAACAGAAATTGTGTTTATATTTTTAAATATTAAAAAAGTCTCTATCTCGCCATGCTTATCCGTTCATTCGTTTTTAAAAGATGTTTTTTTTCCCCCTCTTTGTTGTAGAGCTTCTCACTTTAATAGCCTTTCATCAAACCCTCATGTAAGAGCAAGCTTTCAGCATACTGCGAAGGCACACTCATTTGGTTTGTATATAGAGAGCAAGTTGAAATTCATTTTCTTGTTCCAGTGTTGAGTTCCATGTTTTGTACGTCGTGAATAGAAGTTATTGATTCTTTCTCGGAACCCGCTTATCAGGACAAAAGTTTTAGGCGAGATTGTTATGCGGGTAGAAAAGCGAAGAAGTTTGTTTTCGACGAAGCTTGCGTGTGTTTTGTGAAAAATTACCATCTTAGTGCGCCGCAATATCCCCTACCTTCGGCTGGAATGTTTCCATTACTGTGGTAACGGCCCCAGCCACGGTGGTGTAGTGGCTAAGGTACTCGGCTGCCGACCCGCAAGTCGCGGGATCGAATCCCGGCTGCGGCGGCTGCATTTCTGATGGAGGCGGAAATGTTGTAGGCCCATGTACTCAGATTTGGGTGCACGTTAAAGAACCCCAGGTGGTCAAAATTTCCGGGGCCCTCCAGTACGGCTTCTCTCATTATCATATGGTGGTTTTGGGACGTTAAACCTCATATATCAATCAATCAAATCAATGTGATAACGGCACAGTGGTTGTTCAGCTTCAGACTTAGCCGAGATCGCAAGTCTATCGCGTTAGCTTTACACTCTGATTAGAAAGAATTGTTGTTTTTTACAATAAGACGAAGGCTACATAGCCAAGTAATGCGACTCCTGCAGATAATGAATGATGTCCCACACACGCGTCCATGTTTCTTACGTAAAAAAAAAATAAAACTAATTACGGGAAGTTGGAGATTCGCCTTTAGTAAAACCCGGTCCCGTTGTGTGGTCTTGTTCTCACCGCCTTCTCCTTCACCCGCCACTTCTCGAATTTCGTAGTGACCTCAGCCATGTCGGTATAGGAAAGAAACGACCGTGCGTGTGACATTAGTGGTTGTATACTTCTTATAGGACTTCTCGGGGCTCATTTATAAGCAGTCTACCATCGAAACGAACGACGAGAGGGAGCTAAAAGCCAATGGGGAAAAGGAGTGAATTAGGAGACGTGCTTTTAGCATATGAAATACAATATTATCGTAGCTGAACATCAGCAATCACAGGCATTGTTTAAAAAAAAAAACTTGCGATTGAAGAGAGTGTTGACATAAGCACTTTATTTGCGTTAATGCAGTGAGATTACGCAAGGTGGCGTCAAATACAAAGTTCAGCGCCCGATCTAAAGGGTACAGCTGTATCAATCTAATCCAATCCAGTTTAGTGGTGATTTTCTCAAACTATTGGGGCGAGATTTGGGTAAACACGATGCAAAACAGGTTAATGCAATTCTCCGGGCTTAAACGGTTACGTTTCGATCTAATCTACGGAAGGACGTTTTCGTATCTATTTTATTGATAAACCGAGGCCTCCACCCGGTTTATGCCCTTTCTGTGGCTATTCTAACATATTTACCGTCGGGCTATGGCCTCGACTAACCCTGTGTGTCTTAATATCGTTCTTCCCTTTTATCGCTTTCCCGCTCTATGATAAAACGCGTAGAATATAGCTCCCCTGGTGCGTGAGAATCGGGTGCCTACCAAGCCCGATTCTGGCGGATCGCGCCCACGACAAACCCACACATAGAACAATTTTCGGTGCCCGGCACCGCCACGGACGCCTCTTTCACAAGTGCCGTGGTACTCGGCGTCGGTATGACTTACCATTCGTGGTGCTTGTTTCCGGATCGAAGCTCGTGACGCTGGAAGCAAAACGTCGTTTGTCCGCGAAAAGCCCTCCACGCTTTTTAGGGGCGAAGCTCCTTATGGCGTGGCTTGTGCATCCCTCGTCGTACGTAACCGCCAGTGGCACATGCCCGAAATAGCGGTCTTTACGATTTTGACCTCCAAGGTGGTTCCGGTGAGAGATTTCTTCTGTGCGTTGTTGAACAATAAAAGATAGTGCTCAATGCACATGTTAATGGCTGCTAAGAGGGAATGAGAGACAGGAACATTCGGCCTTTAGGTAACGCGCGCGCTGCGATCCCCATTAGCAGCTATCGGCATGTACATTGAGCACGATCTGACAAGAAAGGGTTACTACGTTATACTCGCTGGGTGTAACCTCCTTGGTTTTAGAAAGGTTTAGCGAGCGTTGGGCCGCATAGCCATGAATACAGTGAACTAGTATATACCATGAACTCGAGGTGGTTAAAGGTGGGAAGTAAACCCGAAGCACAAGCCGTAAGAAAGTGTGCATGTGCCACCTCCCGTTTAGTCCTTGAAATGTCCGCTGGATGGTGGTGCTTCTATATGGAGAATATATGACGAAAAGATGCGAGATGGTGGTACTTGGAGTGCTGAATAGATGGACGAACGGACACACAGACAGATGCATGGATGGACGCATGAACGGACGCAGGCGCGGATGCATGGACGAACGCAGTGACGGACGCACGAAAAGACGCACGCACGGACGGGTGGATGGACGCATGGACGGTTACACAGACGTACGCAGGAACAGACGGAAGCAAGAACGAATGGACGGACGAATGCTTCGCCCCACTCCCCATCATTCACTCCGTGGATATGCTGCCATTTTTTTTTCTCAGCCGCGTCCACTGAAGAGAACAGTCCGCGCAGACGCCAGGCCGACTGTGCCTGCCTCGTAAGGCGATTACGAGCGACGAAAGACCAGCGCTTCTATACAGTAGTGCCGCAGCCAGCATTGCAGTGCGTGAGTACTGGGGCTTCAGTTTGAACAATCCGACATAGTCTGCTATGGGCTGTGATTCGACTCGACTACCTCTACTGCCAGAAAGAATTTGGAAGAGTTTGCCACCGATGACGAAGTTCACAGTGAGTACATGGTTTGCTCTATAACTATAAAGATTTCTTGGTGGAAGGCCAAGTCCCGGCAATGAGCGTTATATATGAATACAGCTATCCACTTAAAACTGATCACTTACCCGCTTTGAATGACGTAGAAGAACGCCTCATCTCCCCGTGCTTCACCCACTCATTATCATTCACTTCGTCGATATGAGATTTTTTATTCTTCTAGTTTTTCTTTGCAAACCATTCGTTCATATTTTACAACGCCATATTCATGACGGAGTACGTCAACAGATCCGTGGTGGGCCATGGCATAAAGCACTTACGTGTTAAAAAAAAAAAAACATGTGCAAAACGCGCGCCTGCACTGAAGAAACTTTTGATTCAAGCTGTTGAACTTTACTTGATCGTTTAGTTTTAATAATACCTCGTTTTATTCCTTTCCTAATAACAGATTCTTCTCTGACAATGCACAGGCGTGGAGTGAACTTTCTTATACTGATCGCCAATGAGCACTGGCTGCTGTCCACCAAGTCAACTTGGTATGCTGCCACGTGGAGTACGAGTGTGACCAAAACTACATCTATGGAGCAGCCAGACGCCCGTGCCTCAAGAACGGCCTTGGAGCGAACAAGAACCGCTATGCCTTGGTAGGGAAACCATGATCACTCACCTAATACTGGGTTGTAAATGAAAACAAGGTCGTAATGGATCCTTGATCTACAATGTTGGGCTACTTAATATCTAGCATAGCTCTCCAACGGAGGTTCAGTGGCCATGGTGCTCGGCTACTGATCCGTAGGTCTTGGGTTCAATGCAAACCGTGACAACTGCATTTTGATGGAGGCGAAATCGTTGAAGCTCGTGTACCATCCCCTTTCACTGCGCCTTAACAAGCACCAGATGGTCGAAATTTCCTGAGTCCTACACGACGGCGTTCCTCGCAATCATATCGTGGTTTCTGGACTGAAAACATTTTCATTGGCATATAGCATAACAGGACGTGACTGCGGACGTGAACTGGACAGGGACTGCGCTAGCATAGTCCTATGTGAATTCTTATCGTCCGGGTCATGCAAGTAACCATGGCCTTCATATTAATTGTAAATGTACAACGTATAGCATTTCAAATGCTGAATTGAGTACTCTTGCCATTAAATCATTGAGATTCGTTTCAGTGAGAATCATTGAGATACCGTTTCTGATGCACTTTGTTCGCTAAAAATACTAGTAAAAATTTATTAGCATGTAAATGGAACAGCATGCCCATTCCATTCGTGTTTTCACGCATAAAACCCGCACTGGTAATAGGAACCTACGGAAAATAGGAGAATATATATATTCCTGCATCATTTTGCTGGGAAGCCATTTTGCTTGCATGTGTTTTACTTTTACGCTTTTTCGTGAAGCCAGCTTGCGCATGGCACCCGTCGCTGTAGTTCAGTGGTCATAATGCTCAGGTGCTGGACCAGAGGTGGCCGGACGGAATCCAAAACGCGGCGACTGCTTTCCGATCAAGGCGAAATGCTAGAATGCGCATAGCCAAGAGGTGACCCCTGAAAAATTTTGATTTTCCTTGCATATATGTGCACGTACGTCCGTGTACTCATATTTAGGTACGTGTTAAAGAATCACACTTGGCCGAAATTTTCGGAGCTCTTCACTGTGGCGTACTTCATAATCATATCATGCAGTTGGCACTTAATACCCGAACAATTGATATGCAACTTTGCACACTGTAATTGGCGAACAACCGACGCTCTGAATTTACCTGCAAATTTCTCATTTTCCGGCTGATCATACGTGAGAACATGCAGTATTTTTGTGATTCCGGTGGCCAGAATAGGTTGACTCAGCTGCTCTAGAAGTCAAAGGATTGGAGGCAAAGGAACTAGATCTGTGAACGAGAGATATCAGAGTTGCACGCATCAGAAGTAAGCGCGTTCCTTCTTCGCTCTCACAGCTTCGTGTTGTAATGGCGCCGACGTCCTTCTGAAATATGAATATTAATATGAGATCATGCGTATATTTTCGCAGGGCACCCGGTTCTGAATTGAATGCCTAAAAAGCAGGTATTTTTGTGGGAATGCGAGTCTCTGTTGTAATATTTGCTCTGTGTTGTACAGCTTTCTTTACTGAGCGGCATTAGGAGTCTTCAAACTGTGTTCTTTCTGGCTTGTACCCTTCTTATCTTTCAGTCTGTTCGTGTTGATGTCCCCACTGTTAAAGTTAACCTGCAAGGTAGTTAAAATAAACTGAAACTAAAGGAAAGAAGGAAGATGGGTAGGTCAGACAGAATAAAAGAGGATAGGTTAGGTTAGGCTAGCCTGTATAGGTTCCTCGTTTCTGCTTTTTTAATATTTGAGATTTCACGTTGAAAGGTGGAATACCAAAACTTGAATCACCATCGCTTCTTGTAAAACCGGGCTCAAAGTGTGCAAGTCTTTGGAAAGGCTGCATAGGTTTCATTTTGGCAAGCACCGTCTTTTCCCCAGCAATATTAGGCCCACAACTGTGTCTAGCCTACCATTAGCGCTATGTTGGCCGCCAGCATAAGGCGGCCAGCCTGTTAAAACCAGCCTGCAAGGTAGCTAAAATAAACTGAAACTAAATGAAAGAAGAAAGGTAGGTGGAATTGTTGAAGAGCACGTAAGCTGTTACGTAGGCCACCAAGCCGCTGCCGCTGGTTACGGGCCCGTCCACATATTTTTTTAACCCTTGGTTATTATCACGTCCTTCGTACACATGCTTTTTAACACACTCTCGCCTATACTGTGCCGAGGTTCACTTCGCGGAGCTGAAGGCTAGCGGGCCGCTGGATGGTGATGAAGTGTTCCAGCAGCATAGTCCTCTCGTCGGCTGAGTGTTCCTGCGGGTCGGGCTATAAATCGGAGGGTCTCAGCACAAGAGCTTGCCAGAGCAGTGATCGCTGGAGCGGGCAAGCCCCAAACTGCACTCCTAAGTGTGACACCTTGCGTCCGTACCGCTATTAAAAGATGGTAAATTTGTCTTCGTACCAGCCTAATGCTGCGACCAGCGGCGTTAAAGAAACTATAGAAAGTGTAATGCTCTACAGGCTATAACACATTTGGAATTTTACCTGGAATAGTACTTCGTGCACCCAGATAGGTGCTATGGCAAGCTTGCAGCGTGGGTGATCCCCCGCAGATAACGTGATCGACTTAGCAGCGTTTGTTCGTTATCAGAAACGCCTGAAACATCTCGCAACATCGTTATTCCTCGACATGAAAGGTGCCTGCCACATTGTACCGCATGGCGTAGTTGTAGAAGTGCTAACTAAAGTCGGAATTGGTAGCTGAAGGTTGGCGCGCCTATGCGGTCAGCTAAGAGTCAAAAGGTTTTTTTTAGTGTGACCGAAGTGGTGCCGCATGGAACACTAGCAGAGTGACTTCACGTGGTGTTTTGTGCCCGTAAATATTGAACCTGGTGCACAGTTGTCTTATAAAATACCTGCCCAAGACAGTATAATATCTTTACAGTACGCAGATGACATCTGCCTCTGGACCTCTTCTGTGAACCGCTTGCAAGTTTGAGTCAAGATGCAGAAGACAGCCACGGTGACCAAATTTTGTTCGAAAGAGCTAAGTTTACAATTGTGGCGACAGATAAGTGTTGCCTTGCTGCATTTACACGCAAGACAATGCGGCCAGGCCCTACGAACATCGCCACATCAACATCGCCCCTTCAAGTGTCTCTCTCCACCAAGGCCGCACCGAAATTGAAGTAGCAGAAAATTTCTGCACGAAAGCTGTCGGTCAGGCATCCGCGTGCACCACGAGTCAACTAGAAAACGCTCCAGTCTCCAGAGATTCAAGAATGAACACCTTTTTCACTCTAAAAGAACTCTAAGCGGCCTTGACGGCATGCAAACGGTCTTCATCGCTTGGTCCGGATGGGATCACGTACATGGCTCTTTGCAATCTCGGTGAAGCAGCTTGAAGGGCCCTTCTATCCGTGTACAACGGCTCGTGGAGTAGCGGATTTGTCCCGCATTCGTGGAAATCCAGCCGCCTCGTCTCTGTGCTTAAACCAGGTAAATCTTATCTGGACCTGACCTCTTATTGCTCCATCGCGCTTACCAGCTGTGTCGGGAAAGTGATGAAGAGGATGATTTAGACTCGCCTAGAGTGGTACCTGAGGCACCACACCATGCTATGACGGGCCTTCGGCGTGTGCGGTCCCAAATTGATAACGTTATTGACCAATTGATAGCGTTATTGATAATGTTCTTAGCCCCACATTTTCAGTATAACGCTCCTAGGCCTGGTTGACACACTTCCAAAATATGTCAATCTACCAATATATGCAGATGACATCTGCATCTGGGCGTCAGGCGTAACACGCCTTCATTTGCATGCCCAGCTTAAGTGAGCGGCTACAATAGCGACTAAGTACTTGGAAGAACGGGGACTGGAGCTGTCATCAGAGAAGTGCTCAATTATAGCATTCACGCATAAGGCGATGAGTCCATGTGTTATTTAAATCAACGGACACACGATCAACTACGTGAATAACCACCGGTTCCTCGGAGCCATAGTTGATCGCGACCTCTCCTGGAGCTCTCACATCGCCCACATGAAAACGACTCACCATGATCACCCACATGCTAAAGTTTCTTGCTGGAAAAACGTGGGGTGCATCGGTACGAGCAATGCTTCAACTCTACACTGTTCTGTTCCTCGGGTATACGCGCTACAGCTTACCCGTGCTTTGCGGGATCCGAAGAACAAACTTGCGTGTCCTCCAGTTGATCCAAGTCCAAGCACTGCGAATATGCCTTTGTCTCCCGAGATGCGCGTCTACAGCAGTGACAGTCATCATTGCGCGTGATTATCCAGTCAACACATACATCCGCGTAGACGCTTTGAGAATGCACCTAAGACATTTCACTCGGCTTCCATCACATCACCTCACCTCACTTCGAACTTCTAGGCCCCACTCAGCGTTCAGCGCAACTGCAGCTCAGTATCGCGCAGTGCTTCCAATGCACTTCATGAATGAGGCATGGCCACCATTACTATTGTGGTGCCTACACCCACTCAAAGCCAAGTCTGAGAACTGGCTAACCTCCCTGTCCTTCCTCATTTATTCTTCCTGCTCCTTCTGACAATTCCTGGCATCCAAAATAAGCAAACGTTGTCGCATCTAGGCCTGAAACAGGCCACATTACTCTTCCTACAAAAGAAGCGCAACGGGCGCCTTCAAATTTACGCGGCTGGCCCTGTGTCTTCAGTAAGCTCAGCAGAGGCGGTGGTTATTCCCGTGAGGCACATCACAATTAAATTCATGACATCGCATTTGACGTCGTTGACAGCTGCAGAACTCGCCGCCATACGTGCAGCTCTGAAGTTTATAGGTGCAGAATTCTCGGGACTTGGTCTATCTTCACGTACTGGAAGGCAGCTCTTCAATGTCTTATGTCACCCTTCCGCCATGAACCTAATGAACAGTTAATAGCTGAAATAAGGCTTCTTCATCATCAAGCAATCTGGAAACAGCACAGCATAGTGTATCAGTGGCTACCAGGCGATTGCGGTATATATGGCAATGACCGCGCTGATGAGGCGGCTAGATCTGCACACGACGGTACCCAATACACAGCCATCCCGTTCTCAAGAACCGACGCAGCTACAAGACTTCGTTCGCTTGCACGTGATCTCACACTGGTACAGTGGAACTCGACAGAGTTCACAAACGTGCGCATGCATAACTTGGATCCCGATCTGCAGCTTCGTCTTCCCTCAGGGATATCTCGAGCTGAGGAGACCCTTCTATGCCGCCGGTGGCTTAGAGTGGCCTTCACAAACGCATACTCCTATCTCATTGAAATGGCCAGCTCTTCTAAGGGCGCTTACTGCAGCTGCGAAGAAACCACCGCGCACCTTCTATGTTAGTGCACCCCTTTCAACGCGCCAAGACTAGAACTGACTGCAGCTCTGGATAGACTAGATGATCTGCCTTTGTCGGAACAAAGGATTTTGGGTCATTAGTCAAGCCCACCCTCAGCCAAGGAGGCTGGAAGCCTTACTACGCTTTTTGAAGACAACTGGCCTCAAATACAGACTTTAGCGTCTTATAGTATTTGATGTTGCCTTTCCTCTGTCGCATTTGTTTTGTAATTTCTCTCACTCTCTCTTTGCAGCAATTCTTTTTGTCATCTTTTATTCACCTCGCCCCTCTCCCCAGCACAGGGTAGCCAGCCGGTCTAATAACTGGCTGACCTCCCTGTCCTTTTGCTCAAACTTTCCTCCTCCTCCTACCATTCAGATAGTACAAACTATCTATAATTTTACTTTCATGATGTTTCTACAGTCCACTGCTATTGTTTTCACCTCATCTTCGCTTTGTCTTAAGATAGTTCTTCATGAAGTACAGATTCTTCTTTTGTTCTGTCTTTCAAGAAGCCTTTTGCGTAGTTGCGTATATTCCTCTTTATTTTCTACTCCGATTCCATTATTCTAGTCTTATATTTGCGTTCTTCCCCTTTAGCGCTGCTTTATTCTTGCCTCTTCGTTTTCACTTTCTTATATTTGTTTTTCTGATGATTGTTTGTAAAGTATTGTGGTTTTATATAGTTTTATTCTTTCTGCCCCAGAACTGAGACCGAAAGGTTTGAATGGTTGTTCCTGGGCTCATTAAATAAATGATTGATCGATTGATTCCGTTCAGAAGTTTCTTTCAGTGCCTTCCATGTTTATCTAAAAAAATTCGATCATCTCTGTAGAATTGGATGAACAATTTTCATATTCAGCGTTACAGCCGGCGTGGATGTAGTTAAAGTTATTTTGAAAAAAAAATCTTTATTAAGTACTTATGCATGCACTTTTCGACGAGCCCACACATTTTCCCTAAACGCGTTGATGCATTTTTAAGCTGATGCGTGAAGCATGCAATTGATATAGTGAAATTAGTCGTTAGCTCTGTTACATATGGCAAAGGGGCTTTGCTTTCAAGGGAGTGGCTGTAACTCCTTTCACACTTGCTGTTTCGATCAACGTTCTTTTGCTCTCTGTAGTTAGCTTCTCCCGCATGGATACCACCGGATCATGGTAAGAAATTGGGGGACATGCACCTGATTGAGGAAGATGCCACCAGATGCCCCTACAGAGGCTAAAGTTTCGCCCGCGCTGCTTCCACCTGTGGTGAGGCGGACTCGTCGGGGCACCGCATCTTCACCTGCATGGCATCCTCGCAGACTATGCTCTGCCAGCAAGCGCCGTGACGCCTGGTCTACTACGTAAAGTAGTGATTTCTCATAGAAACATTAGGGCACTTTTTCCCTTTGACTGTCTGTCTGCAGACCCACAAAAAATGTCCGGACTAGGGGAGAGCTTTCGGCGTGGCAGCGGTCAGCGTGGTCACCGAAAAGATAAAGGCGGTGGCGAGCGTATGGGCCTGGACAGATCGAGTTCGATAAAAGTCGAGGCGCAAATTAAAAAAAGTCTAAATAAAACACTGCAGCCGCTGATAGCCCTCGAAAGCAAGAAGCCTGGGACCTGCAAAGACGAGGCGCGCAATGTAAAAAAAAAAAGAAAAAGAAAACTTGAACATTATGACAAGGAGCGCTATAAAGGCGCCTGGGTTCGTGCTCTAGCGAAAGATCTAGTAGCGGGTAGACGCTCACTAAAGGGGCGCTGGGTCTAGAAAAAGGGCAAGGACGACGCAATTATATCGATATGGTTTGTTGCAACGGGACACTCGCGAGCGACAATGACACCATCGGACTTTTTTTTCCCTATTATTAGACATTTTTTTGCATTTCGACAAACGAATGTAAAAGGCTTTAGAGAAGAGTGTATTCGGTGCATTCCTCGGCTGAGTGACGACAAGAAGAAGCTATTGGAAGGGAAAATAACTGAAAGTGAAGTCGAACGCGCGATTGGTCATTTGAACTCCGGAAAATCACTTGGACCCGACGGCCTTACCGCAGCGTGGTATAAGGCATTCAGGAGAAAACTGTCCCCTTTGTTGGCAGGCCTGTTCAACGTGGAGTACGAACGGAAAACTCTGCCACCTTTGTTTTTTTTTTTTTGCAAAGTGCATACAATATTCATTACCATAAAGGATGTAAAAAAAAACTCAAATTGGTGACATCCTATAGGCTCCTATCGCTGACCAATGTCAGTAACAAGATTTTTATCAAAGTTATGGTGGCGAGGCTTCAAGGTGTCATCAAAGAAGTAGTGGTAGAACACCAAACGGGTCGGATGAAAGGCAGAACTATTAGCACTAACAGTCACAGGATGTGATGCAGGCTGGTGTTGTGACGAAGCGTTACTTGGCATTGCTGTGCTCCAGCTGGACCTGGAGAAAGCATTTGATTGTGTTGTGCATGATATTCTGCGCGTCATGTTAGGTCATGTAATGTTAGTTCTAGGCAGAGAGTGGCCTTGGCGTACCAGAACTGCAAAACACGCTTAATTGTTAATAAGTCTTTGGGGGCCCCCACTCACGTAATGCGTTCTGTGCGTCAAGGCTGCCCCCTCAATCCACTTTTGTTTTGTGTTTGTATTGAAGTGATGCGTCTGGCAATCAGTAAAAACGACAAAACACGTGGTTTCAGCTTGGTGGCAGGAGAAGTCGAGTTCCTGGCATATGCAGATGACACTGCGGTGTGTTGTACTAACAAAAAAAAAAGTGTTGAGGTGCTTGACAGAAACACCGACTAGGTACCTTGGTGTTCCCCTTGAAAGTTACAAAGGCAGCGAGGAGTATGAGTCACAACAAACAAGAGAAACGAAAGAAAAGGCAGACAGGTGGAAAGGCACGAACCTGTCTGTTTTTGCTAGAGCCAATGTGTCCAATATGTTTTGTATCACGAAGCGGTGGTATGTGATGCAGATGCTGCATTGTTCGAGGATCAACGTGCAAAGGTTTCAAAGTGTCTTCGCGGTCTTTATATGGGAGTGTGGTGATTTGGGCTAGTTGGTATGACATGACGATAGTTATAGCGTGAGAACAGAGCGACGAAGCGCTTGTCTCCTTCTTGTCCCTTTGTCGTCGTTCTGTTTTGGCGCTATAACTATCTTATTTATATGGGGCTCAGAATGGGAAAGATGCAGCCGGACCAATATGTCCAGCTGCGAAAAGGACGGATGCCTTGGTTAAGCAGACCTATTTGCGAAACAGGTGGTAAATATATTCTTGTTCTTCCATGACGTCAGTGATGCGTTTCTGCGTACGGTATGCCAACTCAGGTTAAGTAATACCTTACCAGATGTCGTCATAACCCCTGATAATAGCACGCCGCGGCTATCTTAAGGAAGGTATAGATAGCGTACGTTTCTTACTTGTTCGCTTTTCCTTTGAGAACTGTACAGAGGTTAATGTGACGTTGTTTTTCCAGTGCCATTGTACAGGACCATATACAGTGGAAGACCGGGAGAAAATGTACTGAAGCTGGTGAAAAACATGCAGGTACTTAAACGGGTGAAAACATATTTCTTTGAATTACGCGCCGTAAAGCTATTAATAAAGACATTCACAGAAGAACGGTGCTGTTATACACCATGGGGTTAACATGGCCTGATTTTCAAGAAGCCCGAAACAACAGATCATGTTTTTCTTCACTCATGGGAAGGGATGATCTTTTGGACGCCTTGCAAAGAACGTTAAGGAAGGATTTCCCACTGGATCCACGCGGGATAATGTATCTGGCTGTGGAATCGTATTTGACCTTGTGTATTGACCGGCCTCCACTGTATAGACCTTTGCATCAGGCGAGGAGGCCCGATCCTGCAACCAACGCATTCCTCCTCTCTGGCATGCGGTCAACGGCTTGGGGTCTTTTCTTGATGCTGGTATGTATGGCGTTATCAAGTGATTTGCCGTGTATTAAGCCAAGCTGCAGATTTTGTTTTTCTTCATTGCTATGGTGGACAAGAATTGGTCATCAGGTAACCACTGGGCTGTTTTTGGGTGCAGTAACAACGACAGGAAAAGGAAACTCTTGTTGGAAGAAATATGCCATATGCATCACCAGAAGCGGAGCTTTTGTGGCTAATGACTGTTCAAGTTGCATTATTTTTCTGTTGACGAGGAGCAGCGTCTCCTGTGCTTGCAAGCGTAAACAGGAAAAACTTTGTACCTCTCGGGGGTACTCCTTATTAACACAGCTCTTCTTCTCAGGCGAGCGGACAGCAACGACTTCGACACCGATGTTCAAGCTCGGCTATCAACGGAAAGTACGCAGCCTACAGCTATTCAAACGATGACAATACTTCCTTGATAAACAGCCCCCCGTAACATTTCTCTCTATCGCATGTCAATGTATCACGGCACCGAAAGTCACTCAAATTGCGATTAAAAAATAAGTATGGAAAGGGGACGTGCAGGCACGGCAGCGTCGTTCGATGTAGGAGCTGTATTCAAGTGCACACCTGTAAAAACAGACGAGCGGGTAAGATACGGTCACTCCTTCAGAATCGAGAACAATTTATTCAATGGCTAGTGTGCAGTTAACAAAATCCGTCATTGCCACGAAATAAAGACTAACCCCTACACTCCAACGAACGGCTTCGGGCAAGAGCGGTAGCCGATGCATAGAGTAAAAAAATCTCAGCAAAGTGGATGACTACAGCTCCAGAAAGATATTCACTATGCGATCGAAGTGATGTTGCTTGTTCTATTTATTTATTTATTTATTTTCTTACATACTGTCGGCCTTCCGTGAAGCCCTAAAAATAAGTGGGGCATAAATAAGTAACACAACGCAATCTAGGAAGAAAGAAGATAAAAAAGGAAGTACATGAAGTTATATATCGTGAAATAGTGACATTGGAAAATATGCATAAACAACAAGATGAAACCAACTGTGTGGAAGTAAGCGCTCACAAAGCCCAAATCACCCATATTACAATAACCAACACAGCATAGAGCCTACACAAGCACTGATTCCATACTCGCATAGCACACACAAACACACAAAAAAGTTTCAGTATTCATTCAAACATCGCAACGCAAGGAAACACATGACGTCCCATTACGCCCACCAAGCGCCGTAGCGCCTACGGAGCCACATCTTTTATCGCATGCATAAAAGAATCAATGTTGTGCAGTGCTACCACATCAGAAGGTAAGGCGTTCCATTCGACGATTATCCGTGGAAAGAAATAGTACAGAAAAGAGTACGTGCTGCGCTTCAGCTCGGCCACATTTTTTGTGTGATAAGACCGAGTTAAGTGGCTAATGACGGGTACTACGAGTCGAGATTGTTGAACCCGTAACATTTTGCAATAAAATAAATAAAAAAAGCTTCAGCCTATGGTGATAGCGCCTTGTTTCAAGATACTCTTGTCCTGCTTTCTGTAGTAGGTGTGACGGGGATGTTTTCCAACTATAACTCTTGTAAATGAAATTGGCAGATTTCATTTGAACACCCTCCAGTTTATAAAAAAGAAAGACCTGAAAATACTGTGCATTCTTCCAGCCAGTGCTTCGAATAGCCACGCTTCAAATATACTCCATCAACAGAGGCGGAATAGTTCGCTGCACTTTATTATAAAATAATATGCACTCAACGACTTGTCAGAACGTCTAAAATACTCATTTTCTAAAGAACCGCTTCCGTCGAAACTCACCGCGTAAAAACTAGAAAGGAACAATAAAACCACAGCCACCCGCTTACCTTCTATGCAGAAAGCAAACTTTCAGCATGCCAGATGAGTTGCCAGACCAGGAAAGGGCCTCCCGCAAGCAAGATGGCAACGCCCACGAAAAACAAAAGTATCTGTAAGACGTGCACTAATGGCTGGATACCACAACGACACAGATGCTAAGCCAGAATGAACCTACTCCAGGCAAAGCATGCTTAAATTGAGATGACGAGATTGCAGGAGTGCACGTCAGAATGGCTTACGAGGTTAGAACCACTGGCAGCCTTGAATAAATTTTAAGTAGACAATGCCAGTCCATGTGGGACTGATGGCATGTCTTTTCTCTGTGTGTGTGTGTGTGTGTGTGTGTGTATTTGAGAAAATGTGTTTGTATGCTTTGTAACATGTGTTCGTGTACATTGTAAGAGACCGGCCATAAATAAAAAAAAAGTGGCTGTAGCCGAATAGGTAAGGTAGTCGACTCGAAGCTGGAAAGTCGCTGGTTCAAATCCCGGTAGAAGTAGCGGTAAAGAAACAAGGCGAAGTGCTGAAGGGCGCTAATACGCCATAGTTCATTGTTTATTTTTATAGTTGACCTGCAGTATAAAGAGCAGAACAAGTTCTAAACACTGCATCCGGTGTCGTGGCGTTAGCCGGTTATGACGTTCAATTGATAACCGAAACATTGATAGTTCGAATTAAAGAGCGGCAGATGCCGGAATATCAGTAACTCATCCAGGTACACCAGGGCCAAAACTGAAATGCACGTAGTGTCCCATACTGGAAGTATAACACTGAAGGCCGCACTGCAGGTTGGACCTATAGGCCTCAAAACACGACTATCCATTAAGAAAATGCTTGCATTCTTCATTTTAAAAAGTAATTTTTTTTTCGAAAATGGGGGCCACGATCTATAGAAGCTGTGGACTCTGAGGCTCGGGGCACCCATAAACAGCCATGTGGCTTCGTCACCTCGTTTTCGGGTGACTCCTAATATTGGTGCCCCACCACGGTTGTCTAGTGGCTTCGGTATTCTGCTGTTGACCCGCACGTTGCAAGATTGAATCCCAACTGTGACAGCTGCATTTTCGATGGAGGCGAAAATGCTGTAGACTCCTCGTGTGCTCAGATTTAGGTACACGTTAAAGAACCCCAGGTGGTCGGAATTTCCAGAGCCCTCCACTACGGCTTCTCTCATGAGCATATGGTGGTTTTGGAACGTTAAACACCACATATCAATCTATAAATCAACCGATCAGCAAGGTAAGTCAATAGCTTCTGGAATACTCGTAATTTGCGATTTCAGAAGATGCGGGAGCATTTTATTTATATCGATTCTTGGGGCTTTCCCGATAAGAAAGGTAAGTCTATATATAACTCCTTTAAAGGAGCCCTGAAACACTTTTTTAGGTAAGCATGGTGTTAATTCACTAGGAAAGCGCATCACCTCACAAATTGAACGCCTCAAAGATTTTAAGAATTTGTCCAGTACGAGCGGAGTTACGAAAACTTGTCACACGCTGCAATCACAATCCCTCTTCTCTTGTCCCGACGAAAGCGCTGGAAGCTGAGCAGGGAGGCATGGGAGGAGCAAACAAAAAACGTCCCTCGCGCCTCGTGACCTTTAGCATTTTTCTTCTATTTTTTTTTAATACGTGGCCTTTTCAAAGTGATCGCGTGTGCACGCGTGGACAAGGGACGGCCTCTCACGGCGACCTCTGTAACCGAGCGCGCCATGTTCAAATCAGCCAATGACTGATAGATGGGCTAACTGGGCTTGATTCCGTGATTTGTCGAGAAAAAAGAAAGTTATTTTTAGCTGAATTTGATAATTTATTGTGAATTCCAGGCCGCGTGCGGCGCTACATTATATGGCTCGCGTGTTGTCGGAAGCCTCTACTAGGGATCGGCAGCGTTTTCTGACCATGCCTAAAAAGTGTTGCATGGTCAATTTATAGCTCCTTATTTTTTACCACCAAACATTTTCGATCAGAAATTTAGGGTGAGAGAAGTGGTGAAAATTTAAAATTGAAACGTTGTAACACTCGTGGGGCACTTTCAGCAATCTTACAGACGCAGGCTTTCAATATCTTCTATATTTAATTTTTTTTTCAAAAGGCCCACGCATTTTAATAAAGTCAATTACCTGCGAATTTCGGAAACGCCGAGTATTTTCTATACGAATACACTTTGAAAATTTTGTGTTCTTTCATTTTTTGCTCTAGAAACTTCGAATACGTGAAAAAAAAAAAAGGCTTTGGGTGCATTTTTTCAGAAATTGCGATCTGTGGTCTAACGTCTGCACAATATTGCGGTCTATAAAGCTTCTTGCAATGGACGACCCACGTTCACAACGATGCTGACGAAAATAAAAATAAAGAACTGATTGTGTCATGTTGATAGCAAGGGCTGTGTTATCAGTCGTTCTCTATAACTATGGGAGCATTACGAGTGAAGAGTGCCCCCTGAAGAGTTGGCTTCACTGCAGCCAATGTCAAAAACCACGCGGAAAAGTTCACGCCCTTATCACCTACGATAAAACCCAAATTTGTCTGACGTCACACATCCGGTGCACCATCGCACAGAAAGTTGGCTTCCCAACAGCACAGACCGTGGGAAAATTTTTTGGCTGGAAGTGACACATTTGAGACGGACCGCACGCATAGTTATTCTTTCGCTGCAATGTGTGACGTCAGACAAAAGTTAAGCCTTATCATAGGTGATAAGGGCGTCAACTTTTTCGAGTACTGTTCGACATTTGCTGTGCTGAAGCCTACTCTTCAGGAGAACCCTTCACTCGAGATGCTTCCATTGAAATACACACTAATCATCATTTTGGCGTATGAAAACGGTAATCCTTAATAAATGCGTAGGGAGGGGCACTTGAATAAAGTAACTGTGCAAAGCATTAGAAACATTGCTAACGTTTGGTTCACGAGGATGCGAGTTGTTATTTTACTTAATAATTTTGCGGTTTACAGAGTCCACCATTGACACAGCTTTAAGGTACTTTTTATGAGGTTGTGTATAAAAAGGGCGTGGTGCCATCAAAAATCACGACTGTATAAAGCTCGTTGGGGGTTTTATTACCGTTCCGATGCCGTATTGCGAAGAAAATAATTTTTTTTTTTCAAAACTACAAATCTTTAGTTTCATGATTCGTTGGGAATCATGAAACTGGCCATTTCCAACCGCTAAATGTATACCTCTGTCTTCATGAAGGCCAGAAAGCTGCGTGCGTCAAAGTTCGGGCACGCAATTGTACAATTTAATAATGATCGGGCTGCATAACGTACAGACCAGTGTTTAAACAACTTTACCCAGCCATTGAGTAGCCGTGTCGGTAAGGTGCTTGCTTCAAAACTGAGATGTCGCTGGTTCAAATCCCGGTGCCAGTAGCGGTGAAAAAACAAGGCGACGTAGTTAAGAGGGCCTTTGCGCCGATTTTTTAAAATTTTTTAATAAGACTTGAAGTTCAGTGAGCAAACCAAGTACTAAACACTTCATGCGCTGCCATGGCGGTAGTCGAGCGCATGTGGTGTTCAGTTCATACCCAAGAGGTTGATGGTTCGAAAAAATGTTGGGTTACTACAGCCTTTGGAAAACTCGTAATTTTCGGTTTGAGAAGATGTGCGAACATTTTATTTATATCGATTCCCAGGGCTATCTCGTTTACAAATGTAAAATTACATCCAATACTTCGAAAACTCGTTATTTTGTGTCGGCAAACATTTTCAATCAGAAAATCAAGGTAGTAAAAGTGGCAAAAATTTGAATTAGAACAATAGAAACAATCATATACACATGCCGAAAACCACTCGAAAACGTTTAGGCCCTTATCACCTATGATAAGGCCGTACATTTGTCTGAAATCACACATTCGGCACCTCATCGCACAGAAAGTTGGCTTCCCAACAGCACAGACCGTGGGAAATATTTTTTGGCCAGAAATGGCACATTTGAGACGGACCGCATGCATGCTTAGTCCTTAGCTGCAGTGCGTGACGTCAGACAAAAGTTAGAGCTTATCATAGGTGATAAGGGCCCCAACTTTTCCGAGTGGTTTTGTACGGTTGCTGCAGTGAAGCCCCATCTTCAGAATAACGCTTCGCTTGCGCTGCAGCTATTGTAATACATAACAGCCGATAAAGCAGCCCTCGCTATTAACATAACACAATAGTTTTTATTTTTATTTCGTGAGCAGCGCTATGAATGTGGGTCATTAATAGCAGGAAACCTTATAGACCACAATAATGTGTATCAGTCAGACAACAGATACATAGGTTTCAGAAAAAAAATATTTCTTTGAATTTCAGCATCGCAATGGTAAGAAAACCCATAGCGAGCTGTTTATGGTTCCAAATTTGATGGCACCACCTCTTTTTTGTGTACAGCCTCATAGAAACTGCCTCACAGATGTGCTACTTGCAGACCCTGTAAGCCGCAAAATTAGTGAGTAAAATGACAACTTGCGTCTTAGCGATCCTAACATTAGGGACGTTTCTAATGCTTTGCACAGTTACTTTATGCAAGCGCTCCGCTCTGCGCATTTTTTATAAGGATTACCGTTTTCATACGCCAACGTTATAATTTGTTTTGTATTTCAAAGAGAAAATCCCAAATGAAGGTTTTTCTGAAGAGTTGGCTTCACCACAGTAATTGTCAAAAACCACTCGAAAACGTTTAGGCCCTTATCGCCTATGATAAGGCCCAACTTTTCCGAGTGGTTTTGTACGGTTGCTGCAGTGAAGCCCCATCTTCAGAATAACGCTTCGCTTGCGCTGCAGCTATTGTAATACATAACAGCCGATAAAGCAGCCCTCGCTATTAACATAACACAATAGTTTTTATTTTTATTTCGTGAGCAGCGCTATGAATGTGGGTCATTAATAGCAGGAAACCTTATAGACCACAATAATGTGTATCAGTCAGACAACAGATACATAGGTTTCAGAAAAAAAATATTTCTTTGAATTTCAGCATCGCAATGGTAAGAAAACCCATAGCGAGCTGTTTATGGTTCCAAATTTGATGGCACCACCTCTTTTTTGTGTACAGCCTCATAGAAACTGCCTCACAGATGTGCTACTTGCAGACCCTGTAAGCCGCAAAATTAGTGAGTAAAATGACAACTTGCGTCTTAGCGATCCTAACATTAGGGACGTTTCTAATGCTTTGCACAGTTACTTTATGCAAGCGCTCCGCTCTGCGCATTTTTTATAAGGATTACCGTTTTCATACGCCAACGTTATAATTTGTTTTGTATTTCAAAGAGAAAATCCCAAATGAAGGTTTTTCTGAAGAGTTGGCTTCACCACAGTAATTGTCAAAAACCACTCGAAAACGTTTAGGCCCTTATCGCCTATGATAAGGCCCAACTTTTGTCTGACGTCACACATTCGGCGCATCATCGCACAGAAAGTTGGCTTCCCAACAGCACAGACCATGGGAAAATATTTTTGGCTGGAAATGGCACATTTGAGGCTCACAGCACGCATAGTTAGTCCTTAGCTGCAGCGTGTGACGTCAGACAAAAGTTTGAGCTTATCATAGGTGATAAGGGCCCCAACTTTTCCGAGTGGTTTTTGACATTTGCTGCGGTGAAGCCAACTCTTCAAGGAAACCCTTCGCTTGGTGTGCACCTATTGTAAAACATAACAGCCGATAAATCACCCCTTGCTATAAAACTTAACACAATTAGTTTTTATTTTTATTTCGTGAGCAACGTTATGAATGTGGGTCACTGGTAGCACGAAGCCTCATAGACCGCAATAATGTGTATCAGTCAGACGACAGATACAGAGCCATCAGAAAAAAATATTTCTTTGCATTTCAGCATAGCAATGGCAAGAAAATCCATAAAGAGCTTTTTATAGTGCCGAATTTGATGGCACCACCTCTTTTTTAATGCAGAGCCTCATATAAACTGCCTCACGGGTGTTCTAATTGCAGACCCTGTAAACCGCAAAATTAGTAAGTAAAAGAACAACTTGCATCTTAGCGAACCTAAGGTTAGGGACGTTACTAATACTTTGCACAGTTACTTTATTCAAGCACCCCGCTCTGCGCATTTTTATAAAGATTATCGTTTTCAAACGCCAACGTTGTTATTTGTTTTGTATATCAAAAGGAACATATCGTGTGAAGGTATCCCTGAAGAGTTGGGTTCAGCGTAGTAATTGTCAAAAACCACTCGAAAAAGTTTAGGCCCTTATCACCTATGATAAGGCCCAACTTTTGTCTGACGTCATACAATCGGCGTATCATCGCACAGAAAGTTGGCTTCCCAACAGCACAGACCGTGGGAAAATGTTTTTGGTTGGAAATGGCACATTTGAGGCTGACAGCACGCATAGTTAGTCCTAAGCTGTAGTGTGTGACGTCAGACAAAAGTTAGAGCTTATCATAGGTGATAAGGGCCCCAACTTTTCCGAGCAGTTTTTGACGTTTGCTGTGGTGAAGCCAACTCTTCAGGGAAACCCTTCGCTTGGTTTGCACCTATTGTAATACATAACAGCCGATATAGCACCCCTTGCTATTAACATAACACAATTAGTTTTCATTTTTATTTCGTGAGCAACGTTATGAATGTGGGTCATTGGTAGCAGGAAGCCTTATAGTCCGCAATAATGTGCATCTTGTCGTACAACAGATACATAGTCTTGAGAAAAAATATTTATTTGTCATTCAGCATCGTAATGGTATGAAAACCCATAACGAGCTTTTTATAGTGCCGAATTTGATGGCACCACCTCTTTTTTAATGCAGAGCCTCATATGAACTGCCTCACGGATGTTCTAATTGCAGACCCTGTAAACCGCAAAATTAGTAAGTAAAAAAACAACTTGCGTCTTAGCGAACCTAAGGTTAGGGATGTTGCTAATACTTTGCACAGTTACTTTATTCAAGCGCCCCGCTCTGCGCATTTTTATAAAGATTATCATTTTCAAACGCGAACGTTGTGATTTGCTTTGTATTTCAAAAGGAACATATCGTGTGAAGGTATTCCTGAAGAGGTGGCTTCAGCGTAGTAATTGTCAAAAACCACTCGAAAACGTTTAGGCCCTTATCACCTTTGATAAGGCCCAACTTTTGTCTGACGTCATACAATCGGCGTATCATCGCACAGAAAGTTGGCTTCCCAACAGCACAGACCGTGGGAAAATTTTTTTGGTTGGAAATGGCACATTTGAGGCTGACAGCACGCATAGTTAGTCCTAAGCTGTAGTGTGTGACGTCAGACAAAAGTTAGAGCTTATCATAGGTGATAAGGGCCCCAACTTTTCCGAGCGGTTTTTGGCACTTGCTGTGGTAAAGCCAACACTTCAGGGGAACCCTTCGCTTGGCTTGCACCTACTGGAATACATAACAGACGATAAAGCAGCCCTTGCTATTAACATAACACAATCAGTTTTTATTTTTATTTCGTGAGCAACGTTATGAATTTTGGTCATTGGTAGCAGGAAGCCTCATACACCGTTATAATGTGTATCAGTCAGACGACAGATACATAGCCACCAGAAAAAAATATTTCTTTGCATTTCAGCATCGTAATGGTAAGAAAAGCCATAACAAGCTTTTTATGGTCCCTAATTTGATGGCACCACCTCGTTTTTAAGGGAGAGCCTTATAGAAACTGCCTCACAGATGTGCTAATTGCAGACCCTGTAAGCCGCAAAATTAGTAAGTAAAAGGACAACTTGCGTCTTAGCGATCCTAACGTTAGGAACGTTTCTAATGCTTTGCACAGTTACTTTATGCAAGCACCCCGCTCTGCGCATTTTTTATAAGGATTACCGTTTTCATACGCCAACGTTATAATTTGTTTTGTATTTCAAAGGGAGAATTCCGAGTGAAGGTTTTTCTGAAGAGTTGGCTTCACTACAGTAATGGTGAAAAACCACTCGAAAAAGTTTAGGCTCTTATCACCTATGATAAGGCCCAACTTTCGTCTGACGTCACACATTCGGCGCATCATCGCACAGAAAGTTGGCTTCCCAACAGCACAGACCGTGGGAAAATTTTTTGGGTTGGAAATGGCACATTTGAGGCTGACAGCACGCATAGTTAGTCCTAAGCTGTAGTGTGTGACGTCAGACAAAAGTTAGAGCTTATCATAGGTGATAAGGGCCCCAACTTTTCCGAGTGGATTTTGACAATTGCTGCGGTGAAGCCAACTCTTCAGGGGAACCCTTCGCTTGGTTTGCACCTATTGTAAAACATAACAGCCGATAAAGCACCCCTTCCTATTAACATAACACAATTAGTTTTCAATTTTATTTCGTGAGCAACGTTATGAATGTGGGTCATTGGTAGCAGGAAGCCTTATAGTCCGCAATAATGTGCATCTAGTCATACAACAGATACATAGTCTTGAAAAAAAATATTTATTTGTCATTCAGCATCCTAATGGTATGAAAACCCATAACGAGCTTTTTATAGTGCCGAATTAAGATGGCACCACCTCTTTTTTAATGCAGAGCCTCATATGAACTGCCTCACGGATGTTCTAATTGCAGACCCTGTAAACCGCAAAATTAGTAAGTAAAAGAACAAATTGCGTCTTAGCGAACCTAAGGTTATGGACGTTACTAATACTTTGCACAGTTACTTTATTCAAGCGCCCCGCTCTGCGCATTTTTATAAAGATTATCGTTTTCAAACGCCAACGTTGTGATTTGTTTTGTATATCAAAAGGAACATATCGTGTGAAGGTATCCCTGAAGAGTTGGCTTCAGCGTAGTAATTGTCAAAAACCACTCGAAAAAGTTTAGGCCCTTATCACCTATGATAAGGCCCAACTTTTGTCTGACGTCATACATTCGGCGTATCATCACACAGAAAGTTGGCTTCCCAACAGCACAGACCGTGGGAAAATTTTTTTGGTTGGAAATGGCACATTTGAGGCTGACAGCACGCATAGTTAGTCCTAAGCTGTAGTGTGTGACGTCAGACAAAAGTTAGAGCTTATCATAGGTGATAAGGGCCCCAACTTTTCCGAGTGGTTTTTGACAATTGCTGCGGTGAAGCCAACTCTTCAGGGGAACCCTTCGCTTGGTTTGCACCTATTGTAAAACATAACAGCCGATAAAGCACCCCTTGCTATTAACATAACACAATTAGTTTTTATTTTTATTTCGTGAGCAACGTTATGAATGTGGGTCATTGGTAGCAGGAAGCCTTATAGTCCGCAATAATGTGCATCTAGTCATACAACAGATACATAGTCTTGAAAAAAAATATTTATTTGTCATTCAGCATTGTAATGGTATGAAAACCCATAACGAGCTTTTTATAGTGCCGAATTAAGATGGCACCACCTCTTTTTTAATGCAGAGCCTCATATGAACTGCCTCACGGATGTTCTAATTGCAGACCCTGTAAACCGCAAAATTAGTAAGTAAAAAAAAACAACTTGCGTCTTAGCGAATCTAAGGTTAGGGACGTTCTAATACTTTGCACAGTTACTTTATTCAAGCGCCCCGCTCTGCGCATTTTTAGAAAGATTATCGTTTTCAAACGCCAACGTTGTGATTTGTTTTGTATTTCAAAAGGAACATATCGTGTGAAGGTATCCCTGAAGAGTCGGCTTCATAGCAGTAAGTGTCAAAAACCACTCGAAAAAGTTTAGGCCCTTATCACCTATGATAAGGCCCAACTTTTGTCTGACGTCACACATTCGGCGCATCATCGCACAGAAAGTTGGCTTCCCAACATCACAGACCGTGGGAAAATTTTTCTGGGTGGAAATGGCACACTTGATGCTGACAGCACGCATAGTTAGTCCTTTGCTGCAGTGTGTGACGTCAGACAAAAGTTAGAGCTTATCACAGGTGATAAGGGCCCCAACTTTTTCGAATGGTTTTTGACCATTGCTGCGGCAAAGCCAACTCTTCAAGGAAACGCTTCACTCGGGATGTTCTCATTGTAATACATTACAGCTGATGAAGTAGCCCTTGCTATAAACATAACACAATTATTTTTTTATTTTTGTATCGCGAGCAACGTTATGCATGTGGGTCATTGGTAGCAGGAAGCCTCATAGACCGCAATAATGTGTATCAGTCAGATGACAGATACGTAGCCATCAGAAAAAATATTTCTTTGCATTTCAGCATCGCAATGGTAAGAAAACCCGTAACGAGCTTTTTATGGTGCCGAATTTGATGGCACCACCTCGTTTTTAACGCAGAGCCTCATAGAAACTGCCTCAAGGATGTGCTAACTGCAGACCCTGTAAACCGCGAAATTAGTAAGCAAAAGGACAACTTGCGCCTTAGGGATCCTAACATTAGGGACGTTTCTAATGCTTTGCACAGTTACTTTATGCAAGCGCCTCGCTCTGCGCATTTTTTATAAGGATTACCGTTTTCATATTCCAACGTTATAATTTGTTTTGTATTTCAAAGGGAGCATCCTGTGTGAAGGTTTTTCTGAAGAGTTGGCTTCACCACAGTAATTGTCAAAAACCACTCGAAAAAGTTTAGGCCCTTATCACCTATGATAAGGCCCAACTTTTGTCTGACGTCACACATTCGGCACATCATTGCACAGAAAGTTGGCTTCCCAACAGCACAGACCGTGGGAAAATTTTTCTGGCTGGAAATGGCACATTTGAGACTAACAGCACGCATAGTTAGTCCTTCGCTGCAGTGTGTGACGTCAGAGAAAGTACTTTTCTTTCTGATCAGAAAAGCATTATGGGATTATGGGTGCCCCGGACCTCAGCGTCCGCAGCTACCGTAGAACGTGCCGCTCCTCTCCAAGCTATTTTAACTTTGGAAAAAAGCTCACTGTTTTTCAAACAAAAATAAAAGTACTACCTTAATAGATGGCCGCAGTTTGCGGTCTGTAAATCTTACCCGCAATGTGGAGCAAGTATTTACATCTCGTGTGTGACACTACGTGCATTTACGCTTCGGCAATAATGTATCTGGATGACACACTGGCGTTTAAGCCCTCGGAGCTCTGTAATTCGATCCATCAACCTTTTGGTTGTGAACTGAGCACGGTACGCACTGAGCTACTGCCACGACACAGGATGCAGTGTTCGGAACTTGGTGTGCTCACTTGTGCAGCTCATGTATAAAATAAAAAAAAACCTCGGAGAATTATTTTTCCTTCTACGATAATTCTGCAGCTTTCCCCTCTTTTTTTTCAACACTACAGGGACCGTGATTTGAACCAGTGACCTCTCGGTTTACAGCCGAACACGTTACCGATTCGGCTACTTCCGCGGCTTGCCTTGACGGATTGAAAGTTGGTCTGTACATCAGCCAGCCCAATATATATAACAAAGGGTGCATTTGTGTATTCCGGCCTTGCTGGACATTTTTCTGGCCTCCTTGAAGAACGAGGTGAAATTTTATGTTTCGGAACACTTGAGTCTTCCAATTAATTTCAAGTTCGTTAAAGTTCTGAGAAAATCAATTTACTTGCATTGAAATGATAAGGGAACCCAAAAAGAGGCTTGTTATAGCCACGAACTTTGATGGCAGCACCTTTTTAAGGGGCGAAATTCTAAAGCCATCTATCCATGCATGCCTCTTTGTGACCAATTCGTAAACACCTAGCTTCCTGACTCACTCAGCAGGTGGCGCTAGTGTGACATAGAGAGAGAGAGACAGACAGACAGACAGACAGACAGACAGACAGACAGACAGACAGACAGACAGACAGACAGAAAAATGCAGGCACGGACGCACGGACGGACAGATGGACGGAAACCTGGACGAACAGATGAAAGCACGGGCGGACAGAAGCGTGGATGGACGGACCCACGGATGGACCCACGGACGGACCCACGGACGGACTCATGGACGGACAGAGAGAAGCACAGCGGACGGAAGCATGTACGGAGAGAAGGGCGGGAAGACGCACGAATGGACTCACGCACGGAAGAACAGAAGCACGGACGTGCGGACGGATGGATGGACGGAAGCACGAATGGACCGACGATGGAAGCACGGATGGGTGGATGGACGCATGGATGGGTGGATGGACGCACGGATGGTTGGTTACACGAACAAACGATTCGCCTCCTCATCATCGACTCTGTGGATGTGCTGCGAGTTTGTAATGAGCAGCCTCACAGAAACTAACTTACAGACGTGCTAATTGTGGATGCTATAAGCCGCATAACTAAGCAGGCAGGGGACAAGCTGCGTCCTACTGAAGTTGCACAGTTTTTTTTTCAATCATGCGCCCCTGTCCACACATTTTTTTTAAGGAGTACCTGTTTCTTAGTCCTGCATTATCAAATGTCACGTACATGACGATAGTTATAGCGCGAGAACAAAACGACGACACAGAGACAAGAAGGACACGAAAGACACGAGCGCTCGTGTCTTTCGTGTCCTTCTTGTCTCTGTGTCGTCGTTTTGTTCTCGCGCTATAACTATCGTCATGCCATACCAACTAGCCCAAGCTGCCACACTTCTAAGTCGCGTACAAAGAAGGGCCCTTCTGAGTAAAGGGTTGTTTGAAGGTCTGGCTTCACTGCAGGGGCCATCGAAATAGACTCGCAAAACTTGGTACCCGTATCACCTGTGATAAGGACCAACCTTTTTCGGACATCACACACTGCAGCGAAGGAACTGTGCATACTTTTGGTCTCAAATGTTTCATAATCCCCCGAAAAAGTTTTTCCGTGGTCTGTGTAGAAGAGACGCCAACTTGCTGTCGTGAATAGTGCGCAGAATGAGCTGTGTCCGTTACCGCGATACAAAATGTTCCTTAACAAATTTTTCATTTGGCTATATTTTGAGGAGCCAGAAGAAAATATACAAATTTTTAATTGAGTGCATAAAGTTATCTGCGTTTTGAAAATTAAAAAAAACAAAATTGATTGAAGTGCTCAAGCACTTTAAAAAATTAAAAAGATTAAAGATTTTCAAAGGCTAGATCTATATCATACCTTAAAGCGCTGCACTAGAATACCTAAAGCTCCCTTTTTTGAAATTTCGCCACTTCCCTCCCCCTAACTTACAGATCGAAAACACTTTAGCGGTTGTCTTATATATGTAGGAACACGTACTTTCGGAAATTGAAAATCACGAGTTTTCTTATCGGAAATGCCCTAGGAGTGCATATACTTAAAATAGGACCATTGACCAAACATACTGATATCGGAAATTACGAGTTTTCTAAGGGCTTATGGTCTTACCTTTCTGATCGGGAAAGGTGCAGCAGACGTTTTCATTGAAATGTGACGACACCTTCGTAAATCGAAAATTGCGACTTGTCCGATGGCTATAGACTTACCTTTCTGATCAGAAATTCCCTGAGTGAGTTTCATTCAAACATTACCAGACCTTCAGAAATCGAAAGTTGCGAGCTTTCCAAGGGCTATAGGTTTTCCTATCTGATCGGAAAAGCCCTATGAATAGATGACGGCTTATGGGTGTTCCGGACCTCAGGGTCCACAGCTACCATAGATCATGCCTTCCCCATATTTTTTATAAAGAAGTCACTTTTTCAAAGAAAAATAAAAGCATTACCTCAATATATGGCCGTAATTTGTGGTCTATAAATCCTACGTAGTATACATCTAGTGTGTGGCACTATACGTGCACTTCAGTTTAGGCACTAATGTATCTGGATAGCACCCTGGCGTTGCAGCACTCGCAGCTCTGTAATTCGAAACATGAACCTTTTGGTTGTGAACTGATCACCATACACACTGAGTCTACCACCCCGGCACAAGGTGCAGTGTCAAGAACTTGGTGTGCTCACTCCTGCTGCTCATGTATAAAAATAAACAAAATAAATTGTGGAGTATTATGAGTATTAATTTCCGCACCCTCATCGCCCTGTTGCTTTCCTTTTTTTTTCTCACCACCACTGGCACCCTAATTATAACCAGCGACCTTTCGGTTTACATCCGAACACATTACCGACTCGGCTACTGCTGTGGCTGGATAATATGGTTGGAAGGTTGGCTGTACCTTAAGCAGCCTATTATTACACATTACATGGTGTATTTGTGTATGCTTGACTTGGTGGACGCAGTTTTCTAGCCTTTTTGAAGAAAGAAGAAAGAACCTATATGCGTTGGAAATCTTGAGATTTGTGATTATTTTGAAGTTCATCACAGTTTTGACAAAAATTGATTTAATTGCGATTTGTCGTCGATATGATAAGAAAGCCCCAAACACAAAATTTGATGGCACGACCTTTTTTTAATGCACAGCCTCACAGAAACTACCTTACATAAGTGCTCATTGCGGATGCTATGATACCGCACTATTATACAGGTAAAGGAGAAGCTGTGTCCTAATAAAGTTAACGTTCTGTATTTCTTTTATTGAGCACATTTTTTTAATCATGCGCCCCTGTCCATGCGTTTATTGTAGGGCTGACCGGTGTCCTATTCCTGCATTATCAGTTCTTATATACAACAAAGGGGGCCTTCTGAGTAAACTGTTGCACTGAAGATTTGGCTTTACCGCAGCAGACGTGGAAAACTACTCGAAAAAGTTGACGCCCTTATCACATATGATAAGGTACAACTTTTATCTGACGTCACAATTTGCAGCGAAGGAACAACTATGCATGATGTTTCTCTCAAATGTGTCATGATGGCCTGAAAAGGCTTTCCCACGGTCAGTGTTGAAGAGAGGCCAGCTTAAGGTTGCGATTGGTGTGCAGAACGGGCCGTTCTATTAACGTGATACAATCTGTTGTTTTACTTTTATTTTTTGCGAGCATCTTTGTGAATGTGGGACGTAGGTTTCAGAAAGCCTTATAGACCACAATATTTGGCGGGCGTCAGACGAAACATCACATTTTATGACAGAGATCCGCCCATCGGTGCACATGATGCTTACGTCCGTAAACTACGGTGGCCGGAATTAACTCGGCCACGTCTTGATAAGATGGTTTAAAAGTGTGTTTCTACGGTATGCAGCCCTTTCTTCAATATAGACAGTGCATTGATATGATCTAGATATGATCTAGAAGTCTAGAGGCACCCACTTTCGTAACCCCCTTAAAAAATGGGGTAAAAATATACACCTGTCCGAAACCACCAGTTCTGTGATTACTTCGATGTGTCTACCAGTGTTATAAAAATAGATTCACCTGCAATTTAGCGTCAAAATGAAATTGCCTATATAGAATGATCGACGTGCAGACTCCTTTTCACCAAAGATATACTTAATGATAAGTTTATTTAGAAGCTAGCTCCTTTTGCTGGAGGTTGTCTTTTGTCGTTGCGCCAATGTGTACGCTAGTGTTCATTGCTCCCACTAGAGATGCCGCTGTCTTCTTAGTTTCAAGAGCGCTCACTAGATGGCGCGCCAATGCTCAGATGACGGTCGCTCCTTTGAGTGCAACGGGCGAGGCTCCAGATTGACTCCACGCTGTGGGCGAGGACCACGATGACTGTCCGTCGATATGAGCAGCAAGCAAGGAAGAGACGCACGTTCCAAATGCTGGTGGTGGGAGTGGTGTGGACGCCATGGCCGATGCCGCTCCAGACATCGCGCGTCTTGAGTGGCGATAGCTCAATGTGTGTTCTACACAGATGACGAGTTGCGCATTGTGCATATAATTGGTGCAGCCTACCATCAAATGGTGACGAGATGATGGTTTAAGACAACAGATGGTATCATCCTTGTGGGCTCGCCCAAGTGGGTCTGGTGTAGCTTTTCGAAAGAAAAAAAAACACATCGCGTATATTACGGGTACATACAATCACACCACAACTCTCGTGTAACATTTCCTTATGATTATGACTGAGCTATGTACATAGGATTCATGGTTTACCAGATTTAATTTCTGGAGCAAGCTCGTTCATCCTCATTCACGTCGTAGACATGCGGGCTTTTGTTTCTTTTTACTCAGAGTCCGATATTTTTTGTTGGACTATTGTGTACCGTAACTGATAACGTTATATTTCTCTCACTTTTTTCTTCTGCCTTGCTTCTGCAGAAGTCTTTCCGTGGTTGAAACAAAACAAGTTGCGAGTTTGCGCATTGCTGTTTTCTTTCGTTTTCATCGCTTTCTTTCATACCTGGTTGAAAATTAAATCATTCAAGCCAGGCACCAATGGAGCCTTATCACCCTTTAATATATATATATATATATATATATATAAATATATATATATATATATATATATATATATATATATATATATATATATATATATATATATATATATATATATATAAGGGAAAGAACTGTATACCTAAGGGCTCGCTTTTCCGTGTTTCGACACAATATTAATGAGATCTAACAGACAGTAATGCCAAGCAATGTATGTATAGTACAATTAGTCATCTTAGCTTCTGTAAGGCTCCAAATCTGTGGCCAAGCATGTTCCAACGATGACTGCTGCAACACCTGTGAAAGAGTAAAGAAACCAATGAAAGCACAGACAAGCCTTATGCGAATAAACACTAATAAAGATCTGGCTATAAAACGAATGGACTGAGTGAAGTTGCGTAGGTTTTTCTTGGCACGTGCTGCTATTGACAATCGATCTTGTTTCTTTTTCCAAGCACTTTTAGTTGGGCACTTTAGGTTTTTCGAATATCGATGACATGTAGGGTTTAACGTCCCAAAACCACCATATCATCATGAGAGATGCCGTAGTGGAGGGCTCCGGAAATTTAGACCACCTAGGGTTCTTTAACGTGTACCCAAATCTAAGCACACAGGCCTACAGCATGTTCGCCTCCATCAGAAATGCAGCCACTGCAGCCGGGATACGATCCCGCGACCTGCGGGTTTTTTTCGAATATTACAAAATAGCAGTCTTCTAAAAATAAAACTGGCACAAAATTGTTGGTTATGAGATCTATTGGATACATAAGATATCGGGCCGCAAGAGAACTGAATGTGAGAAAAATTAACTGTCAGTGTAATTAATGAAAATTATTTAACACACACTCTCCTTGTGAGCAGTTCGAATTGTTGCAGCACCTGGCGGAACAGATCCCAACAACGAGATTAGTTCTACGTGGCCGCTGAGATTTGCTTCGGCAGTGCGACGAAACAAAAAAGGTAACTCAAGGAATAGGCTAGACAACACAAACACCGAGATGTGGGTGGTGCTTTCGGACACTTGTCTTGCTTTATTTTCTTTCTTTCGTTTTTGTTAATCATCCGGGTTAAGGGATAGACAGTAGTTTGCAGAGAGCAGGTAAATGTGAGAAACTTGTTGATTACCCCAGGCTATGAGAACGCGCTCAAGCCTGAATCCTGTCTTCGAGGACTGGAACACGTGAACAAGCATCTGGTATATGTTGGCCGCCTCGAGACCCATTCAGGCAAGACAGGCGAGCAAGAAGTTATAGGTGGCTACAGCGTGGCTATAGGCACAACGCGATCCTGGGGAATAGTTGGTGCAGAGATCCCACAAGAAAGGCCGTGTTCAGCCGCAGCAGGACCGAGCTCAACATGGGAATCTTGCTCGAGAGGTCTTTGTTGAGGCACCTGCCATGGCAGCGAGCGTGCATAGAATGGAATGAAAAAAACTTTATTTCAGTCCTGCAGGACGTGCTTAGCGCGTAGCGGGCGTCTCCCACGTAGGAACTGACAGGGAGTACCTGGCGGCCGCTTCGTGGGCCTGCTGGATGACCAATATCTGGTCGTTGAGAAGTGAGCTCCTGAGGAACCTCTGACACTCGTTTGAGGTGGAGTCGGGAGGAGTTGTTTTACACTCCTAGAGCATGTGTGCGGGTGTCGCCGTGTGTCCACATGATGGGCATGTGCCGCTGGGGTATGCATTAGGATAATAAACGCGAAGCGTGGAAAAGTTTGGGTACGTGTGTGTCTGTAATAGACGTAGGGTTAATGCCTGTGGTGTGTTCGTATTGATTTGGTACTTCAAAATTTCGCCGTTGTTCTTGATTCACCTTGAGATCTATTCAGCGTTTCTTGTGTAAGCAGTTAAGAATAAAAATGTTTGATGATTTTCAGTACTGTATACTCCACAATCGAGAGCGGTAAGCTTACCGTGTTTAGAAAAAAATCACAGCATATCCGCGGAGTGCATGATGATGACGAGTGAGGTGAAGCGTCCGTAAGCCTGTCAATGCGTTCTTGCTTCTGTTTGTCCGGGCGACCGTTTGTGCGTCCATCCATGCCTCCATCCATGAGTCTGTCCACCTGTCTGTCCGCCCGTTCATTCGTGCGTCCATCCATCCATACGTCCACGCGTCCATCCGTCCTTCCGTGCGCTTATCTAGTGAACACTCCAAGTACCGCCATCTTCCATCTCGCATCTTCTATGGCACATACCCGCTCTAGGGTGGGTATGTGCCACCGGTGGTTACTTAGTACTACATACATCAGAGATGTACAGATCTACGCCTTTAGGAGCTTCGCCCCTAAAAGTGGTAAATGATTTAGAGTACTCGGTACTCTACTATGTGAGGGCTGTAAGTCGTCCCGTGGGCTTCACACTTGATCAGCCCTCATCGACAAAAATTATGCCCGGGCTGTTTATGGTAAGAGGGCTACAGCCAGTCAGTCATGGCATGTTGCCCACACTAGCTCGTTTTTGACTGCCGCACAGGCTTCCCAAGTCTGTTGCAGCCCAAGACAAGAGTCCTTGGGCATCTGGCGTTCGCATTTGCATGAGGGTTGCGATTATGTGTATTCAACTCAATGCGTGCAGCAGTTTTTGAAGAAAAGCATTCTGTCATACACATTATGTCGCGCACTGAATTAAGACAAGCACTTTCGTTTAAACGCTGGAACCACACACACAATCACTGTTGAAAAATTTCCGATCTCCTAAACATTTTTCACTACAAATACTTTCGTGGACAAGCTTAACAAAGCCTTTCAAAATGTCGCTGTACACAATCTAGTGCATTTTCGAGAAGAATCAGAGATATCACAAGTATCCTGATTAACACACCCAATTATATTATTTCCATTCTTTCTTTTGTCTCATTACGGCCGTGTTTGATGTGCAGACAGTTGCCATGTGACTCCTGTGTGGCCACTTTCTGTAAATAACTGTGAGATCAAGCCTTCTGTTAAGCGTGAAATTTTCTTGTGTTCCTTGCGCATGAGCATTGTTGTTGGCCAGTACTCAATGTTTTCGCCAATAGAAATTTGTCGTGTGCGAATTTCATTCTACTTTATGGTTATTGATAACTTCATAATGTAAATTATTATGTCAGAAAACAGGAGTAGCTATAGCCATGCCTAGGGTACAACCTCTTCTTAGAGACACTGTTTCATAACAAAATAAATCAGTTATGTCTTGATTGGAGTATTATCCTAGAACACATATTTTAGTATTCTTCTACGAATGTAATCAGCAGTAAGCAACACCTCAGGCCTGTAGCCAGAAAACAAAAGCTGGGAGGGGAGGGAGAAGGATAATATTTTGATGCAGCGGGATGTTTTGCCTTAGAATAAACGCTGGAAATATGTGTTCTTCAAAGCCTTCAAAAAATGCCTCCCCCCCCCCCCCCAAATTCCTGCATAGCCCTGCATCACCTAAAATCACGTGATTTGTGGCACGTTCTCGTTTTAAGTGAATGACTTGGAACTTACTCACCTGAAGAAGGAGTAGGTGAGGATGGTGAAGAGCAGTCCGACAATGGACGTGATGCATCCAACGTAGGATATGAGTGAGAGAATGCTGTATTGGGGGGGGGGGGAGGGTGCCAGTGACCATCCGGGTGGTGGATCCTACATGAAAATAAGAAAGCGCAAATAAATTATAGATGAGGAAGCCTACATGTAAAGGCGTATGCTTAATATCCGTTGCAGGGTACGTTTTATGCTGCTCGATTTCCTTAATTCTTAGAGATAAGTTTCCACGTGCATCCAAGTAGCATTGTCTTCACGCGAGACATTAGCCATGAAATCAGGTATAATTGCTGTCAGTGAAAAATAACGAGCAGAGTTAGCTGCACGTGTCATTTTTCTAGCACAATAAATAGTACTTCCAACATTCCGCCTGTTGATTGATGACAAGCAAGTAATGATATTCCGAACAGAGAAGGACAATGTGCACATTGTATCGAAATAGACAGAAAAAAATGCGAAATAGTTTTTGTTACGGCTGCTCCGACAGTATATCTTTAGTGGAACGTTATAAAACAAGTTTAGATCTACAACCATGGCTGAACGGGCTTTCATTCAGGCAGAAAAAGGTGCAACTATATCAGAACAATTGGGATAAAAACAGCCATTTTATTCACACCCTATTAGCTATTTTAGGCTAATGAAATTTTATAACAAATCAGAAAAGTTCCTCAAATAACACATATGAATTAAACAAATAAAAAGAAATAATTTATAATAGAACGCTGTAAAGCACTAACATATATATAGAAGCTTGACTTTTTCAAAACTCTCTTAAACGCTGTCAGAAGTCCGTTGGTACTTCTTGAGCTGAATCACGTTGTCCACATGGTAAACCAGGCAGCCACTCGAAGGGTAGGCACCACCACCGTAGCCGTGTCCCGGCCGGACACCTCCGCTGGAACGCAGCGCGTAGCCCGACAGCTCCGCGTGTCCTCTGGCACAGGATGCCTTGAAGCCGCAGCACGTCAGCGACGCACGTCCGTGGCAGGTAGTACGTGGCAGGTAGCCCGGGCTCAGCTGTTACCAGGCTCGGGTTGGTTGGTTGTTCCTCAGGGTCCTGGCGCAACCCACCATGGGAGATCGGCCATGAAACGGAAGGTGCCTCATTTGTGAGATGGAAGCGTTTTACCAGCCAGATTATTTAGACAAGGATGTTTAAACAAAGAACCGATGCCGGAACCAAAAGGCCGAGTAGCGAGCCCCGCGTTCCTCGTTTCTTCTCTCGTACTTTCGCCATCACGCTCCTTTTCTTTCTTTTCGGTTTTCAGCCCCGCGCTCATGCCCCCATCGTCATTGTCTACTTCCAACTTTTGTAATGGCGCGCACTTTGAACTTTCACGCACGTCACTTATCACATAAGCCCCCCCCCCCCTCCTTTATAAAGTTTTTATATAAAAAAAACTGCTCACGTAGGCGCAGTCTTTAAGTCAATACCCTGCACATGTCCTCTGTATAGTTCAAGTGTACAAATTCCAATACTTACTATTCATAAGAACACCTGCAAATACGCTGACACTTCGAGCGTCAAGCACCCAATATCACAGTGCATTGAAGTCCGACCTCTTGACTCACAATGTACTCATGGAGTCCACAACGGTATTCTCTGATCCTTTTATATGCTGAATGCTAAATGAGTATTCTTGCAATGCCAGGCTCCACCTCAGGATCCTACTGTTCAAGTGTTGGGCTCTGGTAAGTACTGTAGAGGTTGGTGATCTGTTTGTGCAACAAACTGGTTCCCATACAAAAAAATGTCAAACCCCTGTACCGCCCATACCGATGCCAAACATTCCTTCTCTATGGTAAAGTAGTTCTCTTCCCGAGGCAGCAACTGGCGGCTTGCATAAGATACAGGGTGTAACAATCCGTCATGTTCCTGCAATGATATCGCACCGATGCAGGTGTCAGAAGCGTCTGACTGGTATAGGTGAATCCGCCTCTTTTTTTTCCATCACTACGAATGACGCTGTCTGTGTAAACTTCTCAGGTTCACGATCCTCGCAACGGTTTAACATGTTGATGTGGAATAACTTGCTGTCAACGTCCCGAGTGCAACCTGTAGTCATGACTGCCCTTTTTTTCTGTGACATTAAAAGGTCATTTCCATTGCGTGAGTAATTTATTTTATGTCGTAGTGAGTAGTATAAGGGCGCGGTATCCTACTTCAAGCTGACGTTTTGTGCTTCGCCGATCGTAGTAGTGTTTCTGCGATTTTATAGCTCGTGTTCTCATGAGCCAACTGCTGTGTTTTTTCAAGACGATCTTGGAGATCAAATACATATCCGTAAATTGTCTTCACCTCGTTGCCGATGTGCTCTCCAGTCCATAATTCCTTTAACAAACTAAGTGGTCCCCTGACGTCACGCCCTGACGTCCCTGACGTCACGTCACGCTCGTAAATAAGTTCAAAAGGAGAAAATCCCATGCTCGTCGGAGGCACTTCGTGATAGGCAAAAAGGAGTGGGGCAAGCAACCGATCCCAGGGTTTTGCTTCCTCCTGGCAGAAGTTCCGCAACATCTGTTTTAACGTACCGTTAAATCGTCCCACCAACCCGTTGCACATAGTATGGTAAGGTGTAGAACTGGGGTGATTAATGGCCAGTAAGTCGTTCATTTCTTTTATCAGTTCGGAAGTAAAACAGGATGCTTCATCGCATAGAATTTCACGCGGGAACCCTACGCGTGAAGACATCTCCACCAGGCTCTCTGTTACCGTCGCCGAATCGATTGCTGACAGGGCCACCGCATCGAAGTAACACGTGGCGAAGTCCACCAAGGTCAATATGTAGCGGTTTCCGTTTCTCGACACAGGTTTTAAAGGACCGATAATATCGATTGCCACTAGCTCGAAAGAGGCGTCAATCAATGGCCTTACGCCCAGAGACGCCTTGTCCACTTTACCTTTCGGATATGTTCTTTGGCAAGTGTCGCAGGACCCCACATATCTATTTACTTCTTCCTGAACTCCTGGTCAATAGAATGATCCTACAACTCGGTTAATTGTCCTCTTCATGCTTTGATGGCCCGCCATCAAACTTTCGTGAGGTAGCTGCAGTACTTGGGCCTGCAGTTTGCGAGGAACAATTACCTGCTGTACCATCTTACTGAAGGATAACCGGTAATGGTGATATAAAACTCCCCTTTGCATAACAAACGAATACTGCGTATATCCTTTCCCAAAAAACACCTGTCCAACTTGGTTCTTACAGAGATCCAGGCTCTTGTCCTCCGCTTGCGCAATCTTGAGAATTCGGTGGTTAATCATCATAGCGGTTGCTTTCACCGAGTCCAATGAACTGCTTGAATTCTTGAATACGCTGAGCATCGGCTTCTCGTCATGATCTCCTTTCATTGCCCCTAATATCTCTTTTACGCCTTTTGACTTCTTCTTCCGTTCCGAGAGTCTCTGGCTCCACCTGCTGTACCAGACCCAAGCGCATGGTAGACACCGTTAAATCTGCCGAGATCATCTTTTCCTGACTAGTCGTCAACCTCACTCGAGTGATACAAATGGCCTAGTCCTGTCGCAGCGGACGCCAGTGTTACGTTGCTACGTGTGTTATTGCCACGTGCAAGTTCTTAGTGAATGAGCGTCCGAGATGTCGCCCCAGACATCCACGAAAAGACGAGGCCGTTTGCACACCACACTTTATACGCACGCAAAAAGAGCGCACACAACATGGACAGCCTATGAAAACAATCCCTCACTGTCTCCTAGCGCTACCAAATTCCTATTCTCTTAGCATAGTTCCTCATCTTAGCATAGACACAAGACACGAGGCTGGTCTCACCAAAGTTCGTTGGTGCTTCTTGGACTGAATCACGTTGTCCGCAAGGTAGACCAGGCAGCCACTCGAAGGGTAGCCACCACCACCGTAGCCGCGTCTCGGCCAGACACCTCCACTGGAAATCGTGCCCGTAGCCCGACAGCTCCACGTGTCCTTTGGCACAGTATGCCTTGAAGTCACGGCATGTCAGCGACGCAGGGTCGCGGCAGATAGTACGTGGTAGGTAGCCCGGGCTCAGCCGTTACTAGGCGCGGGTCCGGAACCAAACGGCCGAGTAGTGAGCCCCGTCTTCCTCGTTTCTTCTATCATACCTTCGTTGCCACGCTCCACCCTCCTTTTCCTTCTTCCTTTTGTTTTTCATCCCCGCGCTGGTGCCACCTTCATCGTTGTCTACTTCCAACTTTTGTAATGGCGTGCATTGTCCCACTCCTGCCATGCAAGCAGATACATACCACTTTTTATGGACATGTAAAGGATTGCAGCCACAACGCTCCCGTCACCTCCTTCAAGCCGGCCTTCGGTACAGCGACACAGAGAGTTGCAACCGGTGGATACATGAAAACGAATTCCACAAGACACTACTTCACTTCATACACAACACCGGCCGAACAGCACACATTACAAAATATTATTCCTTAAAAGCAAGTTTTTGTTGCAATAAAAACGAATCATTGTTTTCAATATAAAACGACCACAGCTAATGGCCTATATATGCAGTTGGAAGATTGATTGAATGATTGATATGTGGGGTTTAACGTCCCAAAACCACTATATCATTATGAGAGACGCCGTAGTGGAGGGCTCCGTAAATTTAGACCACCAGGGGTTCTTTAACGTGCACCCAAATCTGAGCACACGGGCCTACAACATTTCCGCCTCCATCGGAAATGCAGCCGCCGCAGCCGGGATTCGAACCCGCGCCCTGCGGGTCAGCAGCCGAGTACCTTAGCCACTGGACCACCGCGGCGGGGTTATGCAGTTGGAAGAGTATTGAACTTTTGAAGAATGTCCTAAAAGGCTTACAGATCACAATATGTGACATACAGGGCTCCCCACCCTAATCTAGTCACAACTTAAAAGTGTGCCGCCATACTTTTGGACACTACAAATAAATGCAGGTCGCTCGCTATCGCATGGAGTACGCCCCACTATATTTTGTGTTCTCAATTGCGTAATTAGGTAAGAGTTGTATGTAACATCCAATGCAACGAAGCTGGCTGGGTGAAAACTTCCGTTGCTAATGTTGTTGAATGGTTTGCTAAACACCAAATGCGACTGTTTCTAACCCTCTGTCTATCTAGTATTCATGTGGTTTTTTTTAGCTTACTGTAATTGCCTGCGAAATACAAAGAGAGTTATATGAAGAAAATAAACGTGTCATCTTCTCTTCGGGACACTATTGCGTCAATTTGATAAATATGTGGGGTTGAACGTCCTAAAACTACGGCATGAGTATGAGACACGCAGTAGTGGAGGGCTCCGGAAATATCGACCACCTAGAGTTGTTTAACTCACACAAATCTGAGCACACGGGTCTACAGCATTCTCGCATCCACCAATAACTCAGCCGCCGCAGAGGTGATATTGCGCCAATGCCTTGATTATTGCCATAGCAATTATATGAACACTCTCGGCTGGATTTCACCGCTGGCGTCAACGTGGCCATCGTCGTCGATGCCATGTACCGTGTATGTATACGTATCTATATATATGATAACGCAATAAATCTGGAAAAAAGACTCCGGCGTGCGGAATCAAACGTGGGACTTCCGCGTCATGAATGCGAGGTGTTAACCACTGAACGCCCGATTGGTATACCTCATTCTAAGTTCAAACAGCAAGATATTTATATCAAGCACATACCGCTGTTGGCGGGAATCTAGGGGGGGGATTATCGTGTTTTCAGAATTATCAGCAAGATGGCACATTGAGCGCGTGGCGGCTCTCATCTCTTGCGCGTACTTTGGCCCGTGGAGAGGAAGGGAGTAGATGATCTCTCGAGCGCCCTTATCTCTTGGTGGTGAAGATCATACGTCTCGGCTGGCGTTGGGCTTGCACTGCTACGATTCTGTTGTAGTTGCGGGGCTCAAAAAAAGAAAAGGTCACTGCCATCGCTGCACAGCCTCCGTTCGCAAAAAGGGCGCGCTATTCAGACACTACTAAGTAACAACGGAAACGCTTATTCGCGTTAATCTGTACCCGCAGGGAGCAATTTTCGTGCGTCATTTGTGCGGGGCACGTTTCGATCTGCTTGCCATTCGGAGTGTGACCTTCCAATTTGTTGCTATCGCGTTCATTGGTTCACCTTTGCGGCAAAGCTGTGACTTTCGATAGTGTCGTCACGTCACGCACCATTAAGGTTAGTTGTCAATGACGACAGGCACCAAAACATGCTAAAAGGTCGCTTGTGCATAACCAACGGAGACATGATAGGGAACGAGTGAGGAAGATCATAACTACCGCGAACCCGTGATGAGAAGCTCGTACTGCGTCGCGACATCAGCAGAACAGAGAAGAAACCAAAACTGGGTTTTAGATACGTGTTAGTAATTTGGTAGCATTCTACGTTTACCGGTGCATAACCTAGGATTACATGTCTTTCTACTTGTCTGACTTTTCCGAAGAAAAAAATTACAAATGAGAATTTTCGTGTAAGTGCCCCTTCAACATAAGGGGATTAAGTGAGTCGAGTGGGTGAGTGCAGAACCAGAAAAAAATTTGTCATTGGCACGTGGAACCCCGAGAAGGAGCCTGCGGAACTTCGAGAAGGAGCCTGCGGAACCCACTTTCAGAACTACTGCCCTAGAGTGATATTAACGATGCTAATTTCAAAGCGCCACTAGTAGGAATGCTTTCAGCATGCTGCGGCAGCACGGATTTGATTAGTCAGGCGTATGCGTAGTTGAGTGTGTGTGCACAGATGGATAGTCGTCGGTAAAACATGCCTGGTAATTTGTCTGTTCACGTGGCTTTCTCCACGTGATGACTCAGCGGTAAACCTTCTTTACCGCTGATTGTGAGCGAGAAAGCTATCGGCAACAGCCGCGTAAGTCCTTCAAGGTCTTCCCTCACACCCCAAAAAAAGACTCAATGTACGACTGCAGCCTAAATGCAGTCAGCTGTCCATTTTATTGCATAACGCAGCAAATTACGGGAACAATTCTGCTTATAGTGCAACGGTGTCAAACCTAAAATCCGATCCAATATTCGCAGGCTCCCCTTTCTAAAAGCTGTAGCAAAACAGCGGCAACTAAGGTGCTTCTTCGTATATTTTATCTGTTCAGTTTCGATTCCACAAAAAAGTTAAAAAATATTTTTTATTGTATTATTTATTTAATTATTTATAATTTTTATTGGTACTGCAACCTTTGCTGGCGTTTTAGCAGGGTACAACCCGCTGCGCAAACAAAAATACAGCCTAATGACACTCAAAATATATGTAAGTGCGAAGGATACAGTAAAGAAACACTAGAAAAACGTGAATCCAGATTTAGTCATTATTGTAGTTATGAAATTAGCAAATAAAATAGAAGTATTTCCACCACAGGCATAACACAAACAGTCGCTACAAAGATAACCAATTAAGTTTTAATCATCAAGAAGGGATAAAAATGCTGACAAAGAATCCGCTTGAATGGGAAAACTGATTCAAGAGAAAGCTACCTTACCTCTCCGCCTTTCGCCTCTAACCTGCACTCACGAAATGTGTCGATGTTAACTCGAAAGTGAAACATGTTACCGTGTAAGTAAGCATCAACTATGTAGAACGTTAAGCTCGCACTAGTACACCATGAACATTTAGCAAAGATAGCAGCAGATGCAGTGTGCCTTGATTCGCTCTTTCCTTTACCCAACGTTCCAGTCTGCACGAGATATGTTTTACGGAGCGCATGTCAGGGGCAGTCTGATTTTTTTTTTTTTTTTGAGGGGGAGGCATCCTCTTCATCTGAGGTAGTGACACGCCAGTCATTCTAGTGGAGTGTCATTATGAATTCTGTATGCTATGGTAAAAAAAATTAAATTGGGAGGTACGGGCCTGGTTTGCTACACCAGGCTATGCCACTGCCAAGTTGCTGCAGCGGGGTAAAATGACCTCAATGTCGACGATCATGTATGACCAAGCTTATTCACGCAGCACAAGATTAGGAAATTCGTTAAATGATTGTTGACTTTTCACATCAATAACCATGTTATAACAATCATTATATTTTTTTCGGAGAGAACCACGACATATCAAAGAGTGTTAAAATGTATTTTAAAAGAAATTTATGTGAGAATTTTGGACAACAGAAAATAAGAGCATTTAGCATTCCTTCTGTTTTTATTGTACTGTAAATGTGGCCCATTCATTTGCGTTATATTACTGCATTTTTCGATGCTCGCTTCGTTCGGTACCAATAGTTCTCCGTCACAAGTGTAAAATTTACCTGGTTAGCTTGGATTTAGGCTAATCTTTACTACAATCACCATTAATTCGGATATTTTTTTTATGCGACCACCACGAAAGGAAGCTAATCGAACGTATCCTTCAAGCCAAGGATGAAAAGGATGCATCTTTTCAAGGGGAAATCCTTAGAAGCCTTATCAGGACTTGGTTGCACCAGAAAGGACAGGATGCTAATCCCTCTACTGTTCGTTATCCAGGTCGCTTTGTGCTCTACGGGGCATATCGCTGAGGCCGGTGATCCAGCCAGTTTGCAAGTCAACACAGCACCTGCGCCGGACCAATGCGCCATGGACGCAACGAAACTGCTACCACCCGACATCAACGAAAGCATACTGCGCAGACAGTGGCGGACTGACACAGTGACGTCAACAGAAGGCCCTCATCTCGACCGTATAAATACCGGGCGCAACGACGGATCTTTCAGTGGACTTGGTTGCACCAGAAAGGACCGGATGCTACTCCCTCTACTGTTCGTTATCCAGGTCGCTTTGTGCTCTACGGGGCATATCGCTGAGGCCGGTGATCCAGCCAGTTTGCAAGTCAACACAGCACCTGCGCCGGACCAATGCGCCATGGACGCAACGAAACTGCTACCACCCGACATCAACGAAAGCATACTGCGCAGACAGTGGCGGACTGACACAGTGACGTCAACAGAAGGCCCTCATCTCGACCGTATAAATACCGGGCGCAACGACGGATCTTTCAGTGGACTTGGTTGCACCAGAAAGGACAGGATGCTAATCCCTCTACTGTTCGTTATCCAGGTCGCTTTGTGCTCTACGGGGCATATCGCTGAGGCCGGTGATCCAGCCAGTTTGCAAGTCAACACAGCACCTGCGCCGGACCAATGCGCCATGGACGCAACGAAACTGCTACCACCCGACATCAACGAAAGCATACTGCGCAGACAGTGGCGGACTGACACAGTGACGTCAACAGAAGGCCCTCATCTCGACCGTATAAATACCGGGCGCAACGACGGATCTTTCAGTGGACTTGGTTGCACCAGAAAGAACAGGATGCTAATCCCTCTACTGTTCGTTATCCAGGTCGCTTTGTGCTCTACGGGGCATATCGCTGAGGCCGGTGATCCAGCCAGTTTGCAAGTCAACACAGCACCTGCGCCGGACCAATGCGCCATGGACACAACGAAACTGCTACCACCCGATATCAACGAAAGCATACTGCGCAGACAGTGGCGGACTGACACAGTGACGTCAACAGAAGGCCCTCATCTCGACCGTATAAATACCGGGCGCAACGACGGATCTTTCAGTGGACTTGGTTGCACCAGAAAGGACAGGATGCTAATCCCTCTACTGTTCGTTATCCAGGTTAGTGTGCAATACACTTCTTCCATTAGAGACAACTCCCTGACCTTGATGGTGCTGCCGGGTCCACATTTTCTTCTTGAAACTGTCAAAGATTGTGCTGATGTTATCAAGTTGCTGTTACTAACCGCTGGCGATGTAGAAACCAATCCGGGGCCAACATCAGACTCAGAGTCTGAATCCAGTTCGACTAACGACCTACTGAAAAAAATTTTGAAACAGCAAAGGGAAACTACCAAATCTTTGAAAGAATTGACTTCCGACCTAAAAAGAGTCGAATCTGCGGTGACCAACGTTCAAGAAAGGGTTACGTCTATTGAAAAGGAAATATGTCGCCTGCAAATGCTTGAACAAAAGTTGACGGTATGTGAGGAAGCCTGTAGCAGCGCAAACATCCAACTTCTTGAACTATCGGCCAAAGTAGACGACCTAGAAAATAGGAGCAGACGCAACAATCTCGTAATATACGGTATTAATGAAGAAGTAGACGAAGATTGGAAGTCACTGGAGGCCATAGTTAAGCAAGAAGTATTCCAGAAAGTATTAGGCATAGAAGTAAAGTCATTAGAAAGGATTCATAGAGTGGGAAAATATCATAAAGAACGCCACCGTCCGATTATCCTTCGTCTTTATGACTTTGCAGAAAAAACCAGAATTTTGTCCTGCTGCAGAAAACTGAAAGGAACGAAAATAGCGATTTCGGAGGATTTTTCAAAAATAGTGCGTGATAAACGACAGAAACTTTGGCATTCTGCAGCACAGGAAAGGGCCAAATGCTTAAAAGTGTCGCTAATTTATGACAAATTAAAAGTGGACGGAAAACTGTTCGTCTGGGATTCGCATCACAATCGAAGGGTTAGAATGACAAAATCAGTTACGCCTGCGCAAAGGCAGCCGGAAATTCAAACGAAGAAATGACAGGAGCGTTCTAAAACCCTTCGAATTGTATCACTTAACGCACGCAGCGTTTTAAACAAATTAACTCTTTTGGAAAGCCTAGTACTAAACCACAATCCACATATTTTAGTTATTACAGAAAGCTGGTTGCACGAAGGCGTGCTTGATTCTGAGGTTGTCCCCTCCTCATACAAATTAATCCGCAAAGACAGAACAACAAGAGGCGGCGGAGTAGCGATAGCTATAAAAAAGAATGTGAAGTTTTCCCGTTTAGAGGATATTAGCAACCATAAAAGTGTGTGGTGCCGGATCAATTTCTATGGAAAAAGCATATTCTTGGGCGCAGTGTATCGTCCACCAAACTCTTCCCCTGAATATTTAGAGATTATGCACGACTATATTGCACAACACACAAATTCACGTTCGAAGATAATTTTATGTGGAGATTTTAATTTGCCAGGAATTAACTGGCATGAATTGGGTCATGATCACCGAGAGGTAGCAAGTGCGGAATCATTGTTGCTAACAGCGTTTAGTTTCTCATTGTCACAACTAGTATCTAGTGCTACGCGGATTGTAGGTTCTTGTTCATCTGTGCTTGATCTCATGTTTGTAAGTAATTCTCTTGAAAACTGCTTTGTAAGTGTTGAAGATGGGATTTCCGACCACAAGATTGTTTCTCTTTCGTGTCCTTTAACACTAGTTCAAAAAACAAAGGAATCCAGAGCTACTTATTTCAGGGACTATGCACGTGCAGACCACGCTGCTATCTTCGCCCATTTAGAATCGTCGTTTCCTGTTTTCGATAAAATTAACAACGTGGACGAACTGTGGACATGCTTTAAAGATATCGTGGGCGATTGTGAAGCTCGTCACGTGCCTTTAAAAAGAAAACGCGTTGACCGCGATTATCCGTGGGTGACGCGGGAGATCATACATTTAAAAAGGAAGATTAAAAGGCGACGCAAGGCCGGAAAATCTGATCAACTACAAGGTTTTATCGCTACACTAAACAACAAAATTCGCAGCGCTAAGTCTCGATTCCATTCTGACACGCTTCCATCATTCATGCAGTCTGAGCCAAAAAAGTTTTGGCGCTACTTGTCTAAGCAGCATTCTGATATTACCCAGCTCACATCGTGCAACAAAATCGTCACGCAACCAGACCAGATAGCCGATGAATTAAATGCCTTCTTTCACTCAGTTTTCGCGCATGGGTCCTCTGGAGCATCTTTACCATCATATCCTTTAATTAACCCTATGCCAGAATTGCAAATTAATGAAGAAGGTGTTCAGTGCCTGCTCCGCAACCTTGACACTAAGAAGTCTCCAGGCCCAGACAATATTTCGAACACCTTTCTTAATAATTATGCTGACTGGATAAGCCGATATCTACATAAAATCTACACCACTTCAATAGTTACGCAGACAATCCCTAATGACTGGCGCATGGCAAAGATTATTCCAATACATAAATCCGGTTCTAAACTACAATCCAGTAACTACCGCCCGGTTTCATTAACCAGCACGTGTTGCAAGATATTAGAGCATATAATTTTTAAAGCCATTATAACACATTTAGAAACTAACAACCTACTCTACTATAGGCAACATGGATTTCGATCTGGCTTATCGACAGTCACGCAGCTAGCCGAGATTACCAACGACATTGCAAATGTACTGAATGAAGGAGGACAAATAGATGCCGTTTTTTAGATTTCGCAAAAGCATTTGACGTCGTTCGCCACCCTGATCTAATAACTAAAATGCATGCAATTGGTATTGAAGATAATATTATTACATGGATAACATCATATCTACACAACCGCAAGCAGTTTGTCGCTGTGAACAACCACACGTCAAACCGCCTGAACGTCCTTTCGGGCGTACCACAAGGATCAGTCTTAGCACCAATTTTGTTTCTTATCTACATCAACGACATTCCTATGGTCATTGACTCACCCGTTCAAATAAGGCTTTTCGCAGATGACTGCGTTGTGTACACAAGGGTAAATCGAACTGAGGACCAGATTAACCTTAATCACTCATTAACAAAAATTCAAGCCTGGTGTTCCCAGTGGGGAATGACATTGAACGCGCGGAAAACCGTTGCCATAACTTTCACGAATAAGAAAAAACCACTCAAATTTGCTTATACAATAGACAATTTAGAAATTACCAAAAGCGATCAAGTTAAATATTTGGGAGTTACATTAACATCCAACCTTAATTGGGATCCACATATAACTGCTATTTGTTCGAAAGCGCAAGGTAAATTGGGCTTCCTAAAGAGAAAACTCCGTAACACTCCCCCTGCAGTAAAGCTAACCGCCTATAAGACCCTGATTAGACCAGCACTAGAATACGCCGATATAATTTGGAGTCCACATCATAAATTTCTCATTAGAAAAATTGAGCGAGTGCAAAACTTAGCAGTTCGATTTGTGTTTTCCGATTACTCCAGGTATACCAGTGTTACTAATCTGCGTAAAAGAGCCGAACTTCATTGCCTTTCCGAACGGAGAATACATTCTAAACTTAAATTCCTGTATCTTCTTTATCATGAGAAATATGCAATATCCAGATCAGACTATCTTCTTGAACCTTTCAGGCATTCCACGAGAACTAACCACAATAAGACAATACGACTGCCCACAAGTCACAACAACATTCACAAAAACTCTGTTTTTCCGTCATCAATTGCATATTGGAATCAACTTCCATTAATAGCTGTGAACTGTGACACCGTAGAATCCTTTATTGAAAAGATTAAAACTATAAGTTTTGAACAATAGACGCAAATGTATGAATAGGGATTTATTGTGAGCAGTTTTTTTTCCCTTTGACTGGTTTGTTCTTTTAGCATGATTCTGAACGTTGCATTATGACACTGTTGTTTTGGCTACTTGGACTTCAATAGTTTTTTCTTTCTTCTTCTTGGATTGTGTCGGTACCTTTCTGTACGTGACATCATTGTTTGTATATCCTATGTACCACTCCTGCTTGGACCGAGAAGGTCTGCAGTATACTTAAATAAAAAAATAAATAAAATCAGGTTCCAAATTTACCATCGGCGTCACTACGAATGATCCAGGGGGGAAAATACATCGCGCAAAAACATCACTATGTGTTGTCATCATCACGTTGCATAGGCCTAAACTATTGACGCCATCGTGATGGCACTGTGGTGCCAAATAACGTGATGTCAGTTGATAATGTCATTATATTACATCGCTTGTTCAAAGAAAAGCTATTCAGGACGCACAGAAAGAATTAGGAGAGAGACGCTGGTGGATCAGCACATCGACTGAGCAAAAAACGATGATTTTGGCCTTTGAGTTATCTTAGTGTATAGTGCTAGTTGTTTGATACTGGAGGCCTGGAGGTTTGACACTTGCTTAATGACACCATTTTCTTAGTGCAGAGCTACGCTGTCCTTATACCGCGTTTTGATTACATTGGACATTACGTGCTGAAACCACGGCTCTATGCATTCTACAGGCTGAACCCTCGTCTCTTAGGCGAGGAGTCGGAGGAGCCATAAGGAGATAGCGCATGAAAACAGGCAAAATAAATAAACTATCTGCCGATGTCAGGGTTGTGATGAGGGAATACGTGGCAGCTCTTCGCGACAGCCGGATGGCCTCACTTAGTGCAAGAGCAAGACTACCGTAACTACTTTCTTTGGGGAAGGGGGGGGGGGGGGATTGGTGAGTGACGAATATGGTTGTTGCATGTAACGACAGGGACAGCCATCGTTGTAAACCTGCCCCTTCCATTTATGATCGTGCGGCGATAGCAGAAATGGTCGCTGACAACGTCCCGGCGTCGTCGAAAGGCTTAATTTGATATGCGCCAGTGAGCGGGGCTGTCATCACGTCGGGAAAAAAGTCAGAACATAAGCCTACGCGTCTCGGTCTTATCTAGCTGAAGAAGGGTGCAGCCGGCTAATCAATATTGACGCTGGTGCTGTGACAGAGTGGCGAAGAGGATCCCGGATGGAAGACTCCTGGAGCGACGGTTTTCTTGGGCAACCCTGGTTTTGGTTTCAGTGGGAAATGAGAGACAGCTGCTCGATTTCCCGCAGCGCAACCTTGCGCATACTCGTAATGGATTTACCCTGTCCTATATGTCCGGTGTATCACCTTGTTTTGTTCTTTTGTGTTTTCTTTATTTGTCTCTTACGAAAAAAAAAACAGTTCTCAGATAACTTCGGATTGTTTCGTGGCACTTTGGTACGTAAATAAGAAGCCAGGGTTACTCTATTTGATACTACCTAAAGCCATGCACTCGACTCATGCAGAAAATTTGAAACGTTTCAATAAACTGCCGCGATTGCAGGAGCAGGTGTGAACTGATTCTGGCACTGATTAATCCGCTTTTCTGCAATCTCGGAGGTCATGGGATTGAAGCCTGACCACAGCTGCCACATTTTGCAAGAGGCAAAACGTGCAAGAGACCCCTGTTCCTGTGTTTATGTTCATGTCAAGGAACCCAAAGGAGTTGAAATTTAGATAGCATCCACAACGGCGCCTCCAATTATTTTATTGTGGTTTTTCAACGCAAAACCTCAAGGATTTTAAAAAGTGAAATAGTTAGGTCCCAATGCGATGGCGTCAAGGTGGGGTCGGTTGTAGCTGAAGATACGCGGGACTGATTAAGCTAACTGCGTACGAATTCACCATAATGAACACCCATTTCTATTCCGCGCAGTAGAGCTCACTGCACAGGCCCATTTATATACCATTGTTGAGACTGGACATGGGTAATAAAACATCGCATTCCTGTCCATCCTACCTCTGCATGAGAGGATCGCAATGTGCAGCAACCTCATCGCTTCACTGACTAGTCAAGCACGCTACCTCGCCTATCACCTTCGGAAATGCTTGTTCCACCACCTGCCATGTCCATGGTATTTGGCGGCATTCGCCCGTTGGAGGACTATTGGAAAAGGATTTGCAAAATGCTCAAAGCGGAGGCTTGGAAACAAGTACGTATCCTCGAAGACTGGCTGAGGGTAAGCTGTTTCGTATCGCAAGGCCAAGGCCACCGTAGTCATGCGCTACTGATGGAGCAGCGTAGTTCAGTAAAAGCGGCCACTGAGTTCATGTGGGCTGGTTGTCTTGCTCACTTATCAGGAAGTGGTGGCAAACAGTAAGGACAGGTAGAAACTGTGTACGTTGGGGGAGCCAAAGTACCTGTATTCGTGGAAAGTTTACTCATGAAAGGTCCCAAGTATAGTTTACCAGCCTCCGTATCAAAACAGGAGCTCCTGGCCCTAGCTCACAAGTTGGCTGACTTGGCGCCCGGTGAAGACAGAGAAAGTTGCTTCTTAGCAGCAGTCGAGGCATTAGGTCATGCGCCACTCAGCGAGGTTAGCAGCCAAACGGTTCTACGCAAAACAGCGGAGTGCATCAGCCACTTGGGTTCGGTTCTCTTACAGTGTGATAAGGATGGCGAGTTTGCTGTCCTAGCCCAACTCTAGTTAAAAAAAGGCAAAAACAGCTATAGAAAAGAACTTCAAACCGTTCAGCGGGACGCCTTCTAAGGTGAAATCAAGAGCGGTTGTTCTCCTATCAGAGATGGGACTAGGAAGTCTTGCAAAGGTGATGTTCTAGAAGTATTCTTTTCGGCCAGCGCACATAAACTCATGTGTGCCCTACGAACCATTGTCACTGAAAAGGGATGTTGGCCGCATCTCGTGAGCTCCTACATGCAACGACACCTGAACCTATTGGCTCCTGATGACCCCCTTAAACTGAAGTGTTCGGACGTACTGGTGAGCGTCTTTCCTGTCAAGTACTTTTCCTTCTACCTTGCGCGCTCATATATTTCCGTCGCAAAAGCTTCTTTTCCACTGGCCCAAACCTACGAGGTTCTATGCTATCAGTGGAGCGGGAAACTATTTTCATGAGACGGTGTTATTAATTGTTGGAGTAATGTGCCCTGTTAATAAGAGTTCTACCTATAGGTCCTAGTGATAAAAGGGCATACTTGCGCAAGAATGTTAAACAAGCAGCTTGACATAGATTAATGAATAGTCAAATAGATGGATAAATAAGAAATAGATAAATAGTCAGCTCAAAACTACAACTCACGGTATGGCGATGTTCGTTCACAAGCTCCACTATGGCGTGAATAACGATCATACCTCATAACCCTATCGTGGACTTCGGATGTTAAACCCCACATAAATAGCTTATTATTCACAACGTGTTCAATGGCGAAGGAGTCCTGTCCATATTGCTTTCGCTTCATTATTCCTGCACACGCTATCTCCTTTTCGTCCCTAATTTATAACACTCTTGGGAAATAATGGCACTCAGCGTCGAGCCTATCAGGATTTCAATCTTTTCAGCTACACGCTGTTATCACCGCATGCGCAGTCTGAAGTGGACAAAATGAAGTGAAATCGGCCGATCTCATGCGAGAAAAGATAGAACGGGCATCCTAATGCACGGCAAAGGAGGGTAGGAGATGATGGACGACTGGTACCTTTCTTAGGTGGACAAATCGAGAGCTCATTTTTTAGCGGCTTCAATTGAGTGAACTGGTGGCGTCACGAATTGAGCCTAAAAGACGACGAACACGAGGCGTGAACGACGTGCTCGTTTGTTGTATTTACAGATGTTTTAAAACCCCATAAATCTGTATGACTAGTTAGCAACCAGAAACGGTGTGAAGTTGCTAAAGTATAATTGTGAATTTAATAAAAGATAAAATTCGTTTCACAAATCGCAGTTTCTGTCCACTTCGGTGCAATCCCTGTCCTTCCGCTTATTTCTTTCCTCCTCCTAACATCAGCCCAGATAGAATAGTGGTCGAAAAACTATGTCATGGTTTGCGGTCCACCAATACAGTGCGCCTCAATTACATTGTGATTTAGGGACGTGGAACTCCAACTATCTTCACTAGTCTACAAATGCAACACTAGGACTCTGAACTGAAATACCGGAGAACACCACTATGGTGTGCCTCATATTCTATTCGTGGTTACGATGCATAAAAAGCCGAGATAATATTATCCGAATGTGAGTGAACTGTTCATTTCTCGCCTACGACACAGACTCTCTAGCGTCCGTTGCTCATTTTTACGTGATAAAACACCAGGCGTGTGCGGAAGGCACAGCACAGTCACAGCGAAGCTAGAAGAGCGGCCTTTCAGAGCTTTTTCACGACTATCATTGGGTAACTCCTGCAAGCACACTTGCTGGGTACCCACTTCGGAATTAACAATAAGAATTTTTAGGGTAGTAGGCCAGACTCACTATGCTATCTTTCGTCATTCTTCTGAGAAGCGTGGTATTGTGTGACGCCTGCATGGTTGTTTGTTTGCTGTTCTAAAACGCTTTGTTGCTCATAATATCGCGATTCCTTTCCCGACATCCAGCCGACATCAGGCCAGGTTTGCAAACAAGTCCCAAGCACCGCCATGGCTCAGTGAGAGAATACTGGGCTGGCACCCAGCAGACCCGGGTTCGAGCCGCACTGCGTGACCGGTACTAGGTTTTTTTTTCGCTAACTTTGGGCTATGTGGTTACGGACACCGGTGGTGGTGGTGGACGACTTCGGCGCTGCGTGAGACCCAATTCGTAATCTCATAACAGCTTTCGCTGTAAGATACGGTGACTTCCGCGAGACTCAATTTTTCGCTGAGCCAGCGCGGTAAAAAGCAAAGCTTTATCTTGGCCTGCTTGTCCACAGAGGTGCGGTGGAAGTTCCGAATCGTACAAGACTACTACTGTCTTGGAATTCATGACCGATACCACAAAACTACCGCAAAACAAGAAGAGGCCCCTAAAGAAGCTCTGTAAATGCAGCAAACGAGCTCGTTATTACCTTCCGGTGTTTCTCGTCTTAGCGGCACACTTTGACGCAGTATGTGTTCACCTGACGTCAGGATGTAATAAGCTCCCGAATGATAGATGTACGAGACATATCTTGCTAACCGTGTGTTACCTTGCTTTGTCATGCAGTCGCATGCCCTTTCTGCCTTGCCTCGCGTGACTATCGTGCGAGATAAACCAAATTTCCTTCGTTTTCTGCGTCGGTGATTGCGCATTCGGAGAGAGCAGCAAGCAGTCAAAAAGTGCGAGATATTAACTAGATCAACGCTCAGTCCCGACAATCCACGTTGTTTATGACCAAATATGTGGCGAGAAGGAGATATCGGTTCAAGGAAGGGTAGCGGGGGAGAGAAAGAAACTACTACAGCATTTGAACTCGGTGGGGTTTAGGGGCCCCTTGACGACGTCCTTTTGTCAATGAAAACACATTCGAGCTCATTTACTCAAGCTTCAAGTCTTTCCACTGCATGCACGTGCGAACAGCGCATGCGCACTGTAGCGCACTATACGCCTCAAGTAAAATCCTTCTCCAGGCAAAAGCTGTAGCGCACTACGAAACGACTCGGGACGCAGGAAATGAGGGCCGAACGATGCGCTCACTATCGAAAGTCTATTGGAGATAAGCGCATCATCACGTCTTGCCTTTTAGTTTCATGTATTTCAGCGTGCACTGCGAGTTTCGCCATGAATCAACTAATTACCAAGCTCATCCTCACATCTATCTGCCTTCCACACGCAACGTCCCACATGCTAGATAAAGGTGAGTTTCCCGCCGTTCGATAATTTTAAGCTAAGCATTTAAGAAGATTAACGTGAAAAAAACGACAACATAATTATGAGGGAAGCCCATAGTAAAGAACTACGGAATAATTTTTGTCACCTGGCGTTCCTTAACGCGCACTTAAATCAAAGTGCATTCGCGTTCTTACCTTTCTCGTCATCGAAGTGCAACTGCCGTGATCTGTAGTCAAATGGCTGTCCTCGAGCTCGACAGCGCGCCACCTTCCCAGTTCAGCTGCCCCGGCGAATGACAGACCGAAGCCAACAAACGCATGAGAACACGTGTTCATTGTCAAATGCTATCCTGGTGACGTCGATTACATCACCCGTGCATGACAAGGCGCATAAATGCTATCTCCAGACATACAACGAGCCGCGACGTGCTTGGGGTTTCCAGACAAACATTTGCCACGTCAGTAGCCTCCAATTATTCTTATTTCAACGTGTTTCTCTGAGATAGGCAGCAAGATAAAAACAAAGAAAGGGGGCCCACGGTCATCCGCTTCACCGTATACGCGGCGACTACCACCTCTTGCATCGTTGATCACAGCAAAATAGCTATTCGCAACTACACCCCGGACCTGATCCCACCGCAAGTGAACTGCATACTCGAAAGCAAACTCCCCATATCGTTGCCGCCAAGTTACTTCCATCTGGGCTCCTGGCCATTCGGGACTTGCCGGAAACGAAGTGGCCCATGACGCTGCGCGAAAAATTATCCCCCGGGCACGTCACCCGTCGTCAGAGCAGCTGCCTTCCCGACGAGCCCTGCAGGCTGAGGACAAGCAAGTCGAGTTTTGGGGCGGCCACGCGAAAGACAGAATGGTCAGTATTCTGATGCATTACCGTGAAGCAAAACTGAAGTGCCCTTCCCCTGACAAGTCGCCAAGTACCAGTCGACAACAAGGAGATTATTACAGACACGAACATTTCCCACATCGACGATGTGTAGTCGCTTATACTCAGACACCCCAAGGAAAAGCTTGCGTGGCGGCTAGTGCCGACCTCGTCCGCATTATCTTAGCTCGTCCCTCTGCGAAACATTGCACCAAGTCTAAACTAAAGATAATAAAGTCGGAGCAGTGGGACGCCACGCTACTCGGTGCGTACCTGGATGACCACCTCAGGGCGGACAAGCTGACCGAAGGCGCCTCCAAGACCCAAGGTCTGACCACCGCCTGAGGAAGGGGGGCTTCGGTAGGGCTACTGTTCCGGCCTTGTCCTCCCTTCAGCTCAGAAAGGACAAAAATAAAGTGTTATCTGTCTCCCATACAAAAACGTTTCACGAGTGTAGGGCAACAAGTGTTCTCCGTTAAAGAGACACTGAAGTCGTTTTGTATATTCAATTTTATTGGAAATTTTATATCAGTGGTCCCTTACAACACGCCTGTGAAGCTTTTTTTGTGATGTTCAACGACACTGTAACCGAGCAAACTTCGATGGAGCGAACACCCCCCCCCCCCCCCCCCTTCAGCGTGCGTGCAGCGCACAAAGGTGTTCCTTGTTTCTGCTGCCATTTTCTGCCAAGCAATTCAACGCTGTGCAAGTTAGCTTGAATAGTTTATTTCACATAGCACCGTTCTCTCCTTTCGATTGGATCTTTTTATTGTCCGTAGTCCTTTAGTTGTGTTTGTGCGGGGTCGAAGCAGGCTTGTTATGTAGCAGCAATGTGCGTCATGTGGCTGCTACAGCACTTTCAGTCCCGACGAGGTCACTTTTCATGGCTTTTCTCGGGATGAGAAAATGGCTGCGAAATTGGTCACTGCAGTTAAACGAAACGACTTCAAACCTTCGGGAGCAAGTGTGTTGTGCTCTAAGCACTTTCATGTGGGCGACTATGTACGAAGCCCGTCTCTGATGCCTACGCTAGGGTTGACGATAAAGTCTGTGCTACTGAACAGCGATGAAGTTCTTTTTGTTTCCGCAGCTGAGAGGGCCCTCGACGTTACCACGGCTGGCCTTGGCAATAAAAAATATATTAAAAACGCTTTCATATAGCTTACAATGACATTCTAAATTGAGTATTCTACCCGACAGTCACACACTTCTGACAGCTGATTTGCCGCTTGCATTTTAACACACCATCATTGCGGTAGTAGCCACCAATCCGGAAACGTAATGATAGTAAACAGACCTGCAACATAGGAGCCATACAGTCAATGCGCAAGAATGCAGCGCATTGATTGATATATATGTGGGGTTTAACGTCCCAAAAGCACCATATGATTATGAGAGACGCCGTAGTGGAGGGCTCCGGAAATTTCGACCACCTGGGGTTCTTTAACGTGCACCCAAATCTGAGCACACGGGCCTATAACATTTCCGCCTCCATCGGAAATGCAGCCGCCGCAGCCGGGATCCGATCCCGCGACCTGCGGGTCAGCAGCCGAGTACCTCAGCTACTAGACCACCGCGGCGAGACGAGAATGCAGCGCATTTCGGAGCACATGTCACCACTGCATGTAGTGACAAGCGAGGGGACGTTTAAAGTATTTTATTTACCGGACACTGTCATGTAAATTAGATCAAAGCTTACTAAGCAAGAGCAAGTAAGAGCACGGGAATGGCTGCGTAAGCAATAACTTCCCTACTGCCCATATACTTTTTTTATTACCGTTAAAGTGCGTCCTTTAGAAGTATAAAAAAAATCCGCTCTTAGCGAATGCCAACGCCATTAACATGTGCTTATGAAACAACTGTTCTTAGCGTTTCATTGTAAAGAATGCGGCAGTTTCTGTGAAGTCCAACTACGTCATTTGGACAAAGGAACTGAAACTTCGTCACTTTTGTAGTACCAAATTATTTTCGGTGCGTGGGTCTTATACAGTGAAATTCTAAGGTCAGCATCCTATTGAAATTACTAAGTGTCACTCCACAGAAAAGAAGCTGAAGAAAGGTCTTGTTCCCTTATGAAGACCTGCACGGCTCTGCCCAAAGAGCAGCTGGTCGCCATTGACTCGCTGAATTCCAGGTTTCGCTGTCATGTTCAGGAAATAAAAAAAAAAAACCCGCCACGCGTTCCCGTTCTACTCGGTCGTCACGTATACAATAGCGGCTGCTAGGATGTCCCTCGTGGCTTATACTCCTCAGGACCATTTAATAAAGTTCTTGACTGACTGACTGACTGCTTCGCGGAGAAGCAATAACGGGAGGAATAGAAAGGAACGAATTACAAAAAAAAGTCGCACCATATTCACGGAGTGAATGATGATGAGGGGGGGGGGGGGCGAAGCTTCGTGGGCTCCCAGCTCATCCATCCATCCGTCCGTCCGTGTGTCTGGTGTCTATGTCTGTGCGTGCGTGCGTGTAGTATAATCTTTAATACTGTGGTGTTGCACTGGTCGGAAAAAAAGACACGAATAATAAAGCACGATGTTTCTCCCACGAGCTCAGTGCTTAGAAACTCGAGCTCGACGGGGTGCACGACAACGGTTGCGATGGAGGAATTCCAGCATAAAGATCGATGGTACCACCGGCTCCTTCGGGGAGAACTTAAGTTGCTGTGCGTTCATTGCAAAGCACTTGCTTCCTTAGCATCCTAATACGCACTAACATGCAACCGAAAACACTTACTTTTAGGGACGCATACCACGCAGATTTCCGCATTCTTGACAGGTTTTCTTCGAAGAATGTCTGTGTCGGAAGCACGGAAATGAAAAGGAAGCCACGAAGTATTCTTTCACTCGACGCCAGGATGACTCACGTGGTTCGATAGTTCAGTATTCAAGCGTGCGGCTTTCTGTGCTGTGAACCACGTGGAAGATGGGACTCAGTTCCGCCCAAGCCAAGACGGTAGGCCACTGTACAGCGTAACAGCGCAAAGGGATAGAGCTAATAGGGTTGTGTTTCGTCTCGTCCTTTGGCCGCCCGAGTCATTTTTTGCGCTACTGCTTAACGTTCGGCTGGCAGGATAGTAATGTACTCTGGTGGCACTAACAGATTTAGTGTCATTTCGAGTGATTGCACTTACGGCTCTTGAATATTACGAGGACGGTGCGCTGCGACATGAGGAATAGAAGTGTACTTTGGGAATTATAGAAATGGCGATGGTTATTTAAGTAACACAACGGATATCTGTTAATCCAGGCATTGTTTAAAACAACAACTACGTGTTAAATAAATAAGAAGTTCTTAAAATGAAGTTCACGTACAAATGCGGTGGCTACGATGATTTCACTCTGAATACTCTACACGCCTCTGGTAGTGATGACTGTAAGCTGCAAGATAGCGAGAATAGCAGCTTAATTTTTGGTGTGTTTTACCCATAAGAATAATATTATTAATGAAAATATTGGTTAAAAAAATCACCGCCCAAGCACTCCACAAAAATGACTAACCAGCACAAGCTGACCCGAGCAGCCCTGGTGTTTAGCAGTCGGTTCAACCCGGCGTGGCACTGAAGCCTTTCACCATTATTGGTTACATTTGCGTGCTTCTTTTGGCTTGGGTTTACCACAGAGCGTATTTTCGAATGTCGCACATTGTGCCTTGCATGATCATGATCATAAAGGAATGTAATGAGTGGTTGAATGCGTTTCCCATTGCGTTATTCACAGTGCTTGTTCTCGAACCACAGGCGGTAACAGACGTCGTAGCTGAAGCCAAAGTGCCGCTGGGTTAACTCCCGTCGAAAGCTGGCGTTCGCCCCGGCGAATGCGCTCCCGCCTTCATCCGCCCGCCATCGGCGTTTGCAAGCCCGTTCGTGATTTAGTGCTGCTTAGAAGGCTGATGAATCACCGGTTCACAGTTGCTGACGGCACCTCGGCCTCCCGGGCCTGTTTTTATGCCCGGACTGCATCACCAGCCCGGCGAATGCGAGCTCTCTCACGTTTTCCCGGTTGGCGCTCTTCTACAGAGTTGCCCGTGGCTCACCCATGTGGAAGTGTTGAGAAGAAACAGATGCGCACGTGTTATACACCCCGGCTGCGACGAGATGGACGACGTCACTCACAACGAAGCTTATGGCGCACGTGCTTGGAATCGAAGCACAGAACGAAGTAACTGATGATACAGGCTATGGAGGCTGCTTGCGACACCGCTGCCGGACAGTTTCTCGTTTCTCCCAGCCATATTGTAACGGCCACTAAACACACAAAAGCGAAATACACTTCAACACTGCTTTAATCTGGCAGCCATTGCCAGCAGCCTCACTGTTCATTATAAACACTTCATCTTCCTCGTTCTCTATCCTGCGGCTTTAATCTGCTAGTATCCCACTACTCGTCAGTTTACCTCATAGCATCTTTCTACCGGGAAGGAGGGAGGAGGTAGAAGATACCATTGTTCTTTGAGGGCAGTTCTACTTACGCGCTTGACCGAGATGCAGTGCATGGTGCTGCACTGCACGCAGCGGACAGTCTTTGCGATGACGAACCGTCTTCATTCTCAAGACACAGGCCGTTGTGCAAAACTTGCACGGGATGATAAAAAAAGATGTCGACAACCGTGAGCTTAGGGACAATCTCGCCACCAAATGTAACGGCCACTAAACACACAAAAGCGAAATACATTCCAACACGGCTTCGATCTGGCAGCCGTTGCCACCGGCCTCAATGTTCTCAAAACACTTCGTCTTCCTCGTTCTCTGTCCTGCGGCTTCTCTCTGCTAGTATCCCACTACCGGTCAGCTTACCGCATAACAATATACAGCTTTTTTATTTATTTATTTATTTATTTATTTATTTATTTATTTATTTATTTATTTATTTATTTATTTATTTATTTATTTATTTATTTATTTATAGAATACTGCGGACAAAAAGTCCAATCAGGGTGAGCATACATGAAACACACTAAATAACAGAATAAAACAAGGTTGCAACGCGTTTTTTACACAATTTCTTTGCTATAAGACAGAGGGGTTATGGCTTCAAAAAAAGTTACAATTGAACAACAAAGTGATAATACAATTCAAGGAAGTCATGGAAGAAGAGTATTTACACAAATGCTCAAGGGCGTTGAGGAAATGCTTCGGTTAGTTTATTCCAATCATCTATTGTTTGTGGGAAGAAGGAGAATACCGAAAAGTATCAGTCCTTGCGAAGATTTGCGTTAGGGAATGAGGATAGTGGTGTCTTTCGCTGTAAAATGCTACCAACGCGGCTTATAGTAATAAGCCACTGCTACCGGCACGCTCCGCCGCAGCAAATTCAGTTTGGCGCATGCTGGCAAGTAAGCTTTGCAAGAGTGTCACTTTGCACTCCATATGAGAGCGCAGCGCACGAACGACACTAAAAGCGAAGTGCACTTCGGACCGCGAAGGAGCATGACGGCACTGCTAGGAAGAAGTGAGGGGGTGAGTGGGGTCACTCGAGCAGCAACTGAGAGCTTCGCTAATAAGGACGCGCGCGCTAAATCGGCTGACATCAGGAGAAGACTCGTAAACTTCCTGTGCTCTCAACAGTTACTTAGCGTTTACAAAGTGCTGACAGCAAGATGATCGCTTAGATCCGTGGAGCAGCCGTATTCTCTTAAACCAGCGTTTTGTTTACTTACGCGAGATAAGATCCAAAACAGTTAGTTTCAGCTTTACATCGTATAACATCCATGTCTTCTTATCGCATTATTTACTTGGCGGCTGCTGCGGTGATCTGTAAATATTGTGCGCTCAGGTTCAGAAAATGGCCTTATATGGGACACACAATTTCGTATTTTATTCCCTAATGTAAATATATCGAAGGTTCATCAAGGTATCAGTGGTTGTAGACATTAAGAACACCATAGACATTATCAACTGTGAGCGTGCGTCAAAAGCTGTGTGCGTGCGTTAAAACACTGCATCACATAAAAAACGTTCACAGTTCGCAGTCTGCCAGCTGTTGTGTAAGCAAGCGCGAAAGCACTGGTGGGTCGTAAGATGAAGGGCAAACAACTGAAGCCCCGTGGCCGGGGATCATAACGGGAGGAAGGAAATAAGCGGTGATGAGGTAATCAGGCGTGCCACGAACTAACTTTCACCATACTCCGGGGCGGGCGGACTTCCGGTTCCGCGGGGCTTGCTGACCATGCTTCTGGCTCATCCACGCGTGAAACACCAGATATTGATGAAAACCCGCACATCTATTCCTGTCTATGGCATGTGCGTCTGTATAAATACGGATCAGTGATGGTGACTGTAAGCACAGATGGGTGGCAGCACGCCCGTAATGATTGCCGCACTATACCCGTACCAACTGGAATCGGAAACGGGGCAGTGCATGTAGGCTGTACCGACAAATCCCTTTAGTACAGTTTTGTTGCTATTTTCCTGACGGATCACACGTTCAGCAAATTCACAGCCTAGATCCTTGTTTTATTTGTCTGTGCTCTCGTCTTTCTATTTCATTTCTCAATCCTCAAATATAGGGTTGCCAGCCGGAAGGTTTCCTTGTTGATCTCTCTGCTTTCTGCCATCCGCATTTCTTCTTTCTCAAATGACATGCCATTTGAGAAAGAGGGAAAGATAAGAGAAAAGAAGTGGCTATGAAGTCAACCTATCACGTGGTCAGCTAGCCATTTTACACTTCTTGGCAAATATGAGAGAAGGCATGAGGGGAAAGGTAGAGCATAAAGAGAAGTAAGGGATAAGTACGCAAGAACAGTTCACGTGAGCTTTCAAAGAAGTCGCTAAATGTTCACGAGTGCTCGGTCATTCATATCTGCTTAAACTAGCGAGAGTATGCAATCATGAGAAAGCACACGGGGCAGAAAAACACTAACAACAGCTTTATTTATGCAGAAGAACGTTGACATCAACTGTGAAATGGTAATTCTTGCTCAAAAATGTTTCTCAGATTTATAGTAAAGGCTTTTACGACAGGGTTACTAACGCACACGTCTTCTTTTTTACCTATGCGGAATGCTTCCATCAGTTCTCTAGCTGGTTTATTTTTGCTTCCGGTGATCATCTACACGTCAGAAGAACGTGGTCATAGAGAGATTGAAGGGTGATTCTTAGCATATTATAAGGCAAACTTGGGGCCTCTTTATTTTGCAACTGGGTGAATGAAGGGGACGTGCATAAAATTTCTAGCAAAAAAAAAATTAAACTTTGACCTTCTCCCGCTAAAGGAAACCATGTGTAGATAGATGCGAAGTAGCAGGGCTAACGCTTACGATGGCAGCGATGCTGACGCTGGCGCTCATCAAGCGAAAGCCAAGTAAAGATGCCCTTGACTGAATTCGATTAGATTAGATTTGTAGGGTTTAACGTCCCAAAACCACCATTTGATTATGAGAGACGCCGTCGTGGAGGGCTCCGGAAATTTCGACCACCTGGGGTTCTTTAACGTGCACCCAAATTTGAGTACACGGGCCTACAACATTTCCGCCTCCATCGGAAATGCAGCCGCCGCAGCCGGGATTTGAACCCGCGACCTGCGGGTCAGCAGCCGAGTACCTTAGCCACTAGACCACCGCGGCGGGGCCTTGACTGAATTCGTAACGCGCGATCCAGGGCTTAACAGTTGTGCATAGTGAGCAGTCGGGTTTTCACTAGCAGACGCAACCTGCGTCTCCGGTGCCACTTCGGCTTTTAAAGAAAACGTATTTTACACGGAAATCGCCAGCCCTTACCACGAGGATTGGTATGGTAAGACAGGCATATGAATGGTGGGTTCTTTCGCGCACACAATATAAAAACACGCTGAACAGGTGGCGATAGCTCTAGTTATATCACAATCATAGTATCAAATTAAATTATAAATCAGAATATAATTAAAATATTAGAATGTAATATCAGACTCCAAAGGTACTTGCCGAAGTTATCAACTGGTATGGATCTCACCACTAGCTGCCATTATTCTCAAATCTTTTCCGCGGAAAGATTACCCCTCCCTCCGCTCAATAATCTGGGCTGCTGGCCATCAGGGCTCACGGCGATGGGCCGGCGCACGCTGCGGCCGCGCACTCCATTCCTGGCCCCTGCCTCGCCCACCGGTGACCCCTGTGACCCAGAAAAAAAACGTTCCTCTTGTAACTTATAAAGAGATAATTACCCAATACCCATTACCGGGACTCCCACCACAGCTCTCCTTCACCCTGCAAAGGCCTTGGGAAGGCGCAAGAATTCTTCTCCGTCTATTTACCGACACGCCACTGCGCCCGGCAGTGCTTGAACGCTTCCATTCTTCCTTTTTCGGCCTCTGCCAGTACTGTGCGGAGGTGGCGGACACCTACCACACGATATGAGCATGCCAGCTCAATACTTCTTTGTCCCCAAAGCCAAATCCAGCCAGAGAGAACTAGAAGGCGGCCGTGTTCGGTTACCAGGACCTTCCGGCCCAACAAGCCATGGTCCAGCGTGCCAGGACAGTGGTCATGACCAATATGGTCCCTGACTAGACATTCCACTTAGTACTGGAGGGAAGCTGACTCACTATAGAGGCGGATTTGGCTGGCAACCTCTCGTTTTTTTTTTTTAAATAAAAGTTTACTGCTATTACTACTGCGTCCACCTTGTGAAGCGAGAGAGGAGGGGAGGGGAGCGACAGTTTTGCGGGTGTCTTCCTGGGCCGGAACGAGACGCAACATGCGCAGTGGGCGTGGACGGAGGAACAGCGTTGCACAGGCTAGTCAAAGAGCTGCTTCCCATCTAATAAAAAAGGTACCAAATTAGCTCAGACATATTATTAGAAATCGCTGTCCAAGCTATTGTGCATCACGCTCGTTTGACGTGGTCCGCAGTAGCCGGAAGGCAAAACAACTAGATAACTGATTGAAGCATTCTGTATAGTCAAAGAACGTTGCATGTGTGTCTGTGAAACTTCCATAGGATTGTGCCCTGCCATGGTGGTCTAGTGGCTAAGGTACTCGGCTGCTGACCCACAGGTCGCGGGTTCGAATCCCGGCTGTGGCGGCTGCATTTCCGATGGAGGCGGAAATGTTGTAGGCCCGTGTACTCAGATTTAGGTGCACGTTAAAGAACCCCAGGTGGTCAAAGTTTCCGGAGCCCTCCACTACGGCGTCTCTCATAATCAAATGGTGGGTTTGGGACGTTTAACCCCACATATCAATCAATCATAGGATTGTGTAACTCCAATAAAGAGTTTATTGAGCATCCGCTCATTTTTCAGAGTTGACGTCAGCATATCTTCTGCGCAGGTGCTGAGAAACTATGTACGTGTTTCACTGCAATAAAGCAAGTCAGTAGCGCTACGTCATGGGTGCATTATCGTGATTGTGCGCCATCGCGGCCTAAATGCACGTACAGTGGGGATTTAAAGAAACGGGAAAAGTGCGCCATCTACATTCTCTGCTGTTCCGCATTTTTACGGCAGAGCTGTCACGCTCGAGGTCTGCCGTGTGTCGTAGATGAACTTTCCTAAACTGCGCGATAAGACAAAGACACGAAGAAGATAACAATCAGAACGACACAAGCGCAGACTGCCAACAGTCTTTGATCACGGTGTTCTGATCTTTTTTTACTCGTGCCTTCGTCTTCTAGCGCAGTTTAAAAGGATACTGAACAAAAATGAGCAAAACTGTCAAAACTTCGAAATGTTACTCGGAAGATGCCACTGCTCCGATAAACAGAGTTATTTTCACGTATTGTTTTGAACAGTGGGCTATATTTTTGATGGATTGTCAGTGCGCGGTGGCTCCACGAAAGCGCGGGCCTTGACGTCCCGAATTCAGAGGTGCATGCAGGATGCGCGTGCTGTTGTCGTCCTCTTGTCTTTCTCCACCTGTCAACTCACTCCACTCGCGCTCTTCCACAAAAGCGCTGATGCTTTACGCCAGCCGGGATGACGACAGTTTTAGCGCGAGAACAAAACGACGACACAGAGACAAGAAGGACACGAAAGACGTCTCTTTCGTGTCCTTCTTGTCTCTGTGTCGTCGTTTTGTTCTCGCGCTATAACTATCGTCATGCCATGCCAACTAGCCCAAACTGCCACACTTCTAAGTTACATTGCCAGCCGGGAGTTTTATTGTTCAGTACCGGAACCAATGGCGGAGTTGAGTGGGTCGAGACACGAGGGCGACGGCTATAGTATTGTCGGCTTGCCCATTTAGGGCGTATATGACGTTACCTCCTCTAGATCACGGAGCGGCTGCTAGGCGAGGCCGTTCATGAACAAAAAAAACTATAAATTCAGTATTTACTTGTAGTTTCTGCCTGCAACGAAGGTGGTCTCTATTGACTCGATGACCCAATCGCTCAATTTAGTTGAAAGTCTTCACTGCGAAATTTAGTTCAGCATCTATTTAAGAGAAAGTTTATCAGCAATGAGCCAACAGGCCTGCCAGAATGTCTTAGTAAAAGCGTAGATAGAAAATGATCGCCATCATGCACCGGCACGAACTCAATCTCAACCAAAGCACTCGCACAGGTGGGTAATAGAAGCGGCCGCCGGCAATCTGCGGCCTCGAACCAGCGTTCATGGCCTGTGTAATCCCTTCTTTGGTGGACCAGTGTGGCGAGCAACGTGGTTTGCTCCATTTATTCACATGCTTTGCCTACCCTTCTGTCTAAAAGAGTTTGAGTTTGTTCAATGCATTTAGGATATGGTGCATGTAATGCCCTGCTAGATTGTATTCTATAACAGTTGTTTTCTCATCATTGTTCCAACTTAGCCATATACTATAGTGTAGTGTAATATATATATATATATATATATATATATATATATATATATATATATATATATATATATATATATATATATATATATATATATATATATATATATATATATATATGTATATACAGTATATAGTATATCATAGCATATTATAGTATAAAATTGTAAGGGATGAGGCAGAAGCAGGTGAGAGGTTAGCACGGACAAGTCAAGGCGAACTAGGTGCTTACCAGGTATGCGGTGACCTAGCGTTGCACGACTTAGTTGAAGCTGTGCCTATAAATTTTTTTGAAGCAGTTGTAGCTCGGATTGTCATCAAATACCACTGAAGTCGTTTATGAGGCCATCAAGGACCATTCTAGAATCATTTCTTTTTTTTCACCAAGATCAAAGCACAATAAAAACAACGGGTCACGCCACTCACGCTTCATTTTATCTCCCCTGTGCACCAACCTGCCGAAGAAGTTATCTCAGGTTGTGGAAAAAGTTTCGACTCTAGGAAACAAATGTGTCCCGGTCCTAATGGCTTTTTCTCCGAAATCGTTTTCTCCAGAGGCGATGTCATCATTCGACGCTTTTTCTGCAGGCGGCTTCGAACTTCGTTTAGTAGAACGAAGTTATGGGTCAGTCATTACACTACTGAAAAACTGAAAAAGAACCCTCAGCCAGTCTGGGTGAAATGACGATAAATAGAAACAAGGAAAAAGATAACGGGCAGTTCCCACGTATTTTAGGAATAAATTTCATGCGAAGCAGTCAGCAATGAGCGAAACCTGCTGTAGTTCACATGCATGTCATAATTTATATGTTACAGCTACTCATTTTTGTTCGTAATATTAACTTTCAATGTTAACATTCGAGTATATCAAGTTCGCAAACTTGACACAAATTCACCATGAGCGTAGCATGCAAATCACGTTTTCCATTAAGTATCATGATTTTCGTATTTTTTTTATTTATAAATACTGCAATGTCAGTTTTAAGACATAGCAAGAATGGGTTAGTACAAAGTGTTAGTGCGAAGAACAACAAAAAAGCAACGCTAAGATTAGACAAGCAAGATGAATAATTGATATCCTTACACAGCTTACAAAACAATCTCCCATCAGGTGTGAGTATATGTATTGATAGGAACGCAAAAAAAAGCGCGACCACTACGACAATGCAAGATAAGGCGAAAACTAGATGAAGTTGCGTAGTTTATCAAATAATCCTTCATGATTCAATGCACAAAACAAACCATGTAAATTGTTACATATTTTAAGAATTAATGACACAAAATTAAAATTTCAGACAGTCAATATGTGCCCTGAAATGAATAATTTTGAGTTTATGGGTGTTCCTAGGTACACGTCTGCCCCGCCGTGGTGGTCTAGTGGCTAGGGTACTCGGCTGCTGACCCGCAGGTCACGGGTTTGAATCCCGGCTGCGGCGGCTGCATTTCCGATGGAGGCGGAAATGTTGTAGGCCCGTGTGCTCAGATTTGGGTGCACGTTAAAGAACCCCAGGTGGTCGAAATTTCCGGAGCCCTCCACTACGGCGTCTCTCATATTCATATGGTGGTTTTGGGACGTTAAACCCTACAAATCAATCAATCAATCAATCAATCCTAGGTACACGTCTGTTAGCGGGTACAAAAGAAAAAGGTGCCTGAATACCGGATTGCGCGTGGACGTTCTTGTGCAGGAAAAGTACGCGTTCGTGTTTGTGCCTATGCTCCAAAGGCTGCAATGATAAGATGTGCACATATGATGTAGGTGATAAGCTGCTATCATTGCAAGCGAAGATGAATCTGACAGCTTTTTTTCTGGATCGATTCTAGCTGCATTATATCACACGTCAGGTTAGGAAACCATACAGTTGAAGCGTATTCTAGAATTGGACGACCAAGTGATTTGTAGACAGTGAGCTTACAATATATATAACGCTGTATTTTTTAAAGTTCGTTCTATGTAACCAACGTTTCGAAGCGATTTTGCAGGTATATGGTTGATACGGGCATGCCATTTTAGGTTTTATGTGAAAAAAAATGACACCCAAATATTTGAAGTCTCAAGTTGAGCCAACTCACTACCAATGGTATTGTAGTGGTTATTCAGCGAGTTGTTTTTATTGCCGAAATCGTGGCAAATGTCTTGGTAAAATCGATTTTCATTTGACATTCATTAGTAGAAGATCAAAAATACCTTCTTTTTTTCATTTTCTTTAACCACTAGCGTCAGAAACAGTGCAGTAAAGGACACCGCCATCTGAATATAGGTGCAAATTAACGTTAGTGTTATAAAATCTTATAAATGTGAGCACGAACAGAATGTACCCTCGTTCGTGACGAAAGCCAGACTAACAATATATTATATATATATATATATATATATATATATATATATATATATATATGCATGTGTCCGCGCGTGTGTGTGCGTGCGTGTGTGTGCGTGCGTGTGTGTGTGCATGCACCAGCGCCGAGGATTATCTCTTGTAAGCTCTTCTATTACGTTCATAAACCGTGTGGTAAGGAATATTTAGCTCATTATGCGTCTTAATTTATACCGGTGGCAAGGCTTGACGCACTGATGTTCTGAAACGCTCGTTTTGTGAAGAAAACATGGATGAGAGAGGGGGCTTTGCTAATTAGCTTAATTGTCCAATTTCATGCGGTATTAGGCTCTTAGGATGATCTGCACTAACAGACTCAAATTTGATTTTCAAAATTAGTGTTACGTAAAAGAAGTGGTTGCACTTAAGAAGATTACCTCATAGTGCTGCACGCACTGTACCATCATCAGACAAAGGGGAGTTCCGGTGGCAGTTTTTTTTTTGGTTAGTTAACAAATGTGCTAAGCGCAGCCATCTGGAAATGATTGTTTAAAGAATGCGCCAATAGTCGTTACATGTTTCATGTTTGTCATATTCACTTTCAGGCATTTTTTCAGTAAACCAGCTTTCAATTGCGGGGTTCTACGATTGGAGTGGTTGATAAATCAGTGCCTATTTCACCAGCAAATAACAAACCAAATAATAGATAGCTGCACAAATTATGTGCAATCAACCATTTCGAACGAGTGTGAGTTGATTCATACATTAAAAAAATGGTTCAAGATGCTTTCTCGAAGAATGCGAAGAGAGATCGGCTTCATTGCGATGTAAAGCTATTGATATTGAGATACTCTGTTAACGCGAACCATATTCCAAGTTAGAGAGGTGAAAGCGCGCGCTAGCCTGGCGTCTGCAAAAGCCGTGTGCGAAAATCACGTGACTTTTCGCACTGAAACCACTGTCAACAACTGCCACAGCAACCACAGCTGCAGAGCAGAAAAGGAGAATCCGCGCATCATGAAGAAAAGTACACTTTCCCTTTCACTTTCACTTTTATTCCTTAAAGACCCCCCCCCCCCCCCCCAGGGGTATTACATAAGGGGTGGGTTACAATATATACAACAGGTCGAACACTTTATTATATGGTATAATGTTATGTGATCGCTTCAATGTAGGCAGTAGGGCTTGAGTTAGCGTTTTCTTATGTAAGGTCGTTCCAGTCCTTGGCTGCTCGAGGAAAAAAAAAGAAGATGCAAAGGTGACTGTGCGAGCTTGAGGACGGGCAACGTTTTAGGGGTGACCAATGCGATAGAATATGCGTGATGGTGGCAAAATATACGGTGCTTGATTTAACGCGCTGTGGTAGAATTTTTGAAATAATGATAAACTAGCAACGTGGCGTCGATTAGAAAGTGTTTGTAAACCGGATTGCGATTTCAAAGATGTTACGCTGATACCGTATGAAAGGGCGGAATGAATGAAACGAATGGCACGATTCTGAAAAGCCTCAAGGGCGTTTGTGAGGAATATCTGGCGAGGATCCCAAATGGCTGATGAGTATTCTAGTTTGGGCCGTATTAGTGTTTTGTACGCTAGTAACTTGACATGCTGTGGAGCACTTTGTGAATGACGTCGTAAAAACCCAAACGTTTTGTTAGATGATGCAATAACGTTGTTCACATGCGCACACCAGTCGACACACTATGGAATGGGAGAAGCAAAGCACATAGGAGTACTAAGCTAACTACGTAAGCGCGATGATGCTATAGAAGACTTGACCACAACGTTACATCTTGCCAACACTATTTCGCAGCGCCCTTTCATACGAACAACCTTCTCTAAAAAAGAAAAAAAAGAAAAAAACGAAGAAGCTATATTCTCAGATCGATATGCTTAGCGATCCATTGCAACTTTTCGCACAATACTTACGGTTCTGTCAGAGCTTCCTTGTGACCATGTTGTCCTTGCGAATGATTATTAGGTGGCAGGTTTCGCTACACCTAGCTCATATTCACTCCCGCTTTTCACGGTGCGAGAGAGCATGACACTGGTAAAGCAGACGTCGAAGCATGTATGAATAAAATAGAGGGATTTGAAGGTACCGTCCAGCATTGGATCCATTTTCCCTCCGCAGCTTATTACCATAAGTGCACACTAGGAAGAACTGAAATGCAGTACAATAAAAGCCATACAGAAGCACTAATCGTGCACATGCGTAACATTAATGACAATGACAAATACCCCACGCCGATAGGATAAAACCTTGCAGTAGCGACTAAGTTTCTATTTCAGGATGCAATAACGCTATGAAGATTAGAAGACTGGGACGTTTTAGAGGTTATTACGTTCCATTCCTACCTCTCTGTGATTTCGTACCTTTTCAGGGTTTAATTACCGTAATTCTTCCTGAACGCATTCGTTTCGTGAAGCTTGCCATGGTATGTATAACCCTTTCTTTAAAGAGTGCTCCCGCAGAATATTTTTCGCTTGTTTATATTGTCACGAGGTCGTGGCTTTGACATAGGCAGTAGTCAGTATGTTCGAGATAAAACCCTTCATTTCGCCGAACTTAGAGCCTGAAAACAGAAGCTCGAACTGCAGCACGCAATGCATGTTTACACTTTCAGCGGCGCACAAAGCGTCGACCGTATCTGATCTGCGGTAAGGCATATAGGCTTTCTATACATACAAGCACCATTGAGAAACACAACATTTATTTAAAGAAATCGGATGAAAAGCTTCAAGAAGAAATCACGATAGCGTAATTAGGACTCGTGCCAGTCGCATTCTCAATCGCTAGCCTATCTTCGGTTCTCGGTGCCTGCCTCAACCGTGCCGTAACAAAACCAACGACTGTGGGTGTAACATTGACCGTTTCAAAGCATGCACTTTATATGCATATTGCAGCGAAGGCTGTCGTGAGATCACAACACACGGGTAGCGTGCGCGCCGTAGTTGTCCACCGCCGCCACCGCCACTACCGGCGGTGTCCGTAAACACAAAATAAACGAGAACCAATGGTCCGTCAAACCGGGCCGAAGGGACCCAAGTATCTGATGCTAGGCTAGACGTAACCCTCGAGATATAGGCCCAGTGTTCTTAGGACTCTATTAGACAGAAGCACTAGAAGGGTAGTCCGAGCCCTGCGCGGCCGGAAGCTACCTGTGCGCAGGATCCTGCAAATAAAGTATTTTCTCTCTCTCTCTCTCTCTCTCCGTAAACACCGTCGCACAAAATGAAAAAATGACTCAGTAAATAAAAAAAAAATTCAACCAATCCCACGTACCTGGGAATCGACGTTATGCGAAGGAAGTGGCCGTGTTGCAATTTTTTGATTGAGCGACACGTCATAAAGTGACGCTAAATATATTGATAAGTATCACTACCAGGAAAAACAAGGGAAGCGCGGGCAGAGAATGAAGACGACGTTGCCTCCACTGTGATCCCTCTGAGCGGGTACGAGCCATGGCGGTGGAAATTATCATCATCCTATGGTGATCGTGGACTCAGAGCCCATTAAAAACCCCCATTAAGTTACCTTGCCTTGTGTAACAATTTGGTGGAAGGTGCTGGGTAGGACGAACCCAAAGACGGGAGCTTCACTACCAGGACTTCGTCGCAGCCGCCACCACACCGGACTTCCACCTTCGCCGATCGTAATGGCCCAAGAGCAGCCATCCAACGCTTCGAGGCCAACTCCGATGGGTTCCGTGCCGTACTACAGAGTGCTGCCAAACTTCGGCGGAACCTCGGGAGAAGACGTCGACGTGTGGCTTAAGAACTACAAGCGGATGAGCAGAAGCAATGGCTGGGACTCGAACGAACAGCTCAATCATGTCGTATTCTCGTTAACTGACACCGCCCTCATGTGGTACGAGAACCACGAGGACATGTTCACGACTTGGGAACGTTTTGTTGAAGAAGTGCAGAAGTGTTTCGGTGATTCGGATGCAAAGAAGAAACGCGCGGAGCAGACGTTGTCTCAGAGGGCACAGCTTCCAGGAGAAACATGTACGACATACATTGAAGAAATATTGAAGCTGTGCAAGATCGTGAATGGGAGGATGTCTGAAGAAGACAAAGTTGGACACGTTCTCAAGGGTATAGCCGAAGACGTGTACAATTTCTTAATTGAGAAAGACTGCTTGAACTCTGTGGCTGACGTGATGAAGCACTGTCGTACCTTTGAATCCCTCAAGATGCGACGAATTTCTCCGAAATTCGGCCGCCTGTCCAACGTCCCTACTGTGGCTAGTGTTGAAACAGTGCCGCCTAACGACCTTGCTTTGACCACACGGCAGATTGTCAGAGAAGAGCTGCTTCAATATCAGCAGACCTATCATCACCCCAGCGATTTTCAGGATGTGTACGTAAACGAACCAGAACGTGTGCGGACTCCTGTTTCTCTTCCACCATGGCAACCATCGATAAACGCAGCAGACGCTTATGAATATCAGGGCACACGGCAGGCTGGATTCCCACGTCAACCACCTCCAAACTCTAAACGAAGTTTTCGCCCGCCTGTTTACTCAACATCGACTGCCTACAGTGCCCCTGAAGGGCGGCGCCATTATCCCAAGCCTTCCAAAAGGAGTCGCTACTCTGAGCAGCCACGTGCCCCTCGACCAATTCCGGTATGCTACAACTGTGGCGTCCCGGGTCATATTGCACGTTTTTGTGACCACCGCCCATATCAGCGACAGTCTTGGCACATGTATCACCAACATTTCGACCATCCGCACTCCACGTCACGGAAACCACGCGCACCTACCGGGTCACGCTACCCCTCGCCGGCCTCTGATCGAAGTTTGACGCCACCACCAGCTCCCCGTGCTCCACGATCGCCGTCGCCACGGCGACACGCACGTACACCGCCGCCGGAAAACTAGTCGGTGCGGCCAGTGGGGGTGAAGCCGCAAGATCACAGGTGCTATCTACAGATATACCCCCGTCAGCATTTACGTTGAAGAACAAAGTTCGTGTAGTTGTCGATGGAGTGGCTACTATGGCACTTGTGGATACAGGCGCGACAGTCTCGGTGATGAGTGTAAAGTTTAAGAACCTGCTAGGACCAAAAGTGATGTTTTGCCTGAACCGTGGGGTGACATTTCGTGGTGTAAGTGGTGACGTGTTGTGTCTGGTGGGATATTGTACTGTGGACGTCTCGCTGTGTGGCAAGGTGTTTTGCACAGAGTTTGCGGTTATTCCGCGGTCTACACATGACGTTATCGTGGGTATAGACTTCTTGTGTGAGTGTGGGGCAACTGTAGACTGCAGAAGTGGGCATCTTTCTATACACGGTACTTTCCCAACGGCGCTCTTGGAAAATTCCTGTCCGGAGGAATGCATCTCTTTCGTCTCCGTGGATACAGTCGTTCCTGCATTTTCTGCTGTGTGTGTTCCCGTGACATGTTCCAGTAACAACTGTGGTACGTTTGACGCCACGCTCGAACCGATTCCCTCGGCATGCCTGAAAAAGAACATTCTCATTCCCCATGGTATAGTGTCAGTCGTTGATGGATGGGCAGGTGTGTGGACAATGAACAGTTCCATGGAGCTTGCGATTCTGCCAGGCGGCATGAAACTTGCAGTACTTAGACACGAGTCATGTACGACGCTGGTTGCGCTTGTTGATGCTACAAGCCAAAATGATCATCTAGGCTTAGAAGGTTCAGAATATGCCCAATTGCTACAAATGGTCAGCAAGTCACTTGACCAAAACGAACGCCATACACTGCTCGACGTTCTGTCTAAGCACTCAGAACTGTTCGATTTTTCTAAATACAGCCAAAGGCCCTTAATCCCAGTGTCCCGAATACGTCATCAGATCCACACCGAGTCGGCGCATCCCATTAGGCAGAAACCTTACCGAGTGGCACCATCGGAGTGCAAGATCATCAACGAGCAAGTCCAAGAGATGCTGGAAAAGGGAATAATACAGGAATCGGCAAGTCTGTGGGCTGCTCCCGTCATTCTAGTGAGGAAGAAAGATGGTACGTGGAGATTTTGCGTTGACTACCGCCGACTGAATTCTGTTACCAAGAAAGACGTCTATCCACTGCCGTGCATCGATGACGCTCTAGACTACCTGCATTCCGCGTCCTACTTTTCATCTGTTGACCTGAGATCAGGTTACTGGCAAATTCCGATGCACGCAGCTGACAAAGAAAAGACGGCATTCGTTACGACCGACGGACTTTACGAGTTCAACGTTATGCCATTCGGATTATGTACTGCTCCTGCGACATTGGAAAGATTTATGGACTCCATATTGCGTTGTTTAAAATGGCATATATGCATGTGTTACCTTGACGATGTCGTAATTTTTGGACGTACGTTTGAGGAGCACAACACTCGCCTGGACCTCGTGCTCAGCTGCATTGAAAAAGCTGGCCTTATATTGAATTAAAAAAAAGTGCCACTTTGGTGAGCGACAGACATTGGTGTTAGGACATCTCGTCGACAAAGATGGCATTAGACCTGGCCCACAAAAGACAGCGGCCGTTGAATCGTTCGAGCGTCCTAAATCTGTGAAACAACTGCGTAGCTTCATCGGGCTCTGCTCGTATTTCCGCCGGTTCGTACCCAAGTTTGCGGATGTTGTTCACCCCCTGACGAGCCTTCTATGCAAGAACAGCCCGTTTTAGTGGACCTCTGAGTGCGATGCCGCTTTTCACAAGCTGAAGTGTTTGTTAACTTCGCAGCCAATACTTCGGTGCTTCAATCCTTCGTCGCCCACGGAAATTCACACAGACGCGAGTGGCATCGGTATCGGTGCCGTTCTCGTTCAGCGTTCTGGCAAGAAGGAACACGTTGTGGCGTACGCAAGTCGTTCTTTAAGCAAGCCTGAACGCAACTACACAGTGACTGAACAGGAATGCCTAGCGGTAGTCTTTGCCGTGCAACGGTTTCGCTCATACATCTATGGTCGCCCATTCACTATCGTCACAGATCACCATTCCCTGTGTTGGCTGGTCAACCTTCGTGACCCATCCGGCCACCTCGCACGCTGGGCCATTCGTTTGCAAGAACATGTCTTCACCATTTCATACAAGACTGGCCGTAAACACGCTGATGCGGGTTGCCTCTTCAGAATGCCGCTACCATCGACAGATTGTGAAGGCGATAACTTTGACCACCTTATCGCTTCTCTGTCGTCTGGCTTTCCCGATGCCGTGACTTTCGCTGTTGAGCAGCGTAATGACCCAATCTTGAAAGCTCTCTTCCCTGGAGCGAGAAATTCATTAAGCGAAGGCCAATTCTGCGTTCGAAATAGCCTTCTTTACCAGAGAAACTTGTCCACGACGGGCGCCCGCTTTCTCTAGTTGTTGCTGCGTCCCTCCAAACGTCTGTTCTGCGACTCACGCATGATGACCCCACCTCTGGCCATCTAAGCACCGCACGAACACTTAGTCGCACGAAAGAGCGGTTCTATTGGCCGAAAATGAGCAAGACAATTCAGAACTACGTGGCCAGCTGTACGCAGTGCCAGAGTCACAAGCAGCCCTCTTCGGGTCCAGTTGGTCACCTGCAACCTGTAAAGCCTCCCGGTTCTCCTTTTAAGAAGGTCGGCATTGATCTGATGGGACCATTTCCGCGCTCCTCGAAAGGTAACCGGTGGATAATTGTATGCGCCGACTACCTGACGCGGTACTGCGAGACGGCTGCCTTATGCTCCGCCATGGCAGTCCAGGTTTCGGAGTTCCTGTTGCATTCAGTCATCCTCCGACCCGGACCTCCTCGCGTGATAATAAGTGACCGTGGACGACAATTTACTGCTGATATCGTCGAATAATTAGTTCGTTTGTGTGCCTCCAAGTTCCGACACTCAACTGCGTATCATCCACAAACTAACGGCCTCACCGAGCGCACAAACCGAACGTTGATCAACATGTTGTCAATGTACGTCGCCTCTGACCACAAAAACTGGGATGAAGTTTTACTATTCGTCACGTACGCCTTCAACACGTCGAAACACGAAACGACAGGCTACAGCCCTTTCTATCTGCTCTACGCTCGCTCACCTCGACATACGCTAGACACTATCTTTCCTTTTGTCTTCCATGACAATTTAACAATTGCGGAAACTTTGTGTCGTGCGGAAGAGACACGTTGACTTGTCTGCCTACGTACACTGGCAGCGCAAGAGTCCTCCAAAACTCGCTATGACAGTCAACACAGGCATGTAACCTATGCCCCCGGTGATCTAGTGTGGGTGTGGACCCCAATACGCAGACGTGGCTTGAGCCAAAAGCTACTGGCACACTACGCCGGTCCTTTCGTGATACTCCATCGTATCAGCGAGGTCAACTATGAAATCGCACGTGTCACCACTAGTGGCCGACGTTCATGCAAGACAGAGGTGACGCATGTTGCCCGCCTGGAGCCGTTTACACGAAGGATGCAAGAATGACTCGCCCAGAGGGCTTCTTCTGAGACCGGAGGAATGATAAGAAGTATCACTACCAGGAAAAACAAGGGAAGCGCGGGTAGAGAATGAAGACGACGTTGCCTCCACTGCGATCCCTCTGAGTGGGTACGAGCCATGGCGGTGGAGATCATCATCATCATATGGTGATCGCGGACTCAGCGCCCATTAAAAACCCCCATTAAGTTACCTTGCCTCGTGTAACAATATGTACAAGTGTTGGACGCACAGACATATGTTCAAGAGTTGCAGATGTTTATATAACCAGTTGTTTGCACTTGCGCAACGATGCCAACTGGAACATGCGTATTAGCAACACTGGAAGCCGATATGGAGCATTGATGCTTGCGAAGTTGCTGGCCCTGGACACTACTACATAAATCAACTTTATCGCATGGCAACTAACCACAAATTACGTTAACCTGACGTGACGGCCGTATCAACGGAGTGCATATGTAATGTTTAGAAAATTGGGTAGACAGCACTGAAACCACTCTTCACGTTTCACGAAGATTAGCGTCTACTTGAACAGTATTTCCGAGACCTGTCGTATCTTTGTGGTAGAATGCTTGATTTCCACGCAGAATGCTTAGGTTCGATTCCTGCTGGGACCCTGAAGTTTAATATTTTGCATTCGTCGGGAGGTCAATGCTGCCTATGTCAGGTTTTTCTGAACAATGACATTTATTCTATGCCTTCATTGGGTCGACGCTACCGATGTTGGGTATTGCTTAACGCTCATGCGTTAAAATTACCTCTGTGTGTTCTCGTCATTCCTGGGTGTGCTCTCGTCGTTCCTGGGTAGTGTCAATCACCTGTGGCACATACCCGCATACCAGTGGCACATACCCGCCCATGGGTATGTGCCACTGTCTGGCATGAAGTGTTTGGCGACGTAAGCGACGGAAATGTGACATCATTCATGTCTTTTACCAGCGCGTCATATTCGTCCAACCACCTTACCCTCCCATGCTAATTTTGGTTCAAACCAAGTCAAGGGGGCGACCTTGAGAGCACCCAAACGTAAGCGGCTAGATAGATAGATAGATTAATAGATAGATAGATAGATAGATAGATAGATAGATAGATAGATAGATAGATAGATAGATAGATACGCTTAATGTCGCCGAAGTTCGCTAAGAAATGCTTCGCATTAAAAAAAAAAACTCCAAGGACACAATGGAATTTGACCCCGATCCCCTGCGTGCCTGCCCAGTATTCTACCACTGAGCCACACCGGTTAAAAAACAATAAGTGAGGCACGCTGGCGGTTGCAACTTCTTTGAAAATCGGCGTTAGGCAGGCTTGATGTCGGGAAAAGAAGTGCAGTAATATGAGTAATAAAACCTTTTAAAACGCCGAAGATAAAACCAGGTGTCACAAAATGTTAATTGCGACGCGTGGGCTGTGGCATTGCTCCATACCTTTACAAAAGCTTGATTTTGTCTGCCTAATTACTGTGGCGCATATCCACAGCACTGTGGTGGATTGTGGGGATTAGAAAGGCTTCTGGCATAATGCTTCATTGTCTTCAGTCACAGCCAAAAAAAAAAAATATGCACGAAGTTTTTTGCAAGTGGGCAGTGGGTACCACGCTTGTCCGATGAATGACGAAGAATGGCTTAAGGAGTGTCTGCCTACTACACAATGATTAATGGCGTAGTGGGTACCCTACAAGTGAGCGTGCATCAGCTACTCAAAGAGTTAAAGAAACGAGGGGACAACGCTTCACCTTTAGGAGTTGAAGGCGATAGCGATAGCATCTTCCTATAGTGCGTACTTCAAGCACTTGATGCATGAAACCGATTCGAACTTGCTATGCACCCACTACGTGGCCATAAGAGGATAGACGCAGTAGCATGTGTGCCTCTTGTAGTGGGTGACCGGCTTTAAATCAAGAAGTTATTAGGACAGTTGCATGTTCTGACACCCGGTGGCAATAGACGCTTGTACCACGCATTATTACTGCACTATTTCATATTGCAGTGTGAAACATCTCCACAGGATGCGTGTGTTTGTAAAGCATAAAAGATACTTTCACTACATTTCCAAGCAGAAGAAGTGTTTTCCACTGTGTTCAAAAGCATACGCATGGCTGTGTGGTAGAACATCAATTTGCCTCGTAAACGACCCGGGTTGGATCCCCCACTCGGACCCAAACGACCCCGGTACGGTTGCCATCCCGACCCAGGATTTTTCACTATTTTATTTGCATCATTCTCGATTTTTCGGTGACTCATGAGATGATGATTTTTCGCTCACAACCACCCACGCAGGTGCCAGAATTTCAGCGAAACGAGTTCTTTAACGCTGTCTCGTTAAAAGGGTTCTGAAAGGCCGCTCTTCCAGCGTTTGCTGTGACTGCGCTGCGTGTTCAACGCAGGCCTCCCGACCGGGTTGCAGAAATTAGGTGCCTTTTCTCATCTTCTAACCACTACCACCACCTGGTGGTTTTTATTGCAAACACGGTTGCTAAGTGCTCGCTACGCCACACTTATTCCTTTTGCGATTCGGCGAAGGGCCCACTAGGTGTCCAGGTGAACACGCGGACCCACGCAGTTGTTCACTTTGTTGATGGTACTGTTAACGATGATGATAAAATATATCTGAGCACTTTGTAATGATGGGACCATTACAACAGACACTCGTTAATTCATGTCTCTTGACGTCTGTCTTGATCATCGCTTCTTCCACGCAATGTATGATGCGTAAACGAGACTTCTGCGACAACACGACTTTCTTATAATGTTTTTTTTTCAAAGGTGTTTCAACAAATATCGTGGCTCTCTATGGTAGGACACCTGCTTGCCACGCCGATGGCCTGGCTTCGATCCTCACTTGGCCCCGGAAATTTTCATTATTTACGGTATTGGCATCCTCCTAATTTTTTAGGTCAGGTACAAGCTTAATTTTCGCTGACAACCAACGACGCCGACCCCGACGCCAACCGCGAAATTTCAGCGAAACAAGCTTTTTTTAACGCTATCACCTTAAAAGTGGTTCATCGCAATCGGAGCCCTTGTTCGAAGGCTCCACTTGCTAAGGCGGCTCGACGGGCCTGTCCTATATATGGTCGCCATTTGGCTTCCCAACACAAACGAACACGTTTGTGTTGGGTGCGTATGTCCTATGTCAACCGTGGTGGGTTGTTGTGGACAGCGGTGTTATGTGTGTTAGTATGTGCCATCGAAAGTTCCAGCGTTATCATTAGCGGCCACGTAATTTTCGAAACTCGATTATACCCGTCATCTCTTCGGGAGGTCCTAAGATAATGCAGACGGTCCCCAGTCATTGGGCTCGGTTTGCGAAAGGGAGAAGTTATTACACATACAGTGAGGCGGTAACATGAAAAGGAAAAGAAAGGAGTGCACGTGTCAATATGCTCGTCCGCTTCTCCTCACCTATATGTTTTTGGACCACGCTTCAGATTGTAGCCAGCTTAGTGGACGCCCTGAGCTTGTTAAAAGGAGAGAACGTAGAATCTAGGCCTGAAAGCAACTCGCTGCGACACCTGTCGAAATGCTACGTGGTGTAGGGAATAAGTAGGACAGTGCATGTAAACGTACTCTGTCGCTCATTCGATTTCGCCATTTACATAACTGGAGCGTGGCTGTGACACGTCGATATACGAAGACGGCCACTTTATGCACACCTTTCACTGCAAAGCTGTCAACGTTTTCTGTTAGAGACCACAAGAAAGTTTTTTTTCTTTTTTCGGGCTGTGCGTAGTGCAGATTCCAACGCGATAATTGCGTGAAGTGATGTTTACTCCTCCACAAAGTTACAAGTTTTCGGACGTAATTACGTTTTTGGAAAAGTTAGGAGCACAGTCTCACATTCATGATGGACCCATTAACTGAAAAAAGTGTTTTAGCTCGTCACGGCTTCTGAAGCACATGCGAGTTTTCTTGAAAGGTAATTCCACAAGTTCACGAGTATGTGCGATTCTTTTTTTTTCTGCCCAGGAAGAAGCGCATGTTGGAGCACACAAAAAGAAAGAGTCACTTTTTTTTAGTACGCTATGACGATTCATTATAGACTCAAGCGAATTCATTGAATCGAGAAAATTTGGCTGACCATTTCAATCACTTGAAAAGCGTACAGCAGCTTCTTGCTGCTGTACGCTTTTAGCGTTCAGCAGTGGTTCTTGCTGAATAGACGTGTCAGTAAGTTGACAAATTGCTCCATTCATGGGATAGATGTCTGGGAGCATTTACGTTGACGTCAGTGTGAGACATACAAGATGTCAACGCATTCATTTCAAAGATATTCGCTGGTCCTACAAGAGTTGAAAGCTGCAGATGTTTGCATTTCAGCAAGAGATACGAATTCCGGCTATGTTCGAAGAGCCAATAATCTTTGTTTTTTGCTTGCATGGCATATCATGTGAAGAACAGTTGCCCTAATTTTCTATAAAATTGTGATCGAAGTGGCTGCCCGCCAATACGTCGAATGTTTTCGCTGTTGTTTGTATGATTTTCGCAGAAATGCATAGCAGGTTTTATGTGCGCTCAAACGAAACGTGACTTCTTGGAACGCACCGCAAATGGCTCATTACGAGTAAGCAGAATCACTTGCGCAACGAGGCTGTAGTAGATGCGCCTTTTCTGCCGCTTACAAAGAGTAAAAAAAGTCTAACTAATAGTTGCTATAGCCACGTGTCGTGTAGTTCTCTCCCATTTACGCAATAACTAATGCCGGGAATTCGGCTAGTGTGAGTGTCTCTGTCTTCACTCGTGTGCGCATCTGCGTGCGTGCAGAAAAGAAAAAAAGAAAACGAAGATTGGCTCGAGCGCCCGTAATCCACTTGGTAACTAAACTTTTACTCATGTGAAAATAAATATATTAACGCTACTTTCGAAATAAGCGCATGTCTATGCTATAGCCCTACATCTGGACAAACTTTTTGTGGAATAATTACGATGCTCTCTGGAGCACGTAATTAGTCCGGGAACTGCCTTTACAGTAGCAACTGCAGGTAGAGGCTTGTGAACTTTTTCTCTCGTCTTTATGCCTAGCCATAAAAAAAGTTTACAGTTATCAGTGAAATGCTGTGTCTGCCATCGATTCGCTATTCTGCTAAGACGCTATAATTGAAAGCTCGTGCTACGCCCGTTGTCTCGGGCTTAGTTTCGCGATATGCGCAAAAGGCACGAAAAATCTCGCTGGAATGTGACCATTGCTACAATCCGTTTTTCGTAACTGTGCGTGTATATTCTTCCTTCGTCGACGATAACAAATAACATAATAGTGAATGGAGCAAAGGTGCGTTCATGTAACGCTACTGCTCAGTGTTGTAGTGTAAGCAGTGGTGTCGGTTAGTTTATAGGACTAGCTGGGGCCTCAGATGTTATTAAGATACGGGCGACAATAAAGTAGAGACGACACGCAGGCTTTCGGCGGTCGCTGTATTATCCATCAGTAACACTGCTAATCTGTCATCAGGCGGTATTGCAAGACTGTAGAAAAATAGTTATGCGTTACGGTCCATTCGTTGGTGTAGGCATAATTCTCCTATTCTTGCTGCCTTTTGTAGCACTGCTTTCACATGGCGCTCATGTCGTCTCAGTGCCCTAATACGAGCATGTGTGTGTAGAACTGCATTCACTATATTCTGGCGTGAATTTTCCCTTCGCTTATATGAAGATACTGAAAAGAACCATTGCTTGGTAAATTATTTGTGGAGTCAGTGAATCCCCTAGTGGTCGCTGCTGTGGTCTTGCTATACAGTTTAGCATAGAAAATACTACGTATATATATATATATATATATATATATATATATATATATATATATAGACAGAGAGAGAAACAGACAGACAGACAGACAGATAATATAAATAGGGATAGATAGATAGATAGATAGATAGATAGATAGATAGATAGATAGATAGATAGATAGATAGATAGATAGATAGATAGATAGATAGATAGATAGATAGATAGATAGATAGATAGATAGATAGATAGATAAACAAATTCTTGATTGATTTGGGGGGTTGAATGTCCCCAAACCACCATAAGGTTATGAGAGACCACGTAGTGGAGTGCTCCGGAAATTTGGACTACCTGGGGTAGATTAACGTGCGCCCAATTCTGAGCACACGGGCCTACAGCATTTTTGCTTCCATCGAAAATGCAGCCGTCGCAGCCGGGATTCAATCCTGTGCCCTGCGGGTCAGCAGCCGAGTACCTTAGCCAATAGACCACCGCGGTGGGGCCGGAATGAATTCTTTGCGAGGAAAGGTTGGTAGGTTCGCTTATGGCTGTTGATGTCGCAAAGTGACTCACGCTGTGAGGGCCTTCGCAGTGGAGGGCTCAGTCCAAGTTCGGCCGCCTTTGATAGTCGTACGGGGCTCGCTAGAGAATAAGTGGTTTTGCTCTCTTGATGTAAACGCTTCATTTATTATTTTAATAATACCGTATGAGATCGTCATTTGCGAGAAGAGTAGCATGGCTAGATAAGTATTGATGGCTTGGCAATAAGCTTGCTGGGGCTTTGAAGCATCCTAAGTAAACGAGCAATGCAATAAAACGCTTTTGCAAAACACACTTGCTTTACTCTTGCAACCTGTTCCATGAAGCTTACCTCTAGCTCGTTCTGACGAGATGTTTACAAAACGGAATGAACTCAGGAAAAGGTAGTGCGTTCTTTGAATATTTTGGAATGGTTTGAGGCGTAATTTAGTAAAGGCTTGTGTGAAACGTAGATGATACCGCAACCACACTTCTACAGGTAATCCAGAGAGGTCCTTTGTTCATCGTCTCAACCGGGAGCTTCAGACCACTGCGGTTCTTTCGGAACGCTTTCAGAACATTGATGGAACGTTGGCAATAATCACTAACATCAAAAAGCACCAAACAATCACCATAGTAGCGGAAGTTAAGTGCAAACATTCTTTCCGAACCTGTGCCCACTTTCTGCCCATGAAGCTCAAAAAAACTTCGCGAAGAACAGGTGCCACTGTAGAACCGATGGAGATCCCCTTCGTACGTAGGATGATGTATATGATGTTCATCAGGCTAAAAAAATGTGGATTTAGGTAGAATATTATGCACTCTGAAAATGATGTTAAAGGCACCTTACGCCTACTAAAGAATGCGCGTTAATTGTTTAAATCACATATAGCGACAGAGAAGAGCGAGACGGAGCATCTGTGAAAAGAAAAAGACAACATCGATTTATATGCAAGGTTTAACGTCCCGAAACCACCATATGATTATGAGAGACGCCTTAGTGGAGGGCTCCGGAAATTTTGACCACCTGGGGTTCTTCAACGTGCACCCAAATCTGAGCACATGGGCCTACAACATTTCCGCCTCCATCGGAAATGCAGCAGCCGCAGCTGGAAAAGACAAAATAGACAGAAGCAATGAAACCCCCTCAGTTCCACTTCAGTTTTATTTTTCTTTCCGGCTCGGCACCACAAGTGCAAAGCCCGAAATCTCCTGCTTTTGGCCCGTAAGACTCCCAGGTCTAATGGTAATCTCAGACAATCTTATGAAGAGTACAGGCCAGTGCTCTAGGGATTACCCTTAACAAGTAGTCCTAAGTTTTTTTTGTTGTTGACCATGAAGCACAAGAATTGTCCCATCCAACAAAACAAAAGTGGCGCAATTGTTTCGGGAATACAACACCCTTTTGCTGAGGGCGCATAGTGAGGCACTTTTCCATGCGGTCCTCAGTCGATACTTAGCGAGAAAAGGTGTCGCGAAAAAGCCACATTCAGGCGCGAATATCCGTGAAGCTGGTCAAGCCATGCGTTGGAGAGTGCGCTAATGAAGTGTGCGTAATGAGCGTGCGGCGAAGAGTCGGGTGCAGTGAAGTGAAGCAGATTAGGATGGATGGATGAGTGCTTGCACACTGCATCACGCCTCCAGAAACTTTGTTCGTCGTGACAGACACCGCTTCCAAAGCTTCCCCCGGAAGGGGTATGGGGGGGGGGGGGGCAAGGTTTTTACGTATGAGTCTTTTTTCGGGGTTAGAAGAAGATGCTAGTGGTGGCTTTCAGCGGAATGTTTGCCCAAACTTTGAAACAGTGGAGGCAGTGCGGGAGCAACAGCTTCAAGCTATTCAAGCTATTCAACAGCTTCAAGTATTTCGGGTACTGACTGACCACGACCTTGCAATTTTTGAAGAGTAGGCTACTTTCCTTGGCTTTGTAGCTTTCTCTCTTCTTCTGTAATGAATTGTGCTTCACCAGCACAGGTGGCTAAATGTTTAGGTAACGCGAATGTTTTCAGCGCAATACATTTCAATGCTCGTAGCCTTAAAAAGAACTGTAACAAGATTTCCACACTACTTCATACTTTGAACCATCATTTCTCCATCATCTGCTTCTCCGAAACCTGGCTTACTTGTGAAGATCGCGATATGTATGGCTTTGCCGACTATGGTTGCGAATACGATCATCGTAGTGGTAGCCCTTACGGGGGCTCTGCCATTTTCGTTTCAAACCAGCTCTCGTATTGTCGACGCAAAGATATAAGCATAAATGTTCCCAAATGCGAATCTGTCTGGGTTGAACTCGATCCAATTGATTCTTCAAATGTTAATAGGACAGTCCTTGGCTCCGTTTACCGCTCTCCTTCATCTAATGCAGCTGATTTCTGCGATGCACTTTTTCTTGTGCTTGATAAGTTGTCTTTCGAAAACAAAAATGTGTTCATCATGGGTGACTTTAACATCAGTCTTCTTGATTCAGCGAATCCTATCACTTCGATCTACACTAGTGCCTTTTGTAGCTACGGTTATGAGTCACTGATAAATACGCCTACACGTGTTGTAGATCATTCTTCCCATTCCCTCCTTGACCATATTTTTTCTAATCATGATTCCCCAATAGAAGCTGGCACAATTGACTGCGATATTACCGATCACTTCCCCGTGTTTTTTTACTTGCACAAGCAGGAAAAAAACAAAACTGAAACCTTCAAGCATTCTATATTTGATCGTGAAAAATTTTTAAACCTTGTATCAGAAATAGACTGGTCCAGCATATTCAATGTCTCGAATCCTGATATCGCTTTACAGCAATTTTCTGATGCAATGATCAATGCTGTCGGTGACTGTACAACAATAATAACTTCCAATAGGCGTTACACTGCCCCTCGGTGCCCTTGGCTTTCAAATTCCCTTCTTCTTGCCTTGCGTAAAAAAGATAATCTATACAAAAAGATGAAGCGCAAACCTTTAAATTCTAATTTCCGAGCACGTTATAAACGCTACTCTCAAGTTCTGTGCTCGCTCCTTAAAGCCGCCAAGCGCCGCTACTACGACAATGAATTCAATAGGTGCGGTAACAACATAAAGAAAAAATGGAAGTTAGTTAAGGAATTCCTGAATAACGCTACTCAGCACAAGCCCATCAAATCCATTGTTCAGGGTGACTCATCATTTACTGAACCTGCAGACATTGCTAATGCATTTAGCAATCATTTTTCAGGTGTATGCTCACAACTTCCCTCGTGCCCTTATTATTCTGACCTTTTGCGTTGCCCCCAATCGTTTTTTCTATTTCCTACTTGTTCCGACGAAATCGAAGCTACCATTGCAGGATTAAAGACTACCAGGCCTGGCTTAGATGGTATTCATGGGTTCCATTTAAAACTTGTACGTCGACTTGTTGCGCCACTACTTTGCTATATATTCAACTTAATTTTTAAAACCGGATTATTTCCACAGTCCTTGAAAATAGCAAAAATTGTTCCTGTACTCAAAAAAGGTGACGCGCGCTTTATGGATAATTATCGACCCATTTCTATTCTTTCCTTCTTAGATAAGGTTCTAGAAAAACTTATTGAGACCCGTCTTTCCCGTTACCTTAAAAAATTCAACTTACTCACCCCCTCTCAGTTTGGTTTTCGTGCTGCCCTATCAACTAATATTGCGACTGCATGTCTAACAGATAAAACTAAGTCTTTCATTGATCACGGCGACGTTGCTGCTGCTGTTTTCATAGATTTTTCAAAAGCATTTGACACCATTGACCATGACATTCTTTTCACTAAACTGGAGCGTTATGGCACTACGGGTCCTGCTCTAACTTTGTTACGCAGCTTTCTTTTAAACAGGCAACAAATAGTTTCTGTTTCCACAGCAACATCACCCCCGGTCACAGTTAACAGAGGCGTTCCACAAGGCTCAATCTTGGGCCCACTTCTTTTTTAGATGCGGAGCATCTAATACTCGAGGCTTGTAGTGCGGCGCCGTCCGCAAGCTTCCTCCTCCTTCTTCCACCATCTGTGCATCCCTTCCTCCTCTACACACCGCGCGCGCTTCACTCCTCCACCATCTGTGCACCCTTCCTCCTCTACACACCGCGTGCGCTTCTCCTCTTCACGAACATTCGCTAGCTGTATAATGTAGCGCGCATGCGCCGTCACGCTTCGAGAACATCGGCAGCTGACGCGCGCGCATGCGCCGTCGCGCTTCGAGAACATCGGCAGCTGACGCGCGCGCATGCGCCGTTGCGCTTCTCCCCCTTCTCGAACATTCGACAGCTGACAGTGCATGCGCCGTCGCGCTGTATATATACTCAAGGTTGGCGCTCGCTCGCTCAGTTGCCGCTCGTCGGTTGGTTTGTACGGCGCGTCGACGTCCAAGGTCGCGGTGAAATGAATTCCAACGAATCCACAAACACAATGATCGACGTCCCTTCGACCAGCGCCGCCCTTTCGCATACGTGTGTACGTGTTCACTCATTTAACACCCCCTCCTACAACCACGTTAACCAATTTAGCCATCGACCCAAGTAAGTCGCAATTTAACACCCCATTTCACAACCACGTTAACCAATTTAGCCATCGACCCAAGTAAGTCGCACTTTAACACCCCGTTAACCAATTATATGCTCCGCATCCTCCTCAGTGTTCCCCCGAGGGAAGCTGCGGGCAATTTTTTTTTAATTTACATTAATGACCTTCCTCGCTGTTTAACCTCTTCACAATGCGTACTATATGCTGACGACACTACCATCTTTAACTCCCACCGAAACATGTGTACCTTAAGGCAAATGCTCCAAGCTGACCTATTTTCCCTCGAGCGATGGTGTCTCTTCAACAAGTTATCTATTAACGTTCTTAAAACTTGCTTTCTGCTTTTTAGTTCCCCGCAAAGAAAAATTTCCGAGTTCCCTTCCCTGTATATTTCCGGTATTAAAATTGAACTTCGTCGTAGCACTAATTTTCTTGGCGTAATAGTCGATTCTCACCTTACATTTCATGAGCACGTAATCTTCATTTCAAAGAAAGTTATGTTCGGCATAAGAGTTTTGATTAGAGCTAGACCATAATTCAACTTGCAAACTCTCCTAACTTTGTATTACGCTTTTGTCCACAGTCACCTAAATTACTGCATTTCTTCCTGGGGTGGTACGTATCATACCCACATCGCCCCATTAATAACACTGCAGAAACAAGCGTTACGCATCATTACATTTTCCCATCGACAAGCAAAATCTTCCCCGCTGTTCTATCAGCTGCGTGTTTTGCCCCTTCATCATATGTTTAGGTACAGCATTGGTATTTTATTTTTTAACGTTTTGCACGATCACCTTGTCTTAGATATTCTCCCTCATTGCATCACTAATAATCTCAATTCAACGCGCTTTGCCTCACGCCAGAATCTCTTACTCCCGTGTATACACACTAACTACGGCAAACAAACGATTATATTCTCGGCCATTTCGCTCTGGAATTCACTAACCTCTGATGTTAAATCTTCTAAATCACTTTGCATTTTTAAATCCAAACTAAAGACTTTCTTGTTAGGCCCTTCTGTTTGATTGAATTGTAACTGTATTATCATGTCTTTTTTTGTTGTGGTATTCTTATCCACATTTTTTTTAGATTGACGATGTATTCCCTGTTTTTTAGTGTTCCTGCTTATTATTTTAATGGTTTTTTGTTTTCTTTTGTTTTTTATTCATCTTTCTCTTTTTTATGCTGTGTTTATTTGCTGACAATGTATTTCAGTGTTGCTTGATGATTACCTTTTCTTTTTTTTTTTTTCATCATGGGAGGTCCCGCCTGCGGTTCTTACCTTGGAACCTCCCAGTGAATCTGTACCCATGCACTTTTCCATGTTCACGCTTGATGAATAAAATTCAAATTCAAATTAAAAAAAAGCGGCCATCATCTAGGCGGCCCCTATCACGGGCCTTCCATTCGCCGAAAGTTATTTCATAATCAAGTTGAAGAGCGTTCGGGTTGCTCATTGCATCGGCTCCGTGTTTCCCGGATACTTTTCGTTTGAAAATCACCCCATTCACTAAACTTTTCGTTATGAATCAATGCCACAAGTCATCGCGACCATCTTAACACCAAATCGGGAGGGAGGTCTCACACTTGACCATCTTGCGCCCGTTTTCAAGTTTGCTAGACCGGAAGAAGCGCCACCGTCATAGCGCTCGCCGTAAACACCACCGCCACCGCTGCGACACAGCTATATACGATGAACACGGCACCCTGCACGCTTTGCGGGTCAAGTTTTTCTACCAGATGCGAGTGACCGTGAAGGAGCAAATAAAAGTTTAAGGATAACACCAGATCGCGACCGGCGGAACAGTGGCAGATTATAAAGCAAACGCTGAAGTAATTAGGCGAGCAGCATTCGACAGGGCAAAATGACAAGAAACTGAGAGAACAACGTCGTCCTCTATAATCACCGGAGATAGCAGAATTGCACAACTTCTCTGGGAAGACTACAAAATAATTCTTCGACCTCGAGGGGCACTTTGCGTCAGTGATCACGGCACCACCCGCATTGCCAGCAGCGTCTACCATGCAGCAAATATACCGAGAGAAGCACAAGAGCAAGACGTAATCTGCCCAAACCATAAAGAACACATCGTTGTGGTGAGAACTCCTATTGATGAACACGCCAACGGGTACCAACGAATCTCCTATATCAAAATAGGCACGAAAAAATTTGAAGCCAGTGCTTATGAAGCAGCCCCAGAAAACACCTCCGAGGGAGGGATTCAGGGAATACCGCTAGAATACCGTGCCCTGGATGCTAGCATACGCTACCTCGAAGTGTCGCCGCCCCTGCACATATAGCTCAGAATGATACAAACCACAGCATGAAGTAGTACCCCTAAAGAGACTTTAGCTCTGCTTAATATCCTTTAAGTTGGCGTCACCAAATCCAAAGTATGAAGCGCATGTTTCTTAAATATAGTAACAAAAAAATTAAAAGCTACAACAGAAGGCACTTCGATTCAAGAAAGCTCGTGATATACACTGGTGCCGCACGTTTCAGCTTCGCTGCTTGATCATCTGTACGCAATGCTTAAGAGGTGAGGGTAATAGCGCTTTACCGCTTACGCCCTCTCAGGAATCACGTGATCTGACTGCGGCGCGCGTGGCAACGCCGACAATACAGTCTTTGTCATTAGTCTGACACGTCTCACTGCAGCAGTCGATTCAGTAAGATGGCTCTAACCCCACAAATATCCTCTGCAGCCCGACCACAATCCGCCCACTCATGCATTTCCCAACGCGCCCTTCAATTTTTTGGGGTGAAGCAACTTAAAGTCGAGGTTTGTCCGTCGGTGGCGTTAGCGTGCGACGTAGCCGTGATGATGATGATGATGATGAAGATGGTGACGATGATCACAGACGACGACTGGCTTGTGCCGTATATTACGTATTGATATGCTCTGCGATGTATTTCATATGTCTGGAAACAACCAAGAAGCACCAGGGGAACGTGCACAGACTTTGTCTTGGCCAACTTCAGGATGGATCCGATACCACAAAGAAGCAATATTGAAGGCAAAACGAAATTCATAGTTCAATACAACATACCATTTATGAGGAATAAACCTCGGATATAACTGTACACCACTTTGTCACTCACTCACATGCCTGATTGGTCAATTTCACGGGTGGTCTACGGTAACGCCAAACAATCCCACTGTTTCACGCGTTCGTCATTCCCTTCTTGGATATTTATTTAAAAAAACAATAAGGTAAGTTACGGATTCACTCAAGACGAGTGGAAGACGAAAGCCTTTGGGTGTCCCTATATGACCGGGCAGGTTAAGTAAACGTACTGCACTAACTAATTTAGAAGCATTAAATATATTGTGATGTAACGGTGAAGGCAACCTTTATTAGGCCCAGAAGACACGATGAAGCGACCACGCCCAAGGCACAGAACTCAGACAAGCCAAGTCCCCACAGCAAATGAAGATGACGACCACTCACGATGATGAATATGTGCAAAGATAGTAGATGTGCTTAATGAATGCCTACAATATCAATAATAACTTCAACTCTTCATTATTACGTCACTGTTTGCATTAAGTAACAAAAGTCTGCTATTTAACTCTAACTCACTTCTCACCCATTTTTTCTATATAATCATCACACATAGGTACGTTCATGCTTTCACTCTTTCGTAAGGCTTTCGCTCCCCTGAACTTCTGTAAGCACAGTTATGGCGACCCAAAGACGACGAAGAGCTGCTTTGGCTGGGAACTAAGGGAAAAGCTAGAAGTAGGATAACACCTGCTGTCTCTGTCAGTGTGGGAATGTTATAACAGTTAATGTGTCGGGGTTGAGCAGGAGCACAACACAACAATGGTCACACAAAAGCCGCTCGTTTTGTGCTCTCCAGGCGGCCAGCGCAACTCAGCGGGAGCTCTCATGACGTCTTCAGCTCCAGAGAATCTCAATTTTCTTTGTCCTAATTGTCTTATGCTTTGGCAAAGATAAGGCAGGCATGCACCTGGTGCCCTCATTACATCCATTTCATTGCAAGATATCGAGTGCATGCCGGTATGTTGCTAAAGCCCATCTCCGCATGAGACATACAGGGTTTCTGTCTCATAATATAAAAACATAAATAAGAAAAAGGGCACTGAGCATGAAAGACTCGTTATATCGGACGCCGGATGCACGCCCAACTTGATTTAGTAGATCTGTCCTAATGATGATCAGCGATATAAGGGACGGCAGGATGAACAGGAAAGCGAGGCAACACCTCTCGTGGTTCTTCTGTCCTTTGTTCGCGTCATCACCTGTATGACTGCTGTGGTCAGGCTCGTCAGGTATTTCCACTTGGTTAACCTTTGCTTTGGCTTTTCGGCGAAGAGGGTAGCTGTTTATTTTCATGTGATGCTTGACTGCTTCCACGTTGGCGGAGGGACATAGTTTACTAGTTACCAGAAGAAACGTTTTGTGAGGCAGTGGTCCATTAGATAAAGCATAGTGTTAGTGCTCTCGCTCCACACATTTGTTTTGAACTTCTTTTTGCCTGCTCATATCGCCACTCTTTCTATCTTTCTTTTTCTGTTCCCCGCCTTTGATGTAGGCTGGCCAACCGGATTTTATGATCCTATTCGTCTTTTATGCATTTTTTTTCTCTCTCTCTCTCTCTCTCTATATATATATATATATATATATATATATATATATATATATATATATATATATATATATATATATAAGGTCAATTTGTCTAGTGACCTATAACCTTAGTCAATGTCTGGATACCTCGGCTTCCTTGGGTATTTTCATAGCACTACACTGCGCTCTCTCATGACTGTCTCGGCAACCTTTGTTGTGAGTAATGCAGTAGAAAGCCAGCGTTATTTAGACGAACTGCTCAATACGAATTCCAGCAGGAGCGGCAACCTTTGCAAGTAAAGGGAAGCTGTCTATTTTTTTTTTTTTGTCTTTTCTCGCATTTGCTCGCAGGTTGTAATTTTGGCGGCGGCGGTAGTGTTTCAGTCGGGGCGAAATCTTAGAAGCTCTTTACTTGGGCTAAAATACACGGTATAAAATGCCAGATGGTTAAAATTTGGAGAGGCTTCTAGTATGGCGTCCTTCGTGATCTTATCATGGCTTCAGTACAAAAAAAAACCCACAAAGTTAATTACTTTTTCAGAACATGAGAAACATCTATACACAAGCCGCAAAAAAAAAAATGTGCCCTCGCTACCAATACAGATATATCTAAACTAAATTGGACTATCTATACCTCGCTATCTCAGAAGAATATACAAAAAGACAAACCACATATTCACACAAGGCTTTTACCTCTGTGCTGATTTGATATGTGGGGTTTAGCGTCCCAAAACCACCATATGATTATGAGAGACGCCATAGCGGAGGGCTCCGGAAATTTCGACCACCTGGGGTTCTTTAACGTGCACCCAAATCTGAGCATACGGGCCTACAACATTTCCGCATCCATCGAAAATGCAGCCACCGCAGCCGGGATTCGAACCCGCGACCTGCGGGTCAGCAGTCGCAATACCTTAGCCACTAGACCACCGCGCCGGGGCGTTACTTCTGTACTGGTCTTTTTCACATCAAGTTAAAGAGAAGGTGTGCTTTAGGTATTTTTTTATGCTTCTTACAGGCACATGAAAAGAAAAGGAACTTAAACTTAAATAAGCACTAAAAAAAGGTTTCATTTGATAATAATACACGTGGTTCAACATCCTCCACTCCCGATATGGCCACAGGGCCGCGACATCGACGACGCCAGCAGACTGTAGTTCGAAGACCAAACTGTTCATTCGGCTGAACTTGTGGCCGATCAACAAAAAGTCGATTCACAGCGGTACACACTGGCACGGAGAAGGGCGAACTGAGCGTCGTCCGTCGATCAACTGACAAGCGGCGAAACGCGTCGGCATTTATACATGTGCCATCGAATAATTCAGCGTTATCGTGGGCTGCCACGTAAGCTCTGTTCATTCGGCCGAACTTGTGGCCGACCGACGAAAAGTCGATTTACAGCTGTACACACTGGCATGGATAAGGGCGAACTGAGCGTCGTTCGTCGATCAACTGACAAGTGGCGAAACGCGTCGGCATTTATGCACTTGCCGTCGAATAATCCAGCGTTATCCCTGGCTGCCACGTAAGTTCCCGAATATCCTGCAATGTTCGCGTTGGGCGCGTAATCTTAACAAAATGATCCACTATACAGTCACGAAGGCTCTAGAACACAGCAGGCGCGGTTTGCGCTGAGCAGTACTTCGTTAACGAGGCGATAACAACACTTGAGGAAGGAATGTGGCCGACAATTTGATTAAGAGTGAGACCGTAGTGGAGGGCTTCGGGAATTCAGATCACCTAGTGTTCTAAGTGCTCCTTGGTGTCTACTATTATCACACAATACGCGGGTGTCTAACACTTCACCTCAACTGAAATGCGACCGCCGTTGCCAAGATCGAACATGCCCCCTTCTGATCAAAAGTCGGCCGCCGTAGCCGATATGCCACTACGACAGACCAATGCTTGATTTATGGAACTGAACCAAGAGATGATGAAGCCAGAAAGTCAATGTCCCTGATGCTGCAAGTGAGAGAGAAATATGTTAGCATTTCGTTGGGTGACTTAGTTCCAGGGCGCTGCAGCAGCTATTATAGCCCATCAAAATGTTGATAATGGTAGTGCTTGTGGTAGTTGAGGTCTTGCTCTTGGTAACGCATGTATACCTCACATTTGGCCGACCGGAAAGATAAAAATTATTCACTGAGGTTAAACTTTTGAAACCTTGTTACGACAAGTGAAAGGCGAACTTAGTTTTGCAGACTATGCCCTCAGTGTTTTAAACATTCGCTTCGTCGCATGGAACTTTAGCGACGAGGCTTCGGATGTGTGCAGTCTCGACGCCTCTTCCCAGGAGATCCCGCAGCGACCCTTCATGCCTGTCACACTCGCGCTCCTGTGACTCAAGGTCATTACGACGCGATGAATGACAATATTCCAGGCCCATGGGACACCTACAGTGCGTTAGACTATACAAAAGCACTACAGACATTCTTGCGGGCCACAGGCTTGAACGAAACGTTGTAAATAGTGCAGTGCGTGTGAGTCACTTTATGTGTTATGTGACTGTTATACGTGTATGTAACTGAATGTCTTGTGTGTTTATCATTGCATATATCATTGTCATCACCCGGCAACTGGAGTAGCCTGTCAGGTGAAAAATCAGGCAAACCTCTCCAGCTCCACATTGATATAGTTCTCTCTCTTGAGAGACACGGCGTATATAGCGCTCACTCTGAAATCATGACAAAAAATAACACTGCAAGTAAAGGTGCGAATCTCAACATCACACTGGCGTATCAACAAGATGAGATCAAGGGGCAAGCCAGAGCCTTACGAGCATACGCCTGGCGTCTCAATGGACTAGCTTTGAGTGGGACTCAAGCAACGTTTAGGCTGAGTTTATTAGATGCACAAGTATCCTTTTTTTAGGAGTGAAGCTCCTTAAGGCGTGGGCTGTGCGTCCCCTGTATGTAGCCACCTCTCGTTCAGTTCTAAGTATTACGCTAGCCACCGCCCGATCTAAAGGGTACAGCCATATCCATCCGTCCATCCGTCCGTCCATCCATCCATCCATCCATCCATCCGTCCGTCCGTCCATCCATCCGTCCGTCCATCCGTCCATCCGTCCAAAAGATGCAAGATGTTATAATCCAGACGGCAGTACGTGTAGTTGATTATGAAAGATGCGAGGTGTTATAAAATAGGAATGATGCCACATATGGCGCGTGTCATCGTTCGATATAGTGCGGCGACGTACGCTAGGGGGAGCGTTGCAATAAACTCGAGTGGGCAAAATGTACGGAGGATTCATGGTTTACCAGGTTTACCTCCGGAGCTTCGCCCACTCATCATCATTCACTTCGTGGATATGGCGGCATTTTTATTCGTCATACTTATGCGTAACTAGACTATTCGTTCATCTGGGACCTTTCCCTGGTACTAAATAGTTGACTAGCATTTAATCTTCTCTCTCTCTGAGAAATGCCTTCATTTTTTAGGTAATTTCGGCATTCTGTACTTCTCTAGTTCTTCTTTATTGTAATATATGTTAAGGTTTGATAAATCTTGGCATAAGGGACGTTTTAGTTTTGTAATAAACATGTCAGAACATTTAAGCTGAAATAAAACTGTCAGAATAGTTCTTTCCAAAAAATTTCTCAAAAAAGTCCGCGCTCGCGTGTGTACTGTGAGTGCGGACTATGAACGCGTGACATGACTGCGATCAAGAAATGTTCCGCATCTGAAAGCACTACATAGAAGTAACTATCATATTAAACTGTTCATAGTCAGTGCTGTGCTCAGCATATTCATCGTCCCGTCGTCTGTACTGTTTCGCCACGACATTGAATAACCAACTAGCTCCCTTAAGAAACCGCATAATGCACATTGTTTCTCAGCGTGTATCTTTCAGCGATGCATTATAACGGTGGGCGTACGTCACTGGGAATGCTCGAGCTTCGCATTCAAACATTTTTCATGTTTTTCGCAATATTGTCGAAGCTTTTATGGCTTGTTTGCATTATTTGCGTGGCTGAACCGAAAGAACGGGAAGGGCGCTTTACTAAAGAGGATAGAAGGTTTGCTTACCGCTCAAGAGGATGGAATGTTTGCTCATTGCTCAAGGGACAGACTCGAAAGAAGCGCAAGAAATTGCTAACGCGGATTACCAGAAAGGAAAAAGAAATACAGTTGGCCTTACTCGGAAGCATAACCTTGTTTTCCTAATGTCTGCCTCATATTACTCAATGCAGAGTGCTCGTCTGAAGTATAACGTAAGATGGATATCTCTGGGGGTACGTATAAAGGCTTTTGGACCCAAAGCCTGCATATTTACTGCATTTAGGGACCTCTAAAGGGGCTCTGAAACACTTTTTCAAATAATCATGAAATGGACTCACCGAAAGATTTCATTTCCTCACGAATTCAAAGCCGCACAAATTTTAAAGGGACCAACAACTGATTTTTTTTCCAACCCAGTTTTTTCCGGCGCGACAGAAAGATTACCCTTCGCGAAGTGCTCGTATAGCTGCCGTAGTTACTCCCGAAAACACGTAGTCACTTAATAAGCAGTATTTTTCCATCTGGAAGACTCTGAATACGGAGGAGCGCTTTCATGCAGCAATGTTGAGAATTGATAGTGATGCCGGTAGCCTTTCTACCGACTCGTGCATGCTGATGATGTGTGCTGCTCTATTGCTCAAAGGCCGTATGATCACCAAAGAGCACCTTTCCATGAGACGAGGAATGTGGACAATGTTTATGGTAGGTGGCTGTAGAAAGGCCTTCAAATTGCACGCACTGTGGCGGGTAAAACATAGCAGTATTAAAATTATGATTGTGACGTGAAAGGTGTCTCGTGAGAATGGGCGGCGAAAGATCGCGATGGTAAAACTATGGTGATAACTGGCATCAGCCCAAATGTCTCTTGAACACCCTTGTACACATGGGTCGGGAGGCACGTGCTTTGTTTTTTGTAGTAACCGCAGCAGCGACCTATCCTCAGAGTTTGTGCTACGGATTCCCTGGGTAAATGACTTGAAGATCTTGCACCTGTTTTAAAAATGGCCGCAGTGACTCAATTTTGAAAAGTGGTTCCCTACCGATGAACATTGCAGGGTGGAGTGGTATCTGTTGTAGGTAGGGTAATGCAAACAATTGTTTTCTAAGGGTGTCTAACTCCTTACGTTCAACTAAAATGTGGAGCCCAGTTTGTGCTTCACTACATCCCTCACACAATGATGGATCGTCACCAGACAAAAGGTATGAGTGTGTCGTGTATGTGTGTGCTATCCTTAGCCTAGTAAGTGTAACTTGTATGCAACATGACAGATACTGCCGGCCACTGACCGAGTTGCAGCTTGATAACATGCAGTTTATTTCATGTGTGTGTATCCCATGTGCGCTCCCAAAAAGCCCTGAGGTTTCGTTTGAGGAGAGGTTTCAGGTCGAGTGCAGAGATCGCCACAATTGTATTGGCATTGGTTGGCTTGGCGGATGCAGCCAAGAAGTCCGTCAATTCGTTTCCTTCGATCTCGTGGTGCCCTGGCACCCAGTACACTAAGACATGCTATTTGAGTGAGTATACTGTGCATAGGAGCGATTAGAGAGATACAAGGACAGAATTTTTGTGTTTTTTCGGGGCTTTGATGGATTTTACCATGCTTAGAGAACCTGTGTATATTACTGCACTTTGCAGTTTAATTTGTTTAAAGTGTTTAACGGCCGCAAGTATCACATGAGCTTCTGTAGTAAAGATGCTTGTGTTAAGATGAAGGGTATCGGCCTCTGAAAAGAATGGGCCGACCACAGCGTACGAGACAGAAGTGTTCGTCTTTGAGGCATCGGTGTAGAATTCGGGACAACTGTATTTGTGTTGGAGCTCATGAAAGTATGTGCATATGTGTGTCACACGCGCATGCTTTGTGGCTTCCACAAAATATATGTCGCAGTCTATAAGCTGCCCCTGCCACGGCGGCAGATATGCAGCAGGAGCCATCCAACAGTGTTCAGCAGGAGCCATCCAACAGTGTTCTAAAAGTGGCACACCTGTTTCCTCAGCGAGGCCTTTCACACGAAGTAAGGGCCGCCTCAACGAAAGACGGCTGTGGAACACGTCAAAATAAGACCGATCATTGATTGTGAAATGAGAGGGGTGTTCTTTGTCTGCGTTCACCTTGAGGTAGTACACACAAGATATGTAACATCTCTGTAAGTGGAGTGACCACTCATTCGATTCCACATACAGGCTTTACACGGGGCTAGTGCGAAAAGCACCCGTAGAAAGGTGAATGACCAAATGGTGCACGGGGTCCAGCACCTTCAGAGCACCTTGAGTCGCAGACTGATAAACAACGGCCCCATATTCTAAGCGGGTGCGAATAAGGCTTCTATACAAATTCATGAGACATTTCACGTCACTACCACACGTAGTACGTGACAACACTTTTACACACTTTGTTTTTAAATACTTCATGTGCAGTATGAAGGTTAGCTTGTTGTCCAAAATTAGGCCTAAGAATTTATGCTCGGCATTAACAGGCAGACGTTGATTATTCAGTTGAAATTGGGGTTCTGAGTGCCTACCTCCCTTTCGGGAGCACAAGGCACACATGCTTTTTGTAGATTCAGCCAAAATCCGTTTTTATCTGCCCATTTAGAGACCTTGTTTCAACCTAGCTGAACCTGCCACTGACACATTAACAGGTTGCATGACTTAAATCCAAGCTGTACGTCATCGACATACGTACAATAGAACATATTGCGGGAGATGAACAGGTGCATGAATTCATTTTGATAATAAAAAGTCTACAGCTAAGTACACCACCTTGCGGTACTCCCGTTTCTTGGACAAATACTTGGGAGATAACACTGCCCACATTGGCACGGAACGTCTGATTGGACAAGTAACTTTCGATTATGGAAAACACTCTACCGCGCACACCCAGGTGGACAAGTCTCTTAGTATGTGAAAACGTCATGTTGTGTCGTAAGCCTTCTCGATATCGAGGTGGTATCAATATTGGTGGAAGCTTTCTCGAAAGCAAGAAAAGAAAAACAGCTGCCCTTCGACTTCACCAGAGAGGAAGTATTGTTTGTGGACGAAAGCGTCTCGGATTTCTGCCTCAACACGCACGGTCGGTTGTAGATCTACACTCTTGAAACCAACACTGGAATCGGTAAAGCAGGTTGCGTGTTTTAAGGAAATGTAAAAGTCGGCGGTTTATCATCTTTTCAAAATGTTTACAGAAGCAGCCTGTAAGTGCATTGGGCCTGTATTTAGAAACTGAGAAAGGGTCCTTGCCTTGTTTCAAAATATGAAGAACAATAACCTCTTTCTAGGAAGTAGGGATGGTACCAGAAAGCCAGATAGCATTGTAAAAAGAAAGTAAAGTTTTTTTGCGTTTTGAGCGGCAAGTTTTTCGACATTTCATACATGACACGGTCGTAGCTTGGGGCAGAATTACTGCAGGAGTTAAGTTATGTTTGTGGCTCGGCTAAGTGTAAAGGTTGGTTGTATGCCTTGTGTTTTGTACCCTTGTATTGTAGTTTCTCCTTTTCTAATCTTGCATCTTTGGAAAGCTACAGTATAGTGTGACGAACCAGACACCTGCTCGTAGTGTGCACCGATGAAGTTCGCCTGATCTTCCAGGCTGTCACCCTGTGTGTTTACGAGTGGGAGGGAGTGTACTTGTCTTCCTGCTACCCTACCAATCATGTTCCATACTTTGGCCTCTTGGGAGTTACATTCGATAAAAATGCAAAAAAAAGAAAGTAGTAATATTATTATTGAAATAAAAAAAGGTACCGCACACGATTGTCACTCCGGTGGAAGCATCGTCGAAAGCAACAAAAGGAAAACAGCTGCCCTTCGACTTCACCAGTAAACATGACCAGTTCAAGCGACCACATTTACTTTACGGAAGTATGTGACTTCTGAAGGAGCTCGGCCATTTCTTCTCAAAGAATGCTCTTATGCTTGTTGATGAAATCCTTCATCCTGACGTCCAAAAGGGAAGAACGTTTCACAACTTCTGCAATCAGCGACTCGTTGAAAGCAGCGCGAGACATTTGTCATCCGGGGAGAGGACGGATGTCCTCTGCTACTCAGTCGGGGCGAGTTCTGTGACGCGAGTTCCGCGCAGCGCGTGCGTACTCTATGGCGCGCGTGTCTACTCCTCGACTCCGCCCCTGGCATCACGTGTCAAACGACGTCACTGGTCGCTCTGCCGCTTCTGCCGCGAGCGCATTTTTCCAACTCTGGCAATATTCACAAGGGTGTCCAGTACCGCGGCAGCCCGTGTCCCTGAAACCAGGGGTGAAGAACGAGAAGACCTCGATCCCCTCACCGACTACGGAGGGATCCTGGCGGCCTACAGAGAGGCCAGGAGAGCCTTTCCGCCCCCGCATCGTGAACTGTCACGTGCGGAGCCGGTGAAGCTCCGACAACTGCAAACGGAACGCGTGCTAACGCCAGCATTGGCCCAGCACGTATGCCCCGACATGTTTGTGGACGCTAAGTGTAGCGTGTGCGAACGTGAACTAGCCACCCTCCGCCACATCATGTGGGGCGGGTGTAACAGTGGTGTGAACAATGGGAATGGGCAGTGCCAGGACGCCACGTATCCCGAAGAGGTGGGAGCATGGATACGCTCCCAAGACTCAACCACACAACGAAGGGCCATCCAGCGGCTTGAGGAGGCCCTGGCAAAGCAGACGAGAAAGGGAACCGACGCCCCGGACAACGGGAGCGGAGGAGCCCGAGTATCCAACACCTAGCCAAAGCACAACGTCCTCAAGATCTAGGGCCTGGGACTAGAGGACTATTAGCCATAGTCTTTAGATAGGGAGTACCCGTGCCCGGCGCGGCCGGTGACTTTCCGCACGCCGGATGCGCGAAAAATCTTGTTTCTCTCTCTCTCTCTCTCTCCAGTCACCGCTGTAGAAACCTGTTTCAAACTCGCGCTGTGGCTGCCGCTCCGCTCTTGGAGCAAAATCGCTCGCATGGGAAATAGGCTTTATGTAAGGTTGAACACGTTACGGAAAGTCAGGAAGTACACACAATATATTATTCTAGATGATCTATTGATTTTGCCACTCGTTTTCTGAATGATTCGTTAGTGACTCGATGTTGAGTCATTTAAAAAAACAGGTCACAGATGAATGTCAAAACAAAAAAAATGAGTGTTCCACAGTTTCGATGGAACCACAGTTACTGCAGTACGTACACGCTGCTTGACCGAAGCGGTACCGTAAGCTCTTTCCATAGGCAGTGGTTAGACGAAGACGGAGGCACAGCGTTTCCAGATGTCGAGGAATTCCGAATGGAAGCTTTCTTATGAGATAGGGGTCGATTGAGTGGAGAAAGGCATACGGTGTATTGGGGCCTTTAGCCTGCCCCAAGTTACAGAGGCTTGCTATGAAACCTGTTCACGTACTTGAACAATATCGGCCTGCTAGACAAAATATATAGCTGTATCTCTAACTACGGAATAACTATTATTGAACGTTCTTATTGATTGGTCAAAACACGGTCTTTTTTACATTTTTATATTCCATTTTCTATCTTAACATCTCGTCGGTTTCTCTCTCCCTATCCTTACTTTCAGTTCCCGATCCCTTTCCCTACACGTCAGAGATTTACATATGCCAGATAAAGTCTCCGCTTTTCAATAAAGAGTTCTCTCTCTCCCTCTCTCTCGCTCTATGCTTTCGAAAAAGACCTTATGCAGGCGTAATGCTAGTGAGACGTGAATCATGGTTGCAGTGCTGCCAATCTAATTTTATAAACACCGCATATGTACTCCAGAGACATAGGCGTGACGTCTAGAGTGAATATTCATAACCATGGTTAGCGTTATTGTACTTAAACGCAATCCACTAAAGTTTCTTTTTTTTTCACGCACTAATCTGGGCTGCCGTCCTTGCGAGTGCAAGCGCCACATTTCAGCTTACTGCTTTCAGTATTGGGGATACTCTTGTTGCTTTCGCCATAATTACACAGCTGTAAAGAACTGGTTGTATTCATTTATTTCTTTATTTACGTATTGATTGAATATACATCAAAGTGTCCTGCAGAGGTCTTTACATGAAGGTAGGGCAAACAATATGAAGTTAATAAATCAATGATTCTATGTTATTCCTAAGTTTGTGTTGGAATGATGGGTAATAAAATATGCGCGACTGTTAAACATGCATGTGAGTGCGTAAAGCATTTCTATTTACTTCTAGCGTAATTTCATAACGTTTCGCTAAACAAAAATAGCACACCACTGTTGGCTTCCCTCTGCATGCGTCAGATGACAGACTCTCACGGTACGTGGTATATGGCGAACATTTTTTTTTGTCAAAATATATTTTGTACTTGAACTGCTTCCTGAAATAAAACTTACAGTTCCATGTTCAGCTGTAAATAAGCCTCAGGGACATGTTAACTCTGCATAAGAGGAATGAAGGCAAAATCATCAGGGCGTTACAGAGTAAAACAGACGCATATCAATGAACAAGTTATGCGCTTTAGGGACGTTTGAAATTTTTTTAATAGCCATCACTCTATCGGGCATTGTTAAGGTGTCAAAAACAGACCGTATTGCTTGCCTCTCTCGTTGAGAAAGATTGCCAGCTCAGGAAGAACGATTTGTTGATAACCACTACCACCTCAAGCCAACCGAACGAGGCTGCCAGAAAGCCTCCAAAGCAAGAGCTTCATCTTCATGGTTACCGGCTATCTTGAAAAGAACAAACGGATCCGTGGAAGGGTAGGTTTCCAAATCCACATTTCTTAACGGCATATCTCGGCTTCTGGTATTCGTGGAGCGTCGCTAAAATTCTCTTGTTGTTCTTCGCCAATGCAGTCGTCCTTCCGCAAGCCCGTTTACTGTAGACAAGACTTGATTACTTTTTTTGTTCTTTGCTCCGGCTAGAATTGCACTATATTTGTTGAAAGCTAGTATTCCCGAATTGTTGCCATGTATGTGGGCCCTCAGGCATTCTCAAGTGGTTTTTAAACTGCTTGTCGCCTGAGGGACCCCTAATTTGTCGAAAAAAAAAACATGTTGGAGCTAAATGAAAAAATTAAACATGAAGATATCATTACGTTTAACTTTCGGCTCTTGTTTTCAGTACCCTTTATAGGTCTATTCTCATCAAACGAATTAAAAAAGGACAATCAACAAATACATAAAAAATCAACCACACAGTTCTTCAGTAATCTCCTCTGAGAGCTGTCTGATTGTTTCGGGAGTGCAGAGCGTTGTTGTAGCTTGCCACCTTCTTACCAGCCCCACTCACTCTAACACGCGTACATCTAGTGAGCTCCTACGATTTGTAATGAAGTCGCCTAACACTCCATGACAGACGAATCTTTAGTTGATTCGTCTGTCATGTCTGTGCGTGATGGGACAGGAAGTGGGCAGAAGAGAATGTCTGAGTGTTCCGTTAACATGATTTGCTAAAATTCTCATAATTCTGATTATTAACGTGATATATAGCAAGATCAAATATTCGAATTCTGGTTTTCCTTTTAATCTGGGAAACATAAGATTCGCAATATAAGAAGATGGCATAAACTATAATCCCCCCTCCCCCCCCCCCCCCCCAAATTGGTTTTACAGTCTAGTGCACTGACACTAGACCACGGTGCAGGAATACTTTTAGGTGAGCGAATGCCGGGACAATCCGCTGCCCGATAATGTTCTGCTTCGCTAGGAGCTTGGGAGATGGCGCTACAAACTTTGCCCTGGATGCCCCTCTCCCCTCTTCTCGGTGTAGGAAAGCCCCGTGATGTAGGAAAGCAGCGGTGCTCATTTATCGTCGCCACAACACGCTCGTCGCATCGTCAACCTCCTCCCTTATCACCCACTCTTTCGCGGCGCCGCTCTATGCGTGTCGCGTGGTTGACATCGGACGATTACCCGATTTTCGCAGATTTGGAAACCGTCGCTCACGTGCCGGATGTGCTTTGCAGAATTCGCCAGCAGCCCGCCATGGTCCTCAGTCCGGCGAGCCATCTATCGGCACACCGCAAACGAGAACATAATCGGTCCTTCCCCGCCAAGCGCTCGCTTCGCGTCGTTCGCACATCTAAAGTATTCCTGCACCGTGCACTAGCCCACCACGGTGGTCTGTTCGGCAATCAGTAACACTGTTGGTGTGTTTTACGAAGAAAATGCAGTACAACGTTTTTCTATATTCCGCTCTTTCTTTCTCTGGACCGACAACGGATATCTTACTTATCTTATTGGTAGAAATAAACAAGAATGTTGTTTCAACACTACCAACCACTTGGACGCAATAGAACCCTTGTGCTTTGATAGCAGAAATGTCACTACGGCCAAGTTTATGGCTTCAATGAACCTTTACTCTAATGCCCGTTCTGAACGCGGATGCGAGTAGTCTGGCATACACCCCAAAAAAATGAAGAAGAGTGAACGCCGAACAGGAGAAACTTGGCGCGCAACAACGCCAGCAGGAACAGTGCGTTTTCCAGCGCACTTGTTTTCTTCGTCCAATATTTTGACCCTGTTAAGACACAACGTCTCAAGAATACACGCCCGCTTAACTTCTGCTGTTTCAAACTTCGCACTTCGCCCCGAACTGATCATGCATTTGCTCGGCGTAGCGCAGAACATATTGCAAAATCCCGATATCACTGCTAAACGCCCGCGTCAGAAGTCCCAACCTCCGAAATGCTTCTTTCGCGCATTCCAGAAAAAAATGCAAGAATAAAAAAAAACATGTGCTTTCAGCCCTACAAAAATTCTTTGCCACTTTTGTAGCGAAACGTTAGTAATATAGAAGGTAACATGTTGTGCAATGCGCCAGTAGCAGAATTGTGCACTGTGAGGGAAGTTTGTTCCCTAGAGATCACAGACGACTGTCGAAGCGGAAAAGTTGAAACACCGAATCGTCTTTTATCTTCCAGTCACAGCGGGTGTCCTTTTTCTTCTTGAACCTCGGTCTGAGATATCACACATAAAAGAACAAGTGTGACTGTGGTACGAAGGTTAGGAGCACACATTTCATGCCATTAAGACTCGCTATTCTGTGGCTGGAGTGCGCAGAATTCCACTATACTCTGCAGTAGGCTCATACGCCACTCCTATATTTAAATTCGCGTATCTGCAATGGCTTGCCTCGCTCATACGTCGCCGCGTACTTTCATTTTCTGTTCTCGTCGATATCTCGGGCGAGCTTTCCGTCTCATTAAGTTTAAACAAGAATACCGGAAGCGACGCCTGAATGTATGTGCAACGATCTTTTTATCTTTTCTTAGCTCCATAGTTTGAGATCAATTCTTTCATAATTTTTTTTTAGGAGCGAAGCTCCTTAAGGCGTGGGCTGTGCGTCCCCTGTATGTAGCCACCTCTCGTTCAGTTCTAAGTATTACGCTAGCCACCACCCGATCTAAAGGGTACAGCCATATCCATCCGTCCATCCATCCGTCCGTCCGTCCATCCGTCCGCCCGTCCGTCCGTCCGTCCGTCCATCCAAAAGATGCAAGATGTTATAAACTAGACGGCGGTACGTGTAGTTGATTATGAAAGATGCGAGGTGTTATAAAATAGGAATGATGCCACATATGGCGCGTGTCATCGTTCGATATAGTGCGGCGACGTACGCTAGGGGGAGAGTTGCAATAAAATCGAGTGGGCAAAATGTACGGAGAATTCATGGTTTACCAGGTTTACCTCCGGAGCTTCGCCCACTCATCATCATTCACTTCGTGGATATGGCGGCATTTTTTTCTTGTGCACTCTGGAAGGTCCATCGACAAACCGTTTCTCCCAATTCTCGAAATGTGCTTTCGCACTTGGGACGGAATCCAAGAAAAGTGGATCTGTTACAAACACAACGTGCAAAAAGAACTGACCAGAAGGACAAGAAGGTTTACACGGAAATTCAAGAACCACTTTCCCCCTTCAGTACGAAAAAGTGCACGTGAGGATGGAAACCACTCAACGAATAAGGCAAAAGGATAGCGCGAAAAAGAAGATAAAACAGAGCAAAATACTCAAACCATACGGGAAATATTACTTTGTGGCGTATACACTAGTGGCGTAATTGCATGATAACTAAGCTACCACTTATTTATCGTGCGATTCCGCCAATCACTTCACCATGCAAGCTATGCTGCGGCACTGGCTGAGAGGAAGCGGAATTACATAGGCAACGAGGGGTCGTTGTGCGTTCTGAAATGCTAGTGTCACAACCATGGGCGTGCGCACCACAATAATCGCATGTACTATTAATATTGTTTAGTTTTTCGAGGAGCAAATTGATAAGCTCTCAGGTATGGTACATCACAACTATTAGATTAACGCATGCACATAGTACGAGTCCAATACTTTATTTGATTGTTTTTTCTCTTTTCCTGCTCTACTCCTTCCTTTCTGTCCTCAGTCGTCTTCGCCCATACAAAGTTGCGTTTTGATATTCACAAGCAGTTTTTTTTTTCATCAAAGAGTTTTCTCTGTATTTCTCTCGCATGAATCTCTACTGTCCTTGTTCTCACAAGAAATAGGCGGCACAAGAAAGCTACTAAAAGAAGAAATGAAAAACTAGACTTGACGACATCAGGTCTTGTCGACACTAAACAAGTTTGCGGAACAGAAATTGAATGGGTGAAGAATAAGGAGAGAATGATCGAGACGCCTCGACGCATGCCAGACGTATGAAACTGTCGTCGAGAAAGCTGGCTTTGGCAGTTCTCCATCGCACGGATCAATTTGTTTTTCGAAAAATAGGCGACCAGCGCAAACCGGAAAGACTGACAGGAGAGGTTTTTTGGCGGTGTCGTTAAAGAGGTACTGACGCAAAATTTTGAAGGCAATGTAAGTTGTGGGAGAGGTTTGTGTGGATCAGCACGCACTATTTATGAAAGATTGCCAGAGCATAAGAAACAAAGAAAATGATCTTGTATTTTGTTCGCTCTGCTGGCCTCGAAACGCGCCTTTCGTGTGAGCAACCAACCACCCCCCTGCGTGATGGCTGTGTTGATGGCCACGATTCTTGCGCGTGTTCCCTTCGATATTAGGCGAGAAGTTTCCTTGACAGCACTGCGAAAGCTACAGAACCGAAATGCACACCTTCTACCTCGCCAAAGTACGGTACCTAAATTCACTGATCATTTTCTATTTTTGCCTTGCTCAAATAAATGCTGCTGCTCAAATAAATAAAGGCCCACAGGGTAGCGAGAAGTCGTAGGTAAAATAGTTATTGTTCTGTTTGCAAGAATCCCTTCTTTTCTAATTCTTTGGCATCACCACCTTTTCAGCACGCTCGCTTTTCAATGTAAACTTGACGTCGACGTCAATCAGTGTGCAGCGGCAAGAGGGCTGTTTAGTTCTTAAAAAAATGTACTCGTAATATGACGCTAAAACCTACTACTAACCACCGAAATTTTCCTACCGTTGATGTTTTGTATATATAGTTTTCTGAATGCGCCACTGATGCGAATGAGTGAAACTAAAATAAGCGGCGCCCTACTGCACTAATTGCAGAGCAACTCGAACGGGCAGAAGCTCCACCTCCATTGCCTTCGCTCCAATGTCAAGATGAGTTGTCGTCGAGGAGAGGAGATGGTTGCCGCTGAAAGAGGAAGACGACTTGCACGCGAGCATAACGACTGATGTTCTTGCCTCGGCAGTGCCTTTTTGAGGGATTACGCATATTTACAATGCCTCGGGGGGAATCGTAGCAGCACGCAAGAAGAATTTGTGGAAAAGTTGTCAATGTGGTGGTTATGTGCATGCCGTTTTTGTGTGTTTCCGCCGCCAGCTATGTTTAGGCGAAAACCACTCTGAATACCACCGCGATCAGCGAACGCTGAAAGCGATACTGCCACTGAGCGCTGTAAAACCGACTCCAAATAATTACCACTCGCACGCTCAAGCAAACGAGCTTCCCAGCCGCGATAAGTGGGTCTTTACCTACTCAGTGCAACAACAACAACAACAAAAAAACCACGATGAAATTGTGTCTGTAGGCTTTTTAATTGCTTTGAAGTGGTAGAGATCACCAGCACATCGCTCTTCCTGAGCCGGCGATTTGTTTCAAGGATACATGCATGCTAAACGGTCTGTTTTTGGCGCGTTAAAAGTGCTCGTGGAAGTCACGGCTTATAAATAGACCCCGTCTAAGTAAACTGTTCTACGCGTAGCAACATCGCAGGTGAAAATGAAAGCTAATATGACATGAATGAATTGCTTAGGTTAGGTTAGGAGAAAGGACATGCAGGAATATAACGAGAGGGAAACAGAACAAGAAGAATCAGCAGACAGGCAGAAGTCGATGCACAAATACCCGAGACGGCCATCGTATGTCTTTCGCAACAGGACAAGCAGGCCCGTATTGCGCCATAGACCACTCGCCTATGACATAATCCAGCTTACTTAAGCGCAAACGTCTGTTATCTCGACGTAATGACTTCGATATGACGGGCCCCACCTATGGGGTACCTAGAGCGCACTATGTATTCATTTACTCTTCTTTATTGCTTTCCTCCCAGACAAGTTGTTGGACGGGTTAGGGTCTCAAGGGAAAACGATTTTTCAGTGGTCATGGTTTGAGTAAATCGCGCTTGTTGTAAGTCTTTACGAAGTGGGTGATGAGTGGAGGAAGCTTGGTCCTAAGATCCGTAATGTCCTAATGTCCATTGTGTGCTAAAGTCCTGATGTCATCATAAAGTCACCGACTAAAGGAATGGGTTTGTGCTTGTAGGTGTCTTTTACTGTTTTGTCACAGAAAATTGTGATTGAAAATATTGTATTTTTAAACCTTTCTTTGCGTGTTGCATATATTACCTGAACATTGCCCCAATAATGATAATGAGTGACATTAGGCAACAAAGAGTCGATGACAAATCTGGTCATAAGGCCCATATATAGTTTAGGTCGCCGACTAGCATAAATGGTTTGCACTTGTGGCTGTTTCAAACTGTATTGTGACAGTTATGATTGTTTGTAGTCTATTGTAAACTTTTTTTAGTTCACAAACACATCTTTCGACTATAGCAACGGTTTTCTATAAACCATGCATTACAACGAACAGTGAGCGTCTACGACAAAGGCAGGTCCTAAGATACAAATTGTGTACGCTGAAGTCGCCGACTAGTATAAAGGGTTTGTGATTCTAGGTGCATATTGTTTTCAGAACTATGATTGATCTATTTGTGTATTACCCATAGATGCGCCGCCCCTAGTTTAGAACAAATGTTCCTACGATTTAGGGCACAATGTACCCTAAGATGGGAGAGCAATAAACTGTCCCAGTTTCAACCAAAAGAGCAAGCTGAGATGGCTGAAGTGCGAGAGTCTGAAGACGTGGCTTCACTGCTTATCTTCCTTAATGAACTTTCCCTAACAACCTCAAGTTCGCTCATTAACTTTCACTAATAAACTTCGCTCATTGATACCAGCAGCTAACTTCACTATCAGTTCTTGCTAACTTTCTAATTAATTTCTTTAATTATAATTATCTAGTTAGCATTCAATAGTTAACAATTCACTGACTTTCAGCGCCACTGCGGTCACCTATAGTGATTGCAGCGCTCGGCTCTTGACTCGAAAAATGCCGGTTTGATCCCGGCTGTGGTGGGGGCGTGTTGAATTTTCGATGAAGGCAAAATGAAAGAAGCACTCTGCGATCTCAGGACGCGTTAACGGCCTTTCCACGTGCTACCCGCATAGCCGCAGTTCACGCGTGGCTGTGTGGCTGTGTGTCACCCCTGCCGCACCCAAGCGGAGGGTGAAAGGGCACCCCCGATTCGCTTATTTGCCCCCCGCTTGGGTGTGGCAGGTGTCCCATCACGTGCGTTGCGGCTGTGCGGGTAGCGCGTGGAAGGGCCTTAAGGAACGCGAATAAGAATAGAAGCTCTGTCGCTGAACCTACACCATAACGACGATCGATGCCAAGCGTCCTACTCACGGCCGTCGAATAGTGATAATCTTGCTAGTGAAATGGGGGACATTTTGTTTTACTCTATCGTACATTGTGCATATGAACTGCTTGCATGATAAAATATTTGCCTCCCAAGCCACCCTCTCAAATATTACTTGCTCTTATTAAAATCAATGTAATTTCGACAATAATTCTTTAAATCTGTATTACAACCGCCACACTGTACTTGCGCTACTATGAATGGGCCATTGATTCTTTACTGTAACAATGCAAGAACATTTCTGCCTCAGATGTTAAAGAACAAAAAAAATCTTTGAAAGTTACTCTTCAAATATATATATATATATATATATATATATATGTGACGTATGAAGGTAGCGATGGTTTGTAGAAGTAGATGAGGAAGAAGTGCAGAACAGAATAAACATGGAGTATGAGCCGGGCCACGTCATCCATTCATCATAAGCGTCACACGAGTCGGCAGGATGAAGACCTCCCAGCCACTTCATCAGTGTCTCATCATCGACGCAGTTCTACACAAGACGCCCTGACCATACATCGACTACGGAATCATCTCCTAGCTGCACACAGCGACCAGCACCATGACAGAATCATCGACCGACCTTCCCATCCCCAAGTACACCGGAGCAGCGGACGATGGACCTGTACAGGACTGGTTCGACCTGTTCGAGTTCCACGCTACCGCTGCATCTTGGTCGGAACAGGAGATGGTCACGAACTTCAGCGACTACGTCACCGGTGAGGCATTTAAGTTTTACCTCACCCACATATTCGACAACGACGAGTGTTGGCAAAAGATAAAAGAAGAAATGATCATCTGGTTTCAAGACTATAATGAAGAGTCGGTTACAACCAGCCATATCGATGCATTCAAATTCAGTAATCACATTCATACGCAGCCTTCACGCGTTCGAGCACAGAGCAGAAGTTTACAATCCCCGTCAGGCGAAGTCAGTCATCTGCTAATAGAAAGACATCCCAGCCGTTTTTCTACAAGGCCGAACCTTCCACCTGGTTTCCCATCTTCACAAATGTCACCAACGCTAACCTCTTCCACACACAAATCAAGACAATACACAAATCAAGACAATATTCAAGCACCCAATGTACTTGACTCGTCGTCTTGCTTACGTAAGCCACCACCTGGTTTTGTGCCAAGTAGCTCGTCTGGTGCTCGTCACTCTCATCGCACCCCTCAAGATATCGCCACATACGCAACTGACCACCTGAAATATCGGCCAAATAACTTGTCAAGCCACTGCTATTCCGAAAGCGATTGTACTTCAGGAACGCTTGGCTCAATTCTCCCGCAAAGAAACAAATCTACGGAATCAGAACCACGTCAAGCCATGTTTGCGGCGATGTCATTCTCGGGAACCGGACGAACCGAAAGTCGAAACGTTACGGAGTCACCATTCAATGCAAGTCTCGCCGATAAAAACGAAAATGTATCTACTGCTTTCTTTGACAGAAATAATGCTTGCATCCCACACGTAAATAATGCTGGGACTACCGACAGCGTCTCCTTATTCAACGACGATGACCACCCGCATTTTTCTCAACACCATCACCAAATCAAGAAAAGACGACGACGAATGAAAACTTCAACGGAAGCACGCTCTCAACTTGAACGACTTCAAAAATTAAGAACTTTGATCCAAGGGCCATTTCAAGAAAAAAGACGTTTCCGGATGAAGGAACCTCGTCACAGACGCCCTCTGCGCCAGCGGTTGCACAGACGACAACACCACGGAAAACGCCCATTAATACGCGGAGCAACTTCTTGCACGCCGCCAGCACACAGGCATTTAGCCGTCACCATCTCTCAAAAAGCACGCATACTAGATACAATGCATCTGTCGCCGCCGCGACTCAGAATCCAACGCATTAGACATCCAACCTTCCAACGCTACAAGGACTCCCAACCTTGTTCGTTTTTCGCTACTATCCAGGCTGTGTCATCATCATTTTCCACGTCGAATGCATGGTTATGTTCTCCAGAACGCAACAGCCAACCTCGCCCACCTGAGGTCTCCGAGATCTCACTGGACTGCCTTCCCTGTGAATGTTTTTGTGAAAGTGCATGGAACTGCCGTGTTACATGGAACTACTCTATTTTGTGATATTTTTTCCTATGATGAGACACCACTTGTTCATGCTTCATAGTTTGTAGCTCGCGCATTCTTTCGGGGGGAGGGGGAATCGTGTGACGTATGAAGGTAGCGATGGTTTGTAGAAGTAGATGAGGAAGAAGTGCAGAACAGAATAAACATGGAGTATGAGCCGGGCCACGTCATCCATTCATCATAAGCGTCACACACACACACACACATATATATATATATATATATATATATATATATATATATATATATATATATATATATATATATATATATATGTATGTATGTCGCACTTCTGAAATGCACTTGCGTTGCATCACATATATTTTGCTCCCACGTTCTACTCAAATAAATCTGAAATAGCTGTTCCACAACCCACTAGAGATAGCCAGAAGCAAAAAAAAAAGAAATCATCAATGTCTACGAATTTATTTACTTACACGGCCAATCTCGCAGCAGATGCAAGAAAAACCGGCGCGTGGAGAAGACCTCGCTAATAGGAACAGGCGGAAAAAGCTCGTACGTTAGAGTTACCAAAGGTTGAAGCTCGATACAAATAAAGACAACACAAGACGTATCAAGACGAGCTACGCGTAGTAGAGTGTTTACCAGATTACGCTAGAGCACCAAAGAGATACAATAATCGAATTCGTGCGCGCCAGAGACAGATACGCGAAAATTGCGGACATTTGTACGCTTCGCAGTCACACAAATAGCCTTAGACGACGAGAAGTAATGTGAACCTACAAGGAATGGTAAAAGAAGGAAGGAGGCTGTCTACCTGAAATATTCTGCTGCTTGCCTGAAGGCTTCCTGGATGCCTTGCCTCCTGTGCGAGATATTGCCACAATTGCGACAAAGATAAAGATGGTGATTCGCAGAAGGAGAAAACGATAGCATAACACAGGTGCGGGTGCACGCGTAGTAGACCAAACTATATCATGACGTTGTTCTACAATATCCGGAAATGTTTCTTAAGGTTGACTGAGTTTGTATCCAGTTTTACTGGTACTTCGCTTTATACCACTTCTGTCTAAGCATTGTTAGCAGGTCCTCAGCCACTGGCATCGCGTGGACCAGGTTAACCCATGCCATGACCTGGTTTCCTTGTGGCGTGTTTTTCAATCGACCTCGCATTAGATATTGTGCTTCGCTTATGATGTTTTAAAATGGTGGTATAGATACTAGATCGAGTAGTTCCTCATTCCTCGTGTGCTTTGGCAGTCCAGTGATTAGGACCCAGTGAGGTACTCGGAGGAAACAACGTCCTATTTCCAGACGAGATGTGAACGCCAGAAGACTACTTGAGAAGAAATTGGCTCAGAGGTGACCTCGGAACACCACTTACATTGACACTGATGCTGCAATCAGTGACCAAAAAGCCAGCATGGCCTGTGTATGCACCTCTGTACCAGAACAAAATTTATTTCACAGTTGTCAGCTTCCCGAGGGTGCAACTGCGAGCAGAGTTATTGGCTAAAAGGGGGGGGGGGGGCTGTTAAAATCAATTTAGTAGGCATCACTATGGTGGAAGAAACCGCTATCGTATCCTTACAGATTCGTGCGGAAGGGTGAAAGTCGCATGCACACTCGCGTTCCCGCTTCACTTAGCTGCTGAGCGGAGCGTAAAAACGCCACTTAAAATTATCTTATGGCGTCCGCTGCAGAGTTCAAGTTATAGCACGGAGAGCGTATGGCAACGACGTTGATCGGTGTCTCAATGGCACGCACTCGCAAGTGGAGTCCCGCGTTCTTCGGTAGGCACAGCGTCCATGCAGGTCCACTCTACTTACGCTGACAACACCTAGTTAGTGCGCGTGGATGCAGGCTGTTCCACACATTTTTTTAAGAGCGAGCTTTTTACGACCGCTTTAAAGCGTAGACAGAATATTCCAGTGACTGAACTCGCACTTGACGCCTCTAAACTGCACGTGCTCTCGCAAGTGTGCTCGTGATTCGGTGTATATTACTTCCCTCTCTCCTATCTCTTTCCGTTTTCATCTATTCCTTCGGTGCAGGGTAGCAAAATGGTAGAGCATCTGGTTCATCTTTCTGTCTTACTTTGCATCTCTCTCTCGTAGTTGACCGATTCTAAAAATATTTTCCGAGAGCCGATTTGTGAGGCAATAAACTCTTTCAATGAAGCCAATTTCATGGAAATGAGCTGCAGGGCTTCTTTAACTTCCATTTTTCTTTTGCAGCCTGAATTCACAGTTCAGATGTGGAGGCCATACTTCGCACAATTTTTTATCCGTAATATAACCGATAGCAAGAAAAAGCAGTATAACCGCAGGACGTTTACGACAACGCTGTGGAGAGTGTTTAAAAAAGCGAAACAATACGCTGCCTATAGGCTGATAATACTTTTGAAGTTAGCTCTTCAAAAAATAAATATGTTCACCCAGAAAGAACTAAAAACGTTTGGGCCGCAAAAGACACTTTTTCTGCATGTTTCGCCACTTCTGAAGTTTGAATGCCCCTAGCGAAGAAAAGCGGGGCACCTCTTGATCGCACTGTTTATTGCCATCAAATGGCCAGTGCGTCAATGCTTTTACAAGGCTCGCATATTTGAAGAGCTAACGTAGCTACAAAGAGGTTGAAGGTCACTGCCGACAGCGCCATTTACTGACAAGCTGTCCTCGACTGCTGCCCCGCCGTGGTGGTCTAGTGGCTAAGGTACTAGGCTGCTGACCCGCAGGGCGCGGGTTCGAATCCCGGCTGCGGCGGCTGCATTTCCGATGGAGGCGTAAATGTTGTAGGCCCGTGTGCTCAGATTTGGGTGCACGTTAAAGAACCCCAGGTGGTCTAAATTTCCGGAGCCCTCCACTACGACGTCTCTCATAATCATATAGTGGTTTTGGGACGTTAAACCGCACATATCAATCAATCAATCAATCAATCAATCAATCATTCAATCAATCAATCAGTTCTAGACTGCTCACCTCCGCGTTGCGGGATCAAATCCCGGTCGCGGCGGACGCATTTTCGATGGAGGCAAAATGGTGAAGGTTCATGTACTGTGCGATGCCAGTGCAGGTTAAAGAACCATTCATGGTCACAATGTCAGGAGCCTTCCTATACGGCGTCTCCCGTAATCATGTCTTGGTTTTGGGACGTTATAAACTTCAGATAATAATAAGAATGCACCTATCAGACCAAAACAAAAGTGTTGCTTGGTCGTACCGACTCCGGTGAAAGTTGTCAAGCGCTTCTTCTATACAGCGGGCAAATATCAGTCGATTTTTAAAGGGTCCTTGCAACACTTTCCCGAGCAGCCCTAAAACTGATTCATAAAGGGGCTTGATGCCACACGAACTGACCACCGCAAAAATTTGTAGAATCCGTACAGTACGACTGAAGACACAAAGATTTGCGACCCCAGTAGTAACCACCGAGCGCGCCATGCTTTAATCAGTTAATAGCATTATACTTAGTTTTACTAATTGACGGTGTTTTTTTAAGGGCCGAAGATCCTTAAGACGTGGGTTTGTCCATTCCTTGAATGTATGCAGTAGTACGTAGCCAACGGTGGCACGTACCTGCTCTGGAGCGGGTATGTGAAACGGGGTATGCGAGATGAGAGATGGCGAAACTTGGGGTGTTCACTAGATGAACGCACGGACGGACAGACAGACTAGCCGACGGACGGACAGATAGATAGACGCGCAGAAGTACGGACGGATGGACGCACGAACAGACAGATGGACGGACTCATGGACGGACGCATGGATGGATGGACGCATGGATGGATGGACGCATGGATGGTCGCGCGGACTGACGGAAGCAACAGCGAACGGACGGACGGAAGCACGGATGTGCTCACGGATGCTTAGCCCCACTCATCATCATTCACTCCATGGATATGCTGTGACTTTTTTTTTTTTGTATAGCGCCATTCGTCAAGAGAAGAAAGGCTACTTATAGCGAATTACTAGAATTCATTGTAAACTCCCTGTCGCGTTCTGCGCTATATTATTTGGCTAGCATGTTGTAGGGAGCCTCTTCTGCCAATCGGTAGCGTTTTCTGACCATGCTCAAGCAGTTAGGCTAACCTAAAGAAGAACGCCAGCTGCATTTTTTTTTTCTAAATCTTTATGAGCCATGCCGCGCGCTGCACCGAATAGGGTGAACTGCCCAGTTCATTCACCGAAAGAGCTTTCGCGCGTTTGAACGCCTCGAGGGGCGCTTATAGTATTACGCCCGTTAAAGCCTTTTGCCGTGACCGAAAGCACGTTGCGACCCGCAGGATGGTCCAGCAAGAACAGCCTGCGCATCCGTCCGGGTATGAGTTTTTTTAATTATCAATCACTGATTTTTTATGTTCTTTTTCTCCTTCTCTCCACCTGCTCTTTCTCAGATTTTTTTTCCTTGTAGAGGCTCAATGCCTTACCAAGGTCATACATAGCCCCTAAGGGATCACAGGATTGAATTATCTGTTCTGCCGAAAAAGGAACGAGATTTTTTTTCACTTTTCCGATTTAACTCCAGGGCCTGTTGTATTCGAACTGGCTTGCTGTGAAGACGTTGAAGCTCGTGTCACCTCAGCTAATCAATTTGTTGTGGTTAAGGTTTGTGGTTGAAAACATGACGTAAGACAAATCTCAATACAATATCTCAAGACAAAACACCTTGCCCTATGGTCTCTGTCTCGTGATTCTGTCTGTTGCGCGGCTTTGAACTATGACGGCTGAACTTTTATTCGCAGTGGTTCGTTATGCTTCCATTCGCCTGCTGTAGTGAACGCAGCGCGCGAATCTTATCACAACGGCCAGTTTTCGAAAAACAGAGGCCATATACGGGTTTTCGACGGAGTGGAGCGTCAGGGACTAGGGCGCTGAATGCGGCGCGCACCGAGCACTGCCAATACAAATTACATGTTTTCGTTGCGATATCATCGCTCACTGCTTCTGTGGAGGCATAAAAAGTGATTGATATGTGGGGTTTAACGTCCCAAAGGCAGAAAGAGTGACACCTTGCGGTTTGTCTGGCGTTACGGTGCATGCGCTCTTGAAGAGAGCGATTGAGCCAACTGGCAGGTAAAAATAGGCGCGCGTGCGCAGTGCATGCTCTTGAGCTTTGCAGGCAGCCGTCAGAAGGCGCCTCGGTGCTGCTTGACACGCGTTCCCGTGGTCCGCAATATTTTGACCGCCACTGTACGTTTGCGTGTTTTCCCAATACACGAAGCAGATGGCAGTCAGTGCTATAGTCGGGTCTGAAGCGTGTCAGTGTTTACCTTGCGAGATTTCAAACGACCGAAACAAGCTTGCTTCTTCGCTGATAAGCGGTACTATTTATAAGGATGCTCTCAATAAAAACATAAGACGCATGCTAACTATCAGCTTTCACACCCGAGACTCGTCCTAAAGGCACCGATTGCCTATAATAATTTCAGGGAGCGATAATAGCCAGTACATCTGCCAGTATAGACAACACACCAATGGGTAACAGGCACAAAGTTATCCTTGGAATAAATTCCTTACAAAAGATACAATGTGACACTGCATCCATCTTGACAATACCACGGGGCTGGTAACTGCATTCTTACTAAAAGTCTCCGAAAAATACTTAAGCGTACAGCACTTGCACATGACTATTAGTGACTTTGACATAATCGAAGTGACGTCCCCTCCGACTTCAACCTAATCAACTACATAACATAATGAGCCAGTCTATGCCATCATCTTGATTCTTTAAACGTTATTCAGTTATCGGTAGGCCTTGTGTCACATATTATTAAAGAGGCATACGGCAGCGGTCCTCTCCAAATCACGATACCGAAATTTCAATTCGTAAAGGTCTTTATAGAAGCATTTGAATGACGTGGATGTGATAGATGTCCAATGAAAACAAGTGCGACTAAAGCCTCGTACCAAAGAATTACTAGCCTTTCCCACCACCTGAAAACTTAGGGAATGATGTAATTGTCTGACAACTTCATACTTTTCAATGAGCCTTTCGTGAGACTAAACGATTTCGTTTTTAGTGTCGTCTTAAAGGGACACTAAACGCAAACATTATCACGGGGTCGTGACGTGGAGGAAGGGAGCAGACTCGATGCTAAGATGGAACTATTTATTTGGCCGAACTTGTGGCCGGAGAACTGAAAGACAGATTACCGCAATACACGGGCACTGATAGTGGCGAACAGAGCGTAGGCCGTCGATCGGACTCGCTCACAGGATTCCGTGCCGACCGGTTGTGACCTCACGATCTCCGACGTCAGCGTAGCTCTGGCTGACTGAGCTCGCCCTACGTCATCTCCTGACGCCGATCTCCGACGAGAGCGTAGCTCTGACCGGCTGGACTTGCTCTACGCCATCTCCTGACTCCGACAAGAGCTCTCGCTCGCAAGTTGTGCCCCGTCCTCAGACTCCTGTGACCGTGTTTCCATCTTTCCTATCTCTCCTATCCACTCGATATGTCCTCGCTCGCTGGCTCAGCGCATCTCCCTTTCTTTCTCTCTACAACTTTATTCCTATCCTTTTAATCCTTACTCACCCCATCCCTTGTGAGCTACTGCCGAGGTGTCGCATCCTGATGCAGGCAGCTGCGGGGCTCACTTTTCTCTTCTTTTCCCTCTTATAAACATAACCCCCCCCCCCCCCCCGTCGATCAACTGACAAACAGTGAAGCGCAGCGGCATTAATATTAATACATAGGTCGTCGAATGTTTCAGCATTACCAATGGTCTTCGTGCAAGATCTGGAACAATCTCGAGTGTTTGCGCCTTGCGGTCAATCTTAACAGAACGATCTACAATGATCGCGACCCTTTTCGAAGATTGAGGCGCAGTTTGGGCTAGGTATTCTTGACCAAGGCTTTGTGGGTGAAAACCAAATCAAACAAAAGTGAAAATAAGAAACGCGCGTGGCGATATTAAGTTGATGTTGCTTACTGAAATAGGGGTTCGGAAACCTCGTAGGGCTACTTTTGTGCCAACGACGTGCTCATTTTGATATAAAATCACCTTTTAGTGGTCTCCATTTGTGTTAGCACAATTCAAATACCCAGCCGAAATGTGGCCGTCTTACGCTACTGTGGCCGTGCACAACGTTGGCCGGCTTTACTGCGCGCATGTATGCATGCATGCATGCATTATGTATTGTATGCATGCATGCATGCATTATGTATTATATGCATGCATGTATGCATGTATGTATTATATGCATGCATGCATATATGTATGTATGTATGTGTGTATGTATGTATGTATTATATGCATGCATGCATGTATGCATGTATGTGTGTATGTATGTATGTATGTATTATATGCATGCATGCATGCATGCATGCATGCTTGTATGTGTGTATGTATGTATGTATTATATGCATGCATGCATGTATGCATGTATGTGTGTATGTATGTATTATATGCATGCATGCATGTATGCATGTATGTGTGTATGTATGTATGTTTTATATGCATGCATGCATGTATGTATGTATGTTTTATATGCATGCATTTATGTATGTATGTATGTATGTATGTATGTATGTATGTATGTATGTATGTATGTATGTATGTATGTATACTAGCTCTCTGGATTTCATGCCGACCGGTTGCGCTTCCGTGATCTCCGACGACAACGCAGCTCTGGCTGACTGGGCTCGCCCTACACCATCTCCTGACGCCGACAAGAGCTCTCGCCGAGTGGTGCCCTGTCCTCGGACTCCTGCAACCGTGTCCATCATTCCTTTCTCCGCTCTACTTCCGTCGTTTTCTGTCGTTCGCTGTCCCTGCACCTCTCTTTCTCCTTCCTCTCTCTATTTACTTACCTTTTATTCCTATCAGTTTAATCCCTCCTTACCCCCATCCCTCGTGAGCTACTGTTGAGGAGTCGCACTCTGATGCAGACAGTTACGGGGCTCACTTTTCTCTTCTATTATCTTCAAGAATCACATAAGAATGCATGCATTTATGTATGCATGCAGCCACTTGTAGTTATCACTTTCTCAATAGATGACAATGTGTATACATGTCCTTCGGAATGATATATCTAGATGATAGTGATTTTCCGAGCATATCCGCGGAGTGGATGATGATGAGCGGGGCGAAGCGCCCATCCATCCGTCCATCCGCTCATGCCTCTGTCCATCCGTCCAGACGCACGGACGGATACGCGTGCAAACGAATGCTTCGCCCCACCTATTATTCGCTCCGTGGATATGCTGGGATTTTTCTGGCCGCTTTGCTGATGAAAAAAAAAAGATCTATCGATTGTTTCACAATGTATGGTTGCAGTAGCAAACCATGTAACAGTCATTTTCTTCTGTAATTTCATTAGTTCTCAATTCAACGTTACTGGTGGTCAAGTCGTTGAACTATTTCTTCGTGTTACCACAGCCACTGCATGAAGTCATTTTAGCTTTCGTAGCGCAGCATCTGATGAATGAAAAGAGTATAAAATTATAGGAGCACTATGTTTTTTGCACCGAAGGTCAGGAATCTATCTCCCTAAAAAGCTGCTTATGTGAATTTTTTTTGCGTGCTGCAAAAAAGACGCAATTGCATCCTGAACGCATAAATTCACTGTCTGAATTTGGATCAATGTTGCAGTTAAAATATGTTCACTATGCAACACTCATGTACCCAACATTCCACCAAGAAAAAAAAAACCGATTGCAAGCGGAAGATCATTCATTTTCTTTCACTCTCTCAAAAGATAAAGAAGATAGGCGACATACAAACTCGGCGCATATCCGTCAAATTCACGTGTCCTCCCAATAATGACTCCTCGTTGGGCGAGGCAGCTCGCCTTCTGGTATGCATATCACCAAGAGAGTGAAGCACTCTTCCCGCTCTCCAACAGCAGCGATGATGAAAGTGCAAGTTGCACAAGACGCTCCTTCGATAACATTTCTGACGTTCATAAATACGAAACTACCCCACAAAGTACGATGAAAACGCGGAGAAGCTACAAAACAATGCGCTTCGTTGATGTTTCAAGTAACTGAAAAAGAATTACGAAAGATGAAGTTTCATGCAGGCAACAACTCGCTCAATTTTTTTTCGCTGTGTTATTATCACACGCGCATTCAATGCAGCCTTGCGGTGAACCACATCCAAGCTTCGAACGAGTATGATGCCTTAACAAGATATGACAGCAAGAAAACTGAGGGATTCATGACACGCCTTCCATTCCGTTCGCACGTGTGGGGTCATTAGCGATGATAACTCGACTAATTCCACATATAATGAATCAATCTCTGCAGTGCTGTGTTCATATTCGTCAGCCTGGTGTTCACCGAGCTTAATATTTTATTTAGATCGTTATCTCGACAGCCCTGGCGTGCTTTCTCAAAAATTGCTCGCTCGTTTACAATAAAACGACGCGCTTTTTTTTTTCAATTCATATAACGAGACGTTGGTGCCAATGTGTGGCACTGGCTGTTTTTTTTTTTTGCACAATAGGGATCACATTGTAGATAACAGACAACGCTTCGAATTCTTCTTTGTTTATTTTGGCTTCGCTCCTTCTTTCCTGTTCTTTTTTTCTTATTCTTTTTTAGCTTTCTTGCATTTTTCTCTTTATTTCTGTCTTTCTTATTTGCGACTTTATTTCTCGCTCGTTTTCAATCCAACTTTTTTATACGCAGTTTGCGTTGACGTGTTTTCCTGGTCATGGTAGTAATGTCCACGCTTTATATCATCGTGAATGTTCTCATAGGAGGAGAGGAAGAAGACTTGTCTTTGGCACGAGAGGGCGGTCGATACGCCACAGCTCTGCCTGCGTTACTCTGAGTGACGACAAAACATACGATAGCCTGGATCTTAAAGGGCTCCATACTTAAAATGACAGATTCATGCTCTGTATCGATGGATACTTAGCTTATCTTGACTATCGGGCACGTCGCCCACCCTAGCATCTAAGAAACCTAGGCATCTGATTCTAAATGTAGACAAAGTTGATCTGGCTATTCACATTTATGGTACCTAAAGCGCAAGATACCGGGTTTTATGTGAAATTTAGATTGGGGTTTGAATCAATGATTAGAGATTACTTTTTATTGATTTTTTTCTTTTTGATATTCACTGCCGTGGATTATGTGCTTCTAAGAACGCACTTTTCAATTCCCGTCGTGATAAGTAAATGAAAACGGGCAACAGTTACATGGCTCATCACTTCAATAAACTGTTCGTTACAAGCTTGAGCCCTGAAGATTCCCGAGAGTAGTGCGCAGATACACGGGCTCAGAGGCCGACGATCGTATAAGGGCAGCAAGTACTTGCTGAAGGCATGGAACAACCGTGTCTGACAGGATTTGTCTGTACGAAATAAATCCCTCCCACTGGATACGGATTGGCAGGAGCCCCTCTTCAGCTCTTTCATGCTCCGATTGCTCGAGAAGTTTGCTGTCAAAACACTTCAGAGGGCGCTGACAGCCTTCGGAAGCGAGAACAGATAAGGAGACATCAAATAGTACGAAGAGGGCCAAGTAAGTCTGTAATCGAACGAAACAAAGCTATTATCGAACGCAACAGGATACTGTAGCTGAATCTCAGACATCGATAAAACAAAACGCTGGATATAAGGAAATGGGAGGCGGAGAAATCTGGAGTTTGGTTTTTCCTCACACTAGTGGAAAAAGGGGCAAGTGATTCTTGAACTGGGCATGACTGACATATCGCTTTGCGTCTTTCTTTCCTTTTTTTATCTAACTTTCTCAATATCTCTCTTCCTTTCTATCATTGTTTCTTCTATACGTACAGGTCGTCCCCGGAATGTGTTTTTCGCGCTGAGTAGGCGTGGTGCCTTTGGTGTTCTGTTCATCGCTCGTCAGTTCATAAAGTCGCTCAACGAGAATACCATGACGTGATCGTGGAAATTCACGTCAGGAATTCAATTTCCCGCCAGTCGAAAACTTTACGAAATTCGCTATTCCCGATATCCACATAACGTCTTGTCCAGTATACTTATTTTGGTCAACCACCACTGTATGTTTCAGCGCAGCGCCAATGCAAGTGTTCTGTTTACAAACCACTGTTTGCATTGTAGGCGGAGTGCATTCGTATATTTTAGTTCAGATATGACAATAATAAGTGCGGGGCTTAGTGGTTAAGGTACTCCTTCGAACCGGGGGCCCACGTTCGAACTCCAACACGGAAAAGAAAATTCACTCGAGGAAAGCTCCTCAGCGCCTCTGTAAGTCATCTCGTTGTCACGTCTCATCAAAAAAGGTTGCACCACAAAAATGGGGTAAAAACTACTCGCCACCGGTGCGTACTAAACATAAGATGAGTTAAAAAGTAGTTGTCACGGCCGGAAAGATTATGGTTGGCTTAGCCCTGGTGTCAGCATCACAAACGAAATCAACAAAGGCACTCTAGTTTCTTCTCTAAAAGTAGATACACAAATATTCATCTCTACGGTCATCTATTTAAAAGCGCACCTTTTCTAACCTATCTGCAAAGTGATGGTGCATTTGTGGACCGGTGGCGAGTACAGAAGTATAAAGAGTAAAAGCGAAGCACGTGGCTCTGAGGTGGGTGTGCGCGCCCGTCTCAGAGTTGATAAGGTGTAGAACGCGAGGCGACGGGTAGGTGCCCCCACCATCGCGTCTCAGCAAAGCGTTGGAAACACTTACCTTTTCGTGCAAGCGTTGCATGCTCAGCGCAGCGTGATAAGCGTTACGGTCCTTAAAGTTACTTATGTATGCCTTTTCTAGTAAAACATGCACATGCCGAATATATACGTGTTGTTATGGTGCCCGAGACTTGCGCAATAATTGCTTATTATTCGATAATTGCACAAATATGAACGCTCAATCTTGAGCAACATTGGTGGGCGCTGCGGATGGGGTCGGCCGTTTCCAGTACCCGGCGCCGTTAAAGTGGACAAACAGACAAATGCACAGATAGACAGACAGACAGACAGACAGACAGACAGACAGACAGACAGACAGACAGACAGACTGAAAATTTTGCGTTGAAGGTCCCCAAGAAAGACAATCGTCTTTAAAATTCTTCCGTGGGAAATGCCGGCGCACCCTGCATGCTTCGCCTCTCCCTAGTTTCACGCTCTGGTGGAGATGAAACCTTCTCATTTCGTCGTACTTTAATTTCTCCAGACAACGGCACTGAGAGCGCTCCTTTCTTGCTTTATTTATCATTTCTGGGTCATGTGATAACAGTGGATGAGGAGGGTTCTTTCGGAGCACCGTCCACACGTGTCAGCGATAACAAGCTTCGCTCTGAGTAAAAGACAAGCCCGTAGCTTCTTACACAATAAATCCCTCACCGGCGCAACTGCTCTTCATCGATCATATCTCTGAACAACTTGGCGATTAGCAATGGCCCAAATGCATGACTGGGTGACAATTCAGCAAACGAGAGTGAGCGTATAGGCGAAAAACAGCAGGCTCTGTCAGCGGAATGTGACACCGCAAGCCAGGAGTCACTGAGCTCACGAAATGACATAGTTGTCAGCGCTACATGCTTGTGATGCGTTGCAAGGTACGAAAAACGAGGACCATTACGATGTGATGCGCAAGCTAACGACTGATTTAGTTCGACAACGAAGAGTCCTATGTACGAGAAAGAAAGCAACACGAAAAGGAGACGGAGGGGGGGGGCGGGGGTTCAGGGTTAAGAAACAACAAAAAAATAGGAAAATTGAAGCATAAAAGGCGTGAAACAATGTCCAAAACGTGGAAAGAATTACGCATGTGGTGATAAGGTTTCCTTCGAAAAGCTAACTTCTTTTTGAGAGAGAACGTACTGGACGGAGTGCTAACGCACCCTTCACCGATATGCAAGTAAAATGTTTCCGCAATTGTCCTCTCCATCTGATCAAAATATCGCGCCAAAATTTGTGTCGGGAAACATCGCCGTAGACTTACATCCTACCTAGTAGGAAACCAAATGACCGGGATGTGTTAGCAACACCCCGATATATTTGACGCCTTGATACGTTTTCTTTTTCTTATTTTTATTTGATTTTTCATCACAATCTCTTCCCCTCTTTTCGTGTTTCTTTCTTTCTCCTACATAAGGCTGTTCATGATAAAAACAGAGCAGTTGCTAGTCTCTGCATAACCCTGCGTTGGTTCTCGTTTCTCATAACTTGCAGCGCATCACAAGCATGAAGACGTACCATTTAGTGCGTATCACCGCCTTATTGTCAGCACTAAGCATAACGTTTTCACCTACTTCAGGACATGAGGTCAAGTAACGGGTTATGTTGTTTTCATATCAAGTCAAATAAATCTTTACTTCCAACATCATTTTGTGTGGAGATCTTATGTTTTTTACGTTTAAAAAATACGTTTTCTAAAAAAACTTACGTTTTTTTTACTAACTGTGTTCAAGCTGCAAGGAAAACGTATAGGTATTTGTTTTTATACCCTAAATACCATAAAGAATGAAGGAAGAAAGATGTAAAGGCAGGTTAGCCATTCCTCAGAGATTCTGGCTACACTGTTCTAGGCTTATTGAGTAAGTAGGATAACAACACTAAAGAGATACCAGAACTATGGAGAAAGAACAAACAGAAACAGGAAAGGAGATACAATACTGTCACAGGTCTTTCTCAAAGACCAATAGTTCGTAACAATCGGAACAATGCGTTTAAAGCCTACTGTTTCAAGTACATTGTCGAGGAGCATTCCAATTGTTTTTCTTCGACAAACCGCCATTATCAACTACCTTCCGCATCCGCAAGCTTATTTTATGGTCGCACAAAACCAGCACATAGAGAGATCAAACACGAACTAACACGTAAACGGCAGTTGTCAGATGTAGTGCTTTTAACACAGTTAAAACTGCACAGTGAACGGAACACAACTAGAAGTACGCAGACGAGGGCTGGCTGACAAATTCTTCCTGTCATTTGTGTTTTGTCTTTTCAGTTATAACTCAATTTGAGTGCTATGCAAACTGGTCCACAAGCGCGCTCAACTTGCATGCAGTGGTGCTTGCTACTTTTACACGAAATGAGTTGGCGTTTGGACAACCATGACATAAGTGTACCCCGAATGCTTTACGTATTGTTGGCAAAAATCGACTATTTCTCGTGCAATGAACATGTATGCCTTGTAATAGACCGTCGGCATAATCCTGTTATTTTTCAAACATCCTTTAGTCGATGATATATTGTAGAACGGTTGTCTTTCTTAAAATAAATGTTTACGGTGCTGTAACATTGCCCTAGAGTTTTCACATTGCTGCTCTTAGGTGGGAGAGATAGTTAAGCAGGGATCGGCACGAGTATTACTTTTTTAGCTCAAACAAACTCGATCACTTTGAAACCATGTAATTGAGAGGACTAAAACAATCACGTAGGAGCAACAACACGGCCAGACGTGAACGTTAAGAAATTCTGAAAGTGTTAACAGTACATCGTATGCTGGTTCCTCGGGCTAATCAGCGCGCGATTAGACAGCCTTGACGTCATCTAAATCGCCATGTTGTGAGTCTACGACGTCACTTTATAGACTCGGAACGTGGCTAAGAGTACGCCCTTAATTGTTAGTGAAGGTGACGTGTAAGCCAAGCAACAGAGACAATCACGACGACTTAAACCCAGCTGAAGTATTTGTGAGGAACCATGCCCTGGAGATGTACTCGTTTGTATTTTTAAAGGACAGCCAATTGTGAAAAGTACGCTTTTTTTTTTCAGCAAGCAGGTTTTATCGTTAGCTGACCTGCGTTACAACGGACACGTTGACGACGATCGATGGTGGTTTGCGCCAGATAGTCCACCTAGACGACAGGAGATCAAAAAGAAACCAAGTTTAGTGGCCCCAAAATTTATGCCATCAGCCCATCCACGTGACTACGCGAAATTGCTTGACGCCACGAAAAAAAAAAGAACGTTCGCTAAAGTTCAAACAGTTATCCGAGTGCTCAACTGTCACGTAAGTGCAGCCATGCAGCGACCGTGTTTTCTGAGACATCACAAGGAAAGACAAAAAATAATGTCACAGCTTTGCCGCAAAGGCGAAGCAATGAACGCGATAGCAACAAATTGGAAGGTCACGCGCAGGATGGCAAGCAGATCGAAACCTGCCCCGCGTTTCTCACGCACAAATGACGCACGAAACCTACTCACAGGTACAGATGAACGCGAATAAACGTTGTTACTTCGCCCTGTCTGAAAAGCGCGCCCTTTTCGCAAACAGAGGATGTGCAACCATTGCAGTGACCTTTGTGCGCTGAGTACGTGCTATTCCCCCACTGCAAGATAAGGGCGCGTGATCGAGCGTACACCCCCTTATTTTCTACGCGGGCCCAAGTAAACCCTCTGAGGGGGCGTTCCGTAGCGAAGTATACTGTCACAAAATAAAGCAAGGGGTTTTGATCGTGGTTTAGAAAATAACTAAACACTCACCGTGCGTATCAGGTAGAGGGCAAGCTACGGATGACGGCCACTTAATGCAGCGTCTGTATCACCACTCACCGCATCGATGAGTCATGCGCAATAAGTGCACCAGGAACATCGTCGAGACTCCGAGCTCGGGTTTCGGCTCCTTTGATGACGTTTTGCTGGGTTGAAGAGCGCTCAGTTCCGGGTTGTCCACAGCATGATACTCACGAAAACGAAGACTGCAGTGAGCCCAAGAAATCTTTGTTAACAAATACGGCAACAACGTAGTCAGTGTAGCAGGCTACGTTAACAGGACGCAAGCGTACCGCATATCGATTTCTACGCCCACTCGTCGGCATCCTCGTGCGCACGAGTACAAGCAGCTACCGCCCCGAACACGATTCCGCCATCGAAGTTGCGCCACAGTATCGTAATAACATTGCCAGACCATGCGCCTAACCTCCCAGAAGGACAGATGCGCTGCTGGCGGAAATGCTTAACCAAGCATATATAGCCTCCTGCCATGGCTCAAGTTAGTAGCATCATAACGCTAGAAAACGTAGCCAACAGGCGAACTAATTCTCGCTAGTAATGACGTTACTGTGACTGCTCCGCTTTTGAGATGCGGGATATGCGATGGAAAGTTAGCAAGCCCGACGCACTCGTAGCTTTTGGAATGACGCGGTAGCCCGCGTCGTTTAGAATGAGAGCATTGTTTATCATCGTTGTTTTTCTTCAGTAATCTTTCTTTAAAACCAGAGAATAAGCAGGGGAGGCCCACGCCACTCGTCTAGTCTCCCACAGCGACCGTCAAGCAGAGTTAGGCCCCCCACTACGGGCACTCTGAACGGCCAGGGTTCGGTCGTTGAGGACAGACAGGTCGGCGGTCCCCTTGCGAAGCCCCCAATTCATGTATGCTTCACTTATTTCATTTTTGTATTATGACCAAAGCCTTATGATGGGATAGGTCTGATCAGAGTCTTGAAATGCTTCTTGAATGACTGTCATTTTTTGTTTTTGATATTGGAAATTTTCATTCGGTATCTTAGAGTAGGACCAACGACCTGACGTTTAAGGCTTGATAAATTTTATCTATTATGACTCACGGTGCCACACTTCAAGCGGCACAAAGGTAACGCATAGATAATTTTACCAGAGGTTGGGTGCGGGTCAATTTCCCTACACGACTTTGAACGGTGGTTAGCTCGATTAGAGGGAAAGATGCATGGTGCGCGTGCACATTTCGCGATTAGCCACGCATATCTACAACTGTGGCGCCACCGAAATTGAAAACAGAGAGAGGGGGTGTACACGAAGTAGGAAATGCAAAAGCAAGGACTGTTTCCCGTGACTAGAAGAAACTACGGCAGGACCACTCACCTGTGTGCCATCTCCTGGCGACGCCCCCAATCTACACCAAAACGAACCTCTGCACAGTCGCAGTTTGTATCACGGTGATTCTTCTGTCACGTGCACTGCATCGTGAGTGAGAGGGTGCGACGAAGGTGCTCTGGCGACACGGCGTTTTCGATGCAGAAAACTGTCTCACCCCTTCACACACTGCGCATGTACCGAGCCTCACATTTGCGAAGCTGTAGGCGTCGCTGATACCATGATGCGGCACGCGCTCCAGTGATTAGCGCCAACCGTGCTCACAACTGGCGAGGACTATGCACTTCATAGCATCAGACCGAACGAAGACAGCACTGCGTGTCAGATTGGGCTTGATTACAGAGAAAACTCTCAGATATCATACAGTCAGATCCGGATCGGCAAAGGAATTCCCGGTTCTGTTGAAGTGCCGTTACGCTCAGAACGTTCAGCTCGATCTCCCTTCTCATTCCTTCAGGCACTTTCCTTTCAGTGTATGCAGTTCGACGTATTGGTCTACATCTGTAATGTCACTCCGCACACAGGAAGAGACAGAAAAAAAAGGCTGTAGCGTTGGCAATACAGCATCGTTTTTTTTTTTGCTTGTTTGCCAATCCACTTGACCTGATGACCAATAGCACGAGCGAATCCAGAAAGACGTTCAAGAATATATATATATATATATATATATATATATATATATATATATATATATATATATATATATATATATATATATATATATATATATTGCTCAAAATTCGTTTCTCGTTACGTTAGATGTTACGTCACTATATACTAATATCCCTCACTCAGATGGCATCGAGGCAGTTATCTGCGCGCACAACGATTGGGACGCCAACAAACCAGTTTCCGCATCTACGTTAGCTACGTTGCTTAAGCTCATTCTTGAACTTAACAATTTCAAATTTGATGGGACACATTACGTTCAAGTTAGCGGTACATCTATGGGCCCAAGAATCGGACCAAACTACGCAAACATATTTATGGGGCTTCTTGAAAACAAATTTCTTGCAAATTTCTTGCATTTCCGGTGGAGGCGGAAACGTTGTAAGCCCGTGTGCTCAGATTTTTGTGCATGCTAAAGAACCCCAGGTCGCCGAAATTTCCGGAGCCCTCCACTATGGCGCGTCTCATAATCATATGGTGGTTTTGGGACGCTAAACCCCACATATCAATCAGGCGTGTTCTTGACACTTTCACTCGTCCACAAATTTACAGCCTTTCACGCAATGCGCTGTCACTGATTATTCCGGAATGCCAAGTTTTAAAAGCTTCACAATACCACCACATTTCTTGTTGTTTATTTTTTTCTTTAATGAGTGAATGAAAGACACTGCCTCGGTTGAACGTTTCATAGTGCCTTGCATGCGGTGACAAATTGTCTTCACAAACAGGGCCCTTTCTTGCAGCTGAAGCATGGAAACCAGAGATAAGACAGGTGCTGTGGACAGGCCTACCAGCGAAGACACATCGGCTGTGGACGCGTCAGCGAGCGAGCGAGCGCGCGCGCGCGCACACACACACACACACACACACACACACACACACACACACACACACACACACACACACACACACACACACACACACACACACACACACACACACACACACACACACACACACACACACACACACACTCGAGAAAAAATTGCGGGAAGCTTGTGCTGTTGGGACCTTGTGACCGTCCCAGCTTCCATCGGCTTCGATAAGCACGACTAATTTGTAGCTAAGATCGGCTAGACATTACAAGGCTTTACTACATGGCGCATTGAACTATACTGCTTGGCAAGATGCCATCGTGTCCATGTGAAGTAAACGATTGTTTAGTATATTCCTAATAAGCTCGAATTTAACAAGGCATAAATTATTGGTATTTAATTTGTGAGATTGTAAATAGAAAGTTTCTAGAAACCACCTAATTTAAGTGTTCTAATCACTAATGCACTAATCAGTAGATCTCAATCAGAACTACTTCAATTACCTTGGTCTATGTTGGGATTGTTCACTTAGAAAGGCCTTGATGTGATTTTTTGGATCAAGGTCTTGTTTCAATGTTAACGTTAAATATTCGCCCTTAGAAACGTCATAACTATATGAAAAAAAAGGACAAAAAGCGTGCGGTGGCTGTTATAGAATAAATGCACACAATTACAATTTCCACCTGAAGACATGAGTAAGCGATATTTCTTTTAGACCACGTAATAGTGAATTCCAAATTGAAACTGATTCAAAAAGAATGCCCAGTTTGCCATATATAGTGGAAGCTTTAGATACATTGAGGCAATGATAGACTGCGAATCTCATTCTGTTGTAATTACACAAGACAGCAGGTAAACTGTCAACAACCAGAGTGTGATGCAACACCTTTAAAAACACACACACATAAGATACACGCAGTTCGCAGACGGGCATAGTATGTCAAGTATGACGAAAATAGGATGAGGTGGCGTCCGTTGTGAAGCGTCGTGAAGCTTTTGCTACGTAAACGCTACAAAATTTAAAGAGGTTAGTTTCACCGTAAGGGTCAAAGCAATTATTGTAATAGCAACATAGTCGAATATTACATGAAGGGACGCTAGTAGCCAACTCTTATCCGTTCATCATCGCGTAACTCCACATAACTCTAGAGGAACTAAGCAGTGTTCGTGCTATTCTTCATTTCAATGCGAAGTAAGTGGCGATATCAAAGCACGGACAAAGGTATACGTGCAGTCTTATTACGCCTGTCAGGATGACGCGCGCACTCCAGCGCAATGTTAATTGAAGTTCTCAGTTGCTGCTTGAGAACTCATGCAAATAAGTAGCAAAAAAAAAAAAACAGTCCCAGGGTCTACTGCACTGTCGCTATGATGAACAGAAGGTGAAAGCCTTACTGGAAACGCGTTAAAAAGTGAAACACCCTGTCAGAATCAAATTATCATTTCTCCCCGATTTTCTGAGATTGCGGCTGCCAATAAACCAATCTAGTATAGCTGCCTGCCACGCAGAGCATTACTTTACTTTGCTTTTGAGCAACTGAGTGCAACACTACAGCTCAGGCATTCGCATTCGACAGGGTACATTTACCCCCTAGGTTTCGGCTTACTACGGATATTCATATGACCGAAAGCTCTAGCGAAAGCATCAAACGTGCCACTTTGAGCAAGACACGCTTTACCAAAGGGTGTGAGTGTGACTGACCAAACTCCAAATGTTCCCAGTTTCGTCTCTTCCGGGGGTAACACCGGCTAACGCTACAGAATATACGCTACAGTATACAGTAATAACACGTCACGCTTCTTTGCGTCACTGTGAGGGGACATTCTACAAGACTGCATAAATCGCGATAAGGTATAGGCGCATGATTATACTCGACACAGCATACTCGGTCACTCAGGGCCCCGTAACGCTGTCACATGCCGCGAAGTGATTACAGAAACGTCGCTTAAGGCAGATGAGATTAGAAATGTTCTCCAGTGGTCACTTCCTTCATACAGAGTTGATGCAGGTAACGCTGTCCAAGAACGGTGCATGAATAATGCACCTACGCACCACTTCCTCGCGGTAGTAATAGAGCACCGGCTTTTAGCTATGGGTCTGTGATACACTAGTGGGACAATCCTGTTGATGAGTTCAACGGAAGCATTCCTTGCAAGCAGTCGACATCGAACAAATGTTTCATTAGTCAAGCAAGTTGTCCTTTCCCAACCTAACAATGCAGCCAGCCTGAATTAAACATAGCAGAAAGAGCAGGAAAAGGAAGGAAATGAGAAAATGAAAAAAATGAGGAATGAGGAACGTCCATACATTGAACATTTGACATAATTATGAGAGCCCATCAGAAACATTAAACTTTGAACCTCCGACTAACAAGTTTTATGAAGAAGACGAATCATTGATCACGGTACTTCAGCCCTTGTTCAACTCACTTCGTATGTTTAACAGCAAGCTGAAATTACCATATGATCAGTCCGTATGCTCAGTTCGTATACAAGAGGTACTGGATGTTCCGTTTACATTACTTATAAGTCTTCAGTGGGGATCGTGGCTAGGCTACCTGTATTGGAACGTGATATGCCCGAGATTTTTATTCTAACAAGAATCCGTGGAAACGCGGATAGAATAAGCATTACTCAGTCTAGTAATTCACCCTGCACTGGAGAACAAGATGGGAAAATTAAAGAGGAGGAAAGAAAGATCGCTTTTGTCGCCGATGTAACAGCAGTGCCACGTTGGACATCACAGACGAAGAATCATTCTGCAATCCTTGAGAGATCATTACGGCGGTCTCGGTTTCTTTCTGAAATCTTACGCTCCGTCCCCTAGTCCCAAAATCTTGTCGACTGAGCAAGCGTTGCAGCCCAGGTGATGTTTAGTTGTCTGAAGGAGAAATTTTACAATATCTTCAAAGATTTCTATACGCAAACCATGTAGAATCACAATCTTACACACATAAAACTGTAAGTACAAAATGATCATGGGTCTTTCTAAATTTGTAATTATTGCAAAACAAATTGACTTTCAACAATGTGTCTATTAAAAAAAAACAGTAACTGGGAAAGTGTTCCGAAAAGCCATCGTATACTCGGAGTTCCAGTATCATGAAGTTATTACCTGTTTTCTCACGAGTTTAGCAAAAACCTATGTTGAAAATTTCGCTCACATTCAGTCTCTGACTAGTGTATTTGACAGCCACAAGTCTATCTCGAGCTAACTGTCACGAATAGAGTCCGATCGCGCAAAGACACCGCCATGAAGCTTCCAGTTTTTCACGAGAACCTGCAACACAAATTCAGGAGGTTCCTTAAGCATTTAGCTCCATCCGCCACCCCAGGCCCAGCCCCAAAGCTTTCTGCACCTTACGTACGTGCTTTTGCAATGCCAAAGTGATCGGATACATTGCAATAATTCTGCACTTCATGGGGTTTCGCAGTGCTTGTAAGATCAGCCCACCTTAATTGTCAGCATCACGCCGTCACTTTATGCAGTGTGATGATGACGTCATGAATCATCGTGACTTGTGACTTCATGTGGTGACGTCTTCAGAATATCTTCTTGCATCACTCGTGTTGACGTCGATGCCACCGATGGTCAATTTTCCCGTTGTGTGAGATATCTAAAGATTCTACTTCACAAATCGATTCATTAGTTGCAAAAAGAGGCGCGCTTCACTGGAAGCCATTACTCGCGCACTAGAAACTTTAGTACGATATGCTAACCCGAAATCCTTTGATTGGTGGCGCAGAACACGCGAGAAAATTTGCTTCTCGTTTCCTTCTTCCCTTCATCTTCTCTCTCAATCTTGCCTTTCTATTCTACTCTCCCAGTCCCCAAGTGTAGCGTAGCCAACCAGAGCGCTTCAGGCAAGCTTCTCTGTATTACGTCTTTATTTCCTTCTCTTCCGGCAACAAATAGAGGACGGAAGGAAAAGGATTGCAGCGCTGAAATATAGCTTCGCATGAGGCAATATGCGAAAGAAATATTTGTCGGTCTTCGGATTGTGCAGCAGCAGCAGCTTACAGGAGTCCACCCACTCAGTTATACCAGACGTTGATAAATGACAAAATTTTTCGTTTCACGAAAGACCCCTCGAACTAGCGGATTACTGCAGAATTCGTTCGGCAGTTTAGAGTTGCCGAAATGTAAGTCTGGCGCAGTGCTTGCGTGGAGTAGACAGAAAAGAAAAATAGAAGAAAACACAGGCTGTGTCAGATAACGCAACAGCAAACTAGTTTTCTCGGACACAGCATGCGAACATTGTGAGACTTCGCAGAAAAGCCTCTGCGACGTTAGTTTATAGCCTGTCAGCCCAGTGCAAACGTTTCCCTTACTTGTGCGCCTGCGCAAGTGCTACGGTACTTGCTGTACCATATATATTCTGCAGAAATACGAGACACACAAACCTGTTCGACAAAGTACTCAGTCTTTATTTCTTTTTCGCTATGCGTATATGACGCCTGTTCGGGGTTCCGCAATCTCTGAGCATGTTTTGTTTGATTTAGAAGCTCTCGCAGTGTCCTTTTGCCAAAGTGGGGTGGCGTTGTGCTGTGGCACGAAAGGAGAACGGTGGACAGTCAGAAACAATGGTTCGTAAGTGCGACAGGACAGAGTTACTATCGGATGTATTTTTGTTGCTAATAAGTGTGTTTTTATGAGAGAAGCGAACTAGAGAAGGGGAAAATAAAGGAAATAATGGGCAACTTGACAAGAAGGGGAGCGACGCTTGCAGACTGTAGAGAATAAATAAACGAAACATGGTTGCCGGAAAAAAAATGGAAATGTTAGAAAGATAGGCACCCTGGTAATTTTTTGCCTTATTGGGTCGTCTTTTATGTGCTCAGACCACATTCCAGTACAGACTAACCAGCCGGAACGGTAACCTTGTTAACACATCCACTTGTTTTGTTGAAAAGTTATCTTCCTGTGTCATCGTGATAGCAGTTAACTAATGCTAGAGGTTCTTTAACTTCAGCAGTTATGTCTTTATGTTTTTGGCGTTCTTTAAATCATCTCAACGCCATGCATTCACGACCCACGCGCATGCGCACATGGATTTTCCTCATTCAGTGCACTTCTGGCATTGTACGCTAAAATGTTATCAATGCATTAGCGCTTTTGTGCGGCAAGCGTGTGCGTGGACTTGCGGTTACTGCATATGCCGTGACAGAACAGCCCATTCTCTATCTATCTATCTATCTATCTATCTATCTATCTATCTATCTATCTATCTATCTATCTATCTATCTATCTATCTATCTATCTATCTATCTATCTATCTATCTATCTATCTATCTATCTATCTATCTATCTATCTATCTATCTATCTATCTATCTATCTATCTATCTATCTATCTATCTATCTATCTATCTATCTATCTATCTATCTATCTATCTATCTATCTGTCTGTCTGTCTGTCTGTCTGTCTGTCTGTCTGTCTGTCTGTCTGTCTGTCTGTCTGTCTGTCTGTCTGTCTGTCTGTCTGTCTGTCTGTGTCTGTCTGTCTGTCTGTCTCTATCTATCCGTATTTCCATCTATCCGTCTTTCCATCTATCCAGCTTTCCATCTGTCTGTCTGTCTGTCTGTCTGTCTGTCTGTCTGTCTGTCTGTCTGTCTGTCTGTCTGTCTGTCTGTCTGGTCTGGTCTGGTCTGGTCTGGTCTGGTCTGGTCTGGTCTGACGCCGGGTGCCATAAATCGTACAGGGCGTCGTTGCACCGCCACTGACGTCCACAGAAGCACCACCGACCCGCTGTCAATGTTAGCGGCCCAACTGACACTTGTACAGGCATCTTTCTCAGCCGCGTTTACTCACGCCCCTTGGTGCGCTCTTGAACGCACCCACCAGGTCTCCGTGGGACCAGCTTGTCTATGACAACAACGCTCCGGTGCCTTCTTTCTCGGCCACTGCGTTTCTTCTAATGCCGACCCCTGAAACAATCAGGAAAACCCTGTGCGGGATGCTTATTAATGACTCGGACTTCCTAGTGGAGAACCTACGGATGGTCGTTTGTGTACAGAGCATCTGTCCCTCTCTTCTTTGGTAAATATGCTAAGGATTGCGCAAAGCGCTAGGATTGAGGGGTGAGCTGATATAGCGTTGCGCCAGTTTTCGCCAGCTGCCACACAAAAGAAGACGAGAGCCGCGTGGCTTGTACTGTGCGAGGCACGAAGTATAATCAAAACAAGTTTTCAAGCTCAGTGGGACGGACGCTGACTGCCGTCACCGCTCCGCTTTAGCCCTGAAGAATCAAGTGGCAAGATTCACCACGCGCTCTTGCTACAAATTAATCATTCCGATCACTTACTCAATTACTCAAGTTGAGGCTTTGATACAAATGGGTTATTAACATTAGACGAAGTGCACTTTCTGGGGCTAGGCACAGTTGTTGGGCTCTACCACGTTACTAAACAAACCCCGTAAGCTGCCGTAGTTGAAAATCGTAAAACATAAATAAATAGGAAACTCACCCGTGTTATAGACGTAATAGATTGGGTAGGGTGACAATTTTTCGTGTTCCAGGCTAGGCCTACTCCCTCCAGGGCTTATTTCATCGCATGCGGTGAACCATCTGGGCACTCGCTTTGTGCGCAGCATGAGTATGCGCTTATGTCGAAGTTAACCTCGGTCATATAGACTCTAACTTAACAAATTGTCTTGTTATAAAAATTCGAGTTTGAGTGCCGTTACAAACCAACACTCGAATCCTACCACCCGAGAAGCAGGATTTCTCCAAGTTATAGATTTACCTTTTTTTCTTTCACTCATTCCTTATTCGCAAAGGTCCATGTGCGATCGGCCTGGGCAGTAAGCTTTAATCCCTTCTATAATTTTTCATGTATTGCGAAGCCAAAGTCTGCAGCTGACTGATAGTATTGCTACGGCGGTAAACAGAACTTTTCAATTCTGAGCAGCGAATTAAAAATAACAAACTCTTGTATGGTGCAGAGTCTGCGTTTTTTTATAACTTCGAATATAAACTGGACTGTGTGCAGACGTGAGGCCACACTTCTTTGTAGCCTATTGATGAGCATTATATTTGCGAATTCTTGTCGCCGATATTCTCCATTCTTTCATTGTTAGGACATTCTTTCAATGTTAGGATCACAAAAGCCGACCACCGCTTCATAACACCCCGTGGGAGTCGCCAAATGTGACAGGTAATTGGAAATGCAGTCGCTATATTGCGTTGCTTAAACCAATACCAAACCAGCTGCTAGAGGGAGAGTGCTTCGTGCACTCTTCTTCTACCAGCTTATCTCCTTAGCCAGCCTGCGTCGAGAATGTGATGTACAAAATGATATTGCCAAGATTAGAGTGGCTTATTGAGAGCAGTAGTTTGTTTCCTGAATTTATTAACGGCTTTACAAAAGGCCGATATGCAGTTGACGGTGTGGTTTACTTAATCTCAATTGTTGAAGAGCAAAGAAGCCGACGAAGACTAGTGGCAGCCATCTTCCTAAACATGAAGGGCGTTTCATTATAATAAGGTGTCGCATTATTGGATCCTTGAAGTACTAGACGATTTAGACATCGGGGATTACTATGCACCTGGATTGTAAGTACCTTAGTGGTCATACCATTTACATAACGACTAGCAACGAAGACACCAATTGATATACTATTCACCATGGTGTTCCCCAAAGGGGAGTTTTCAGCTCCACTCTGTTCAACGTTATCGATATTTGTACTAGCAGCATAACTTCCCAGCACGGTAAAAGTGAGCTCATGTTTGGGTGCACGTTAAAGAACCCCAGGTGGTCAAAATTTCCGGAGCCCTCCACTACGGCGTCTCTCATATTCATATGGTGGTTTTGGGACGTTAAACCCCACATATCAATCAAAAGTGAGCTCATATGCGGGTGGCATATGCATACGGGCATCTGAAGCTACACGACAGCGATTGCGCAGTTCGACTTCAACGTGCAGTCATGGTCGCAGCTAATTACCTACGGAGTCAGGGTCACGCTCTTACGGTTGCAAAATGCACAGTGCTTGCATTCACGCGCAAACATATTTCAAGATAAGCCTACCACTATTGATGAACAAGAATACCCGCTGTAACGCATCACAAGTTCCTTAAGAGTCCGCGTCGTCGCTGCATTGAACAGCCATAGCTGTGTAGAACCCGAGTCGTTTGCGTGAAAAGCATGTCTTACACCACACAGACACGCCTCTGCTTGTGAATAATGAAAATATTTTCCTATGCTAAGAAATACAGTGAAAGTAACTTTCGTGCTTTACAAGCACATGCGTCCTGTATACATGCTTCACAATACAGCTCCAACTATTGCCGTAATGATGCCTAGTACAAGCGTACACTGCCATCGGGCGTCAAAATATAGGATTATCATAACAACTTCATCGTTTAAAGCCAGTCACCCACTGCAAAATGCGCACACAATTCTGCACACTTAAAGCCACGTATAGGAGTGCATAGAAAGTTCAAAAAGATTTCATGCTCTTGGTGTCTAAAATACGCACTAGAAGCGCTATCTCGTTCTACTTTTGAAGATGAAGCTTGAGAACCACCAGTTTCTTGTATTCGTTTGGAGCGAAGTAAAAAAATACTTTTCACATTAGTGCTGGAAATCATTAAGTCAAACAATCACCGAATACGGTAATGTATTGAGGAAAAGGATCCTGTAAAAATACGCAAAAAAACTAAGTTAAATGATCGCCAATTCTTCACTCAAGAGGCCTGCATGAATGTGCACGTCAAGTTTCAAGTCATTTGATGAAGCACGCGGTGCGTTACGAGCCATTGAAATTGGTTTGGACATTAGTTCACACCATTACTGCAAGAGTTATAGCAGCGGCGCGTCTTTCGTAATCACATGGTGGTTTTGGGACGTTAAACCCAAGATATCATAATTAGCAGCGGTAGCAACATTCTCAAAAGCCACTGGGCTAGATTCATGTCTTTGATCTTGCGGGAGCGCAAGAGGACTGTGTACTCATCTCTCTATCTTACCACTGTAATTTATTACTCTTTCGTCCAATCCCCCTGTTCAGTGTAGAGCATCAGCCCAGAGCAAAGTGTAGCTCAGGCCGACCTCCCTGCCTTTCTGTAAATAAATTGTCACCCTTTTTATCTAGATTGTTTGTGATTAGTCAACGCGTTGGTTGGGGGTTTCAGCTGACACGGTATAAAAGGGGCGGCTGAGAGGGCAAGTGCCCAGCCAAGCCAGAGCTTGGCTTGGCATCCAGCTGGCTGTGCACAGTCAGGTGGTTGCCACTACCTATGCCAGACTCAGCCCTGCGCTACTTCGCGACAACTGCGACAACTTCATTATTTATTGTCACACGTTATACTTTAATTTCATCGCCAAACATAACCCAATTGCACTCTCGTGCTCCTGAGTGTGCACTTAACTTTCTACGAAGAGCTGGAAGAATTCTGTCTTGAAACACGACTCTTCCATGCAGCCGTAGGAACTTAAGAAGGAGCTCTATATAGCGCAAGCGAGCCCAATTTTTTTGCTTCTCATCTTCAAATCCAACTCACGAAAACATGCACTTCTCGGTGAACAGAAAAGCGCTCTTGCACGCGCTACAATGCACGCCTTTGATGAACAATTTTCCCCATATTTGTTTTGTTTCATCCGGCCGTGAGGTGAAGCTGCGTTGTCAGCATCGTTCGCGCGAGTGAAGCAGAGTAACTTTGCGCCGGAAGTGTGCCTAATGTAAGCGTGTGTGCCCTACTTCACATCCCAGAAACATTTGATAAAAAATTAAACTGTTCAGGGTTCTTTCTAGGCCACTTTCTGTAATAACAATCACGGCTTCGCGAGCTGTAAAAGCTAGAGCCTCCATACCTTCATTTTTTTTTCGAGAGATACAAGAACCACAATACTGCATGCAAGCTTGCTTGCCTTAAATCGCTGCAGCACACCATAAGTCCTATTAGTATATTCGTTATATAGGGACTCGTTGTTGCTCTACTCGTGGGATTATGAATAGCACACATTGTAATGCAAATTTGCCGATTCAGTGCCGAATTATTTGAATAAATGCATACACAGCGATCAAAGTAGATGCAGTTCTGACGCGAGAAGAGTTCATCAGCACTGAACGTTTTTGGTTTACTCGACAAGCACGCTACATCAACGTTGCACAGTACTTCGACCTCGATGCACGCGTTGTCACGGCTTCTGACAAAAAAAGACGGGCATCTTATCCGCACGATTTTTGGTGACAGCAAGAAGCTTGCCTTAAAGGCAGAAGAAGGTAAGCTGCTATGCAGTGCCTAGTGACGAAGTCACCACCGGTGACACGCTGCCACAGCAAAAGGCAGATAACGCTCAGACGATTCGTTATGTCTATTCACGAAAATTTCTTTCATCCTGTTCGCGACGTTTCTTGCATAGCGACAAACGTGGGGGAAAACTCCACGCTTGCGCGGAAGACGCGGCACATGCTAAAGCTGTAGAAAAGGCCTTTTTAGAACCCCTGGTAAACTATCTTGGAGTAGCTACCAAGCTACAGTGACAATGTACCTACAAAGCCACAAGAAATTTTAACTTTGCGAAGTAGAAACGTAGCATTCACTATGCCGTTATACAACATTCTGCAAAGAAGCTAGGTACCCGCTGCACACCTGTCAACAATTTAAGCACTTTTTTTGATAATCTTACTGATGACGGTGACGATTAGATCTGATGTACTGGGTGAACAGCTTTAAGCCACACACACACGATATGCAGTTTGCATTGCGTGATGAAAGGTTCTTATTTTACTCTACTACAAAAGCCCGAGGCGTAATTTCTCAGCGTCGCCAGTCACAGCGTCAAGAAAATGCGAAAAAATGGCAGCATATCCACGGAGTGAATGGTGGAGAGTGGGGGCGAAGAATTCGTCCGTCCATTCGTTCTTGCTTCCGTCCGTCCATGCGTCCGTCAGTGTGACCATCCATGCGTCCATCAGCCCGTCCGTGCGTGCGTCTGTTCGTGCGACCGTCCCTGCGTTCGTCCATGCAGCCGCCCCTGCGTCCGTTCATGCGTCCGTTCATGCGTCCATCCATGCATCTGTCTATGCGTCCCTTCGTCCATCTATTCGACACTCCAAGTACCACCATCTCGCATCTTCTCGTCATATATTTCCCCTATAGAAGCACCGCCATCCAGCGGACATTCCAAGGACTAAGCGAGAGGTGACACACGCACACTTTCTTACGGCTTGCGCTTCGGGTCCACTTCCCACCTTCAACCACCTCGAGTTCATGATATATACTAGTTCACTGTATTCGTGGCACTGCGGCCGAACGCTCGCTAATCCTTTCGAAAACCAAGGAGGTTACGCCCAGCGAGTATGACGTAGCAAACTTTTTCAGTCAGATAGTGCTCAATGTACATGCCAATGGCTGCTAATGGGAAATGAGAGGCGGAGAATTCGGCTTTTACTTTCTTACGGCTTGCGCTTCGTATCTACTTCCCATTTTTAACCACCTCGAGTTCATTCATGGTATATACAAGTTCATTGTATTCATGGCACTGCGGCTCAAGACACGCTAAACCTTTATAAAGCTAAGGAGGTTACACCCAGCGAGAATAGCGTAGCAACCCTTTCTTGTCAAATAGTGCTCAATGTATACGCCAATGACTGCTAATGGTGATTGTAGCCTGCGCGTTAACTAAAAGCCAAATGCTCCTGTCTCTCATTCCCCATTATCAGCCATTGACATGTACATTGAGCACTATTTTTTATTGTTCAACAACGCACAGAAGAAGTCTCTCACCGGCACCACCTTGTAGGTCAAAATGTTATACTTGTTACATACTACGGGGGACGAACGGGTGCCGCTATAGGGAGCTTTGCCCCTAATAATGCCTCACGAGCTTGTATAGAGGCGGGTACCACACATTTACGAATAATGACGAATAATGCCATTGTGGACGCTTTCCACCAACAAAACTTACGCTGATTTATGGTATAGTTCATACCATGCGTGCCTGCTGTTGTACAAATTGGTCTTAAAAGGTTTCAAAAGACTCTGTAAAGGCCGCTATGTCGGTTATTCATGTGAATATGGTGTTCTGAACAAGATCGGTCTCCGATCAGAACACCGACCAATAAAGTTATGGACAAGCGTAAGCGCACACTTTTTTTCTATTCATCTACGGCAACCCAAGACAGCCTTGTTCTCTCTCTCTCACACACACACACACACACACACACACACACACACACACACACACACACACACACACACACACACACACACACACACACACACACACACACACACACACACACACACACACACATATATATATATATCATCATCAGCCTGACTACTTCCACTGCAGAACAAAGGCCTCTCCCATGTTCCGCCAGTAAACCCGGTCCTGTGCTTGCTGCTGCCAATTAATACCCGCAAACTCCTTAATCTCATCTGTCCACCTAACCTTCTGTCTCCCCCTAACCCGTTTGCCTTCTCTGGGAATCCAGTTAGTTACCCTTAACGACCAGCGGTTATCCTGTCTACGCGGTACATGCCCGGCCCATGTCCATTTCTGCTTCTTGATTTCAGCTATGATATCCTTAACCCCCGTTTGTTCGCTAATCCACTCTGCTCTCTTCTTGTCTCTTAAGGTTACACCTACCAATTTTCTTTCTATTGCTCACTGCGTCGTTCTCAATTTAGGCTGAACCCTCTCTGTAAGTCTCCAGGTTTCTGCTCTTCTGCTCCTCAGCTAAGTACCGGCAAGATACAGTTGTTATATACCTTCCTCTTGAGGGATAGTGGCAATCTACCTGTCATAATTTGAGAGTGCTTGCCAAATGTGCTCCACCCCATTCTTATTTTTCTAGTTACTTCAATCTCGTGGTTCGGCTCCGCGGTTATTGCCTGCCCTAAGTAGACATAGTCTTTTACAACTTGAAGTGCACTATTACCTATCTCGAAGCGCTGCTCTTTTCCGAGGTTGTTGTACATTACTTTCGTTTTCTTCAGATTAATTTTAAGACCCACCTTTCTGCTCTTCTTGTCTAACTCCGTAATCATGAGGTGCAATTCGTCCCCTGAGTTACTCAGCAATGCGATGTCATCGGCGAAGCGCAGGTTACTAAGGTACTCTCCATTAACTCTTATCCCTAACTGTTCCCATTCTAGGCTTCTGAAAGCCTTCTGTAAGCACGCGGTAAATAGCATTGGGGAGATTGTGTCCTCCTGCCTTACACTCTTCTTGACTGGTATTCCGTTGCTTTCTTTAAGGAGCACTATGGTAGCAGTTGATCCCCTGTATATTTCTTGTTGGATGTTTATATATGCTTCATCGACGCCCTGATTCCGCAGTGTCTGCATGACTGCTGATATTTCTACTGAATCAAACGCCTTCTCGTAATCTATGAAGGCTATGTATAGTGGTTGGTTATATTTTTAGCATTTTTTTATTACCTGATTGATAGTATGAACGTGATCGATTGTTGAGTAGCCTGTTCGAAATCCTGCTTGTTCCTTTGGTTGACTGAATTCGAATGTTTTCTTTACTCTGTTAGCAATTACCTTTGTAAATAGCCTGTATACTACAGAGAGCAAGCTAATCGGCCTGTAATTCTTCAAGTCTTTGTCATCTCCTTTCTTATGTATTAAGATGATGTTAGCGTTCTTCCAAGACTCTGGTACTCTTCCCGTCAGGAGACAGCTCGTAAGCAGGGTGACTAGTTTTTCTAACACAATCTGTCCTGCTTCTTTCTGCAGATCTGATGTTACCTGATCCTCACCAGCAGCTTTGCCTCTTTGCATGCTCTCCAAGGCTTTTCTGACTTCTTCTATTGTTACTGGTGGGGTGTCATTTGGATTACTGCTTGTTCTTATAGTATTAAGGTCATGGTTGCCCCGGGTACTGTACAGAGTTCTGTAAAACTCCTCCGCTATTTTAACTATCCTATTCATATTTATAGGTATTTTGCCTTCTTTGTCCCTTAGAGAATACATCCGATTTTTGCCTATCCCAAGTTTCCTCTTCACTGCTTTGACGCTTGCTCTGTTTTTTTAGAGCGTATTCAATTCTCTCTATGTTATACCTTCTTACATCGAATATCTTACGCTTATTAATCAACTTCTAAAGCTCTGGCTGTTCTATTTTGTCTGTTGTACTTGAGACTTTTATGCTTTGACGCTTTTTAATGAAATTCTTCGTTTCCTGAGAAAGCTTGCCAGTGTCCTGTCTAACTACCCTGCCTGCAACTTCCACTGCACACTCCGTAATGATGCTCATCAGATTATCATTTATTGTATCTACGCTAAGGTTGGTTTCCTCAATAAGAGCCGAGTACCTGTTCTGAAGCGAGACTCTGAATTCCTGTACTTTTCCTTTCAGTGCTAGCTCGTTGATTGGTTTCCTTCGTATCAGTTTCTGTCGTACCTTCTTCAAGTCTAGGCGAATTGCGAGACCGTACCATTCTATGGCCACTGCATGGTACCTTGCCAACCACTTCCACATCCTGCACGATTCCTGAGTGTGCAGTCATTATAAAGCTTATTTCGTTCTTATTTTCGCCATTAGGGCTCCTCCATGTCAACTTACGGTTTCCTCGTTTTCTGTAGAAGGTATTCAAATGCGTAAATTCCTGCGTTCTGCAAATTATACTAGTAGCTATCCTTTGGCATTTCTAGTACCGATGCCATAATCTCCTGCTGCCTGGTCTCCAGCCTGCTTTTTCCCTACCCTTGCATTAAAGTCTCCCATCAGTAGAGTATAATGCGTTTTTACCTTACTCATTTCTGATTTCACGTCTTCATGGAAGCTTTCAACTGAAGCGTCATCATGGCTGGACGTAGGTGCGTATGCCCGTACCACCTTCATCTTGTATCTCCTATTGAGTTTAATTACGATACCCACCACCCTTTCAAAGATGTTATAGTATTCCTCTATGTTGCCAGCTATGTTTCTGTGAATTAGGAACCCCACTCCCAGTTCTCTTCTGTCAGCCGAGCCCCGATAGCAAAGAATGTGCCCATTGTGTAGCACCGTATAGGCCTCACCGGTATTCCTAACCTCACTGAGCCCTATTATATGCCATTTAACACCCTCTAGCTCCTCGAACAGTACAGCTAGAGTTGCCCCAGTAAATAAGGTTTTAGCGTTAAACGTTGGAAAATTCAGCTTGCAATGGCGGCATGTCCGGATCCAGAGATTTTTAGCACCCTCTGCTGCGTTGCAGATCTGACCGCCGCCGTGGTCAGTTGCTTCGCACCTGCTGGGGACTGAGGGCCGTGAGTTATTTGACGTATGCATGTGGGAGGTAGTGGCCAGATACTGCACACCAGGGTGGCCAATCCTTCTCTGGTGAGAATAACTCCTCCCCTCCCCGTTAGCTGCTTGCGTCCGTAGTGACGCTACACCACACCAAATGCCTGCTTACGCAGACGCCCCTGCCATTCTCACACACACACACACACACACACACACACACACACACACACATATATATATATATATATATATATATATATATATATATATATATATATATATATATATATATATATATATATATATATATATATATATATTGTTGCGTACATGCACGAAAAAAAAGAAGCGTATACGGTGAACGCACTTGTGGCCGAGAGCGAGAGAGGAAGAAGAGGATCAGGAGGATCTTTAACCAGTCGGCCGCTTCTGAGCTGCCCCTCGCGACCTAATAAACGGCCCCTTTCAACGTCTACTAGTCTCTTTCAAACGTAACAGAGTGGTGGAGGAGCTGGGTAAGCGCTTCAACTACGGAACGATCACTGCCACAGCTTTGACGAAGCCGTCGACTTGCTGGTCTTCCACCATCTGCCGTGAGTGACTTCGACATGCCCGAAGAAGCAGGCGCTTCCAGGACAGCATTATCTGGCCCGCTTCCATACTACCGAGTTCCACCGCCCTTCGGAGGAAAAGCCGAAGAAGATGTCGACGCCTGGCTCACCAAGTACAAACGTGTGGGCAAGTCCAACGGTTGGGATGCAGCCGCTACGCTAGCCAACGTAGTGTTCTCCCTGACCGACACCGCACTGGTATGGTACGAGAACCACGAGGACGCACTCACGACGTGGGATCTTTTTGTTGAAGAGCTCAGGGCGTGTTTCGGTGACTCGGTTGCTAGAAAGAAGCGGGCTGAGCAAACACTGTCGCAACGGGCACAGCTTCCAGGTGAGACATGCACCACTTACTTAGAAGAAGTGTTAAGGCTGTGCAAGGTGGTCTGTGCTACCATGTCGGAAGAGGACAAAGTTGGGCATCTGCTCAAGGGGATTGCTGAGGACGTGTATAATTTCCTGATTGGAAAAGAAAGCCTCAGTTCTGTGTCCGACGTCATTCAGCATTGCCGAACGTTTGAAACGCTCAAGATGCGTCGAATTGCGCCCAAGTTTGGTCGGCTGGCTAACGTTACAACTGTTGCCAGTGTGGACACGAATCCTGGCCTCGACCTTTTCTCTACCATTCGACAGATTGTTCGTGAGGAACTGTCCCACCGAGAAATGTCATGTTCGACAGCTGACCATCGCGAGTTGTGTCTGCCAGGTGAGGCTATGAATGTGCCTCCTTTGACCCCATGGCAACCGACAATGAGCGCGGCAACTGTGGAGTACAGGCCATCCCCACAGTCAAGAATGGCAACCAGATTTCCCGCGTCGCGGTATGACCGACGCTCTCAGCGCATGCCTCCTCGACACCCGACGTCTCCGTACAACGCACCCAACCAGTACATCCGTCACACAAGAACAAATGATGACGCTCTAATCATCGACAAGCGGCCGACTGGTTAAAGATCCTCCTGATCCTCTCTCGCTCTGGGCCACAAGTGCGTTCATCGTATACGCTTCTTTTTCTTCGTGCATGTACGCAACAATATATATATATATATATATACATATATATATATATATATATATATATATATATATATATATATATATATATATATGTATGTATATATATATATATATATGAGAATGGCGGCCCTCTAGAACAGTGTGAAACGAAACAGGCAGCATCTGAACACTGGTAAACACGAAATGCCTGAACAAACCTTTTTTTTATTTTGCAGCTTAAGCAACCATGAAATGTGGGTCTTGCTATTTAAAAAGTAAGCACACTCTCAGAACAGCGAAGTGAGTCTACGCTTCGAAAACAGTCTCTGTGTGATGTGGCTGCGCTTGCGATATATCCTCTTAACATACGGCCACGGTGTTTACAACGTTGTCATGTCCCTCGGCACAATTTATTGCTCGATATCTCTGGATTTTCGCCTGATCGCGTGCGTGACACTATACAGCACAAAATTTTAAAACGTATATCCTGCCAGGCACGCTTTCGTGGCGTCTTTTCAAGATTGTATGTTTGTCTGTATATTTGATAGGATATTGGACTGCTCATTCATTTTTTGTTTGGTTGTGTGTCGCTGAACATCAATGTTGTGCCATGTCACTCTAAATAGAAGATGCCAAAGAAAAGTATTGGGCGTGAAATATGTGGAGGGTTTGAATGCTTCCAACTTCCTATAAACGCAAGCAAAGATGTTACACTTGCGTTAGTCTTCTAAGGACTTCGAGGCGAGTGCTCCTTTTCGGTTTTACTATCATTAGGATAATGTGTTTCGCAAAATAAAACTGGCATGAATTTCATTGTTCTGGGGCAGTTTACGAGGTATTTCGTGAGTACGATATCAGAAAATAAGCTTATTTAAGGTAATTGAGGAACATTAGTTCATATATTTGTTTGAAAGAGATGGAGGTTTTCTCGTGAGGAGGACGCACCGCTGCAGCACCTGGGAGAGCAGATCTCAACGATGGGTTTTGTTCTACGTGACATATTCTATACTCCTCTTCAAGTTAGACCTCTTTTTTTATTCATATCTTGTGGTACATTGGGAGGTAGGCTAAATTATAGCCGGCTATGCCAGCATCATAAAAGTAATGTACAATAGAAACACACAGGAAAGCAAAATTAGGAATAATATAGGGAAAAAACTAATCAAATGCAATATGTACAATACTATATACATTATAGGGCATATAACGCATGAATAAGTACAGTATATATGGTCATAGTCCAGTTAATATATCAGAATAACACTGTGGATAGAGTCCGTACAGATAGTGGCAAGGTATATTATGAACTAAAGACAGTTCATAGATTTGTGTTCATTGAAAAATCACAGAGGGCGCTCACTGAGCGCCTTTGATTATCCGATTACGGCCACTGTCCAAGTAGTTTTGTAATCGAGACTTCATGCGTTGCCTTCCTTTCATGCGAGGTTTAAGCAGCAGCACCAAGTGAGACTTCCTAAACTATATCAAAAAAGTGAAGTGGTTAGGGAAGGCAAGAAACTAAAGCAATAACAAAAAGGAAATTTAGACAGCGTTCTAAGTGTGCCTAACTAAAACGCTGAACGAAATAAAGAGCCTGGAACAAAATAGTGTGTTTGTTTTCCTGAAGTGATGGCTCATACCCACTCAGGGGGATTGGCCAAGAAAGCGTAGTGCAGTTTTTCTGTGATCATTTTAACAATGTGTAATGAATTCGTACTATAATATGACTAATGTAAGGAAAACCACGTAAAAAGAGAGCAAACGAGAAAAAAATACAAAAAATTGCCCGCAGCTTCCCTCGGGGGAACACTGAGGAGGATGCGGACCATATAATTGGTTAACGGGGTGTTAAAGTGCGACTTACTTTGGTCGATGGCTAAATTGGTTAACGTGGTTGTGAAATGGGGTGTTAAATTGCGACTTACTTGGGTCGATGGCTAAATTGGTTAACGTGGTTGTAGGAGGGGGTGTTAAATGAGTGAACACGTACACACGTATGCGAAAGGGCGGCGCTGGTCGAAGGGACGTCGATCATTGTGTTTGTGGATTCGTTGGAATTCATTTCACCGCGACCTTGGACGTCGACGCGCCGTACAAACCAACCGACGAGCGGCAACTGAGCGAGCGAGCGCCGACCTTGAGTATATATACAGCACGACGGCGCATGCACTGTCAGCTGTTGAATGTTCCTGAAGCGCGACGCCACATGCGCGTCCACTGGAGAATCAGGAGAATTGTAGATGTCGAACGCGGTGTGTAGAGGAGGAAGGGTGCACAGATGGTGGAGGAGTGAAGCGCGCGCGGTGTGTAGAGGAGGAAGGGATGCACAGAAGGTGGAAGAATGGGCGACGGCGCGACGGCGCATGCGCGCGCGTCAGCTGTCGAATGTTCGAGAAGCGGTGCGGATGGCGCGGACGGCGCACTACAAGGCGCGAGTATAAGATGCTCCGTATCTAAAAGTCAAGTTGAGGAATTTTGAGATTTCAGGTGTTGTGATTACCACTCAGCTGCGTTTACTTCACTTTGTTATTTAGAATTTTTTGAGGGGAGTAATAAATAATAATTATTTGATTGAGCACACATGCGCTGCACAGCAGGCGTGCGGCTGCTGGTTCTCGAACGCGCAAGTAGCTGGTCGTGCTTGCTCTAGGACTTTTGCCTAAGTTTGTGTAGTGGCTGTGGTTTTTTTTTTTGTCTTTGTTAGGTGCTCCTATAGTGCTTCTACAGCTAAGTAAGCGCTTTTAGTGCTACCAAGAGCACTCAGATGCCGTTTTCTTCACCTGGACCAGGGGCTTTCCTCTGGTCTGCTTCACTTCCGCCACAGGAGATACCAGTAGAGCAGTTTCTGCGCAACGGAATTCCTACAGTTCCGGTGGCCCTCGTCCCTAGCAATGACGGCTTCATTCGGATGAAAAAACCTAAAGTGGTCTAGGCGGAGCTTAGAGCTACGACGTCTCACTTCCACAGCATCACAGAGGTCCGCCAGTTCAGCAGAGGTGGTATTCTATGTTTTTCATCTGATCAGCTCTGTGTTCAAGACCTACTGAAGTGCTCGAGTTTCGCGACCATTCCGGTGAGCGCCTCTATTTCCCCACATCTGGCATGTGTGAAAGGTATTGTTCACGGTGTCAATGTTAACCCCCGTCTGAGGTATTAGAAATGTTTGCCGTGACTGGTGCTATCTCCGTTTTTAAGCGTGCAAGACAGGCAGAGAAGCAGAAGATCCCGACTGAGTCGGTAATTGTAACCTTTGCTGGAGCGAATCTCCCAAGCGAAATAAAGGCATGGCCACTAATATACAGAGTGGAACCGCTATCACCGCGACCACTCCAGTGTATGATGTGCTGGCGATACGGTCACACTCCCCGCCGCGGTGGTCTAGTGGCTAAGGTACTCGGCTACTGACCCGCAGGTCGCGGGTTCAAATCCCGGCTGCGGCGGCTGCATTTCCGATGGAGGCGGAAATGTTGTAGGCCCGTGTGCTCAGATTTGGGTGCGCGTTAAAGAACCCCAGGTGGTCGAAATTTCCGGAGCCCTCCACTACGGCGTCTCTCATAATCATATGGTGGTTTTGGGACGTTAAACTCCACATATCAATCAATCAATACGGTCACACTATTAAAGGATGCAGGTCAGAACTCAGATGCCAGGTGTGTGTTGACAACCGCAAAACAAATGACTGCAAAGCTGAAGAATAGAAATGTTGTCTCCGCAACGAACAGCACTGTGCAGATAGTCCTGATTGCTCAGCTAAGGCTCGAGAAATACAATCTCTTGAAATCAGAGGGCGTAGGCGCTGTTCTCGACGAGAAGCCGTAGAGGAAATACAGGCCAGAACTCAGGGGTATGCCAGTGCTGCAGCACAACATATCTCGGAAATGAATGGGCCGATTTTCCCTGAATATCGCGGAGGTCGTAGAAAAGGCTCTAGAAAAAGCCATTGAACGACTGGCTTCTAACCTTTGTGATTATCTATCTCAAATTTCGGCTAACCAGATGACTCGCAAATTTGGTACAACGGGAGAGTCAGGCCTATAGTAACCCGACATGTTGAGAGTTCACGACCAATAATTGACGGTGAATCTGAAACTGCGCCATCGTAATATCCGTCTGCAGGAGCCTCTACAATAGGCATCCACAGCCAAAATGAGGAATTTGAAACCGCACCGTCGTACTCTCCGTCTGCAGCCCCCTCTGCAGTAGATATACAGAGTGAGGACAAAGATGCAGATACAATAGGTTCAGATGACATGGATTTGGACCCTAGGTCCCTGAAGAGGTCTAGATCCCCTCTGTCAAAGAAAAAATAACTCAACAAAACAGACAAAGAACAAAAAGTATCTCAAGGAAAAGGAGAGCCTTTCAAAGAGAGATTTCTTGAAAGAAAGCATTAATAGATAAAGCTGTAGCGGAAGCAGGCCTTTCGAAACCATAGGGTCACTTAAGATTCTCCATTAGAATAGCCGATAAATTTATTCTGCATCTACGGATTTGGTATACTTGACTTCTAAATTCGCTCCTGATAGTATAGCATTACAAGAGACATGGCTATCTGTACATAATTTGTTCCAGTTAAATAACTTCCGGTCTTTTCGACTAGACCGTCCATTGAGAGGTGGGCTTCTAGCTTTCTTTATAATATTAGAATTAGAATGAAAGTCAAATGTTCATACAAACAATTGTCGCCAGAATGCTAAAGTTTGGCAGTAGATATTACATTACCCAACTGCAATCCTTTCACCCTAGTTAATATGTATTTTTCGGATGGAGTTCAAGACACACGAAGTTTGGATCTAGCTACAAAGTCGGGGTGCAGGGGACAAAGTTTTAGTTGGAGACTTTAATTCACACCACACGAGTTGGGATTTCAGAACTGATCTGAGTGGAAAACGCTTGTGGGAGTGGACAATGGCTAATGACCTGACGTGCCTCAACGTCAGAACCCCCACATTTATTCGTAATCACTCCAGGTCGGCCTTAGATTTAAGTTTTGTCAGTTCGGCCATTACTACTTCTTCTTGGAAAGCGCTGGACTGTGACACCAACAGTGAACACTTATCGATAAGTTTTTGAAATTTCTTGTCCGATAATTGCATCTTGTTCAAATGTAAGAGTACTTGTGAATTACACTAAATTTAGGAATGATCTGATGTCTGCATTGGCTTTTGCTCGGAAGAGAGCAATGATACAAAAGCACTGACGATAAACGTAGTCATTAAAAGATCCTGCAAAAGAGCCGAATTTACTGTTGAATCCACAAAAAGGGTATATAGCCGTTGGTGGAATGATGAATGTACAAGAGAGCACCGACGACGTCAGGCAGCTTGGAAGCAGCTCTTACACAATCAATCCCCCCAAAACTGGGCCGATTATAAATTTATTGCAGCGGGCTTTAAGAGAACGATAGCTCAAGCTAAACAAGAATATGACAGAAGACATTATGTAAACCTGTCGAAGCCTAAACATATGAAAGCTCTGTTCCGATATATGAGAGCTCGAAAAATCTTGACATCACCAGTTAATTCAGCTTGTGATAATCTGTGGGTGCAAGAAACGACCACTACCTTAGAGGCAATCAGTAAAGGTCTCGAAAGCAGACTTACTTCAGTAGTGCTAAAGAACTGGCACAAGTCTACGACAAAGTCTGACTTTGACAAAGTTACACAGACTGAAGTATTCAACATGATTAAACATTTACCCTGTGCGTCTTGTGGCCCAGACGGAATCACAGTACCCATGAATAAAATTCTGTTTGATATATCACCTAGTGACGTCGTCAATGTTATTAACTACTCCTTAAAAAACTCATGGGTGCCGCAGGATTGGAGGATAGCAAAGGTCATTCCTATACTAAAAAATCCGGGTGTAGGATTAACAGTCAATAATATCAGACCAATCTCTCTAACATCTAACATGGTCAAACTAGTAGAGAGTGTCCTAAGTAGCCGAGTAAGTATCTGGATGGCATACAATTTAGTAATAAAACCCAACCAAATCGGCTTTCGTAGTGATTCTCCTATTTGGTGTGCCTACGCTGATTGAGAAAGCCGAATACAGCTCGCGCGAAAAAGAAGGCAATACGCTGCTTTAGTAACGCTTGACATAGCCAAGGCGTATGACAGTGTGGAGCACTTCATTTTATTAAATACGTTAAAGAGATTGAATTTCCTGCAATATTTTATTAAGTGGGTGGCAGAATTTTTAAAATCAAGAGGATTCTACTGCGTCAAGGATGGATGTTCCTCATCCTAAATATAACCAAATGCGCGGAGTTCCCCAAGGAGCAGTCTTATCTCCAGTGTTATTTAATGCTTTAATGAGCATAATTCCAACAGATCAAGAAGTTACTGTCTACATTTATGCTGATGTCATCGCATTCTTTGGTGCTGAGTGTGATATTTACTCACTACAACTTAAATTACAAAGATATATCAACATGTTAGAACTTTGGTTGCAGTCGATGTTTTATCGTTAAATGTCAACAAAAGTGCACTCTTGGTGTTCCCGCTTGCAGATCGAATTTCAATTTCAATTCTATATAAACAGAAACCCATCCAGCAAGTAGACTGTATAAAATATTTGGGATTCATTTATAATAACAAACTTAGCTTGGGTCCACACATAGAGTATATAACTACCAAGGCACAGCGGGCTTCAGGCTTACTGCACAAGCTATGTAACCGGAAATATGGGTTACGGAGGCACACCTTGATAATGTTGTACAAGATGCACATGCGCCTCATCATGGAATTCGGATGCATACTATTCTCGGGTGGCCCTGCTTTTAAAACAAAACCTCTAGTGGTCTTGGAGCGAGAAACACTGCGAATGTGTCATGGACTTGCTAGGTTTGTGGCTATCAACGTACTGTACCAGGAAGCGCTGCCTGCCTACACTAGTTTGTCGATTTCGCATTTTGACCGTACAGGCATTTTTAAAATTTTATAGCTTACCGGCAAGAAGATCTCAATATGATTTTATCGCAAACCAGACGCCTTCTTTCTCGCTCATTGGCGACGATTTAACACACCTCAGGATACTGTTTGTACAAAAGAATCTACAAAGTATAAATGTGAACATTAGAATTGTAATTGAGACTAATGACTCGAATTATCATGTTATAATTGAGTATGATGATATATTCCCCCAAAACGCCAAGTTAAATATCTCATAATTTTAAATAACATATTATTAGATTACTTAGAGCATGCAGAAACTAAAAATATAATAGCCACAGATGCTTCAGTAAATAATCAAAAGGCAGGTGTAGGCATTGCCTCTGATTCGCTTGACTGGTCCTTCTCAGTGAGACTGCCTGATTTTACTCCAGTTTTTCAAGCAGAGCTCGTGACAATTATTTCAGCTCTTCGAAAGCTTCCGTCAAATCAAAACAACGCAGTCATAATGACGGATTTTCTTTCAGTTTGTGCAGCTCTGACAGCTTCAGAGAACTCTCGAATTCTAAGGACATTCAAAACAATAGTACCCCCGCAGTTGAGACTCCTGAGGTTACTATTGGTTCCGGGACACTGTGGATTAAGATTAAATGAATTGGCCGATTCCTTAGCACGAGCCGCACTTGATGGCCCAGTTTTATTCATACTGCCAGATGTCGAATATATTACAGCAATAAGATATCCAAAATTAGCAATCTCCACTGATACGATAGAAAAAGTAACTACATGGACAGAATATAACCACGTCAAGTTTCCATGGCGACCCCTCTGGAGCCAGTCCAGAAAGCTCGAAGTTTTAATTACTAAATTTTGATGTCGTGCCCCCCCCCCCCCTCCCTGAACCTGTATCTACACAGAGCTGGTCAGACAAAATCACCCCTCCGCGCATTCTGTGGAGAAATGAATCACTAGAACATTATTTTTGTATTGTCGCCGATACGCTATAGTACGAAAAAATCTACTAGTTATTCCATTTCTGAAAATAGGCGTTAGATTGACGGCGGAAACTGCACTAAGCTTTAGTACCTCAGTTTTGGGAAATTGATTGATTTGTGGGGTTTAACGTCCCAAAACCACCATAGTTTTGGGAAATTGCCACAGGGATGCTTTCAATGCCATTTGCGATTATATTCAGGCAACCAAGCGTATACCTTTGGAACAAAATTCACACGTCGTCGTCGTCGTCGTCGTCGTTGTTGTTGTTGTTGTTTTACACAGCCTAATGAAACCAATGGGCGATCAAGCTGAAGAAGGCAGGGACGTAGCCAGAAATATTTTTTGGGAGGCGGGCACCCTGCTTGACTTCGGGGAGGAAACCCACTAAATGGTCATGTTTCGTTTCGTACGCCATGGTTAAAAAATTTATTTAGGTATCTGGCCATTGCGCTATCAGTAAAAACTGTACTAAAAAGAACGGCTCACACAAAAAGCCACCCCAGAAAAAAAGATGAATAAATAAGGCAATAATACACTTGTAGAAAAATGTTTAGATAGAGCCATAAATATCCACGATGTTCTGTGAGATTACGTTTGAAAAATCACCAAATTGAATTAAAGTCACTCCTAAATAGTAAGTATGATGATGGAAAGGACAATGAGGCCAGCAGGAAGTGAGAAATAATTAAGCCCATTCATTCTAATTACAATATGAGGCAGTAAGTTGTCCCGGTGTCCGGTAGTCAATCCCCAGGGAAGTCACGAACGAACTTCTCAGCAAACAGCAAAAGAAAAAAAAGAAAAAAATGACCCTATTGCAGACATAGATTGATTCCCACAGCTCTAATTGGTTCTCTGGGAGGAAGAGTGTTCCGGCAGTAGTTGATATAAATTACCTAATAACAGCCCGTTCGGTGCCGAAAACATTTGCCTTAAAACTATCACCTGTATATATGAAAAAGAGAGACTCGTTTTTTCATATGTTCACTTTGCACGTGTTTTCGAAGCTCATGCATATTGAAGAACAAGGAGCTGGGAGTGCATTCAATTCCCAGTCGACGGTGGCCCCATTTTGATGGGACGGAAATGCAAACGGCGACAGTGTGATTAAATTTATGCACACGCTAGTGATCCCAAAAGGCTCGAAATTAATTCATAGCACCCCACCCTCCCCCCTGACTTAGTAGCTCATCCGCTTGTATAGTTTACCATGAGGAACCCTTTGATGAACACAGCGAGATCGAAGATGTGATACCAAATGACGCTTTCAGTGGCAGCGGCAAGTGCATGCCACGTTACCGGTTCGAGACAAGCGCTGGAAAGGAGGTCAGATACTCCCTTCTGATGCAACCAGGAAGTGATATTGTTTCGTTCAGGCCGCCTTGACTGGAACGCCTGTTAACGCCATATACGAATTCCTTGGTGTCACAAGAATATTCCTTGTTATATCATTCCTGATAATTACTAGGTACTTCGGAGTTCCTATACTGTTGTAAGTTAGCGCTCGCGTGTGTTATGCCTCTTCTTCTTCGTCGTATGCGCTTTCACGTGGGCTCATGCTCAATCAACACGCTAAAGCAGCTATCCTGTAGATTATGTGGAATCAAATCTACTTATAATTGCAGAAAAATTGAATCCCTAAAGGCTGTAAAATATTTTTTTCTAGTTTAGTTTCTTGATTGATATGTGGAGTTTAACGTCCCAAAACCACCATACGATTACGAGAGACGCCGTGGAGGAGGGCTCCGGAAATTTCCACCACCTGGGGATCTTTAACGTGCACCTAAATCTGAGCACACGGGCCTACAAGATTTCCGCCTCCATCAGAAATGCAACCGCCGAAGCCGCGATTCGATCCCGCGACCTGCGGGTCAGCAGCCGAGTACCTTAGCCACTAGACCACCGCGGCGGGGTTTTTACACGAACTGCCTAAACTCGGTAAATGTGCAAAATTTCAAGCATAATGTCTACAAACATAACCGTACCAACAGATACCCAAGCTTTCTCAACCACACTCGAAAGAAAATCCACAGCGGACAAAATAGCAATATGCATATTCGGCAGATGTGTACATTTCTTACAGGCGCTTGAGAATCTTCGGCTCCCAACTACCATACATGTTTTAGAGCAGGGCATTCAAATACAGACTCTGGCTATATGACTTCCTTTTGTACGCTGAAAACCTGCACTATTACCAAACTTTGATTATTAAAATTTCGAACTATGATAACTGTCATATGTTCAAGCGATATTATACCAATATATTGTAAACAAAAGACGTGATAATCTGTGCGTATTACAGTTTTCAGTTTTAATATCTAGGTTTTATACGGGCCCATGTCACGATATGATTATGAAACAAGGCGTAGAGAAAGACTCCTAATATTTCAACGATCTGGTGTTCTTTAGCGTGTACAGACATTAGTCCTCTGGCCGCAGGCATTTCATCTCCATCGAAATGGGACCGCCGCGGCTTGAATGAAACCCATGCCCTTTCGGTCAGCAAATCGGCAGTTCAACGAGCAGTTTGCAGTGTTGTCTATCACACGTCGTCGTACAGTTATTGTATTGCAAACGCAGTTATTGTGCAGTTATTGTATTGTACAGATATTGTATTGCAGTTATTGTATTGTATTGCAGTTATTGTATTGCAGTTATTGTATTGTATTGCAAATTTTAATTCGGAAGCTTTTAATATTTCAGGGTAACTAACTGGATTCCCAGAAAACGCAAGTGGGTTAGGCGCAGACAGAAGGTTAGGTGGGATTAAGAAGTTTGCGGGTATAAATTGGCAGCAGCAAGCACAGGAGCGAGTTGACTGGCGGAACATGGGAGAGGACTTTGTCCTGCAGTGGACGTAGTCAGGCTGATTATCACGATGATGATGAATATTTCTGGGAAGAAGAAGAAAATCAATGAGGACAATATTTCGGATAGGCTTCAGCGCAATTTAGACGAAGACAAAGGGAGACACACAAAACAGAGACAAGCGCTCTTCTGTGTTCTGTGTGTCTTCAGTTGCCTTCGTGTAAACTGCGCTGAAGCTTATCCAATTATGTACCTACTCGCCCAACCCAAAGTGCTTTTGGAAAATATTTGGTAACCACACCCAAGATGTCTAATCGGAATACTACAACGTTCGTGGTTTAGTTGTTTATAGCTTGTTGTGGTTATTGAGAAAAAGAAAAAAATAGCAATCACATTGCCCTAGGACCCAAGAGCTCGTGCTCCTTCTATTTTTTTCCCTCTTGGTACCTTCTGTCAGTTATGACTTGAGCTCCCTACCCAATATGAGTGAACGGCTTTATAACAAAAAAATTGAATTTAGTGATGGCAACAACGTACGGGTCATCCAAAACTGAATAAAAGCGTTATCTCACGAAAGTTTGAAACTACCCAAGAGTCAACCCGCACAGGCTACGATGTGGACGTTTTGTAACCAAGGTTTATTTTTTAGATGAGTCAGGTGTCTCTAAATTTTAATATTGTGATGAACATGTGCTGAAGGTGTGATATGTTTCGCCAATGAAAAAAAAAATTCCGACTGTGACTGGACCACACCACCGATCGTTATAACAAAGTACACACACACACACACACACACACACACAAGCAAAAAAAAAACTGTATTCATTATGAAACGGTGCAGTATTTTCCTCCTCGTTACCTAAATTACCCATGAGACAAAAAGCGCTTATTTGGAGCCTCTCTCCTTTCGAACCACCCAGTCTCAGACGGCAAGAAGACTCTGTTGAAGTAACAGACATGGAGTGAAACGAGAACCCTGATTGGCCACCGGAAACCACAAAAACAACGCAAAGAAATGAGCAGAAGCGGGTGAAGGGATGCACGTGATTGCGTTAATTCCGAGAGCACTTTCCCAAAGGAAGAGAAGATGGGATAAAACTGAAAAACCTGATTGGCTCTCGAAAACCACGAAACAACACGACGAAGTTAGTAATAGCGAGCGCAGGAGCTCAAAGTGTGTTGATGCCAGCCGCACGCGAAGCACAAGAGCCCTTGGGGAAGGGAGGCCTCCGGGATGACAGGAAAGTGACGGCGTGGACAGGGACGTAACTAGTTAAATGCAAATGAAATGTCAAAGTTTCTCGAGACTGACGCTGAGTCACCAAGCTTGAAACACGGACATCTTTGCGACGACGAAAGATGAGCTGCGTAACGTCATTTGTCGCCAAGACATATGAGCCGTGCAGTCGGGCGCCGCAGGCCTTGGAAAGTCGTGGCTGGTCTTCTCGTTCTCCACTTCATTTTTTTTCAGTACATATCTTGTTCAGCGTAAAAGATGTCACGCTACTCAGAAATTAAAGTCAGCAGTTCGCCACGGCAGGAAATATAATCACGAAAGGAAGCGGGGGCGTGGTGCTTAATTTGCCAGAGGGTCTTCCATGCGAAGCATCTTGTTCTCATGCGTTCGTTTGCTTTTCTTATTCATTCTTTGATGGCTTAAGACAAGCCACGACTATAAAAAAAATCACTGCATATGCACGGGCTGAATGATGATGAGAGGAGCAAATCTTCGGAGGGTTTTATCGGTAATCCGTGAACCGTCTGTCCGCCGTCTGTTTGTTTGTCTGTCCGGCTGTCCAGCCGTTCGTCCATCCGTCCGTTCATCTAGTGAACACTCCAAGTACCGCCATCTAGTTTTATAACATCTCGCATCTTTTCATCGTATACAAGTGCCGCCATCTAGTGAACACTGAAAGAACTAAACGAGAAGTAACTAATCACAATTACATACGTCGAGGATGTACGGACCCAAGCTTTAAGGAGCTTCGCCCCTAAAAACTAAGATGGCTCGTTCCTCTGTCTACGAATCGGTTAGATACGAAGTGCATTGTTCCACCGCAATGGTGAAACCATGAGCGCTTCAGAACGGCAAGCAGCTTGAAACTTCCGGCGCGTACCTTATGCAGGAAACACGCGCGAAATTAAAATACATGGCCTGGGCGTGAGCTAACAGCTGTCACAACTCGACACTTAAGCGAGCTCTTCAAACGCAAAGGCACACGAAAGGATCACACAAAGATACACAAGACCAGTGCGAACAACTTTCTACATTTTTACTTGTTCGTGGATCAGTATGCTCGTTTTGTAAACGCGGCCACGGCAGCGAGTGAAGCGATCATTGGGCTCTTTTTGAACACTACAACTACCAAGCAAGCTCCCGGGGCAAGCACAAGGTGCACAAAGCCCCGCAATCCCTAGACAAGCGCGATCGCACGAGCGACTGAGCTCTTTGGGGGTGCGCGCACACATCGCAATGCGTGGGGCGTTGACCTTTAGAACGCGCCGAACGCACGCCTCTTGCTTCATCTCAATATTGATAATAATGAAGCGCAAAGGTTGCTCAGCTCTGAGGACCACCAATGGCATATAGTGTATATAAATAGCCCGCAGTTAGCATGATGGACCAAGTACGTTCCGTAGATTAGTGGTTACGCGTCGCGCGCAGCGGAGTGAGAGGTCGTTGGTTCGACGCTCAGCGATGAAACTTTCTCGTTTTTGATTTTTTCGCAGTCTGTCAGTTTATAATTCGCAACGCTATTTCCGTGCCGGAAATACGTCAGTGGAGCCGTGGACGCTGGCCCAAACACGCGTTCTCTCGTCGTTTTCAACCGTTAATCTGCTTAATTCGTTTTGTGGCAGCCCTTTCCTGTCGCACGACGGCTTATTGGCATTCGCTTATCCTCCTCCCGCAATATTAGGGAAACAGTGATGTCATTGAGAGCGTTTTCGAAGGGAATGGCAGATGCGCTGCTTTGTGCGCTGGTTTCGACTTCACTCGAGAAATTACTCAGATTCTATCACCCAGCTATGATTACCAGCGGCCGCCTTTCAGAAATTTCAAAATGACTATGCTTTATTCACAGGAAGGAGTGGAACTCACTCCTTAAACTTAACCAGTTATTTATCCTAGTTAGAAATATAATTGTGTTAGTTTCTATTTCTACTGTCCTGAATATTGGTTGTACGCAACTGAAGATGCCTTCTGCCACAGTCAAGGGAACACCGCAAGTAGCACGCAGATATTTTTTTTTCCTGTAAATTTGGATTGATAGTGGACACATTTTTTGAAACACTCTGGACACTCATACTTATCTTTCTGGGCGTCAAAAATGGAAACAGAGATAAACTCTACGCATCTGAACCACTACTACTACCGCTACATATTACAAGAATCTAGCGGTAGCACTTACTCGACAATCGCTAAGCCATGTTTTTTTTTCTTATTTTGCATGGTATTTCAGAGGTGAGTTGATTACGTTGTACAACACACGGTATCTCTTGGAAGTGTGAGTGCAGTGTTTTTTAATAAATTTGAAACATTGCTATTCGGGACCGAAGAATATGATTAGGTTTAAACAGTGAAGAAGACCTCCGGATTGAAACAGGCAGTTGGCCATTGCGCTTTGATTAGTGCTTAGGAGATCAATAAAGTCTTGACATTCATGGAAACGCTCGAGCAATACAAGGTGTTTTGAATTCATTGGGGCAAGCTTTGCTCAAATTTTTATAGGACATGCGTCATTATGTTGTAAATAAGATAAAGCGACATTTAGCACACCAAAGATCGGTAAAAGCTCAAGTTTAAAATGAACTCAATAATAAGCCAGTCATTTCGAATCACTTATTGCCCCCGAAATTGAAGGCGAATAATTATTTCAGGTCCTCAGAAATGAGATAATAGTTTCGCGAAATTTCATTATATGCAATGAACTATCAGAAAAAAAAACAAAAAGATTTCTGTACGTCTTTAAAGGTGAAACGAAGCTGGCAAAAAATTTCGCTCTACGGCTAATGTTCAAGGTAGCACTACAATATGCTTAGCTCAAATATCGCATCAGCATAGACACTGTGCCTTGCGTTTCAGTGAATAATAAAAATTACAGCCCTCGTATAGGTGCCTCGACTTTCATATGTCGACTCGCCCCTGCATAAAAGTCCTTAGATCGAGCTCGAAAGCGAAGCTCCACGTAAGCTATGCGAAGGAGAGCTGCTAAAGAATCAGGCGAATACTAATGGGTGAGCTACACTGTTGCAGTTCATTTGATTCCGGACTGTTAAGGTGTATAAGATCTGATGTAGCCTCTCGTGAAACCAAATTATTTAGAAACAAAATGATGTTTACTGTATTAGCTACTTTTGCTGAATGTGGAGAATCAGTGAGTAAATAAGTGAGCAGGCGAGCAAGCGAGTGAGTGAGAAGGTGAGTGAGAAAGTGAGTGAATGAATGAGCAAGCGATAGATAATGAGAGAGAGTGAGTTAGTGGGTAAGTGAGTGAGTGAATGAGAGAGCCCGAGAGTGAGTTAGAAAGTAAGTAAGTGAGTCAGTTGTGTGTGGATGATCGAGTGAGCGAGTGAATTAAAGATTGAGTGAGTAGATTATTGAGAGAATGAATGAGTGAAATAATGAGAGAATAAAAAGTGAGTCAGTGAGTAAAAGAGCTAGTGAGTTAGTGAGTGAGTGAGTGAGTGAGTGAGTGAGTGAGCGAGGGAGAGAGAGAGTGAGTGAGTGAGCAAGCGAGATATTGAGCGAGATAGTGATTGAGTGAGTGTGAAAGTGAATCAGTGAGTGAGTGAGTGAGTGAGCAAGCATGCTTGGGCGTGTTCATGTGCATGCATGCATGCACGCATCTATTTAGCTCGTTTTTACCACTTAAGCTCCCCCAAACCAAGAGAGAAAGATAGAGAAGAAGAGGAAGGCAGGGAGATTTACAAGAAGCACGTCCAGTTCGCCAACTTGCATGGGCGGGAAGAAATAAAGAGAACAAAAAAAGGACACGCGCAGAGAAGAGAATAATCACGAGCACACTTGGGGGGAGTACATCGAGTCTAAAGGCAGTCGCTAAGATTTGTTGTGTTCAGGTACTTCAACAGCATGTTGTTGCTTTTTGCGCACTCGAAGCGCATGTCTAAGTTCCTAGAATCTTCTGTACGGAAAAGGTTCTACAGTCCTGTTCGTTCCCTACCATATTTCAGGTCAAGGAATGAAACCTGACGGGCACATAATAAACCTCCCTGCTTTTAATTGCTTCGATCTCTCTCTATCTCGCTCTTTCTTACCCGTTTGTATGAATGTGAAGATAGTGGTGTGTGCCAGCAGTCGATGAGCAGTACGAGTTTTCGCGGGAACTTTGATTTTCCTGATATTCAACCTGCACAGATTCTAAAAATATTACGTCTTTCTGCTTCTTTGATGCAGGCTCTTATTAGGTTATGACCAGTCACTTCTACTCACATCGACATACATCTGAACAATTATACTGATGTTATATGTATCTAACAAACAACGTTGCAGCGTTCTGCGAAACTTGTTCGATTTAACTTTTTAAGGTTCAAGTCCAACGTCCTTTCTCAGAAGATTCTCGTCTCGCACAGAAAACGTCGCATGATGCCTTCAAAGACAAAGAAATAAACGAGCTTCTTAACAGCTTTCCTTAATATAATACGAAATTTACCACGGATCCAACAACATGAACGACGAACCGATTCTTTTAAATAAGAAAAGTGAGCCCTCTGTCAACAAGTATCCGCAGAAAGATTCATCTATCTATCTTAGTTGCGCACCACGGGTACCACGAATTCGTATGGTTCACATATCTGCACTTTCTTCGGTAAAGACGTGTAGTCCAGTTTTCGTTTCGCTTTTGCTTTTTTGAGGTGCGTAACACTGAATAAATGTTGAATGAGGAAACTCACAAGGTTTTTTATGCATTCGCTTTAGACGGCCGGAGATGACAGCCGTGTTGTTTTCTTTTGAGTCAACGTACTAAACCTTTAAAGCCTTTCCCAAAGCTTCCTGCCTTTTAGTGGTTTAACACTGCCTAATCAGTCCACCGTAGACCAAGGGGCAATGACATGGAATGGCTTTATGATATGACGCAACGTAATACGAAATCACAGTGACGTCATGAATACGTAATATGTCACAATATTTTTACAATCCATGGGGTAATGAACGATAGTCACACGGTGAAAGTCATCACGTCTTAGTTTTTTGCATGACTCATGTTTTCAGCCGGCCCTGCGGGACACCGACAGGCACTGTGCTTTGTCTGTTTTATTTTCTCACTTTGTCGGTGATTCACTTCTTATAGTCGAAATCGATGCATAGCTCAGGTGTCAGATGTTATTGCAGTTGCATGGTCGAGAATAAAAAAAAAAGCCGATGCGTAATTTAGAGGTCCATGAGAGGTCGGGACTAAACGCTCAACGTTAGCCGGTTCTAGAAGGAATCTTCAGAAGGCAAGCAAGTTCATCTTCTATGCGCGCAGCCTAATTAAGCTGTGCCTGAGGCAAGATGCGCTATCATGGATGAATTCTGACTCGTAAAACAAGGAGGGATAAAGGAGTAAAGATGGGAAAGCACAAAGGCGACCAGACGCCAGTCTTATTTACCACCATGCCCTTGGGGAAAGGGACTACGCAATCACAATATAGAAAAAAAAGTTATTCGCTATCAGCGATGTCAGCGTCAACAACGTGTGTCTGTTCATTACGTCCGTGCCACTGAACACGAAGGCCAGTCAAACTTCCAACGAGAGAAAAAAAACGTGGGGCAGGAAGTTGTAGTAACTACAAAGTGCTTAAAGTAACAGGAACAGGAAGGCTACCACACAGGCCGAATTGGCCGAGAAGGGTTTCGTCACGCGAGGGCGCACTTACCAGTAAACGCAAATCTAGATGGAGTCAGCGGGCAACTAGGCGCAAGCAATCTGGCACCATATCGTTTTCGACTGGAAGATGCACTTCGATGACCACCACATACAGATCGAGTTTGGTATACTACATGCAGATGCGTGATTGGGAGTTCACACAATGGGCATGTGTCATTATCCCCTGTATCTCCATCCCTCCCTCCCCCCCCCCAAAAAAAAGGAACATCCGGCCTGCGCAGAACACGCAGCATAGTTACAGAGGCCATTGGACGAGCGGTTTTTCTAGAGTTCGTTGCAGGCTGCAAGTTGGAAGTTGGAAGCAACCCACTACGCTATAAATCATCACTATTTTGTGAATTAGGGAAATAGCCAGCACGTCATCGTTCCTCCATCTGCGCAATATCAAGATTCGCGCTACCAATCTATGAGGCATTACGCATGTTGATATTCTCGCTTATGACGACAAAGAATTATCACTGATTCTTTGTAACGGGTTAGATGCTTTTAACCACACCCTCTTTACGCCATTTGCACTGTGCGACGCCTGCAGTTGTTATTTTACTGCTGTACCACGCTGTATTATATCTGGTAACGTGATTCCTATGACAACATCACACCTGTACAGTCCCTTTTTGCGAAGGAGTTTAAGTAATGACGTCTCTCAGCTGTAAAATAATTTACGGTCACGCAGAAGCGCTGGGTGATGATCCTGCTAGACTTTTGGTATTTTTCGCATTGTGAGTGACGTCAATTAGAGACGTCGGTGGCGGCGGCGGAGAAGGCGGACAACTGCACCATAAAAATCAGTTGTTGTTGTGATCTTACAACAGCTTTCGTCGTAAAAACTTCATTGTGCTTGGTGTGTAGAGGTCGTAATATACCGTGTCTATGACGTCACTGAGTCCCCCCCCCCTCCCTCAACACACCTGGTTGATCAAGGTGCTTATCAAATAAAGTTTGTCGTTTGAATAACTAATGGCTACGCGGGTGCGGTGAAACGATCACAAACTCTCTCTACGAGTGTTCTCGTTTTATAATCAAACTGTGGTGCCATCAGCTGCAGTACGTAAGCTACTAATATAATAACTGTCGAGAGTTTACGCCCCAAAACCACTACGTGATTGTTTCAGACGCCGTAGTTGATGGCTTAGGAAATTTCGATCACCAGGGATTTATTATTGTGCACCTTCTTCAAGGTTCAAACGGCAAGCTATATATATATACCACTTACCGCTGTTGACCGACATCTCAGAGGGGAACTATCGTATTTTCAGCATTGCCAGCAAATGGCACAATGAGCACGCGTCGACACATCAACACGACGAGCCGACGCGCGCTCTCCCACGCTTACTTTGCCCAGTGGATACGAGGGGGTGGACGCTGTCTCGCACACCCTTATCTCACGGTGGGAATGATCGTACGTCTTGGTTGGCCTCCAGCTTTCCCTGGAATGATTCTGTTGTAGTTACCGGGCGCACAAAGGTCACTGCAATCGTTGCACAGTGTTCGTTTGCGAAAAGGGCGCGCTTTTCAGACACAGCGAAGTAACAAATGAGACGCTTATTCACGTTCATATGTACCTGCGAGTACGTTTTGTGCGTGTTTTTTTTTTCGTGAGAAACGCGGGGCACGTTTCAATCTGCTTGCCATTCTGTGCGTGACCTTTCAGTTTGCTGCTGTCGCGTTCATTGCTTAGCCTTAGCGGAAAAGCTGTGGCTTTTTTTCACATATTTCTCTGTTTTATGGTCACGGACAAGATGACTTTTCGCTCACAACTGTCGACACCGAAATTTCTGCGATACACGCTCTCTAACTCTCTATTGCATTACTCGTAGTTAAACGACATTTTGCTTGTTTCACTGTAAAGCGTGCACCATTAGGCGCTGCTAAGCGCTAGGTGAAGCCCAACTTTCAATCTGTGCACACTGGCACAGATAGTTGGAAAAGTATTGGCCTTGAATCATCAGAACATTTCAGAAACAAACCCACGAAACATGCAAGCGTAAAACACCTTAGTTGTTTTTTAACAAGCACAGAAGCTTTCGTTGTGCAGTGCGTCACAATTGAAGCGGACACCGAGCTAGGGACGTAAGCCCTTGCGCAGATCCGTTTTTATTGATCCACAGTAAAGTCCACCTTTGATTAAAACTTTGCTTTCTCTACATGTTATTACGCCAAGAAAGACTCTGTGTTAACTTTACCTTAATGGTCTCCTTAAAACGTATGGACCTGGATGAAGCAGACCAACACGCATACCGCACGGAGGAAAATGAAGAATGAGACTTCGCAGTCATGCCGATTCGCAAAGCTCCATGGGTCTCTACTCGGGCCATACAAGTATACTTGCCCGTTATGTGCTCTGAATATTCCCTTGTTGGACAAGATCATCTTTCTAGTGGCTATTTATCACCCACGTAAAAAACAGCGCCAATAACGATGTACAAGAAAATGAGACAGACAACGGCAGTGCCCCTGTCTGTCTCCTTTTTTTTGTCTCTTGTTATTGACGCTGTTTTTATGTGAATCATGTCGTGCCAACTCGCCCAAGCAACCACGTTAGCTATTTATCACCGTCTTCGCCGTCTTTCTCTGAGCTACTAGATAGAGGAGTTTAACGCAGGCAAACCTTTGTGTTGTACTGTCATCTATTGTTTTTGTTTGTCTTGAACTTGCATTAAGCACACAGCTTTACTGAAGAAATGCATAGACAGGACCCCGCTTTACATGAAATCGCACTTTTCAATCTTTGGGCGTTCTTTTCACGTCAAGCATGAAATAGTGCATGAAGCAGGTGCGTGACGAAGAATATGTATGACTACGGTTTTTCGTGTGTTTTTTTTAAGGTTTGTGGCAAGTTATCTTTCGAAATGAACATAGAATGCGGAACCCGAGAAGCCTAGTAATTTTCAACGCCTGCTGATGTAAAGATTTTCTTATTTAGAAGGCTGAGTGGGGTGCTCATCTTACGTAGATTGTTTTAGGACGTCGTGTTCTATAGTGCTGCCTCTGACTGGGCCTCACGGAAACCTAAGTAAATCACACGAACAGACAAACACACAGCATGGACATCGCAGCACACTCAATTTTTTTTCGGGAAGCTGGTACATAAACTTGCATTATCTACTCAGGTTAACTGGTATTCTTCTCGGATGCGTGGGTATCTAGGCCACCAACTTCTGCTTTGCAATAATTCGCAGGTTTATTGGTGCGGGTGGAGTGGAGACAGCAGCAGACCGCTGCTGTTCCAGACTTCGAAGTTCTTCAGGACTGATCAGGCGGATAAGGGCTTTTAATTTAGAAATATCCATAAGGCGAAGATTGCTGTCGTGTTGAGGGTGATGGTGGAGATACTCCAACTGGTCAAGGCGTTGGCATGTCGAAATGATGTCTTCAGCCGTAGTTGGGTCGTCAACATCCAATTCGTTGAATTAAATTGTGCCAATTCATTTAAGCACAATGCGAACGCGCTCGGCCTTCGTTATATTGCTGTTCGCATGGCAACAAAAAGCCAAAACATCCTCGATATACGAAACGCAGGACACATGTACAAGTTCAACATGCTAAGACACCTTCTGTTTTGTCGTTTTTAAACAGCCTGCTTAGCATTCAAATATTTCTCACAGCTTGGCGGTGAAGCCCGACAGATTGACGGAGTCAGTTTCATGACCTAAATAACCCATTTTGGCTACATCAGTCACATAGAACGGAAAATACCTCAATTTCTCCGCTTTGGTCCACCAATTGGCTGAACCTACATGGTTGTAAGCCAGTCATCGACGTCGTCACCGTGGAGACCCGAGAACATGGTTCTTTCGCCCTGAGGGGTGTTGACAGGGGACGAAGGGAGAGCAGATTGGTGTTGTAGTGCTAAAGGTAAATGTTTACTCCGTTGTCTGCATAGCTGTGGGGGCGGCCGCGCGTAAGTGGCGACCGGGTCGAAGCTTCAGGTGGGACATGAACCGTAGGAGGATGTCGGAATCTTGACCCACCTCCACCACTCTAAAAGATACAAGAAGACTTGACTAGGCAAGGCCTGCAGAACTCCTCATTCTCTGGTGTCTGCCTCGGTTAAGAACACCAACGTGAGAGAAGAATAGAAATTATGATGGTTACGTACAAGCTAAAGCTATGAAGTAAGATAAATGTGGTTACAGTTTACCTGAGGTGTTGGTGATATACATGTAAGTAGTCGCTCCTATTTCACTTGTTCCTGTTTGTTAATTTAGACCTCTCACCTGTCTCGCAAAAAAAATGACAGCATATCCACGGAGTGAATGATGGAGAGTGGGGCAAAGAATTCGTCCGTCCATTCGTTCTTGCTTCCGTCCGTCCATGCGTCCGTCAGTGTGACCGTCCATGCGTCCATCAGCCCGTCCGTGCGTGCGTCTGTTCGTGCGTCCGTCCCTGCGTTCGTCCATGCAGCCGCCCCTGCGTCCGTTCATGCGTCCATTCATGCATCTGTCTATGTGTCCGTTCGTCCATCTATTCAACACTCCAAGTACCACCATCTCGCATCTTTTCATCATATATTCCCCATATAGAAGCACCGCCATCTAGCGGACATTCCAAGGACTAAACGAGAGGTGGCACACGCACACTTTCTTACGGCTTGCGGTTCGGGTCCGCTTCCCACCTTTAACCACCTCGAGTTCATTGTATATACTAGTTCACTGTATTCATGGCACTGCGGCTGAACGCTCGCTAAACCTTTCGAAAACCAAGGAGGTAACGCCCAGCGAGTATGACGTAGCAAACTTTTTCAGTCAGATAGTGCTCAATGTACATGCCAATGGCTGCTAATGAGAAATGAGAGACGGAGAATTCGGCTTTTGCTTTCTTGCGGCTTGCGCTTCGTATCTACTTCCCATTTTTAACCACCTCGAGTTCATTCATGGTATATACAAGTTCAATGTATTCATGGCACTGCGGCTCAACGCTCGCTAAACCTTTATAAAGCTAAGGAGGTTACACTCAGCGAGTATAACGTAGCAACCCTTTCTTATCAGATAGTGCTCAATGTACATGACAATGGCTGCTAATGGTGATCGCAGCCTGCGCGTTAACTAAAAGCCGAATGCTCCTGTCTCTCATTCCCCATTAGCAGCGATTGACATGTACATTGAGCACTATTTTTTATTGTTCAACAACGCACAGAAGAAGTCTCTCACCGGCACCACCTTGGAGGTCAAAATGTTGTACTTGTTACATACTACGGGGGATGAACGGGTGGTACTATAAGGAGCTTCGCCCCTAAAAAATAATGGTATAGAAAACAACTGATACATGTGGTCTTTGTAAATACTGCTGATCTGCGAAGCGATTTGGGGTGATGGTGGTGACTGCGGTGGTCGTGATGTTGAAGCAGGCAGGGTTAATCTGTCCGTGCATGGCCGGAAAGTCTTCCACCTGAAGGCCTTAATTTTAGAAGTCTGTGACCACTTGAGAAAAACCCCAGGCAGGAACTGATTGATTGATTTGTGGGGTTTAACGTCCTAAAACCACCATACGATTATGAGAGACGCCGTAGTAGAGGGCTGCGGAAATTTCGAGCCTGGGCTTCTTTAACGTGCACCAAAATCTGAGCACACGGGCGTACAACATTTCCACCTCCATCGGAAATGCAGCCGCCGCAGCTGGGGTTCGATCCCGCGACCTGCAGGTCAGCAGCCGAGTACCTTAGCCACTAGACCACCGTGGTGGGCCCCCAGGCAGGAAGGCAATAGGCGTTTGTTGCACTGCTCCTCACTATTGTCGCGTGCCCTTCAAAAAAATTACTTCTTCAAGAGTCCCATATCTTTGACAACCCCTTTGCTAGCTGTGGACAATCCTTGCTTTTTTCCCTGTCGAACAGTGACTAAGCCAGATATAAGGCTCAATGCCTCTGATTTTACCGTAAAAAGCACAGAGCGAAAAATGACAGCAGGCTGCCCAAGATCGCCAAAGCTGAGTGTATGCGGAGTTACGTATGATGCGGTACAAATGCAATGGTTGCGCTGAATATTTAATTACTCACCAGATTTTCAATAATGCTACGTGAACAGAGTGTTCGACATACAAAGACACAAAAAGGCAGTACTCATCGGCTCCTTGTCCTTATAAGTAAGCATTGATTGCCAACCAGCCCAGTCACTACTTGCTTCAGTTTTAAGAAAGGTCGCGCGATAATCTGCGCCTCTCTTCACGAAGCTACATCGACCTGATTACTTACCGCATAGTATCACATGCTGCTTCAACGCGGATGGTAGTTCCCCAACATGAACTTAGTGAGAGAAAAAAAAACACAAGACATAAACTTATATTTAATTTATAGCCCATTAAGCTTATTCCTGCGGCATCAGTGCAATATGCCGAACCCGAAAAAGTTACGCCTCGTACATTAATGGGAGGCCCGGCTTCACTCTGTACTAATTAGATGATACAGGCGCACGTAGGGGGTCTTAAAAGGCGTGGTGCGTAGATGTTATACCACCTGAGCTTTGCAGCGCTCACTCGTGCCAAGGATATGCGAGATACTAATCTGGTTACGGTGACAGCACCGAGCGAGAGCAGGTGTGTTCTAAATTAACCAGAACTACAGAGTGAAGATGGCTAGAATGATGGATCAGGACGCATAGAATAAATCAAGGCGCAGCTTTGAGACAAAAAGGAGGTAAAAGATTGTGCGCACAGAGTCGTGCAGCCTTATCTCGGATATATCAGTGGTAGTCAGCCGTAAATAACAATATAACCCTAAAGAAGCCTTTGTAGGTCTATTTTTAACTCCGAGGCACGTGGCCAAATCTCTCGTCGGTCGCTTTTTAGCCATAGTGTGAACGACATCTGTGAAGTTATTCTTGTTAGTGTATTAAATATTAGTGATTGGATGATGTCTCCACCTACTGTAGCTGTTTATTGGCTAAGCCGTTTTCCAGCTAAGCTTTAGGATGCGAGTTGGATTGCCAACTGCGTACCTGGCATTATAGAGTGGGCAAAGTGCAAATAAAAATAAGTGTGTGTTTATAGGCACGATGAAAGATCCAAGGTGACCAAAATAGACCAGCAGTCCCCAACTGTGGCGCACATAATAATAATAATAATAATAATAATAATAATAATAATAATAATAATAATAATAATAATAATATAATAATAATAATAAGTTTTGGGCTTCAACGCCCCGACCATAATATGATTATGAGAGACGCCGTAGTGGGAATTTCGACCACCTGGGAATTTTTAACGTGCACCTAAATATAAGCACACAGGTCTCAAGCATTTTCACCTCCATCAATAATGGAGCAGCTGCAGCTGAAATTTGATCCTGTGACGTGCGGGTTAGCAGCCGAGTTTCTTAGGCACTACACGACCGTAGTGGGTGCGCCTAGTAATGAAGCCGTTGCTGCGGCTTCCTAAAAAAAAAAAAGTATCCCACTTACTGATAAGCTGATATTCGAAAGTTTCACGCCCCTGCGCAGATGGAAAGCAGCACGACCTAAGAGCAGCGCCTTGTAGAAACGCTACTTTCTGGACATATAACACTAGAAACTCGCCATAACCAGCTCGTTGCTATTTCGATATTGGAGAGAGCAAGTTGACGCCAAGCGTGCTAGTGTCATTGAGCTTGCTCGGATACTTCAATCAATAGCGCTGAAGCATTGGACCTCTCGTGACGAAAAAAAATGTGATCAAGCTTTGGTTGAAGCTTCCTCGTATATATCCTGGAAGTCGCCGTTTGCGTGATATGCACGAGTGAGCGCTGAACGATGGTGTGCATATGGTTTCCGTAATGGACGCGGGCACATACGTGTACGGGTGCACTGATAAATGTCGTCACAACTTTCGGTATAGGGGGCTCGTAATGGAACTATCGAATTCCGCAAGAACGTCTTCATGGTCTGGTTGGTGCGGTCTATTTAACTTGGTTCGCAGCCGAAAATCTAAAGAAGAGAAAGAACGCCAGCAGGCATCATCACCAGCTTCACTAAACCCACTTTAGAACAAATGCCTTCCCCATATTGCTATGACGGTAAGCGTAAGAAGTGGGAAATAGTATAATGTTTTCAATAGTTCATAGGAGATATATTTGGCGCACTAGCCGTACAGAACTACCACGCTACGACATCGCCAGACATAAAGGACCAATGGTACTTTCTTGGTGCGAGAGAAATGATTTATTTTTCAGGCGGAAGCTGCGATTTGAAACTCGAAAAGTATAGGAGATTTCGCACGCTATGGTTCATTGTGGAGATAAACGTGCAAAAAACGAATTTATTGGGTGCGTGAGAGCAGTAGTCAAGACAACAACGTGAATGGATTCGACCCGCTGCTCAGGCATATTGGAACAGAAACTTACCTACAACATTAACGTACGCTCCATATAGCGTTGGATGCGACAAACATACTGCTTCCAACGCTTGGCCCTGACATAATTCGCAGCGAGGAGAGGCGGCTGCGTTGGGCCATTCGTGTTAACCATATTGACTGCTGCACAGTCGTCAAAACACAGCTCAAATTATTTTTCATTCTGGCTCCTAAGCACTGGGATTTAACTACTGTCAACCGACAACACAAACAAAAACCCTAAATACACTGAGTGCTCATTTGACAGCCAAGCTAACGCTCGTTCGGACAGCACTGCCAACTTCATGCGGGCATTACAGTGCAACAATGCAGTAGTAATTGCTTTTACAACATGAAGCATTAGCGAAATACCTAAGCTGGAAGAGAAGCGTAGGTAAATTTCCCGTCTTCGATGCACTGTCGTGTCCAAAGTAAACTCGGTCACAAATGGTATTTATATCCCAGAAGTGTTTATTGGGCTAGTTAGTCAAACATAATAAAATGTAAAAACTGCGCAATCTAAAAGAGACGAACGACGAAATAATAGACATGACGAGTGCTCACTAACAACAGACTGTTTTACTGCTTCAATGCAATATAAAGCAGAATAGGTGCGGGGTATCAAGTCACGTGAACTTTCAAGCCATTCGTCTTGATACAATGTGTGAAGCCTGTTAGTCGACAAGATTACCGTTTTAAGAGTGCACCTAGGCACATGAGATATAGTTACCTAATCGCTTCTTTACTTAGTGTTATGGATGGTTCAATAACACAATTGTCACCCCTTAGTTTTATCGCTAAAGTTATCCGTGCACGCTTGCGTATCTTCCTGACTTCGCAGTCTCTGAACTCCGACGTGCATCCGCCCGCGCTGCAAAGGAGCGCCATTGTGCTTCCTTGTTTCATGCGATCATTGTTAAGATGTTCGCCAAGTCGCTGATTGAGACAGCAGCCCGTTTCTCCAATGTTACATATTCGTGCAGTCGAGCGGTACCTTATGGACAACCGTAGCCCGTGCATTCTTCAGACGACCGTGAATTCTTAATTCGCCTCCAAGGCCGCACAAGCGTACTGTGAAATGTGAGGAAGTGTGTTGCATGCGCACCAAGTGATTCTCTTCTATTGCTCTGTTCACGAAAAAAAAACATCGAGTATGCGACTGCTCGTGCTAAGCGTTCATGGTTTCTCCGGCACAAGCGTAATCTGGTAAGGAATATCCGCAATTTAATCGTGCGACATGCACACCACTTTTTGCATAGATTCACCGAATTCCTCCTTGTTACGGCAGTTGAGATATGCATCGTATGCAGCAAGTTCCGTGAGGTTGTTTCCTCCATCAGATGTAAAACACGCAGGGCTAGTGGCGCGTAGGGCGAGGGGCATTCGCCTGATCGGCGAGGAAGTAACTTGTCAGCTACCGCGGCCCCAGGCAGCTGTACATTAACGAACGTTTTTAGCGATATTTAGTTTGTTCTGGCAATTATTTTTGTACCCCTAAAGTGCTGCCCACTTGAAAGTGACATATATTCTTCTTAATATTGGTGATATGATACATAAGGAGATGTTAGCGCACAAGTAAGGCACCGGCTACTTCTTAGCCCCTGAGTGAGCATGCACACACATCATAAAATAAAAAGGAATAACAGTACACGGCAAAATAAAACATACGCGCACACATACGTAAAAACGCACTCATGCGCACATATCAAACAACACCTATAGAAGGATAAGGAAATGTTACGTATTCATCGAGTTCGACTTGCAGGTGACAGCCATTTTTTTTGTCGTATTTTTCTTCTACATCAATGTATTTATCCTCCTTCCTCACCCCCGGAAAGGTTGTATTTAGAGTTGTATTGCAGTGCATTTGGTCTGCGATACTCTGCGAGCTTTTCGCGCCTCCCACGGCTAAGAAGTGCCTCTAGAATAAGCCCACTTTTGAGGAAATGACGCTGTCCTGTGGCGTCACGTCATGATGATGTCACAAATTTCGACGATCTGTGACGTTAAGACACCGTATGGGGACGTCACCACGTAATGTTGATGATGTTTTTGCGTCACTCGTGTTGACTGCGTTACCCCCGGCTGTCAGTTTTCTTTTGCGATCAGTCATGCAAGGCTTTCACCTTAAAATAAAAAAAATACTAAATACCTGTTATGCTCGTGGGCAGTCCTCGCGGTTTTGCATCAAATTTCCACCTACGTTTTTTTTTAAACTTTACATATGCTTAATGTAAGGCTTGGCATTTAGCATCATGAATACCCGAGCATCTACAGTCTTCGAAAACAAAAAGTGTAGTGTGAGAATATGTGTACTGAAACGTATAGTGGCCTTATTTCTTTAGAGTTAATCTAGTTTTGAAGCTTAATCTGACTCTAATTGTCATTAGCGCCCCTTTTTATAATCATCTCACGCTAGCCTGTCTTACCGTACTATTATCTACCAAAGGAATTATACATGGGCCGATTGTTTTGAAAGTAAGGCTTCCAAGTCCATTGTGACTGCTTGAAATTACACCGAAAGTGCTTTTAACTTCAAATAACTTCATGAATACCTTGAATAGAACTTGCATAACATTCCGTTGCCACGGTAAGAAATCGAATCCGTGATTAACAACTACAAAGGCAGTGGTTTAAGCTGAAATAAAGAGCGACGGGTAAACACGCTCTGGTTGAGTCGGTACGGCAAGGTACTTCGGAAGAGGCCAACATTTTGATATATTTAATGATTGTGAAATGAATAATAAGTAGTCAAGAAAAACAACACAAGGGAATTTCCTTCAGGAAACACAACAGCAATTGTTGCTATTGTTGATTTCGATACATTTTCGATATTACGCAACTTATCTCATAGGTGCCCAGAAAGACTAGAACAGACCCTATCTGAATAGTCCATGTGAACACCAGGAATGCATTGGGCTTTGTTCCGACACTCTATTTGATACATTCGAAATCGTAGATATACGTATTGCTTCTGAATGTCTCTCTTTTTTTTTCTCTTATTCCTGTAGTCGTTCTAGTTTTCCTTATATTTTTGTGTGTGTTTATTTAATACTTTACTATCGTGTTGATTGGATAGTGGGCTCTAACCTAGCAGTACCTGTCTTTGTTTTTAGCGATACAAGTATAAAAATAAACAGCATGTCGAGGTCAAAGAGAGCTCATTTGCCTGTGATTGAAAGTTGTCTTGGAAGAACAAACTCAAGTTATTTAACCCGGAATTTCAGCCCGCATAAAAGACAAGGAGACAGCGTAGGAACAGAGGTTTGCACACTATATAAGTGTTCCATGTCTTGTTTGCACACGCTAAAATTGGACGCGTGACATAAATCGACACCACCCACTTTTTGTACTACTGCAAACACTGAAGTTATGGAAGATTCTAGATTAAGCATTGAGGACCCGCATGAAACTGTTCGCCAAACTCATGGTTTCTCGCAGCCAGTAAAGTGTCTCTAGTCGTAGAATATACATGCGCACGTGATAAGAAGTACAAGCCCTCATTTGTTCTCTTGTATATAGGCGTTTCTGGATATCTGTATAGTGATGCAAAAGGGACCTAACCCAGAATGATACACAAAATTTCACGTTAACCGAATCCCTTTATATTTACGAAGTTTCATGGCAATTTGAGATTGGAGCAGCAAACGACGAAGCGTCGTGCTTCGAAAAAGGGTACGAACTTGATTCAACTGCCCGCATAAAATCGAAAAAGCCGCTCGCACCAGAGGAAAAACAGCGCCGTAAAATAACGCCGTGATTGCAAAGGAGCCATGCCAGAGGCTGCGAACGCGAGACAATGTAATCTGAGAGGAGATAACTGATCCGGGACAGCCCGGTTGAATGAACAAAATCGTACACAGAGGAACCATGAAGTGCTATCTAACGGAACACCCAAGGCCTTATTTTATGTTATCTAGGAAAATGCACTATATATATATATATATATATATATATATATATATATATATATATATAGCGCCACCTATTCCTTTTCACATTTCAGATCTCGCGAAAAGTACAGCAATGAAGGAAAACCTGAATAAAATAGCACCTACCGAGAGTTCACGCTGTAACTATGACCACGTATTCATGAACTTCACTCACGCAGCGACGCAAAAAAACAGCACAAAGAACAAAATTTTTCCGCTTTTGATGTCACTTTTTGTAATTTTTTTCTGACACAAGTGTGCAATATGCACCCTCGCTGCCATGCCGCGTTCAAATGCGTAATTAAACTCACTCGTGTGGCAACTCGTCCCTTCGCATATCCTCGGTAAATTATATTTTATTTTTAGTTCTGGCAAAAAAAGTGGATGCTTTTTCTAGCTCCAGACGTGCGTGGGGCTCCACACGTTTGCTTTATTTCTGAGTGACTGGGTGGTGCCTAAAAATGGTAATTTCGGCACGAGCCCTTCGATTCTGCGACTCCCTTTTCAAGCGGAGTACGTGGAACATTAGAGACACCGGTGCTTGAGATTAATTGAGCATGCGCTTAAACTACATCGCTTCGCTTATCGTGACTTCCCCAAGATTTTTATTTTTATCTGCGAAACTGTTAAATCTGGCCATATAGGATTTCATGCCTAAAAATATTACGCTATCTCACGCTGAAGGAAATCATGTGTAGATGAGAAGCAGCGAGCGCTAACGCTTACACTGGTGGAGGCGTTGTGCAGCAGGCAAACCTGGAGAGGCACAGAAAGCACGAAGTAATGGACCAGTGGAACATGCCAATCACTGCTAATGGGCAATGAGAGGAAGAAGACTCCGATTAGATACAGAGACCCGCAGGCCAGTTTTAGTTAACGGCACTCTGCGAATGTTCAGTGTTCCACGGCGCAGAGGAGAAATCTTTCATCGGCACTACCTTGGAGGTTAAGGTGTAGTGTCTATATATATACAGGGTGGCCAATGAACAGTTGTGCAGTGAGAGCAACCGTTTTTTTTTTTTCAATCAAAAAACTCGCTAGCAGGCGCTGCCTTCGTCAGCGTTGCGAGGCGAGAGGGGGGGCAGTAAAAGAGAGAGAGGTGGAGGGATGTGCATGCGCAGTGTGTGTGTGTGTGTGAACGCCACTGGGGGATATGCCTAGAGGAGGGAGAGGGGGAGCGAGCGTTGGCTAGCAGAAGCTGCCAGCGTCGGTGGTTCGTTGCGAGAAAATGGGGAGTGAAGGAGAGGAGGCAGGGGAAGGACTTGGTATGCGCAGTAAGGGTGGTCACGCCGCACACCACATTGAGCTCGACCCTAAGACGCTTCGCATCTAAAGATATCATAATCATGAACGAGTGCTTGGGCACGTCACTGCATCAAACACGGTCGTGCGAACACCGCTCTCTGTGCACGCTGTCCAGATATGGACCGCCCCTACATTGCATTGCTCATCCTGCCCTTCATTTCATCTACCCGCCCTTCATTTTATCTGCTGAAGATGCTTGTGCAGAATGAGCCACTCATCTGGCAACCTGGTGCTACAGTCAACGCGGTATCTTAGCCGTTCATGTAGGCACCATTCATAATGGCAGCCAAGTGGCACCTGTGCAGTTGTGTCTTAAAAGCCACGACTGCACCAGTGACGCTAGCTTCACATCACCGCATCGAACACGGTCGTCCCTAACACCTCTCTCTATGCAGGCTATTTATTTACCGCATGCTTGTTGCACCCGTACAAAGCACTCATTCTTACTTCCGGTGTCATGCCCACTTGAGTTTAGTGATTCTTACCGCAAGCTGTTTTAACAGACTTCGTTATATTGTGTCAGTGCTAGCATTGTTTCACATCAGTTCGTTTTTTCTGGAGACGTTGAACTGAACCATAATCCCGGTAGTGAAGATACACCTGCAACCCTGAAATCAATCGCCGCAGCGATATCCCGACTTGAACATTCACACAGCACTGTACTTGCCATGCTTTCAAACATTCATAGTACACAGACCAGCATTGAAAACCACCTAAAAGCTCTTTCCGGGTGAGTTCATGCCTCACTATAAATAGTAAAAGCACAAAAAGCCAACGAGTAATTGTATCTCTAAACCAGAACAATGAAATGACCACGCCTTGCTGCGGAATAAAAATTGCTAACGTAGTAGCTAGCAGAAAATTGTTTGCGCAGGTCGGTATAACGGATACAAATTGCACAACCCGGGAGCAATCTGACAAGGCACGTGATCTTATTCTGTTAACAGTATCATGAATTGTCGATATATAGTGACGATGTAGAACGTGCCCACCGAATGTGTCGCTCCCAGGAATCGAAAATCCATGTACCATCGTCCTTTAAACAGGTAGATTTCAAAATCAATTCGAAGATTCGTACGCCACACCCGAAGTTGAGGCAATAATTTTCATTGGAGGAGATTCATTAGCTCATGTGCGATTTGCCTTTTAAAGTTTATACACTTATGCCAAATAAAGGAACACGGCGTTCAATATGCCTTACGAAGAGTTACTGATCGATAAGAAGCAATACATATTAAACGCTGCTTCAGACTCTGTAATCAAGCTGCTTTCATTTATTTTAATTTATTTCAGTTTAAGTGAGGATTATTTGAGTACAATTAGGAAACCGCAAATAATTTCCCCAATGACTTTCTTGGATTCACTGTTTGCCGCTTTCATTAGTGATCCCCATAGGAATAGACTGCTCGATTAGCTTGGGCCAATCTAGTTGGTAGCGAAAGCCGTGTGTCGCATTGTATCCCGTCCCCAGCTTGCGCTATATGTAGTTTCTGTCTTCGGATAGGCTCAAGGGCTGTATTGTCATTCCTTCGCGAAGACTCTTGAGATTGCACACGCGCATACAATCATCTGTACCGTCTTCTTTTAGCATTACTTACAGTATACCACGTGCACACATGGTAATGAAGGCGCCAATGAAGGTGCTAATGCAGGGCTGAGTCGGAAGTGCTGTCTGACCAAGGCTATACACTGGCTAACATTGTATTAAGTCACATCGCTCGAGTACTAGTGACCCAATCATCTTACTGATCCCGCTGCACCTCACCGCGACAGCAGCTGAAAAACAATGTCTTCGCTTGTCTCCCCGTACTTCATGTTGTTGCTATCCTAATGTATTTTTCCCTTCATAGTGACCCTACTACGGGAAAAAAAGCATGTGGTTTACCGAATCGTCGTAAGAATAATGTACTGCTTGGCGCATTCCTTAGATCCTAACGTCCTTAATTTCTTTCATCTCAGAAGTCTGTGCTGCTCATGTTAATCACATGAGAATAGAAACTTTTAGCGAGTTCGTAGGCGTTCATCTTAGGCTGAAGCAGCGCATACAGGACGAAGAAAGAAGAGCACAAAACAGGCGCTGAAAACAGCACCTGTTTTAGATGCGAAGCAGCCGTTTGACTAGCCTGTGTAACGCTGTCCCTCCGTACACCTTACTGCTCATGCTCGTGTTTCGTGCGGACCCAAGAAGACACCCGCAAAACTGTTCGCCTCCTCCCCCTCTCTCGCCTCGCAAGGCTGACAGGCAGCAACTGCTGGTAAAAAAAACTGACTGTTCGCGCTGCACAACTGTTAACTGGTCGCCCCGTACATGTAGGCACTGGATTTCACGATCGGAATTCAGTCAAGGGCGTCTTTTCTTGGCTTTCGCTTGATGAGAGCCAACGTTAACGTCCCCGCCATCGTAAGCGTTAGCGCCCGCTGCTTCGCATCTACGCATGGTTCTCTTCAGCGAGAGATGGCCCAAGTATTTTTTTTTATTTGCCTAACAACTGTGACGCATGCCCGCTGTGGTGGATCGCCCCAGAATCGAGTGGTTTTATAAAATAGTATCAAGTCCCGTGCGCCCTGCTTCAACCAAAGATCATAGTCCTGACTTGTCAGGTCTAACAAGCCACATAGTTGCGCAAAGCAGTAAAGTCAAGGCGTTCTACTCATAGATCACAAATTAGTTTGTTACCAAAATCATTCATCTTTGGCATACTTCTTGGATTCAAGACTAAGCGTTTCCCTCGTCGATGAAGCCTTATTTTATACACAAAATTTATTGTCCCTTTTTTGCCTAGCTCTTGGCGGACAGATGATTCGATTGATATGTGGGGTTTAACGTCCCAAAACCACCATATTATTATGAGAGACGCCGTAGTGGAGGGCTCCGAAAATTTTGACAGCTGGGGTTCTTTAACATGCATCCAAATCTGAGCACACGGGCCTACATTTCCGCCTCCGTCGGAAATGCAGCCGCCGCAGCCGGGATTCAAACCCGCGGTCTTGGCGGACAGAAAATGCAATAAAAGTACGACAATTAACTTTTACTTCCCGGATAACTGGTGGACAAACATGAAAAGGTGTTCTCGTTTGTAGTTTTCTTTTGCGTGCGCAGTGATAGAGTCTCAATCCAGAGAAAGAATGGTGTTTTATACACTTTTAAAACATAATTTGTTAAAACATAACCCTTCCAGCCCTGAATTTTTTTAACCGGAAGAAATTTTCCTTTCTTGTTGATTTTGAGTTACTACAATCTCAAGAGCACGAAAATATTTTTTTTTCTGAGCATCCCATCAGTGTGGAAGAAATATGGCTACATGTCTTAGATATAGAACACCCGGGCTTAGTGTTTGTAACGTTTACATCATAACAATACTTTGTAAAATAGTGATAAATTGAATTAAGTTTTATTTCCTGTGAGGTTACTTTCACTGTTCTTCACCACAACAACTAAGTGAAAATTTAACGCGGTTTCCGTAGAAATATAACCCTTCCAGCCCTGAATTTTTTAAACCGGTAGAAAATTTTCTTCCTTGTTGATTGGGAGTTACCACAACCTCAAGAGCACGAAAATATCTTTTTCTGAGCATCCCATCAGTGTACAAGAAATGTGACTGCATGTCCTAGAGCACCAGGGCTTAGTGGTTGTAGCGTGCAATATGGTGAATTTAAATACATATATTTAGTTAACCCTGTTAGTGCAAGTTATCGTTGTGAAGCCAACATACAGCAGCCACGTAACAATTACAGCCCCTAAACTGCCCAATAGCAAGTCTTGCGCTCGTGATATACATGTCCTAATTGCACTTAAATGGCCACGGTCTAAATATTGAACACTTTGGAAGATGCAACATCATAAAAAAAAATTGAATAATCCTGCTTTCCAGCGCCAGAACTAATTTCGCCCATGTTTGCAAGGGCAAGCTGATTGATTGAACTGCACTTCACTGTCGTCTTCTTCTAGCTCCATTGGGCACCGTTATTATATTTCATGAAACGAATTAAAATTCATTACATAATATCCCACTATAATGAACCCCTCACATATTATCTAAGTGAGGTGGGCAGACTTCTCGAATATGATAAGAACTTGGGAGCTTTTACAAGGGCTACACAATTGGATTAGCCTGGATTCATTCAGAGGTCTGACAACCACTAAGCCCTCGTGTCTAATATTTAAGACACGAATATTGTCCACTGCTGTGGGCAACTAACGTACGGGAAGACCCACTTTGTAAATAGCAAGTTCAACATCTTACAAACAACATGAAAAAAGTACTATAGCTACTGATATAATAGTTAACCAGTCCTTCACCTTGCTCACTGCCTCTCCGTATGCATGCGTAACCAGTAAGGTGTCATTTATTATTTGGTTGCGGCGAGTGTCATCGTTATCCCAATCCGCCATTTTGTTTTTGCAGTTCGCAGTGTTCCAAAGTAGATGACGACAAAAAATCACTACTTATGCTTGTGCAGGGGAATTGAGGATAGTTCAGACACCTATTTCGATTTACAACTTCTTTATGTCACATTTGGCAGCCCAATTTCATTGAGGATGGTTCAGACACCTATTTCGATTTCCAACTTCGTTATGTCACATTTGGCAGCCCAATTTCTTCCTGTCTTTTTCAAATGACGCCAGGCCCGAAAGGGTTAAGGAAGGCGCGATGTCGGTAGCAATTCTTTCGGTGTTCAATCGAGAATAAACGTCAAAAATGCACGCACAGTCTTCTCGTGAATATTTAGTGCTGTGCCACAAGCCACGCATTCGTAAAATAAAAACATTGTTTTGGATGAATTGCAATTCCTCGAATATTAAAAAAAGTAATCTTCTACGGTCCGATTTGGAATTAGCCTGCCTCGGGGTACAGAACGCAGCTTATTACTAGCGCGGAGCTTCTGTACGTTTCGTGTTCTTGTGTCATTCGTCTCTGACAGAATTGCTGTTGGGTGGAATCGAAAAGGTGCCAGAACTCGAGCCAAATGTAGCCAAATTAGCAATTTGTAGCCAAATAAAACAGGATTGATATAATGAACAGTCTTTACTATTGATCAATCAATAAAATCATTTTGACTAAGTAAAACGAGAAACTTAAACGTAGCCAGTTAATAACTGCGCCACTAGCTGCAAATTTTCATCGCCAATTTGGTCAAAAAACAGCCAATTTGATGTAAAGTGGCCACCAACGGCAATCCTGGCCTCTGTTGGTTAATGCAGTGAAGCGTTTCACTTTGCAATTACCTTCTCACTCAAGTAAATGTACAGGTGCTTACTAATTTATTGTTCAATTTTTATTGGTTATCCGGAAACAATTTGATAAAACGACAGTTATTTGAAATTACGTGGTACAAATTCTTACAAAAGTACAGCGTACTTTGTGATTAGCCATGGAAATGGTCGTGACGTGGCTATGCATAAGACTCAGTCAGCTATTAAAAGCTGCTTCAGACACACAGACAAACATTTTAATGAAATCATGAGGTAATAGTCGTGAAGGACCCCGTTGGAAATCTCAGCTCGCCGCTGGCAGCTTCCATTTCCGAATCGGAGTGACTTAATTTCCCTCAATAAATCGACTATGAGTACGGGGCATGTAAGTGCAGAAAAAATACTCGGCGTAGTTAAGATCATATAATCAAACAGCAAACTCGACAGGCGGAGTATCAGAAGCTAGAACACAATCAAGAACATGACGCAAGTAATATTAAAAGACAGTTGTAGCATACATTGACGAATCTTCTTTTAATCAATCTTTTTTGCCAACAGCCATTGCAGAATGGAACACTTTGCCAGACTGTGTTGTCGTTGAGCGAAACCCTATTGCGTTTAAGCAGTTGCTCACTGATCATCTTACGCTGTAAAATTCTTTTACACTGTTCTTTCTTTTCGCCTTTATATGCCTGATTCTAATTGTAACATTTTTTTGTGCTTTTAAATAAGTCTGCATTTCTATGTGTTATGTTTCAGTATTGTGATCCGATATGTTTTGTAACTCTTTATGTAACCTCCCCCCCCCCCCTTATGTAATACCCCGAGAGGGGCCCTTAAGGGAAAAATAAATGATGAATGATGATGATGAAGTACAAGGCTGTTGATTAATTATCAATGGTGAAATCTTTCTCTCACAAAGGATAACTTCAACGATGTACAGAAAGCACAAAACGATTTCTCGATAGTGTGGGGAACCACGCACACTGGTTTTGTACAGGTAGCGCCACGTGTTGTGCAGTAGCGGTGCGTGTGCCCCACGTGCGCCGTTCATAAGGGTCAGCCTGAGTGCTGCAGCCCAAGTGAGAGGTGCCCTGGCGGCCAGGAAGGACAGATGCGGCCACTCACGCTAGCCGATTGCTGCTTCTCGGATATCATGGACGCCACGTCGAAGTCTCATCTCTGGGCCGGCCTTACCGCATGTCGCGTCTATAGTTAAATAGCTATCCGCGTCGCAACCTGCGCCTTGACCCTCCCCCGGTAAAACATCTAGCATAATCAACACTTGTTCGACCAAACCTTGAGCACGCCTGCTCAGATTGGGACCCACACCAAACTAACCTTTTATCCGCGCTGGAATCCATACAAAATCGCGCGGCTATAGGTTTGTTCTTTCAGACTATTTTTCATCACACTAGTATCACCGTACACATGTCATGCCTTCGTCTTCAAACCCTTTGGCAGCACCGCGAAACTGCAAGATTATATATTTTTCATAAATTATATCACCTCCTATACATCGAGAGGCTAATATAGAACCCTTGCACCATTCTTCATCCCGTCATGACCACCCAAAACCAGTTTATTCCCCGGCTGCCCACACTATACCGCCCACATGAAATCATTGTTCGTTCAGGTTAACCCAGAAGAAGTCGTTTGCTACCCTACGCAGTACATGTGCTAGTTATACCCACCCTTCATGTATTACTCCTCACGGCGCATTTTAGGTACTAAGAAATGAACAAATAAATAAAAATAAATTGTTTATTTTGACGTGAGGCCTCTGTCGTGCTTGCTTTACCTACGGATGGGACGCAGCAAGCCCGGTACGTACAATAGTAAAGGTTAAATTTTTACGATAGTAAGGAAACCGAAGTATCGATGATGTGATGGTGGCGTGGGCACTAGGTTTGACGTCCTGTGTCGCGTGGTTAAATTACTGCTTTTGTTCGCTAAAACGCAACGCACGCAACATTCATTTCATCGAGACCCGAAAGCATGTTAAAGCGCCCACTGGAAATGTAGACTTTTTTTTCATTGAAACCCCACTTTCGTATCTGTACATTTGTTTTAACTGGAGTGAGACTGGTAGAAAGCATTCGAGGAAGACGGCAAGCGTGTTATAACGAGTACAACCGAAGCTCCAGTCTCATTCTCCGACTGTGACACGTGTTGAAAGTAGCAGATCTTTGGAATCTCAATAATTTTGGCTTGGGACAAGGCTATTAGGCATCCCGAACATAGGTTTTCCACCTATACCACATCTGTCGCCTGTAATGACACAACGGGAAATTACTGTTGGTGCTTGCTATGGATTGGATTGGTCGAAAGAGACTGTAGGTGAGAAGTTGCTCGCGACTACGTCAATCAATGAAGCTGAAAAGGAAAGACATAGCGAGCCGTCTAATGTTACTGTCATTCGAGGGCTGTACAAAAGCATTATGACAGAAGCGTAGAGTTCCACTCGAACCTGGTATCCACTCGAACCTGGTATCAGATGACAAAAGATCGTGAAACTTCAGGTAAAAAAGGAAAACAGCCGGTGCTATCGAAAGCTAAGTTGGCTTACGGTAGCACACGTAAAACAGCCGCTTCTGTGTCCCCTTTTACATGAAAAATATAGGATGAATACGGTGAAAATATTAGTGCCAGCAAAAGATGAAGACGAGCATGGTTGGTTGTTGATTGGATTGAATAAACTTTTATTTGGTCCTCCAAAACACAGATCACTATGTTGTGGGCAGCTCTCACGTGGGGACTGAGATGCCAAGCTCCTCAGCCGCCTCGCGGGCTTGGTGGACAGCCCAGAGCTGATCTGCCAAGGATGAGCTGCGGATTGCCGCCTCCCATCTGGCAGAGGTGATGTTCGATATATGAGCGAATTTGGTGCACTGCCAGAGCATGTGTTTTAATAAAGCTATTTCCCCACAATGTGGACAAAGATTACTTCGGTATAGGTCAGAGTACATGATGTGTAACATTTTCAAAGTAGGGTACATCCGCGTTTGCAAAAGCCTTAATGTAAGTGCTTGGGGCCGGGTTAGATTTTTGTGAGGTGGAGGGAAAATCCTTCTAGACAGGTAGAAATGTTTAGTGAGCTCGTTATATGTTGTAAGAATTTCCTGGTTATCCCCTTCACCGGTAGAACGCATCCCCGGGGAGGCACGGTTGGAGAGTTCTCGCGCCGCCTCGTGTGCTGCTTCATTGAGATTGGGTTGTTGAGGCTCCGGACTATCATGTAGTTGACATGTTACGAATAGTTGGTTATGACTTAGCACGACATTGCTAACAGTAGTTCTCTAACTTGACCTTACATGGGAGTTCTTTCCAGAACATGAAAGGGCATTCTTCATTTGCGTCGCATGTATTCGCAGTCAGTTTTATGGCATTCTTTTTTTCTGGATTATTTCTGCACTGCCTTTTTTTCCCTTCTAGAGAACTAACCTTTGCACTTTCTTTACTCATCTCATTTGTCCCTCTCTCATGTAATTACCCACGGTTCATCATTTGCATGAACTTCTCATCTGCTCATTCAGGACTTCCTGTAATGGTTCTTGCAATTATAGTTAAAGAGACCGCACTATTAAGATGAAGACGCAAGGCCACTAACAAATGGTGCTGTGTTTGTGTACTCTCGTCTTCAACGTCTTCAATAGTGTTGTCTTTATTTTGAAACCATTAAAAGAAGTGTTGCAAGAAGAGTTGAACCCCGCCATGATGGTCTAGTGGATAAGGTACTCGGCTGCATGCTGACCCGCAGGTTGCTGGATCGAATCCCGGCCACGGTGGCTGCATTTACGATGGAGGCAAAAATGCCAGCCCATTTGTTTACATTTGAACGCACGTTAAAAAACACCAGGTGGTCGAAATTGCTGATGTCCCCCACTACGGCGTCTCTCATACACATATTGTTGTTCGGGAAATTTAAATCTTAATAATTACTATACTCTAGCGCTGTTTCTGTCTGCTAACCAGCCGAATTCAAGACGATAATACAGTTCTTCTAATGGCATAGGGAAGACTCGGACAAAGATGTGCATTCTGATTACGCTGACCAGATACGCTTATTTTCTACTTTACTTTACATTCCTTTGTCAAGGACTGACGCTGCAAAGCAACTTCGTCACCTGGCACGTAGTCTGTGTCTGCAGGAGTGGAACACCCCAAGCGTAAGACATACGAGACTCTACGAAATAAACCCTCGACTGGAACTTCGACCTCCATCCGGACTTCGTCGACGTGAAGCTTCGCTTCTTTGTCGCCTTTGATTGGGGGTTGCCTTCACAAAAGCATATAGAACCTTCATCGAATTGACCGACAATGCGGAATGCGACGTCTGCTGCGCCAAAGAAGACATGGACCATCTGATATGCCATTGCCCTCGATTTGCCTCCGAAAGACAGAAGCTTTCGGACGCATTGCGACAATTGGACGATCGGCCACTCTCTATGCAGATGCTACTGGAACACCGTCCTCGCCTTTCGTCGGCTCAGAAAGTAGTCAAAGCTGTCTTGTGCTTTTTGAGGACTACAGGCCTATGTGACAACCTTTAACTTTTGTGTAGTGCCACCGCTGGATACGCGCCAGCCGATAGACTGACAATCCTTTCTCTCTCTCTCTCTCTCTCTCTCTCTCTCTCTCTCTCTCTCTCTCTCTCTCTCTCTCTCTCTCTCTCTCTCTCTCTTCTCTTTCCCATCTCTCTCATCTTTATGTCCCCTTCCCATTCCCCCAGCGTAGGGTAGCAAACCGGGCATGTGCCTGGTTAACCTCCTTGCCTTCTCTCTTGTTCATCCCCTTATTTTACATTAGATGCATTGCTGTGGAGGTTACTCAGACTTCTTTTAGTATATGCATTCGCGCCTCTTAGTGTGAACGCACCAACACCGGCGAGATCCAAGCAGTCCGCATAGCCGCCATGTTGTTTTGACAGCAAAATACCCTACATCATATTAGACTTCGCAACGTTACGTTTAGGATGACCACAGTCCGCTTACCTGTTTATCATGCCGGCTACGGGTAGTACTCGAACGCGCACAAAGCACGCATTGCCATGCATTGGCGAGAAAACATTAGACTCTCGCTATTATCGGGGAGTGTGGCCTAGTGCGAACAATCTGTTGTTACAATGAGGTAATAGTTTTCATTCAAACAAAATTTAACGAAGCTGTTGCATTCAGAAATACAACCTTAGTTTTTGTTGCCCGAACTTTTTTTCTGTAATTGCATAGTGCTTCTTGCAAGCTTTAGAAAAAAAAGTAGATTGTCACGATGACTACTTTCCTCGAATTCTACAATCATGGTTTCGAAACCATGACAAGCTCCGTCAACTTTTTTCCCCCGCATTACCGAACGGGACACGGGCAACTCCAGTATCGCGCGCGCGCGCGTGTGCGTGTGTGCGTGTGCGTGTGCGTGTGCGTGTGCGTGTGCGTGTGCGTGTGCGTTTGCGTTTGCGTTTGCGCGTGTGTGTGTGCGTGTGTGCGTGTGTGTGTGTGTGTGTGTGTGTGTGTGTGTGTGTGTGTGTGTGTGTGTGTGTGTGTGTGTGTGTGTGTGTGTGTGTGTGTCACCGAAAGCCTCGAGGATTTCTTCGGGCTGGGTGGAATAACGTAGGCCACCTTCTTCCAATCATGGTGAGATCCGCAGGCTTAACTCCCGATCCCATCTACGTCCGCCTGTCTGAGCACACTGTACCGCTTCCCGAAATATCCACGTGTCTGGTGCACCCGTCCTGTAAGTAAATCTTCGCGAAATGCGGTTGTGAGTTCCGTCATGTCGCTGAGTTCGAATGAGAAGTGTCACGCAGTTGTGTGTTTCTTTTTCCTTCCTTTAAAATATTCTTATAAGGACGCAGTGTCGGATCTCTCAATTTGATCCTCGCTCTTGCGATGACGGTCTCTCTCAGTCGCTTATTTTTTATATATATAGAATACATGAGACGCTTACGACAGCCCTATTAGAGACCATCTCTTCGCACGTGACATTCCTAGTAAGTGCAACGTTTTGCCTGGCAGTGTTTCTTCGGTTCGTTGTACCCACAGCGTTCACAGAGCTGGCGTGATCCCATATACTAGGGTTCTCAAACTTCTGTTCAGCAACATGTCAACGTGGCCCTTTGAGAGAAGGCATTTTCCATCTTTCATATAGGGGTTACTTATGAACGGGATTTGATTCCACGTTTTAAAAAATTGGCAGATCAAACGTACAGTGGTAATCGATGATTTCTGAAGCACGAATAAGAAAGGTTGATATGTCACTTTAAAATCAGCACGACCTTACGAGGTGGAAGTAAATGATGCCGTACATACCTTCCGCGTCATGATTATCATATTTTGATGTTTCGTTTGCCTTCATCTATTCACGTCACGTGATACCAAATTTAGTATATGTGGAGCTAGAGAAACGGCCGCGAGCACGCTATTAGCGGGGTATGTTGTCATGTTCTTACATGACGAGCGTGTCAGGATTATCATGTTTGCACCAGTCATATATTTCGTCATCCATTGACGTCACGTAACACCAAATTTGCTTTATGTGGAGCTAGCAAAACGGCCTCGAGTGCATCACGAAGAGTCCAACATACTCCAATGTAGCGTTGACGCGCGTGCACGCTGGGCACACCGACGCTACGTTAGAAAAACGTGAGCACTCTATAGTCTGACGCAAGGCGCGACCAGCGCGACCGGCGTGACCAGCGTCCTGTCGGCGTGGCCCGACGGCAACCGGTGCGAAATGCCCGCCGATGCGTTACCCAGACGACGCTGCGTCTCCCTCTTTTTGTGACTGAGGGACGCCGGACGGGCTGAAACGCGTATGCATCAAAGGAACGCAGCGCGGCGCGCGCCTGCGAGTATGGCAGGAGCGGCGCCTGGCGTGGCAACGCCGGCATGACGCGACAATCTGAACGCCGCTGAGCACGCGCACCGCGTCACGTCGAAATGTTTTGGCGCTTTGACTGTGGCATGTAGTCTTGGTCTCACAAGACACGCATCTCAAGATTATCATGTTTGCACCAGTTACATACCTTCGTCATCCATTGACGTCACGTAATACCAAATTTGGCATATGTGAAGCTAGCGAAACGGCCGCGAGCGCATCATCAGTGTGGCATGCAGTCATGCTGTTACATGACACGCAAGTCGTTATCATATTTGGACGTGTCATTTACCTATTGCGTCCGTTCTCGTCGCGTAATACCGAGTTTGGTACATGTGAAGCTAGAGCAACGGCCGTGAGGGCATGATGAGCGTAGCATTTATTCATGTTGTTACATGACACGCATCTCATGTTTATCATGCTTACACCAGTATCCTATCCTCGTCATTCATTCACGTCCCGTAATACGAGATTTGGTATAGGTGAAGCTAACGAAATGGCCGCGAGCGCATCATGAGCGTAGCATGTAGTCATGTGGTCACATGACATGCATCTAATAATTATCATGTTTGCACCAGTCACATACATTTGTCATCCATTCACGTACCGTAATACCGAAGTTGGTATATGTGACGCTAGCGAAACGGCCGCGAGCGCATCATGAGTGTGGCATGTAGTCATGTTGTTACATGACACGCATTTCATGATTTTCATGTTGCGGTGAGTCGCTTGTGTTCGCCATGCAATCTTATATACCATACCAGTTTTGAAACATGCCATGTGAACAAAAGCACCGTAAGAGCTGCAGTACTATGATATGTAAATCATGATATTCATGACATACATGACATACATACATAGATCACATACATTCATACATTCATGACATACATAGATGACATACATTCATGACATAGATAGATAGATAGATAGATAGATAGATAGATAGATAGATAGATAGATAGATAGATAGATAGATAGATAGATAGATAGATAGATAGATAGATAGATAGATAGATAGATAGATAGATAGATAGATAGATAGATAGATACGCTCAATGTCGCCGAAGTTCGCTAAGAAATGCTTCGCATTTAAAACATTAACTGATTGATTGAATAATTATTAATTGATTGATTGATTGATTTGTGGGGTTTAACGTTCTAAAACCACAATATGATTATGAGAGACGCCGTAGTGAAGGGCTCCGCAAATTGGGACCACCTGGCGTTCTTTAACGTGCACCCAAATCTGAGCACACGGGCCTACAACATTTCCGTCTTCATCGGAAACACTGCCGCCGCAGCCGGCATTCGATCCCGCGACCTGCGGGTCTGCAGCCGAGTGCCTTAACCACTAGAACTCCACGGCGGGGCATGTTTCGAGAAACACAACACTGATATCTAGAATGACCGATAGCAGGACGCAGACTCTTAAAGATAGATTTTTTTTCACGCTTATGAGCATAAAATTCGGGCACCAAGAACCACATGTGGACACCACACGTGGAGTCCACATGCGGTTTTTGTGTGTTTTAGACCAGCCATGTGCTTGAGACCAGTCATGTCTGTTCAGCTCATGAGCATAACTGCGTGTGCTCATAAACAAACAGAAATGCTGGTCAGGCAGTTATCAAGAGGTTTGCAGAGAGCATGCGGTCAGCGGGCCACGTCTTTGGCAGTCCAGCCTTACATGATCTTCCCTACGTATAATCTACTTGGGATGTTAAGCCGCATGTACAGTACGTGCTTTTTATAGTAAACAAACGCTAAAGCACATTCAATGGTTCAAATCAACATCGTAGAATCTGACGTATTCATGCAAATATAAGAGTTCATTGACCAAAGAAAAAAAAGAGTTTTTGTAATGAATATTAACACGTCGGTAGTAAACAAGGTATCCGTAGTAACCTCGAAACTTCCTTGTCTTTCCACATTGCTCCGTGACCTGTTTCTTGTCCATGTAAACTAAAACCGGGGTCACACGCTTCGTTAGCGATGTAAATGACTCGGGAAGGTTAACTCTCTCGGGGTCTGGCGTTACTCGCTAACTACTTATAGTTATGTGCTGTGCGTTGCCACCGTGTAGGTGCTGGGGCTCCTGCGCTTTGGCAATGATTTTTGTTGACAGGGCCTCATCAAGTATCAGGCCCACGGGATGGTTATACGCTCTCTCAGAGTAGAATACCGAGTACTCTAAAGCATTACCCAGGTTTTCTAAACACATGTACGACGGGTTTCTGCTCTCCCAAAGCAGAGTGTCAAGTATTCTCAGTAGTTAAACTTTTTTTCTAAACACACTACACTGGGAAGCCTGCTCCTTTCTTTTCACGCTTTTCAACTTTGACTAGGTCACCCTTGTTACTGTGCAGCGCGGGAAACTTAACTAGTAAACAGAGCTACTTAACTTACCTTTCACTTCTCGCATTTTTTATGTATGTTCTTTACTTTCAGTATTTTCGTATAGATAAACTTCCCCGTACCAGAATGGTACAGGGTACAAATGGCGGTTAAGAATATCATAGTTGAAATCGAGAAGAAATGGACACGGGTTGGGCACGTAGCGCCTAGGCAGGATAACCACTGGCCATTCAAGGTAATTGACTCAATTTCAGGAGAAAGCGTGAGAGGAACGAAGAAAATTAGGTGGGCAGATGAGATTAAGAAGTTTGCAGGTATAACATGGGTGTAGAAAGCACAGGACCGGGTTAATTGGCGAAACATGTGCAAGGCCTTCGCACTGCAGTGGGCAAAATGAGGCAGATGATGACCATATTGAGTATTCGCTCGAGGAAAGTGCTAGCATAGCGATTATATTGCGGGAGGTCTAAAATAGGCTTCCTAATTCACCGAAACGTTTTTTTTTTCTGTCCAGTTTTGCGTAAGAATCGTCTGCGCAGGCGTGGTGCTGACAGTTTTATTAACCGAAGAACTACCGAGAAGTGCAAACAGATTTCATCAGCCTGTTCTTAAATTTTAAATATGCGTTACCCGCGTTTCCATAGAGAAAGAAAGAGAGAGAGAGAGAGAAACACAATTATTTTCAAGAGCGGGCTGTTTACACTCCGGAAGCGGACAGCCACGTCAGTCCAAGTAGCCGTAAGCTGAGATGATGGAATATCCTAGTCCCATTCACCACTTGTAGGTCATCCTCGAGATTCGGGATTCTCAAGTGTGCCTCCCACTAGTCTTCTGTTTGTGATTGGATTGGCGCTGTTTGTGGATTGTTGTTTGGTTCCCAGACGCCGAGGTAGATTGTGTTCAGAAACTTGCTTCTGGCACCATAATATTAAGAAAGGCGTAAACAAAGACATTACTTCGCCCCAGGCGACTATTTACGCATACCCGTTTCTCTTAAGACACTCGCAGAAAATGTTGCCGAGTAGCACTTTTCGCGCAGAACGACACAGCCTCCTAGAACACAGCCTACTGTGCCTTGGTGGCACATACACACACGCCGATTGTTGTGCGAAGCATTGTCGCACGGTTGGAGGCGAAGGGGCAGAAACGGGTGATCGAACCTCAGACTATTCGTGCCGGCTCTCCTACCGAGCTGGCCTTCTCATGGCTGCTGCAATAGTTAGTGCACGCAACTACATGCCCCAAAAGAGAAGCTGAGGCACAGCCGCGAGCACACGTCTGACACCGCAGACCACTTCGGTCATTCTGCGCTTGCACACATAAGCTGATGAGTTTAAAAGATGCAATATGGTAGGGCTATCTGCCATGTAGCTCCCTTTCGTTGCGGCATCTCTCGTGTGACGAGATTTCCTTGGCGAAGGGAGAGTTGCGACTGCATGACAACGTCACAAAGCACTTAAGCCAGGTTATGAAAGTGCTTGAGTGAATCTGACTTCTGTATACTATGTTTTGACTGCATCAGAACGGGTAAGTTGAAGGCTACAATTCATTATGAATAAGTGACTGAGTTTACGAATGGCGGAAGTCTAACAGCAAAGACGATATGGGGGCATTACCAAGCTAGGGTGCCCTCGTATAACATATGCTCCCCTACTTAATGCGCGGTCCTTGCGTACATTTGAGGTTAGAAAGCCCGAAGTTCGAATTTCCCCAGTGTACTCAAATGCAACCACAACTCTGCAAAGTGAGTTGACTTGTTGGCATTATTAGACGGGCAGCGCTTCACTCATAATTAGTTCTGTAAAGGTACCGATCGCTGATTGAAATACACCATTTTGCAGACCACCTACCGGTGCAGTGAACATAACTACTGACATTATCCTCCTCTTTAGTTGCACCGCTGAGGCGTCTAGCGTTTAGTTGCATCGCAGAGACGACAGAAAAACTGGACAGTAATGCAAGAATACGAAGGACCGTCTCGTTTGCTCGTTCGTCGTCTTGTCTTCTTCTAATTACCTATTCCTGCCGTCAGCGTTGCGAAGTCTGGGCTATCTATACTGTCTCCAAGTATCTATTCATGCTGACCCGCAGGTCGCGGGATCGAATCCTGGTGGCGGCGGCTGCATTTCCGATGGAGGGGGATTTGTTGTATGCGTGTGTGCTCATATTTGGATGCGCGTTAGAGAACCTCAGGTGGTAAATATTTCCGGAGTCCTCCATTATGGCATCTCTCATTTCATTTCATTTCATGTATTTATACTGTCAGCCCTTTGCGTGCTATTACAGGAGTGGAGTTGACTCATATAAAACAGAAATGTGCATAAGATAAACATAAGAAAAAGAACCTTCACTACTGGAACAAATAATTTCAGAGCACATACAACAAATATATCATAATGGCTAAGCATATAGTTTACAGAAAAGTTAGTGAAAAATAAGAAAAGAGAGCATCACTGCCGAAATACACATCATATTTTGCGCATAATAAAACACATAATAAATATCATAGCCTAGTTACAAAGCACGTAATTCCCACATATTCACAATCTTAGCGCATGGTATCAGAGTGCACTATACGTTTCGTTGCATCTAAAAAGTCAGTGAGCGATTTGATTTTCACAACCGAATCTGGTAACGAATTCCACTGCTGAATCGCCCTTAAGAAGCTGTACCTGAAACAGTCATTATGAACTTTGGGGGGTGGTATGTACATACTATGTCTGTGTCTTGACGTGTCTTGTGTTTTGATTTCCAAGTACCTGTCGTAGCTTATTTTAACGTGATTATGAACTATCATGACAAGGAATTTCAGCTGTTCATATTCGGTGCGTTTTTGTAGAGGTAGGAGCTCTGCAAGTTTGCATAACTCGGTAGGTGAATAAAAACGACGGTATTTATTAAATATAAACCTAGAACTGAGTCGCTGTATTTTGTCAAGTTTCAAACAGTTAGTTTGGGTATAGGGATCCCACACTACTTTAGCACATTCAATTATGGGTCTTAGCAAAGCTTTATAAGCTAATGTTTTAACTTCGGCAGAGGCACAGTGGAGGTTACGTCTCAGGCCCCATAACACCTTGTTAGCTTTGGAACAAAGTTCCTCAACATGAAGATTCCAACGCAAGTCAGGTGTAAATATAAAACCCGGGTATTTATATTGCTTAGCCAGAGCAAGTTCGTGACCGTTAATACTGTACGGATAACTAAGAATGTTTTTTTTTTTTTAGAAATGGACATAAAAACAGTTTTTGTTGGGTTAAGCTGCATTTGCCACTGATCACACCAGCTTTTAATTCTCTCTAAGTTAAGATTAAGTTCGGCCTGGTCGCTCGGTGACTGTACATTTTTGTATAGTACGCAATCGTCAGCGAAAATTCTTATTTGGGTAGTAATATTTTTTGGCAGATCGTTTATAAACACCAGGAACAAGAGGGGCCCCAAGACACTACCCTGGGGCACCCCAGATACCACGGGCGATAAACCAGATTGGTGGTGCCCTAGTTGGACATATTGTTCTCGGCGTGCAAGCTAGGAACTGAACCACCGGGTGAGGGCAGAATTTTCAAAGATACTATCTATTTTAAGTAAGAGCTTATTGTGCGACACCTTATCAAAAGCCTTTGCGAAGTCTAAAATATTATGTCAGTTTGACCACGGGTATTAACTGTGCTAGATAAGTCGTGTTCAAGCTCAATAGGCTGAGTAACGGTGGATAACCCTTTCCTAAAACCATGCTGACAGGAAACAATTACATTAGGTTCATCGAGATAGGTTAGCAAGTGCTTTGATACAATGTGCTCTAATATTTTTGAACAGGTGCTTGTAAGCGATATAGGTTGGTAGTTGCTAGCGTGAGATGCGGAACCGCCTTTGTGTATGGGCACAATTTTTGCACGTTTCCAAGCACTGTGAAAAGAGCCACTATTAACGGACGATTTAAAAATTAATGTTAAAAATTTCGATGACCATTCGGCATATCTATAAAGGAATTTATTAGGAATATTGTCAGGACCAGGGCTTTTTTGGTATTTATATGTAGCAAGAGGTTTAGAACGCCCTCTTCAGTGATGCTTATAACCTGGATAGGAATCCTATATAAGGAATCGCTGATGTTGGGTACAGTACCATCATCGATTGTAAAAACTGACTAGAAGAAGCAATTAAACGCCTCTGCCTGATCCTTGCTACTTTTATGATTAGGCATACTACTCGGCCTGGTCAAAGAATTCACGTACCTTCACAATTTGTCTGGGGATTCTTTCAGAAATTGTTTCAACGTTGAGTTATAAAACTTATTTTTAGAAGTCTTCACACTTTGCCGGAGGCTTTTACTTAAAACCTGGATGTTGTTCTTTTTTTTCAATGCTTGGATTGGCAGAGCACGCCTGTCGCTTGCGTTTAAGCTTTCTTTTAGCGTGTATTATATCGTGCGTAATCCAAGAATTGCGTTTTTTTCACATTTTACGACGTTTGGGAATGAATTGTTGGATGCAAAACATTATCGTAGAATGAAAAAAACCGCCACAGTTCTTCTGTTGAACGAGATGTTCGGTACATTTCCATAAATGAATAATATGACTGCTCCAGATGTTCTAGTATGGCTAAGTCGTTTGCGGCACTAAAATTTGGTATCATAAGTTTTTCATCAGTGTGCATGACATTGACATGCAGATCTAAAGACAATAAAACCATTTTATGATCAGAAAGACCATCCTCAATTTCACACATACCAAGAAACGGGAGCAGTGATCCAGATAAGAACATCAAATCAAGCACTGAAGAAGCAGTTGGACCCACACGCGTACAAGATGAGACGACCCGAGTCAGATCGTAGCAGAAAGCGAGCTCTAGCAGCTGATCGCCTTTACTGACTTCGCTTCCCTCAGAAGTGAGCGTCGACCAATTAATTCCAGGGAGATTAAAGTCTCCTATAAGGGTAATATTATCATCATGCTTCAGGTGGGAATCCATAAAGCTTCTTAAGTTATCAAGTGCATTCACTGGAGAGCTCGGAGGTCTATACATAGCAACAACGTATACCGAGCGATTACTGAGCGTGGTTTTAATCCAAAGAGCTTCGACATCAATAGCATGCATGCGGAAGAACACAAACTAATATATTATCTTTAATTAAAATGGCCACACCTCCTCCTTTTGTTTCACGGTCTCTTCTCACGATTTTGAGTCCGGGAGGAGTAACCTCAGCATCCAGTACATCTTTCTTCAACCATGTTTCGGTCGTTACTAAAAAGTCGGGATCGTGTTCTAGTACCACAGCCTCAAGATCAGCCATATTATTCATAATACTCCTGACATTAATATTAATTAACCTTAACCAGTTAAAACTACTCTGACACCGTCAGTCGCCATCACGACACCTGTCAGGGTTTTCGGGAGGTGTCTTACATATGGACCTCATATTAGTATCCCCGTTCCAACCGTACACCACATCATTGATTTTCATTTTGTCAAAAATAAGCTTAACTTTGGCCCCCGTTTTTCTCTCCTCAGCACTAGACTCCCACAGCCTTCTGCGTATCTCAACAACTCGTTTAGAAAAATCTTCGTTTATGCTGACCCTCTTACCACGCAGTTTAAAGCAGTTTCGTAGGATGCTAGTCTTATCTCTGAAATCGGAAACTCTCAAGATAACGGGCCTATCTTTGCCCCCCTGTTTTGCTCCTATGCGATGAATTCGTTCAACTGAGTTAATTTTAAGCTTTAGCAGCTTATCAAAAAACGTTGACGTTAACTTTCTCACGTAAAACATCTTCAGTTTCATTCATGTCTTCTTTTATCCCTCTGATAATAAGATTATTCCGCCGAGAGCGGTTTTCGAGATCGTCAAGTCGCTTGAGGAGGGCATTCCTGTCGGTGCACGACTTAGTAACGAACTCATCAACTTTTTGACTAACAGTTGCTATTGAGGTTTCGGCTTCACTGGCAAACTTCTCAAGGCTAGCAAGCCTGAGTGGGGCTTCGCCCAGAATTTCTAGCCTTTCCTCTATTTTCGAAAGCCTGCCTTCTACCCGAGCCTCAAAAGATGCTTGGTTTTTTTTTTCTATTTTGGTTACTTTCTCCAGGACCGCCTTTTGTGTCTTAATTATTTCGTTAAGCTTTTCTTCGGCGATAGGCCCGGGATTTTCTTCAACATCACCCGAAAGTGACACTAGCAAGCAGGCAACGGCAAAACATTCAGATAAACAACAAAGAAGAGTATGTGGACATGGCAACGCCACTAAGCACAGGTAATCACTACGAAAACAGTATTTTCGATCACCAACCTGCATGCACAAGGAACGGGAAAGTCGGTGACATAGTCATAATGGTGCCGCCGTGTCCACTGATGCTTGCAGAAGCGAGCGTCCCTTTGAACTCATGAAAGCCAGCGGGTCCGGGATGTGCTGGTGACGTCACGGTGCGTGAAGAAGATGCGCTGTAGCCATACTCCACGTGTGGCAGCCGCCGCAGAAGATTGTCATCCAAGATTGCGCCTAGGACGTCGTTTGGTAGAAGCGAAGGCGATGCAGGCTGGCAGCGTCCATTTGCCGTGAAAGTTTCAGCGGCGCTGATCCAAAAGCACCCAGCTAGAGCCTGCACAAGGAACGGCAAAGTTGGTGACATAGTCACGGCGGTGCCACCGTGTCCACACCTCATAATCGTACCGTAGATTTGGCACGTTAAACCCCACATACATAATAATCAAGTATCTATTCATCATACAACATCTCTTGTTATAAAAAAAAAGGGAGATTAGACTTTCTCTTGAGCTCACTGAATGTCTCAATTTAGCGAAATTCTTCCAAAACGAAATACACGTCCTCGAGGAACGCGAGCGTGTAGTCTGGTGGTTTCCTGTTATGCGCACTCCCATTTACTGCGACTCAGTGATGTCTGTGGTCGAAATACCTCGCTTCTTGTTTTATTGCCCTCGGCATTCACAGAAAGTACTGTGTATTAACGGCAGCCTGCGGACATCAGTATAGTATTTACCGCTGGTCTGTGGTGTGCTGATTGTGTATGTACAGTGACTGCCACGCACATAAAGGGCAGGCGTCGAGTAGTGACCGCGGTACATGGTGGTGGTGATGTTGCCAATGGTGGCCCGGTGGGTAAGCGTAGCAGACCTGGCCGGCAATAGCTTCGCCTGAGCGACATCTGCGCACAACTCTCGGGTGTTTCTGGTCGAGGCTGGATCGCAGTCCGCTTTCCGGCGTCGTGATAGTGTCCAAGAAAAAGACACGGGCGACGTGATAGTGTTCGGGAAAACCAAATCACGTGACGCGCCGTGAGGGCATCTCTATCGCTGGTGCCACGGAAAAGCGATGAAGGGGAGGGGGGGTTAGAGGAGGGGACAACATAAGTCAGCTGTCACGAAACTGTGGAAGACGAGGCATACACAAACTATCGGAGAAATAAGAGGAAGGAAAGAACGATGATTCGAGACAGGAAAACTGGTAGGACAGTTGTTGAGGACACTTCTCCTTTGCGCTCGCCTTTATCCCAGGATTGAATCCATCGTTGTATGCAAGGCACAAAGAGAAACTGGTTGTTTTCCGTAAGGGATGCAAACGTAAACCAAAGGGGTCCTCCCTCATTCATCGCTGTCTTATGCTTCCACGGCTGTGCGTTTTGTAGAAAGCTTTATGCGACTTGAGTTGTAACAAAGGCTCAGATTACCAGCGCCGCCATCAATTGGGATATTTCGAGTGAGCTATCGCTGCTGATGTGGATGCGCCGTGTTAGGTTTGGGCGTAAAACCAGACTTTCAAACAACGGAACCGACAGAAAAACCAGTAATTTAAGGGATCGAGTCGATGTCTTTTAATGTTATTCTGTCCTTTGGGATGATTTAAATTACAGAATTCTTGTTCTTGAATTCTTGAAAATTGCACGGGGTTGCATGTGAGCATACCTGGAAACAAATCGAGCCAGCTTATTTTCATCGGGAATGATTACGGAGTTTCCGTTCTGATATGCGCACATGAACACAGCCCTCAGCTCGTTTCCCGAATCAATTGCATTTACGTCTGGGAATGAAATAAAAGCGCAGTGAATGTAAGTGGTCCTCGCACGCTTTCCAAAGTACACTCATATTCTTCATAAAATGAGCGTTTGCCTTGCACAATTCCATACGGAGAAGCGCTGCAAAGTGAGGTTTGAAAATGTCTCAGGCAGTAATTATTTCGCGACGGCACTAAGCAGTAGGCGTGTATCAACGTGAACTGAGATTTCTTGAATGAGCCCCAAATAAACTTCCGAAATTACAAAAAAAAAAAACACCGACCGCGGTGCTCTCTTCGGGCGTTTGCCGTCTGTACGGCTCCATTCTTGACGCCAGAAGTTTAGTCACGTGACGTGACGAGTAAATAAGCTCTCAATATGTCTACGTACGAGGTATATTGGTCGTAAATAATCCCTTACCCTTCTCTGACAGGCAGCCGCGTGCCATTTATGCATTGTTTCGCATGGGTGTCGTGGGCGATCAACTGATTTCAGTTAGTTTTGTACATTTCCTACTGCACAAGCGTAGATAACGGCGAGTATCCGAAAATCGCAAAATCCTGATAGGCTCCGCGCCTAATGATGAGAGTGGCCACGTTTTTTTTGTTTTTTTTTTATAAAGAAGTGACGAAGAGAAGATTTAAACTGCAGAAAAGGTAGTGATATTCAAAAACAACTCTAATTTTTTTTTCCAACTCGGAATAATTTTGGGGTCATTGCGCTAATATATTCGACAAACGTACCCAAACTGCATAGTTTCTTATGTGGCATGTCACTATCATTAGGTTAAATTGAGCTCTCCAGAGTGGAATATATCAGCATTGTTCTATTGGTAAGTCAGCAGTGACATCAGCTTGAGTCATACTTGAGTGGACTTTCAATGTTCGAAGTTATGGCGTCGACAAAAATGTAAAACACTTTCAATAGTAATATTCTGCATAGTTTTGGCGATGTTTGAAGGTTTTCTTTCAGCTCTCATTTCCAATATTCCTTTATGACCTTTACAGTGAAAATTTGTCCAGCAATTTTTCAGTTTGAGCTTAACCATCATTTCAACAATCAGTCATTCTATTATCTGAATGTGCAGATTGATTATATATATCCCAATGATCTGCCGAGCGCATATTTAGTACTTCTTGCCAACCTTTCTAATAAATTTTCTTTCCTGCAACGTCATTTGCTAATAGTGGCCAATTACAATACTGAATAACGTCTCTACAACAATTTGTGTGATTGGTATGCGTGCGACAGTTTTCCCATTTCGCACTCGTTTTCACTGTGGGGGGGACTTCATGACAGTGCGCTCATTTTAGCTGTCAACCGGCGACGTTGCTTGCAGACACATTTGTGACGGCTTGGTGAACGAAACTTCCTGCACGCATAGGACACCGAAGAGTGTCGCACGTTTACGCGTAGTTAACCTCCCTCGGCCTTCCTCTTCATCTCTCGGAGACCGCTTTTATTGCGTGACACGGTACAGCTCAGACTTGATCTTTCGCTCCATGAAGTTTGTTCCTCTTGACGGGTTCTGAGACAAAGGTCCATAGATTGCAGCGATCGGTGCAAACATGGGAGCGGCCCACTTTTATTGTGCAATACGTAGAGCTCACCAGTGTGCCTTAGCCCAAGGTCTTCCTATACGTTCGCGCACCGGGGTATGAGCTGTCAGTGCGCATCAGCCCACTCGCTGAAGCGGAAGGCAAATGGAACTCGGTGACGATGTTGACGGCTGCAGCGGGACGTCGTCGACACGTGAGGTACATATAGCCACCTCCCCGCACTAACTTAAGCACGGACTAAGAAACACCACACTAAGACGGGACCATCCTCTCGTAATGTCGTTTAGTCCGTATTTCAATAAGCGTTTCTTTTTTGCAGGTGGATCCGTACCTTTCAGATGCATCTTTTATCTTCAAAGACATCGTTCATAATTGTAAAATAATGAAGACTCTGGGAAGCTATGCCGATTTTAGTGCAATATAGCACAACACTGGCTTCACCACAATGTTTTCGTGGGTCTCTGCTGAGAGTCTATTTTTGTAAGTAGCTTTTGTTTTGTCAAATATAACGTTTTGGGCATATTTCTAATACAGTTATGACACGCCACCACTGTCGCCGACAGGCAATGGCGCTGCACGTACATGACAGGCTTTGAAGCAGGGGAAGCTCAAAGCAAAATGATATTTAAAGAGAGGCTTGGGAAAATGAAGGAGAGTAGATGGGCAGAGAAGGTTTTGATGTATTCGTATAGCAAGGGCTGGTCCCAATGTGGAGAAAAAACTACGAGGAACACCCGTAAATATACGGATAGCACTGCGGGCGATACGGCAACAAGGAGCATCACGCTATAAGTCAGAGAGGCGGAGAGGATTTATTGGATGACAGCGATCAAAAAAACAAGCCAGCTCTCCTTAACCTGAAGATTTAGATAGATGGCACATAAGCTTATATTTTTCTTTGTTATCAGAATATTGATTTATTCGAAGTAAGTAAGCGTTAGGTGATCATAAACGCATTTTTTTTCCTTTTTTTTTTCTTGGGAGCCTTGTGGAACACATGTCAACACCCCGTAATAAAAGGGAGGCACATAGCACTTATCCATTCATTCATCCCAAATCCTAGTGATGGGATTATTTTGCGTTTCTGTTAACCTCTGTTATGCAAACAGGGGGGGGGGGCTTCGTATGAGCCACAATTAGGAAAGATCAATGCGGTCACCTGAGGAAGGACGTGGGTGTTATTAGAGCTCTTTCATACGAACAACCCTGGCTTCTCAGCACTAATATGCACCCTTTGGCTCAATAGGCTGTAGTATAAATCTGTCGGTCTCACTGTCAGCTGGAGCAAAGAGATTTGTCTCGCTGCCATATATAGACTCCCCATTGTTTTCCATACAAGCAACGCCGGCACTACGCATTCAGGTGAATAACCAGGATTATGCGGGGGCTCTTTCTTCGACGCATTGTCATCGCGTCGTACACCACGTTGGCGATCCGGGCAGGTTTCCTTTTATAGGAGACCCGTGCGTGGATGCATGGTCTTTCAGGCCCGCCACGCGTGCGTCGTATACCAAACTACCGCAGCTACTTGCGGTGCATATACCCTTTTTGGGCAGCAGGTGGCCGGTGGCTCTGTTTGTGTTCACTGCTCAGGAAGGCATGTCGGTCACCGCGTGATTTCTCGTACGTCGCGAGATCACGCGGGAATGAGGGGGGCCGCGCTGCTTTAGACAACGTCCGTCCAATGCTCGTTATAGACAATTCTATTTATAAAGACATATCGGCACCACCATTCTGGGCTGTTAAGTCGACTCGTTTTGGCTTGTTTGTTCAATTTTGTGTATTGAGATATGAATCAATAAGGTCATGAAATATGGGATGCATCAACTCAAAGATTTACATGAGCATGCGTCTATCGTAACATTCATTGCTTAGTTGAATACCCGAAACACTAAAGTTAATAGCCCAACATGGCGGCACTGAAACTCCCCCTGTGAGTGCTTAAACGTGGTTCACTGGCTGACCCGACCGTCGGCGCACCCACAAACTTCGAGTTTTCCTGTAGACAATTTTTTTTTTCAATGGGACGGGGAAGGGGATATCTCGTTTACTTAGAGTGGGGGCCGGGCACACAGAAGTGGTCGGATACAATTTTTTTGCGCTATATGCCAAACCGAAAAACACAGCATATCTACGGAATCAATGATGACGAATAGCACGAAGCGACCATCCGTCCGTTCGTCGGTCTGCTTGTCTCTGGCTATGCTGTGCTGTGCACACCGGAGGAACCCGGGACTGGCCTAGACCATAAGGAACTTCGTCCCTTATAATCTAGGGAAGTCCTAGACCATAAGAGAGTTGGAGGGGGCGGAATAGGAGCAGTGTTTCACTTCCTGGAGACTCCACTGCCATGACTACATGGCAAACCGAGACAAGGGACGCCGACGTAGCTAAGCCCCCATCGGTGGCAACGTTCATTCCTCCTGTACGACGCAGCCCTATCGTTCACCACCTATATGGACCATGGCGACATTGCACACCGTGACTGCATGACACACCGACAAGCGCCGACCCAAAGTGCTTCGGTCCTAAAATGCCAGCTCCACCAGAGAACCACTGGGTGGCTTCAACTTGGAAAGCACTTGGTGTACCATAAAAAAATGGAGAGCAGGTATGGTCAATACCTGCCCTTCATTTTCTTTTTTACAGACAGTAGTACTAGCTGCTTTCCACTCGTAGGTCCAGTACTTTTCGTTGGCAAATGGGAATATTATGCGTGTCAAGATGTAAATGTTATTTCTTATCATTTAAAATATTACGTGTCGCTGAGCTGTGATGTCAGAATCCCTGGCGGAATTCAACAGGGCATCAAAGTTTGCGACATGAAACTGTCGAATCGAAGGTCTCAGCTATATGAAACGCTCGATAAGTGTCGATGGAGGCGAAAATGTTGAAGGCCTGTGCAGATTTAGGCGTTCGTTAAAGAATTCCAGGTGGTTGAAATTTCCGGAGCCCTTCACTACGGCGTCTCTAATATTCATATGGTAGTTTTGGGACGTTAAACCCCACAACTAAATGAATCAATTGCTCGAAATAAGTGGAGGACCCTTAAGCTTCATCTTTAAGAGTTGGACGCTACAGCGAAATCCGGCCCCTAGTGCGCCCTTCGACCGCTAAGTGCATAGTTATTAATATGTTTTGTTACATACACACACGCGCACGTACGCACACATGCACAAAGTAGATTGTACCAGCGCGCGCACGCGAATGGTACAAACAGGTTTTTGATCAAAGCAAGAGTCGCGTGGCCTCCAAGACACACGCTGCGCGCTCGCCATCTCGCAGGCCATAAAGAGCCTCACCATGCCTCTTATCTAGCGTTTGCTGTTTGCTTGATCAACGCCTCTAGAAAGGGCATGATATGTTTTCCGCTATATGGACATAGTTGTTCATTTTTAGAGCTGTTTGAAAGTGCCTGTGTGTTTTTGTCGGCAATGGCTGCACTATCCCGGTATTTTTCGACGTAGTTTGAGGTCTCCTCAACGCGCCTACAAATCGCCGAATGGGCTCGTTTTCGTCGTGACTCCTGTCAAACAAAACGCGTTAAAGGGGCCCTGAAAAACTTTTTCAAGTAACCATGGAGCGAGATCACCAGAAAAACTTATTGCCTCACTAATCCAACGCCGCGAAAATTTTAAAAATCCGTCCAGTGCGAGTGGAGTTACAAAAGTTTGAAGCATGCTGCAATTGCATTACCTCCTCTCTTGTCCCGACGAAAGCGCTGGAAGCTAAGCAGGGAGGGATAGCAGGGGCAAAAAAAAAAACTACTTTACCCGTGGCTCGTGACCTTGAACACTTCTTTTTTTTTTTCCTGGAATGCACGCCTTCTTCAGTGTGATCGCGCGTGCACGTGTGGACAAGTAGCGGCCTCCCGCGGCAATCTCTGTAGCTTGCTTTTCCGCTCACAACCAACGGGGCCGACGCTGACGGCGGCATTTCTACGACACGAGGTTCCTAACGCTATCGCGTGCCCCGCCGCGGTGGTCTCGTGGCTAAGATACTCAGCTGCTGACCCGCAGGTCGCGGTATCGAATCCCGGCTGCGGCCGCTGCACTTCCGATGGAGGCGGAAGTGTTGTTGGCCCGTGTGCTCGGATTTGGGTGCACGTTAAAGAACCCCAGGTGGTCAAAATTTCCGGAACCCTCCACTACCGTGTCTCTCATAAGCATTACTAGTTTTGGGAAGTTAAATCCCACATATCGAGCAATCAATCAACGCTATCGCGTTAAAAGTGCGTTACTTCACAGTGATGATGGTGCGCAGAGCTGATGTTTTTTTTTATTATATTGCAATCGTTTTTTGTGCACTGCGCAATTTCGCAGAACAAATACAGCACAGTTCTGTCTTCCTTATCATCTTAGATGTGAAGCAGCTTAAGGTAAAGCTCAATGCGGTGCGCGTAACCAGCCTTACTGCGCATTCGCAACAGCTGGCCCAAACACTTCCAGAACGTGATCGCGCGCTAGAGCGTATACCTGCCTGTGTAAGGGGTTGGACACGGGCTGGGTAAGGCGCTATGGTTGACGATCTTTCAATCTCTGCAATCATGTTACGGCGTCGGGAAATGATATAGAGCAGACACGCATGAACCAATGCGTTGTGCCCCTATAACAGAGAGTTTTAGTACTGCGGAATGGTGCTACGTACGCATCACGCAAGCGCCTTGCGTTACGTGGCGTCGTTTGCCACTAATCGGCTTTTAGTACGCTGTTGTACCCGCGTACGTAACGAGCGTGAAGCGTGTTGCGCCATCTGGTTGATCAAAATAGAAGCACGTGTTGTTGGCAGCCAATGTGAGCCAATCCAAGTGTTATAGCCAGATTATGGCCATATTTTAAGCCACAGAGCCGGTCGGTGCTTGCCCTCGATGCCGCCATTTTGCAAAACGAAGTCTCGCGCTGTCGCGAACTTGTTCGAGAGCGGCGCGATCACCTCATACGTACGCACGCACGCATCTCATGCGTGCGTACATAGCGGCTGCGTACGTAACGCGATACGTGCGCATTGCGGTCTGCGCATGCGCAGTACGCAGAACGTGGCGTCCTTACGTACGCAACGCCGCCACGTACGCAGCGTACGCAGTACTAAAACTCTCTAATAAACGCGATGGCATGCGCTAGCGCGTGTGGGCCCACGTACGCGGTTGTGTACGAGACTGTGGCCTCTTCCCTTTACGCTCTCTCAACAATCACAGGATGGCGTCGGAAAACGAGAATCTGCAGCTGCGCGATGAACCCACGTGATCTAGCGTGGCATGGCGGTGAACCCGCGTGGCGTGCTCCAACAAGAGTTCGGGATGAATAACAGCAACGGAAACTACAGTGAGTTCACACTGTGCTCCCCTTGCAAGGACGCGTCAACATCGAGCAAGGTGCCAGTGATGAACGGAACATTAGGTCGACCAGTGCGCTGCTTCGCATGCTGCTCATGGTATCCCTTTTGTGGGAGAATGTAATATTATGAAATAGCCGTTTTGCTGTAAACGCTGTATCTAACAGAATAATGAAACTGAAAGACAAGTGTAGACAACACTGAAAGAATATTTTTTGGCCCCCGGCGTTGCATCGTCAGCAGTTAACATTGCGATTAGAAAATGACTGTTCTAAGTTAGAACGTGCACGCTGGTCACTTCCCGGCTGTGCATATCCATTAAGCGAAATTAAATCGAAGCGCGAAGCGGCGACGTAGACGAACGCCCGAGGCTGGTTGTAAATTTCATCATTGTTTGAAGTGGCAAACCCTGGCGCGCAACTGTGATTGTTCTTACTTTCTTTTGTAACCTGGCTGTAACAAGTGGCTGGCATGAGTGCGTAGCTGTTTATGGCTGTCTGTCCCCTGGTCATCACTGGCTACGCTGTTCAAACGTTGTTGTTGCTCGGCCAAAGCACGGTTCTAACTACTGCTGTAGTCGGTGTGTCACAAGACGAGGAAATCACAAAGTTGGTTTCGCACTCGCAATTCGCAATGCGTCCTCGCGCCGTGACATGGCAATGCGCAATCTTTCCTTTATTATTTTTTTTTTGCTCTAAACAGGGGTAAATAGGGACGGTAGTGCACTTCCTTGCGGCTATCTTGTATTTCCACGCACGTTACACCGCATTAATCTGAACGAAAAAATTCTTGAGCTGCTCACGGAAATAAGAGCAAAAGGAATAGCTAGGGCCATTAGCGACAAGTACGGATAAGTGCTTGGGATAACACCAAGATTGACTTCAATAAATAATTACGTCGTTCTGCCACAAAGACACACACTATATGCACAGGGTGTTTCAAGAAATGTGTCTAATTTTTTTTTAATTACAGAAAGGAAGTATCTGCGTGCCTATGGCGTTGCCTTTCCTGTGGCAAAAGGTATCTTCAGAAGCGTAAAAATATTACTTACGGCAGTAAATATAGAAATTAATACAATCAATTTTTAACCAGAAGTGATAGCTGGTTGAGTCGAGTGGGCGAATACAAGCCCTTTCTACAAATAGTTCATAGCCACTTTGAAATTTTGGAAAAGTGGCAACTGGCAATCACCATGTAGCGATGAAATCTGGCCAATTTAGCTGGCGAAACCAAAACCAACGCACCAAACAGCGCATCTACCAATTCACTTCGACAACGCCCTCAATGACGACACTGTTTTCCTCGAATTGGGAGCGAAGAATAAGCGAGCGTCGATAAGTGGCGTCGAAGCGAAGTGTCTAACTGACAGTTGATAACAGCGAGTTGAGTCAGGTTCACGTGACTTGGACATGCGTTGTGCTAGTTCCCAGATACTTAAATGTTTTGTTCCCGGTATCAAACATAATTATTTCCGAGTTAGACCTCATCTGTATATTTTCTGTGTTTTTTTTCTGTGTTTTGCGTGCTAAAATACCTTAAATATGGTACATACCAACTCAACCGGCTATCACTTTTACTGCACTACAATGCCATGTTTCCCTTCTTGCCTTTCTTTCCTGAGACACTCTGCGTTACTCTCGTTACTTGTGGTCTTCTCGGAATTACGTGTAGGACTGTGTGATAGCCGACAAAGCGGCAGTTTTTCCCTTCTTTAAATCATACAAAAAATATGCGATAGCAATAGCTACAACAACATGTAGCAATAATTAAATATTTATTGAGTGTTCGTAACGGTACCTAACATGCATATCAATGAATTTATGACGTACGCTTCGTAGAAACACCAGGGGTGTTCAACGAACTTGCTTCGTTTGTGATAATAACTTCACACTCCTGAATATTGTACATCCTTAAATGTCAATTCCTTATGAGGACATAGTGCAAATCGCTGTTTATAGGCGTACTTCAAAACGAATTAAGCAAGGAACGATACTTACTAAAGCTAGCGTAGGCAGATACACGGGAGGAGAGGAACGCAAAGTTTTCCTAGTAAATAGACATAATAGGGGGGGGGGGGGACCTTGTGCTGTGATGAACCTTCGTCCACACCCCTTTCCCCTGATAGGGAGTCCAGCGCATACTTATGAATACTAACAAAAGCCTAAATATTTTTCGAAAAGCTTTCATTACCTTTGTCTGAAGGTAGCACGTAGTTTATCATGAAGCATCAGTTTGAGCTATGAAGTCAACATCGAATACACACCAGATAATCAAAACCCGACATATCTACTCTATTCCCCGAAGCTAAATAAATGACGCACAAGGAAGACGAAAAAGACAATTCATACAAACCTTGCGGTGGACTTGGTAACTGACGTCATTTATAATACTTCCGGGCTAACTGAATCACCAAGGCGACAGACTGTCCCAAACGTGTATTTTTTTTTATCGGCTACTCATTATTCGACACCTGGACAGTAACTATAGCTTTCGAAGTTTTCACGTTAAAAAGAGTGCGTTCAACAACCACAGAGCTCTGCTCACACTGTTTAAAAGAATTATTATATTTACAACAATACCGTTACGACAATTTGGTTTTTCACTGAAGATAGAAGTCTCCTTTTAACGGTGCTTGCGAAACACGGCGCACTTCATGGGTGCCCGCCAGGTGTTAGGTTTAAAGTATTGATTTTTACAAGTGTTTTACAAGCAGTAGCCACCCCCTTTTGAATCTCCGCACTTCTTTCGTGCCTCGCGGCGTTTTCTCAGGGAACATCTTTTCTTGCGCGAAGGGCTTCATGAAACTTTGATGCGTCTCGACAAGACTAGAAGCTGGTGAAATATTTAGCGCCTACCTTGCGCTGCTTTTTAGTGAAATAACGCCCAAAAAGATACTTGATCGGCCGAAGTGCTTCGCGGTAGATTGGAGATCTCATGCTTTTGGAGTGGCTGAACGTTACTTTTTTTACATTTTTTAACGTAGAAGTAAAAGAAATTGTTGAAACATCACTCCGTGCAGTTGGATGATGATGGAGTCGCATACCTCTGTTGTTAATGGCACATGAAGGGAAGGCTATCGTGGACGCCGCTTTGCTGTGGTTGGTGTCTTTGTGTCTGTCTTGCACGCCACGTGGGGTCAGCCACTTTTGATTTTGTTTGTTTAGCGACTTTCTGCCCAGTCATCAGTTTGCCACGTGGCGTCATTCCAACCGAAAAAGAAAAACAATTCGGTGAATGAAGCGCACAAAGATAGTGGTTCAGAAGTTGATGGCAGGACGAGCAAAATGTGATCAGAAATAGGTAGACAAGCAGAACAAGAACGCTGAAGGGAAAGCCAGTCTATGGTAAAGTTCCAATTTCGTTCCCTTTTTAACTGGAAGCCCACCGAGCGGCCGGTCCTCTAGCTGTAGCAACCATCTACGCGTACATTGTGTAAAAGAAAGCATAGGCTTTGCTGTAACAGGCACGTAGGCAAAGGGGGGGGGGGGGAGGGGACTAAGAAGGCCTGGGCATCTTCCACCCCGAAATTCGTCCAGTCGGCCAATAGCGCCAGAGCGAAGATGCACAAGTACAAGTAGCGGCGCACGCTGGCCCAAACTATATCAACGTTTCTGATGGAGAGGCATGGCATCGGACGCGCGTCAATATGGGTCCTCTTCTATATATCCCGGCGCAGAAACGCCCCTTCCCATTCCATGCAAGTACTTCTAGAACGCATACCACCACCGGAAGCCCCTTTGATGTTATTGGCATTGATCCCCTGGTGCCACTACCATGCACCCGGCGGGGAATTAATTTCCTTATGTAGCCGCCACCGACCTTGACAAAGTGGACCGAAGTTCAAGCCTTTCCTGACTGCTCGGCGACTCATATAATTTCTTTTGTGACCAAACGCATAGTGTTTCGCCGTGACAAACCCTGTATATCGATCACAGACCGTGGCATGTCATTTATGTCTTGAAACTTCGAGAGATAGTTCCTCCAGCGTGGTTCCGCCAAGCTGCTGCCTCACCAGAACACCTACAAAGGACGTGCCGAACGCTCCAACAGAAGGCTGACCGACATTATTTCCTGCTACGTGAGCCCAGAGCACGATGACTGAGGTGACTTTGTTGCGTTGGCTGCGTTAGCTTTGAACACGCCACGGCAAGAAAGTACTCAAGAGACGCCCTTCGTGCTTGTATAAGGGCAAATACCTGAACTTTTCCTGGAGTCATTTCTCGACTTCGATCTCTCCATTGCACAGCCCGATTGATGTGAAGTAAACACTGTCCCTATACTTGAGTAAGCACGTATCCGAGCACGCCTAGCTATTCTACACAGCCTAGAAGCTGAAGCTCCGCTAACACAGCAGCGTCAGTAAATGCCGTTTTTCATCGGGGACTTCGTGTTGGTTCGACACACACAGTGTGCACCAAAGCGCTGTCAGAAGTTCTCACCGCGATTTCTCAGACCCTGTAAAGTCGATAAGCAGTTAAGGACGGTGACACGTCGTCTTATCGCTTTTGCTGAGCAAAGGGACGAGCGCACCAAGCACATAATTCCAGCAAACGTCACTGACTTGAAAGTGTATGTGCCACGAGATTTGTGTGCAACTTTTACCTCACCATGTGCTTCAGCCGACAGTGGTGAAGGGGCCCAAAGTGTAACCTCTGGAATAAAACTGTGCTAACGCCAAAGAAATTGCAAGAAAAAAGACATTAGGATAGTGGGGGTCAATCAAGGTGGGTTTTGGAAAAGGAGAGAGAAGTGCGTAGCACTGCGAGGCTTGCAGCAATGGCTGCTAGATTAAAGACGTTTTTTAGTGTATATTTACTGAGTGTGTTGAGTCGCCGTTGCAATATATTTTTTCTCTTTATTGACCTATTTTCTTCGTTTCATTTCTTGCTTAATCTTCGCTTCTTTTTTTTTTTGTATTTCAATCATGCCCACTGTTTCTTCTGTCTATATTTTGTGTCGGTTTCTTTCTATCTCTTTCTACGCTTTTCTCTGTCTTTCCACTTATGTCTTTATGTCTTTATTTCGTTTATTTATCTCTATTTTTTTCTCTTTATTTCTATCATTTTCTCATTCTTGTTCTCCTCTCTGTTGGCACCTTTTTTTTTGTCTTGTTATCTTGTTATGTCCATATTTCTTTATTCTTTTTCGATTTCTGTCTTTTTTCGTTTTATCTTTTGTTTCTCTCTATCTCTCCTTCGCGTATTCCTTTTCGTTTGGCACTCACACCAGCTGTACAAGTTTGTGGGCCTGTCCAATTACAGTGGCGCATACCACCTGAAAAGTTTTTTTGGTGACGCCGCTCAAGCTACGGCGAGCTGCAACATCCTCACCGTTTAAAAAACTAAACGTTTGAACCTGAAAAAAGAAAGAAAAGAAGGGGCAGAGGCGGCATGCGATTGCTTCCGCGTTCATTGACGTCATCGCCCGTGCGTACTTTTGAATGTTTTCTTCTTCCTCGCGTAGACAAACGCAGGGCCGTTTGTCCCATTCCTTACTCATGCTCATTTTGTAGGCAGTCAGCATACCCGAAATGGTGGCGCTGGGGAAGATGCAGGTCACGTTCGGGCTCAACACAACATCCGGGGAACGTTCTTTTATTTTTTGACGTGACAACGTGGGAAGGTGGAATTGGTCATATCAACGTCACGAAATTGATATTGAATGAGCAAATAGGCAAGCGAAGTAAAAAATACAAAAAAATAAAAGCACTATATACTCATACGGTCGCCAGCGTATGCTTAGGAACATCTCTGTTGGCAGAGATGTTGGAAGGTTGTAGGCAGGCGCCCAGATTAGCATGGACAGAGTCTTCAAAAGTATTTTTCAGGTAATTACGGAGAAACCACGCGCAACGATCGTTAAAACGCATGCTTGTATGAGCTGGCTCGTCCACAGAAATAAAAGCAACGCAAAAGGAACGAACATGAATAAAACAATGTGGATCTCGTCTTTTTCTTGTCTCTACCTTCTGCGAAATTATTGTTTTCCTAATAAGCCCATTATTGTCAAAATAATATTAAGAGCGACAGTAATATCAGTTACAGACCATTCATTCGATTTGCGACCACTCAGTATAACAAAAAGCACTTACTCTGCATTTTTTTTGCGACGTCAAACCCCAAATATCAATCAATTACCCTACATTTTTGATTGTCTGGGCGTGGCCACGGTCCAAGCACTTCACTCGTCAGCCGAGTATGCTTTACCGTTCATGGATTTCTATTCACTGTAGGTCGGTGAAAAAAAAAGTGAAGTTCACCCAGATTCACTCAAGAAATCTATTTTGCGCTCATGGCTGATTCGGACTCAGACACTAAAGGTATGCTTAATAGGAGTCGTTCGGACTCAGACTCACTAACCCTTTTCTCAACTGGACTCCCTCAGACAATGACAGTTTTCTATCTGCGACACAACGACGAACATCCACCTTAAAAGCTCTGCTGTAGTAAATTCGCACGGTCCCCTGTTCATTAGGCTAAGGTGATTCAAACGCAAAAGTAATCTTTCTTTTTGTTTTTTCATGTCGATTTTATTGATCGCCGTCTCCCGCGCCCGCGGGCTTGGATGCATCATAAGCTTTCTTCTCCTCCAGTGGCTTTGTAGTGAATCTGGGATCGGCTTGTGGGCTTCCGTTCTCTTTCTCTCTTTCTTTATTCTTTTTTCAATTCCCTTCCCCCTGTGCAGGGTAGCATACCGGTTATGCCAAGCTGGTTAGCATCCCCTCTTTTCTTTCTTTTTGTTTTCCTTCTTCCTTTCCTTCATCTTTCCTTCTTTACATTATTCCTTCCTTCCTTACTTACTTCCTTCCTTCCTTCCTTTCTTTCTTTTCTTTCTTCCTTCATTTCTTCCTTCCTTCCTTCCTTCCTTCCTTCCTTCCTTCCTTCCTTTGTTCATGAATCTGCCCAAGTTTGCACCAACCGACGATAGGTGAATAATCGTGTCACCATGCGATGCCACTTTGCGCATCGTCAAGCTGACGCTGACGTGATGTGGCGGTCATGTCAGCGTTACCAATATCAATGTCACAAATTTGGATGATCTACTACAGTATGGTGACGTCGTGGGTAATTATGGCGTTACAGGTCACACGCAATCTTTCGACACCTTTCAACTAAGTGTCCATCGCCCATTGTTTGTTCAAAACTAGCAATAGTGCGAACACTACCTAAACAATGTCACGAGGCATCGAAAACAAAAAGTACACTCATGAACTTCGTGGCGCCAGTAATGCACCTGCCAGAAAAACTTCCAACTGACTCGTAACAATATTTGGTGACTGTGTGCTTCGTATAGACACTAATAATGAGGGGACGAAAGCCTTTATTGTTGCTCATGAAAGGCCGTGGGGTTGCGTAAAATGTGTGAGTTCTTTTCGACCGGAGTACATTATTTCTCTTGTTGCTTTATGTGGGCGTCTAATCTCTCTCAGTTGGTTATCGCCGTTGCTCCTTACACTTCAAGTCTTATTTCGTGTTGTACTTCAGACCACGAGAGGAAAACGAGACAGGGGGCTACAATACATTATGGACGACAACGGATTAGGCTAAGTTCGTCACTTTCCTAGAGAATGCAGAGACAGTTGGGCGATTTGGTCCATATTTATATATAGCTAAAGAAAGCAGCGACACATACGGACGCACGCACGCACACACACACACACCTACAAACATTCTGTACCCTTGGTTTCTCGGTGTAGTCAATTTTTTCCTACTTTCTCAGGGCAGTTTATCTTTTTCCGATTTATTTTTGTACCGTCGCGGTAAACTAGTCTTACTGTCTCTTTTTATGACGAACCGTACTCTTACTAGCGTATACTTAGCGTCCGCCGGCATCGCTCAACCAAGATCAAAATAGAATTTCTCTGAAGAATAATCACTGTATATTGGCCCAGGGCCTAATGTTCTTCCACATTTTTTTTATTTTGGTCTTTACTTTTTGTGTTTCTAACAATGACTTCACCACCGTGGTTTAGGTATAAATGTTTCACCAGATACCATTTTTTTCTCGCGGTTATTGGCCAAGTTTCGTCACTGCATTAAAACCCCCGCTGCTGCCATTTCCGTTCACGTCGCTATCACTGGAACAAGTCTGAAAAACATGGCTCAAAAGTGCCACGCTTGCTAAGCTTTCTACCACGCTGCCCTTCATTGTGTGTTCGTGGCTTCGGGACACAAAACTCCAACACTCATCATTATTGTGCGCGCATAATTTATGCGTATACATCGCCTAAATAATAATGTATTTACGTGGAATGAGTTTTTGATGACGCTGGCTTTTTAGAACGATGTCAGTGCCCATGGTAGCTTGCTGCCAAAGTGAAGCCTTCACGATCAGTCACCAGGGTTCAATTATATAATGTCACAGTAGTCGCATTGCAATGGGGCAAAATTTATGAGCCCCTTCGCAGTGTTATTTAGGTACTCATTAAAGAAGCTAGAATCGTCTCACCACCTCAGTCTGCCCTACCCACTGCAGTGTGGCTTTTAATAATACAGTTGTCCCGAACTTAAAATCTCCGAACAGGTGCGACCATTATTTGTGATGACGTCAGTACCGTTTGTAGTACTTGTCATTCCGTAATGGCCCCACTTTCCGAAATGTTCCAGGAAAACTGCGCGTGGTGCTTGAAATGTGCATGGAGACGGCGTAAATTTGAACGCCTAGTCGTGCCATAAGGAAGAATAAAGGCAAGACGGACGATCGAATGATTGATATTCCAAAGTTGGCTATTTCAAAGGGAGCTTACGACCGAGAAAAAAAAAGAGAACCATTTCCCACAGTTGCACTTCGTGGGAACCTATTTGAATATGAAATATCGCGTCGATTCAAACTGACAGCCTCTGCAGGCGGCCAACTATTGCGAAAAAAAGACATCGGCTGCGGGCGAAAGGTCATGCATATAGATGAAAACTCACAGTGCACCATCATTCAAAATTGTCTATTGTTTGTTGCCTCTGCGTTTTGCCTTTGAGAAAGGAGCACTTGGGAACGCGGATAGTTGGCGCATTTCTTCTTCCGACCTCTTGCTGTACAGCTTATCGAAAATAAAAGGGCAGTCTGGAGCACGGCTTAAAAATATACAGGTGCTGACACTCTCCCCGCAACGCGTTGAAAATCGCGATCCCAGCGCGTGCAGATAATGTTTGGGCCGTCATCAGTTATCTCGTAGATGGCGCTACGGCGAGTGGGGTCAGCCATCTTGGTCTCAACAACACGCTCGGCAGAAACGTTGCATGCTGCCGATTCTGGGTCTTTTTTGATGGCTTGTGTGACCGCGTTGTATTGAAGCCAGTTTTTTTTTTCTTCGAGTATGTTTACTTCTATTCTGTCGACGAAGGTGACATCAAATTCATGAAAGGTTCTCGAAATGGCTAGAACGTGTTTTGTACCGAATTGCTGTTTGACCTTCGGACTTGTGCGGAGCGTGTCCTTCTCTTCAAAGCGCCGTCTGACAGTGATCGTCTGACGGTGATCGTTGACATAAATATATATGCGAATTTGCATCACAAAATCTAGCCATGAACAACCGCATTGCTTTAGTGTGCTGTATATGAAATACTTGCGTGGTTCAAATATTTATATATTTCGTACAACAACTGCATTGCTCTTGTGTGCTTGCTATGGAATACTTTGCACGTTTCAAATATTTATTTATATCGTGCTCATATTGAACAAGCCCAAATGTTTCACTGATTTCCTGTGTAAATGAGAGAGCAGTGGTACGCAAAAAATACACTTCTGGTGCAGTAGCGATTCTCTTTAATAGAGGGTAATAATTATTAAGGGGGGGCTTACGCGTCAAAACCGTGATTTTATTACGATGAACACTATAGCGGAGGGCTTCTGTCTAATTTTTACCATCCGGGCTGTTTAACGTGCAACTACATTTAAGAACGCGAAAATTCCTTGCATTTCATTCCTACGGGGAAGTATTTTGATGGAGAAATAGCACGTTGGCTCGCTTTTTTATTTTATTTTTCCTCGAGTAATACTGTGAATAGACGAAAATACCTGTGCCCATGAGCGGAACTATATCTGTTGACGACGATCACAGCCTGCACAAGGCATTTTCGTGTTAATGAATCTTTAAATCTAGCAACATTTTACCTTTTACTCTGAAATTAAAAAAAAACATTTCTTCGTGCCATAAGTGTTACTCACGTCGCTTGGAATGACAACGTTGGGGAGGCAGAGGAATTTGAATGCGTCAGTACCGATCTCTGGGTACGTTGGCCGCGGCGCCATCTGACGGCTCGCAGCACAGCGTGCCCACGAGGCAGAACATTATCCGGACGCTCAGGCGCGCTAAGTGCCAACACCTGATTATTCTTACACCATGGTCTGGAGGCAACAGTTTAAAAAGCGAGCATAGAAGGCGTACTTGATTTCTCGAATGAAACTACGGTTACAAAAGTGACGTCTTGATTGATCTGATTGATTTGTGGGGTTTAACGTCCCGATACCACCATATGATTATGACAGACGCCGTAGTGAAGGACTCCGGAAATTTTGACCACCTGAGGTTCTTTCAAACGCAACGTCTAAGCTATTGCAACTTGACCCTACGTTAAGTAATTAACTAAATAAATGCGAAGAAATATCGATAATCGAGGTTGAAGAAATATGAAGCTACAAGTTCTTTCCATCCATGCCGAGAGAAATCACAAACACGGGCACAAAAAATCGCTATTGTAAGTGCCGCTCGTATTTGGTGGAAAGTGCCAAGAGCAGAAAATTGGCACTTCTATTGTTGCGTGATGTTGAAAAGACCCGTACTGTAAGTGTTGCGGGCTCCGATTTACTTGCAAACCAAGCAAGAAAGGTGGAGGCCAATGAATGGCCTCCACATTTCAAGCGTTTGAAAAGTAACAACTCGGCCAGCACACATCTTTTATTGATATGCGGAGTTTAACGTCCGAAAACCACCATATGATTAAGAGAGACGCCGTAGTGGAAGGCTCCGGAAATTTCGACCCCCTGAAGTTCTTTAACGTGCACCCAAATCTGAGCACATAGGCCTACAGCATTTTCGCCTCCATCGAAAATGCAGCCGCCGCAGCTGGGATTCGATCCCGCGACCTGTGGGTCAGCAGCCGAGTACCCTAGCCACTAGACCACCGCAGCGGGGCCGGCGCACCTCCTTTTGGTCTTCTTCCTCATCTTCACTCCCCGAAGTTAAGCTCCTCGCATGCACTGCGCCACTGCACCTTTTGTCCGCCGTGTTACGCAGTAGCACAGATAAGCGAGGGAACGAGTACCGAGAGAAAGGGAAATGTTGTTGAGTTTGAGCGATACCAACACATGTACCAACGATCCGAAGGCGAGTGTCTCAACCACTCGGCAATTCAGGCATGCCAGCAGGGTGTAGCATAGCCTAGAGCAGTAAAGTATAGTAAGGGGTGGGCAGGAGAAGTGAGGATGAAGAAGTGGGAAATGGGCAGTTGAGAACGATGACTGGGATAAAAAAGAAAATCACAGCATATCCAAGGAGTGAATGATGACGAGTGAGTGAAGATCTGTAGGTACATCGGGAACTCTTATTTTTCTTTGTTCTTTTTTTCTCCTTCCTTTTTTTCAGTCCTAACAGCGACAGCAGGTTTCGCTTATCGATTTATGTTAAGCAGTTCGCTAGGCGCGCGCTTGTCTTGATCAGTGAAGTGCGTATAGACCCACTCCATGTTGGTAAACACAGGTAGGCCGATGTCGACATTATGGGTAAAATTATAGCGACGTCCGCACGTAACTTCCGCCATAATCAGTGAGGGCTGCGATGTGCGCCAACAAACAAAACTAAGTTGTGATACGCGACTCACATTCGACCACGACGCAGCTCGTCGGCATACCGTTTTTTTTTTTCCTTGTTGCCTGACTGAGAACAACACATGCAACATTGAAAACCCAGCAGAAACTGCGGTAGGCAGAGCGTCTTTTGCCTACCAAGACAGCGCCACCGCATTTTCGTGACGCAAGTCCGGTGGAATTTGTCTATATATGTACGTACACTAACCAAATAAAGCTGTAGTTTAAGACGTCCTGCACCTCTCAGCTGCGCTCACTAGGCGAGCTCACCCAAGGTGGTTTGGAGGCCGCATCGTCGGCTCCTTCTCTAGGGGCCTTCGCGGTAGGTTTTGAGAGGGTATTCACTTGTTGTAAGTCGTTTACACCTGTAGCCTGAGTGCAATGAATGGCTGAAGTACTGGCGAGTTGCCGAGACGCGTTTGAAAGCTTACCAAAAAGTGGAACGTAGGGCGGGTATATAGCAATAGTCACTGTCAGCGAAGTGCTTGCTGCACACGATCGATGAAGGCGTGGGACACTTCTCCTTTCTGAGTTGGACTATCCACGTCTTTCTCAGCCTCGGGTCCTTAGGATAGTTGTGGGAGGTAACGCTCTTTTCACGGGTGGGTGTTTATATAGAGGCACAGAGCAGTACTCCACCAATGCGCAGCACTCACCGCGAAAACAAGCGGCCGCAGTTTGAAACAAAACAAAACGTTGTGCGTTTAAAATGAACGTCAAAAGCGGACACCCTAGGTTGTTTGAACAGTGTTGGGAGCCACCACACACAAGCTAACCAATTGAATTGCGTCTTTTCTGAGTTTTGCCACGACGGTGGTTTCGGTACGCCTCGAAAGCACGCCCTCGAAATGAAGTCATACACTGAGCTAGTAGTATTGAAAACTGGGCAAGTTGGTAACCTATCATAGCTGGTCGAGGTACACAGCGCAAGAAACCAAGACAGAGTCAAGAAAGGACACAAGATGAGCGCTCGTCTTACGTCCTTTTTTTACTCCGTCTTCGTTTTTTTTTCCGTTGTTTACCTCGACCAACTGTTGTGTTATACACGCGCGGTTTACAGCGCCACCATCGGTCGCACACCGAGCCAATACCATGTGGGGTCAGCGCATGTTAAAGAACACTATATGGCCTAAACTTTCTGTTTAGAAAAAAAATTTATTTACAGCATGTACAGAACACAAAGGCTTCATACCATTCCAGTAACAGGGCACATACACTTCGGCACATCTATATTTCACGACTAACATCACTACGTTACAGTGAAGACATTTGCTCTAATATACATGACAATGTTGGCGTATATGTACACAACAACTCAATGATATCATGATAAAATGGTATAACGATACAATAGATGCAATGAAACACGATATGTAACAAATGAAATTAAATAAAAACAACTCAACGGACGCTGCCTAGCACCAAGTCGGTCGAAAAATGAGTTGTATCCTTTCGTGTTCCACCTTGACGAAAGGGCATGACCAATGCCGCAGAAACTCTTGCTCCCCGAGGAAGAAAAGCTCCTTGGAGAGGAACGTGACGATCTCTCGTCTCATTCTCCCCAGTATCGGCCACAAAGCACGCCGGCGGCAATCGGCAGCTACGGCGTCACATCGGTTTCTTCAAAGGCTGAACAGCCCCGCAACTATTAACAAAGCGGAGAAGCGGCTACGTGGAAATCGGCCGTTGGACTCGAAAGTTCGCACACCCTGTCCCCGAAAACCAGCATTAACCGCATGCCAAAAAAAGCGGGAAACCACACATTCAAACGTCGCATGTCGATTGGTCTCTACCATGACGCAGTTGGGGCAAGTGGAAGTGCCAACCACCTGCCATCGCTGCAACCGATCTCGCGTGGAGAGCAAGCCCCAGCCCAACCTCCAGACAAAGTCTCTGAGATGCCCTGGCAACACTGCGGCAGTTATTGGTTTCCAAGCGCGGTTCATTACAGATTGACGATGCTGGGGCACCAAGGGCCGTAGAAGGGTGGCCATTGTGTCCACTTCTTTAGAGTTGGCCACCTATATCTCTGGGCACGTAGCTTGCAAACGTCGGTGAAATGCCAGAAAGGCTCGATACAAAGATGGTAATTCAGTTGATTGGAGACCTTGGTTTATTTGGCTATCCGGCAAGAAGACACGTAGTGATGGCCCCAGATGGTAGCGAGCCAGTGTCTGAGCGGACATGCCATCATTGCTTAGTATTCACAATAGAGTGCGGAGGCACAATGTAGAAGCCGTGACGGAAACGTCGGGGAATGCAAAATCGCCTTGATCTCGCGGTTGAGCTAACGTTGGACGCGATAACAATTCTGTGCCACCAGACCAAAAAAATGAACTGATGCAGCTTTGCACTTTCCTGCAGACGTGGAGCGGTGGTTTAACAGAATGGCAAAGGTACCAAAACTTTCCTAGGTACACCGTTTGAGTTAAGTATCGGCGTTCCAAGAGGGGGAATTCGAAGTACCTGGCTGCTTTGATATCACTTAGAAGAGTTTGTACAACGGATGACCAGATGCTATCTTGTATACCACATGCAGTGAAAGTAACTATTAGCATTGAAATCTCAGGAGACCACTCTAAAGATGACGTGATGTTGATACGACCGCTGGGGTTGCCAATGAAAAAATACTGGCATTTAAAAAAGTTTAACCTTGCACCGGAGATAATACCGAAATCATGAAATGTATCAAGAGCATGCTGCAGCGACTGTTCATTATGTACTTATAGAGTAATATCATCTGCATATGCAGTGACCTTTACTTGAGTGTTACCGGGTAGAGGTAAGCCACGAATCTGCGGGTGATGTTCAACGGCCCTTAAGAAGGGTTCTAATGCAAGGATAAATAACAGTGGGGAGAGGGGACACCCATGCGTGACTCTACATGCGTGACTCTCACGGGAATCTAAGAAAAGAGTACTTTCTGAATTAGTGTACATCGCGTGGATGAGGTCAATTAACTTATCCGGGAATCCATGCGCATGTAAAACATTTAGTATGTAGCCATGTTCTATGAAATCAAAAGCTTTCTCTTGATCTAATGAAACCAACAGTCCTTGCGCACATCGGTTAGTGGTGTATTGAATGATGTCACGCGTTAACCACGTATGGGTTTGTATTTCTCGGCCCGGAACAGAACAGACCTGGTGGGGAGTGACTAATGTTGCAAGAAATGGGCTGATTCGGCGCACCAAAATGTTGGCCAAGAGCTTGTAATCTACATTGAGCAGGGTAATAGGGCGCCAATCTTCTGGTCGCGTGGACATTGGGTATTTCTTGGGAACTAGTGTTATACGGCCTTTGTGGAAAGAGGATGGAAGCGTAATATCTTGGAAACACTTGCGAATGACGCGTGACATAGTGGGACCAATGATAGGCCAGAACTGTACATAAAACTCTGCAGGGAGTCAGTCAGGCCCTGGGGCCGATCCCTTTTTCATTGCGTCTAATGCGCCCTTGATTTCGTCATCGGATGGCGGTGATAGCAGGACGTCATTTGACATGTTGGAATCATGAGGTAAATCTTTTAGCAGAAGATGCGAAGAAAGGGATCCTGGGTAACAGACATTAGAACCAGATTGAGCCATTGACTGAAAGTGTTGAGTGAATTCCTGAAAGTCGCGCGTACCCGAAGCAGCTGGGGCGGGAGAATTCAGCGAGTGGGCAGGCGAGCCTGGTGGACAAAGCAGAGCTCTGCGTGCATACCTTAGCACCTCAGGGTGGGCACACGGTGCACGTCTACAACGCCAAGCTGCAGCCGAGAGTGAAGAAGCGCGCATAATACGTTGGTACGTTTGAACGAGCTCCTCTAGCGATGCCCGCATTACAGTGGAAGGACTGGGATCTCGATTGGCAATGCGTATCTTCTGGATTAACAATGACGCATCTTCCGACATAAGGGTGCAAAGTCCTCTGCCCGACGCACTGCAATGACTGCGCCACAGTTCTTTGAGGCGATCCCAATCAGCTACATCCGCCCCAATGAGCGATGCGCGTAACGCTCGGGATAATTTCTCCGTAGCCTGAGAGTCCTGGAGGACGCGGCAATTGAGGCGCCATGGTCTGTGAATCGTTGGCGTCCCCGCTGGCAGGCGGAGAGAGAACATAACCGGCCGATGGTCGCCAATGTGCACTGGTGTCGGTGGCAACGACATTACCCCGGTGTCGTGAACGTAGGTAATGAGACCGGGGGATGCATACACGCGATCGATTCGGCTGCTCGACGTTGCTCGACGCCAAGTATAGGCATAATTACTGCCATGCACACTTTGATGAATGTCACTCAATGCCAATTGCTGCACTAGACGTTCGAGTTCTCGGGCATTCCAGTTTGACCGGCCGCGACCCGGACCTCGAACGTCTGCGTGTGGGTCTACTTTCTAAGCCATCAACTTTGTCGTCCCTCGTAATTATGTCATGGTTTTGGGGCACCACAAAGCCCCAGATATTATATCATCTATCGAAGGTGCGCGGGTCACATGCGCTTTGGGGCGCACGGTTTACAAATAATCGCCTTCTTCTCAACCGTGGTCTCGTCAGCGAGCAGCGATTTCATACATAACGATCTGATCTTTTATCGATGCTTGGGTACGAATGCATGGCCGTCACTGTTGCCTGTAGCAACGCAAGTGTCACGCTGGTAAGCACGTCGAGGAAAATGTTATTAGGAGCATCGCGCTGTCCCTGGAAATCAAATAAGTAGGAAATAAATGATGGAAACATCTACTCAATATTTTTTTATTAATTTGAGCTGTTCTTCAGCCACCCACACACCAAGCTTCTATGTCACCCATCTACCCCATAAACAAGAACACCTTGTTATTTTTTTAATATTTATGTTCATGGGCAGGTGATTATGTGGGTCGGTCTTTATTTCACCTTAATCTGCATTGCGTTTCTGCCTGCGTTTACACCGTCATCTGAGCAGTGTAACAAACTGAAGTTTATCTTCTGGTAATCATGGCTGTCAGTCACATCTAATTTATATCTTTTGATATATCCCTCTACGTTGTAACAGCGGTGGCTGCAGAGCTGAATGATGTTGCATTTTTCACGCCCTACGGCAACCACTATGGCTCAAGGAAATATAAGAAGATATTGTTGAGCTAATGCCCCGTACGACAACGTATGGGGCATCAGCTCAGTATGTATATACCGATCGCAAAATCTTATTTGACACGTATCGGGTAACGAGGTATGTGCACGTATAAAGTATATTGGTCCTTGTTTGTTTGGCCATTCAGGATGACTGCAAGTGTGTGCCATGCATACTATGAGGTTCATCCATGAGTTATTACATGGCGCTGATGGACGATTCCTTGCTGCGAACCTAAGAGGCTCTTAAATAGAATAAATGAGTGTGTTTTCTATCCAAATACATTTTGTAGGTACCTGCTGAGACATGCATGTCACGTTACTTTACACCCAAGATGAGCGTGACATTGATATGGGACAGACATTCGGCAAACACAGTTGGGCTTCTGAGTAAACGTAACATTGTTTTTCCGTCTTCTTTTGAGCAGTGGTCATTTCTTGAGCTTCTTTCGAGTCTGTCCCTAAGTGGTGAGCAAACATTTCATCATCTTGAGCAAGGCGCCCAACCCGGTTTTTCACTTCAGCCACGCAAATGGAGCAAACACGCCAGGAAAGCCTCAAAACGCTTTCGAAAAACACGCAATATATTCGGGCACGAAACTGTAGCATTCACAATTACATACGCCCATCGCTATTAGGGGCAGCTGAATGATACATAATGTGAATAGAAGTGAATTCCATCCAATGTTTTTTCCGTAGTGGGCGGCATTGCGTCCTGTGATCTTCTGGGTCTTTATTATTTATTTATAACGTTGCGCGGTGCCACATATTCTCTTCCACATAGTTCTGGTCTTACATTGGTGTTTTTATATGTATATAATTTAGAGCTTTGTAGAATGAGGAGCAAGATGAAGGTCACGGGATCAAGAGAATCGCGAATAATTAAGCTTTCACACATGCAGAACTCTTCGAAGCTGCGGTCGTGGAAGAAGCAAGTTAACGGGAAAAACCCGGCTTCATTAGGGCAACAAACTGCTATCGAAACTCTAGCTGTAATCTTCTTGCTCAGAGTGATCGATCGCGGCCACAGATTGCGACAGCGTTACTGCTTAAACAGTCAAGCAGAATATTCAAGCCAAGCTATATTAACAAAAACTACAGGTGAGGTTCAGCTTACCGAGGCGGAAAACAGCAGAAATGTTACGCTTAATGGAGCATCACCACTACACATTAGCATCACCGCTAAAGGTTAAACTGCTGTTAATACGTGTGATAGTAACGTGTCACAGGGGTCGTGGTAAATGAACCGATATAACTATATATAAAGAATAAGAGAGGAAGAGAGCTGCAAGAAAAGACAGAGAGGTTAACCAGACACTCGTTTGATTAGCTACCCTGGACCGAGGAAAGGAATGAAAGGGGGATGAAAATACTCAGAATACACAGGAGAGTAAAAGGTAAATAATGTACTGGTACACTCAGGGTGCTATTTCATATTCAGTGGTATTTTCTGATTTGCTGTCTACATCGATTGATGCTACACCTTTCAATCTCCCCATCCCATTTTAAATAAACCTGCCTTTTTTGATCCATTACTGTATTTCACATACCCAGCTAATACCGTATAAACAAAAAATTCACGCTTTTAAAAATATTTATGTTCTCGTTGTGCGCGGTATTCCTAATACTGAGCTCACATTGTACTAATTATGAATTGTGTTGCCTTTGTTACTGCTGCTGTCCATTTTTTCCCCTGTACCCATTCCCATCTATAATTCTGAAAGGCCCTGAGGTAAATAAATAAATAAATAAATAAATAAATAAATAAATATTGACATTGAGCCACAGGACAGAAAGTATGGCAGGCCTGACGTCATGCCACGTGACCCACTGCGGAGAGGCGTCGCGTCTGCGCAAAGCCCCCTCTCTGGTATTTGCCACGTGACCAGGCGAACGTTAAAACCACGTGCGCATCTTCCGCAAGTGTACGTCGAATATGCTTTTCGCACGTCGTAACTAGGTTTACAAAAGCTTAACCTCTGTAATTTTTTTTTTATTTTACCAGTCAGGAAATGGTGACACACACATTTATCGCAAACGGGAAGACTTCAACAATTACACCTACTACTGTCATCATCATCATCATTGTTATGGGGTGCAAAGCTGTTCGAAGTCCTCTAGAGTCACATCCCAACGAAGTGCTAACTTACTTCTCTCACATGTACAGCATTCAAATTGGTTTTCTTACCCTTAATATTCTATTGGTTGAATTAAAGACTGCCATACTCACAGTGCTTTTCGATTTGATTGTCCCTTCCGTTCACTTTACAAAAGAACATGTAACAATGCGTTAAAGCATGCCTCTGAAATCGCTTTACTCAGTCATATAGTATGATGATACAAAGGCGGTGGAGCTCCTCCGTAAAATGCGTATGTATGTGCTCAACGAAATTAATAATTTCGGGGTTCAATGTCCGAAAACACCTACATGATTACGAAGGACGCCGCAGTGGAGGGCTGCAGACATTTTAGCTATCTCATGTCTTTTCACATGCCTTAAAATCTAAAAACACAAGCATTCACCTCTTTTTAAATGCGAATTCCAGAATTCCCTTCCGTGGCCTTCGGGTCACCCCTCGAGCACGATATCCACCAAATCACCTTCACGGGTGTTTTCTACAAAATTATTCTCAAAGATGGCCGGACACTTTATGTGCGATGGGTAATGCATACCTGCAGGGCAGGGGCAGAAATTTGGTCGGAGGGAGCGGATGCCCCCGCCGAAAACTTTGAGGGGCACGAGCCCGATGTGCCGCCCTCTGGCAATACAGCATTGCTTCGGCGACGTGCTCCCGAATTCCCGCACCAAATCCTACATCTCAATCTTCCGGGCAACAGGGAAGGACGACAAATGGAAGACAAGGAAAGCGAAGAAGCAGATTTCAGGCGGGTCACTTGCAAGGATATTTAGGTCTCTCGTACCGCATAGCCTATCGGAAGTTCGGTTTATTTGGGTCCCCGGGCATGCTGGAATTGAACTAAATGAAATTGCTGATTCGCTCGCTTCGACATCTTTAAATTTCCCGGTGGTGCTAGTAGCTCCACAGTTTCCTTTTATTACTGCCGAACGATTCAAACGCCTGTTAATCTTAAAAATCAACGAAACGTCGCTTCTACAATCTGAAGAATTTCGGCACTTGCAATTCACATGGAACACCGCAAAATGCCTTTCCCGTCAATGTGAGGTGACCCTCACAAGCTTTCGCTGTAGAGTTCCTCTGTTAAATTTTTATCTCAACAAATCAGGATTTTCATTAACTAACCTATGTGTAGTTTGCAATGAACCGGAAACAATAGATCACTTTCGTCTCACATGCCTCCGCTTCGCCTCACTGCGCCGAATAATTCATGAAAGACCGATTGGTATGCTCGGATTGCCAGTCAATACATCCACCCTATTATCGTTTGGAGCCAGTCAGTTGGGTGTGGGCCGCAGTGCTATATATTCTGTCAGCGCTACATAAATTCATTCGGGCAACCGGAAGGATACGCTGCAAGTGGTACTGCCAGATATATCCAATTCTTTCTCCCCCTTCCTCATTCTTGTCAATTTGTTTTTATATAATCTGGTTTATCGTATTCTTCTGCAATTTTTCACGTTTTTTTCAAAGGAACATTATTATTGTTCCTATCTAATTTCTCTTTATTTTTTAGCAAGCGTTGTAAAAAATGATCTATTATAAGGTGCAGTGTGGCCAACCCCCCCATGTGGGTATGAGCCAAGATCTCCTAGGAGACAAGACAAGACAAGACTTGCAAAGCTTGCGCCTCTTGGGGATTTCGTATCGGGCAGTTCGGCTGAATAGCGCTGCGCGACCGGGGTAGAGTGATTTGAGAGCGCAGTGTAGTGCATGGAAAATGCCCTACAGGGCCGACGTAGATATAGCCCTTAACATTGCTACACATTGGGTGGTGTAGTAAAGAGAAAGATGAAAAGCAGTGATACACACGAAAACATACAAATAAAAAAATGAAGGTATAAAGGCCGACAAACAGACTTCTTAAAAACAAAAAAGATTGCGCTGAGCGTGAGTACAATACCTCGTCCAATAAGCCTCTGCATCGGTTAACGTTGCTCCAGGTAACTAGCAAACTATGGCCCTGGTAATCCCGCAGCCAACGAAGAAGCGTTCAGGTTTCTCGGGAAAATCGAAAGCTACTTTTTTTTTACCAGACGGCCAAACCAAAAGTAGTCAAGGTCGGTAATATGGGTTAGCCTGACCAGTACGATCCCGGAAGCGATGACGCGAACAAAGCACGGCGGAGCCACATTGGATGTTGCCTCGTTTTCTTGTTGATTTTTCAGTACTTTATCTCGAACAGTGCGCTGACGATCGTCATGACCGATACACCAAATCGAGCAGGGCGGGCATTCGGCGTCCACTATAGAGAGTCTGTTTTTTTTTTTTTCAGCGCTTCATTATCTGTATCAAGGCGGAAGCGCTATGTGCCTCGTTTGAGGACGGCCTTGAGCGAAACGCCGATGTGGATTCGTTTATCGTTCAACAACAAAAAAAGTCACAGCTTTTCCGCAAAGGCGAAGCGAGGAACGTGCTAGCAATAAATTGGAAGGTCACGCGAAGAATGACACGTTTCTCGCGCACAAATGGCGCACGAAACAAAATCACTTGTGACAAAAGAGATAGAACCTGCCTAACGTGTATAGCCACTAGATACCAATAGCTGTGTCTCAAAAAGCTTTCTCGGAGGCGATGTATACTTGTGCGCGTGTTGTCAAGTGCAGTTCACGACTGTTTCAGGGATGATTGCGCAAAATCGGTTTCACCGAAAAGGTAAAGCAATTAATGAGGTAGCGACAAATTGCAATGGTATACGAAGTGAGGCTGGCAGTCAACTCATTCAGATCCGATCTCACGTAACTCTACAAAATGCTGGTGTAAGAGAAGACGACCGCTCCAGGTACACTCTTAGCAACGTTTTTTAGTGTTACGAGCGCAGCCCGTAAAAGCTCCCGCCTGCTGGGGAAGGGGGAGGGGAATCAAGATGCGCGCTGATCGTTGCCGCGATAGCAAGGCAACCATAAGCGCCCGCCCCCCTTGTTCGCTCCGCAGAAAAACTAGGCTAGCGCATCCTTCCTTGTGTATATATACAGACATGTACAGTACATGAATGATGGCGGCGGCCTAGACGGAGAAATACCAACCGAGACTATTCATATAATTGCTATCGGAATAAAAAGTAAAGAAAAACTAGATGAAGGGACGAGGCGCAATATTACCTTGCATTTGCGAAAGTGTGTGATTAAACGGATGTGCTAAAAAATGAGCACAATTCTTGCCGCTAAACACGTCATGGAAAGCTTCCGTGGAAATGCGCTGATCGCCTTAAGAGTACAAAATGAGAACCGTTCGCGCAACTAAGCTCACTCACGTCCATGACTGCGAAAGCCATACAAAATATTGAAAGCACGAGCACGCATATGTGTGATGATAATGTATAGATAAAGTGGGTGAGAAGCGAGTTATATTTTAAAAATATAGAATCGTTGAGGTTGATCGTTCCCAAACCACCACATGATTAGGAGACGCTGCAGTGGAGGGCTCCGGAAATTATGACGATCTAGAGGTCTTAACGTGCAGGTAAATCTAGGTAGAGGGGCCGCAAGCATTCTCGATACCATCGAAAATGCGGTCGTGGCGTCTGGGATTCGCTCCGGCGAACTGCGGCAGAGTAGTCGAGTGCCATAACCACTAGACCACTATGGGAGGTTTTATTTAAATTCTGTGCTTTGTTCGTAAAAGAAAATTATATAGTAATATTCAAAGTAGTTTAATGGAATACTGATTTTAATAACGAAAGCTAATAAATGAGTGTTGGACGTTGATATAAAGTGCATGGCAACATAGCAACACTAGGAGTCTTTGGCTCCACTTGCTTTATATGAGTGCGTTATAACCCTAATGCTTCTTCAGAAGAAAAAAATAATCAGCAGCTCTCACATGCCAGGGGAATCGATGTCATGCAAAGCCGTCAGAGGGAAGGTGACCGGGTTCTGATGTTTTCGTGGAGCGAAACGTTACAAAAGGACAGTAAATGTACACATGTTATACGCAGACATGTTTGTTGAACGTCGCGTATGGTTGATATAACAAGTTTTTTGCAGTTGCACAACGTTGCCAAGAGCAACATGGGTATTACCGACCCTATAAGCATTAAACTGAAGCGTAGCGCTTGTGCTCTGGAAGATGGCAGCGCTGGATAGTGCTACGTAGACCAACATCAGCGGATGGCACGTCACTTCAGTTTACGCAAGCCTGACGTGGCGTGACGCCTGTATTAGAAGTCCTTGTGTAGCGTTTATAAAGTTAGATGAGCAGTGCAGCAACCACAATTGATATTTCACCATCATCACGCCTGCACAGCTTTTTTTTTTCATGTGAGATTCGATACCTTGTGCGACTGCATGGTGGAATACTCTATTGCCAATCTGAATGTTTAAGTTTGATTCCTGCTGGGACTAAAGCCAATATTTTTTGCATTCGTCAGGTCAGCGATGCCGATTTAAATGCTCTCGCATTTAAAAGCGAATATTTTCTCGCCGTTTCTCGGTAAGTTTATACTTTATACTTGATGAGATTAGGCGAAACAGACCGGAGAACAAGAGGAGAAATGCAGAGGACCATGCACTGCTGACAACTGTAAATATATGTGTTTAGAAAAATTTTTTAACGATTTCGAGTACTTCGTACTCAACTATGGGAGAACACTGAGCCGTCCCGCTAAACACACGCGCGCACACACACACACACACACACACACACACACACACACACACACACACACACACACACACACACACACATATATATATATATATATATATATATATATATATATTACATCGCCACAGCTAGACAATACGCGCGTGAACACAAGAAATATTGATAATCAGCAACAACAAACAAAGCCAGGTGTGAGGTACACCTTCGTGACAACACTAAGAGGTGAAAAATGAATATACAAGAATGATCAAACGATAACTAACAAGTAGTTACACAGTTGATTACCTAAAACCGGCCAACTGATTGATAATCAACTGCACAAGTGATCAACTGGTTTTAGGATTTCCGTGGTAGCAGCTCAGGTTAGGGTGAGTGCCAATGAGTATGCCACCTTTACGCCCGTTATCTCGGTCAGTACGGTAAAAAAAAAAAGCTGTAGTTTCACTCAGTTATGCCTCGACGTGCGTAGCGAGAGGCACGGTAAATATTGTTGTTTAGCTTGGTTCTTTGTATGCGGTTACGCTTCTTGGGGTGTGCGGCTCATACTTCCTCCGTCTCCTCGCCCCGCTGCGTCCTCTTGTTTTCGTTTCAACTACGAAGCCTGGCTTCTATCAGTTTCTCCCACTCTCTGTCAGTATCTGCACATGAATTCCACCGAATATTTCAAAGAAGACGATAGCTTAATATTGGTTTACACCATTATATCACTACGCAATGTGATGAACTCTCTGTTCTGCGATCTTCACGTCCAGGCGGTCGGCACAATGAAGGCAATTGAAAATCGCCGAAATCTCATACTTTCAATATACGACAAGACACCAGAGTCAGGCGTCTTTGCAGCTACAATATTTTTCAATACTTACAAGGGCTTTTGTACCATTGCAAGACCGCTTTCAACATGCGAGTAGATCACGTTCGCCCATGAAAGCACAAAAAGAGCGACTGCGACCCTTCTTGAGCGGTGAGCATTTCTTGTGCGAAAACTGTCGAGTACATCAAAATGCGAGAAATGGTATTTAAAAGCAGCAATTTCAGATGACAAACAAACCAAAGTTCAATCAGGACAGCCTGGCAAGCAAGCGTGATCTGTCTTGCAGGAAGACCAAAATCGTTTTTACGCACGGGTTACTTCCCGAGCGAGAGCCCAGTGTAGTGATGCAAATTACATGCACATAATTTGACTTTTTTTTTTCAGTAGAGCTAGGCTTAACAACTTGCGCGTATGTAACTGGTTCCCGGAAGAAAAAAAATTTGTGTGTTTAAATGTTTTCAAGAACGAGAAGGGAGGAAATGATTCGTAGGTGCCACATAAACGCTGCTTCACGTACATTCTTTTTTTTTTTCGCACCGAGAACCATTTTCTGCATGAGTTGCACTCCATTTAGTACTCGTTCCCAGATCAATTTGAAGCTGGCCTTTCGTTGTGCACATATTATTGGGAAAAATAATCACGGGGACACGATAGAAGAAGAAGAATAAATATACGACTAGCGTTGGTATTGTTGATATATATATATATATATATATATTCAGCAGGAAGTTCAAGGGGTCTGGTACGTATAAAGAACACAAGCGAGTACACGTACGAAAGAGCAATACTTTTATGCCAACGTTTCAGCCGTGGCACGGCCTTCGTCAGGGAAACATTCCCTGACGAAGGCCGTGCCACGGCTGAAACGTTGGCATAAAAGTATTGCTCTTTCGTACGTGTACTCGCTTGTGTTCTTTATATATATATATATATATATATATATATATATATATATATTCCACGTCGTCATCATGCACTCACGCACGCACACAGCCGTCCTGTCTGCGTGTTTACCTTGTTCATTGTTTTTGACGTTCATTTGTCATGTCGGCAGTTAAGGCAGGCAGGCAGGCACGCACGCACGCGCCCACACACACACACACACACACACACACACACACACACGCTCACACACACACACACAATTATATTTTCCTAATGATCTTATTTTTTAATGTTCTGGTCCAACTTCCTTGGCACACTCCCACTTTTATCCTATTTCATCAGAATTAGAAGAGAAGATACGAAAAATGTAGATGCATAAGCTAAGGTATACTTCCTGGCAGCCTTTAAAAAGACAAGTCCAGCTCGTTGTAACATCTAAGAATTTTTGAACACCAGCCTAAATGTCTTTTATTTTCCTGAGGCTACGGAGCCTTTGAAATGACGTGACCGAAACCACAACATCTCTATTTCCAACGTACGCCATGTCTGAAGCCCGCTGACGACTGGCTTTTGCAAGCAAAACCACTGGATGATCGCTGTCACGTGATGCATCACTAGCGTAAAATTTTGTGTTAGCTGACCCCTCCCCTTTGATGCGATGAAATATATTCAGAGAGAAATTTAGAGAGAGGGCCCTATCTGGGTCACTTGTCGAAGTTCAAGACGGCAGAAAATCCTGAGAGCATAATGAATAGCTTTGCTTCTAATTATATGCTTTATGGAATACGCATACGTTACCTACTTTTATAGAAGCAGGGAGTACACTGGAGAGAAATTTCATGTGTTATGACAAAGGTGACAGGGAGGGGGAGCCGATATTTTGATCCCCGAAAATTTGTCAAAACTCAAAATGCAACCCACGAGGCACTACGCTATAAATGTACTCAGAAATCATGCAAGTATCAAAGACCCCAGAACTTGAGTTCCTACGAACCACTGCTGCAGGATTACATAGCGGTGAACAAGTTAACAAATTGTGGGAAGGGAAGGGGGTGCTTGCTTGGTCAATAGCGCATATCTGTAACCTCCTCAAAAGGGGGACGGGGCACACTTGCTGGGACGTTTTACGGCGTATGCTACGCAAACAAATACACAGACCGGGAAACTCCGTTAATTTCAAGATCTTTAGTGATGACATAACGTCTGGCCTAAGCTTTCATTTCTGTGACATGCAACGGGGCGTGTGGCTTGTAACAGCAGAAACAATCTGCTAACACGCTATTTGGTGAGCTTTGTCCTATTATAGGTTTCGAAAAGAGCCCTCGTTTTTTTTTACTTTGTTTTTGATAGCACCGTGGTAACACCCATTCCCGTCTGCGTCTGGCAGCAGCTGCATAGCAAGAATGTTTTTTTTTGTTTTTTCGGAAAGGTGAGAACGAATAGGGGGGCATAGCATTCACCCATTCGTTTTGTACGTTTGGGCGCATGTTTCTAATAAAGCTTGCCTTTTCTGCATACATGTATCTAAAGAAAATATCTAAGAGGGTAGGTGAAAGTACCGCCCCCAACCCACTACCTTTGCTACGCCACTGACTATAGCAACTGTAGCTCGCTGTTGCCTGAAGAATGTCATCTAGCTGAGCACCAACCAACCTCGATAATGCTATAATACTGGAGGTCCCCTCTTACATACTTTCCGCTTGGTCTTTCCATCTGACACCTAGCAATTACTAACATTGACCAAACTGGTTCACCAGCAAGCGTATAAACTCTGCCATCACCAACTGCAGCTGCATATTGAAATTGTGAGAGCTGGCACGGATGCCTAAGAACTACGACATATTTGTGCTTTCTTTTGGTATAGGCGCATAAATTTCTCAGACTTCAGTGCGCGAGCCTAGAAGACTACCTCTTTCCGAGTGGTAGTGCTTTCCGACGCGACCAGGCCCACCGAGCTCTCCTTACATTTATGAACCAAACGAACCTAGCCACCCTTTTATATATGGTCTCTTTATTCATTTTTATTTGTGTTTTTTACTCGTACTCGTCTAAGTCTTCGTCGTGTTTTTTTCTTTCATTTCTCATATTATTTCTTCTTTCTTCCCTCTAATCTTTGTTTCCTTCGTTTCTTCCCTCCTCCCGAAAGAGTGAGCAGGTGTTGTGCCCCTCCAGGTGTCAGCTTTCTCTCTCCCTCTTCCCTCTGTGCCCTTGTGTATCTGTGTATGCAAATCAAACGAATAATTATAAATAAATAATGTGCGTTCGTTTTTTTTTGTGTCTGTGACAGCACATTACCGATCTGCGAAGCGTGCTTACGAACTTCTCAGTGAGCTTTGGAACAGCTTTATTTCGTCAGCACCAGGTAGCCGAAATTCCATTTGTGATTTGCTCTTACTCCATCTACCGAAAGATTGCGCGGGGCAGCCCCATTGAATCTGACGCTTGCATATATTGCGCAAGAGGCATGTTCGAAGCGGCCGAGATTGAAGTCAGTGAGCGTTAGTGCATATATACGGAACGGGACGACGTGCAAAATACACTTTACCGTGACTCGACTGCCATCACTGGGAGGCGCTTACGGGGCACTTTTCCAAACATTTCGTAAAACGGATGGTGCAGCTGGCGGGGACTTCGTGTGTTGCTATTCTTCCATTCGTGTTCCTATGTCAGTGTTACTTTTCTCGAGCATGGACTGGATTTTCGTATGTGTGTACGTGGGTGATCGACATTCTGTCAGTCTTCCTGTACCTTTATTCCGATACTTTAGGCAACTACGAAACAAAAAATAAAATATAAAAAAGACAATTTTGAGATGGTTCTACAATTCGCGTCGTCCGAGCATTTCTTCGTCTCACAGAGGGTGTAGATTCGAAGAGCTGAATCTGCATTATTTATGTGTTCAAGCCCACCTTCCAAACGTTCCACTTACTTTTTTATTAGCGAGCGTGTTCATCGTTGTGTTACTTCAGGTGTGCATACAACGTGCCGAACCGCAAGGCATGGGTAAACATCACGTGTAATCCAAGGTGCTTTCTTGTACATTCAAATGCAGATCTTAGATATTCGTTATGGCTATGTCGTTTTCAGTAAAAATGTCATTTTGTCGCATGAAATACGGTCCGTACTGATGTCACAGAAGGCAGCATTATGGGGCGTTAGAGTAACCAGCCGAAAAAAGCATTTAGTGTCAGCTATTCTTGGTCGCTGTCCGGTGACGCGAATACGTCTAGCCTATATATGGTTAGTGGTAAAAAAAAATAGAAAACAGCAAAGCAACGTCAGCTACCGCGTGCTCGTTCTTCTAAGTTCTATTTGTGGAATGCGTGGGTTGAGCTAGAAGTGATTGTAATCCGCTGTTTTTTTAAAACTGTTGTCCTTGCTGTGTTGATACTGACCAACGTGCGCAGCAATCAGATGGGAATGTAATTCGAAATGGCACCTTGGGAGACGGTGAAAGGAAGGATCGGACGGTTGAAGCCACTAAGGCATTCTGATCTAGTTCCTGACCACGGCACGGTAAACTGTACAACCAGATCACTGTTCTGGCGCGTGGTAACCCAGTCTTCATAAGCTGAAAGTTTCTGATACTAGGTATGGTACGTCTCTGGCGACCTCATTGTACCTTATTTTTATTAAATAGAAGTTACGTTGACTGTAGTATACGCCGTCGAAATCAATGACGTCATGAAAACTGGTGCAGAAACTTTGATGTGGCGTCACCACCCACGAATTCTTCTAGCGCGTTTAAATTTCTTGCATTCTGAGCTCCACGTCGCTTCAAGCATGGTGTTTGTTCATCCTCAAAAAAATGCCTTACTAACACATTCAAAACTGTTTTTCTCTTAGCGTATTTTTAAGCGTGCACTGGTCGATGTGAGACCCGCACACATCTCTAGTTTCAGGACGTGAATCTTCGGTGGTTGCGGCTTCACTCTGGAGGCAAAGTCCCGACGAGAGACTTCCGGTGCTCCAGTTTGTAGGGTAACGGCTTTGCATATGTTGGATTCAGCAGAGTGTTTCTTTGTCGAAAAGCTAGGGATTCCTGTTTGCGTTTCTTATTGACATAGAGTACTCGCGCGATCTTTTTCGCGTCGCCTCTTGCTGACTGTTTGTGGAATACTTGTGAAATGTTCGTAAAATAAAATGCACGCGTGCAAGTCACGCACTCTTGGAATTCAGTGGCATTTCCGGTCCTCTATATTTCTTCGTTCGCTTACATTGAGTGCACACGGCGTGGCGCCAAACTTTGACAAACTTTCTGTATTAACCTTGTAAACAGCAAAAAATAAAAGTAGAAAAAACGTGTACGAATTCAATTATAAGAACGTATGCATACGGGGCGATCGAAATAGTTGAAAATGTCTCTCACGGCCCTGCTGCATTGAAACGCCATAGTAAACGGTAGTAAGGCTTAAAAAGCATGCAAAACAAAAGCGTTGCTAAAGAACGCTTGAGCACTAACGAAGTCCTTCCAAAAAAAAATGGCAGCATATCCACGGAGTGAATGACGATGACTGGGGCGAAACTTCGAGGGTTTTCTCGGTAAACCGTGAAATCAGACGGACAGGATGGACGTCTGTACATTCATACGTCCATTTTCCCGTCCAGTCTCTGTCTGTCAGTCTGTTCGTCCTTCAGTTCATCCATCCGTCCAAGTGTGCTGAGGCAGCCATAGAACGTGGGAGGAGGAGGAGGAGGAGGAGGAATGAAAGAGGAAGGACAGGGAGGTTAGCCAGTTCTCAGACCGGCTGGCTACCCTGTACTGGGAAAGGGGTAGGGGGGATAAAAGATTAGAGAAAAAAGACGTAAAAAAAAGGAGAGAGCATAGAACTTGGCAGTCACGTACGAGCTAAGGAGGGACAAACCCAGGGATTTCAGAGCTTCACCCCTAAATGTACTCCAACAAATATTTTGTTTAAACTAATTCATTACACATACTACGATAATATCTAGGCGTGAAAATGACGAAGACTAACAGTGTCATTGCACTGTTTATGGTGTTACTGGTTGTCTTCCTGGCACCTGCATATTTCTATTAAAGGAAGCAATAAACGCAGGGGCAACGCAGGAGCTGCGGCACACTCACAACGAAAGCTATAGCAGAGCCATCTTTTATGAGCTCGTTGTAACGTCTCTTAGGCGCAAGGACTTCAAGATACACTTGTCAATCCTCACTATAGGCCATAAATCATCGCAATTCTTGTGACGTAGGAATGCACCCACTACGCCTATATTCAACATTGTGTGGAGAAGTGCGACTGCCGTTGCACATACGTAAGACATTATGTGCGCTTTGTTGATGTAGCTAATTACGGAAATCTATCGCTGAACCATATGTATGGGACGGGACGCTATAAATCACCCACGTGCGACGCAATTCACATTGCTGACGAGTGGTTGTCATTTTTCTTATCTACCACTACTTGCTGCATCCCTATAATCGTGATTATGCAGGCATTTGTACGCAGTATGCTACACTGCTCTGGTTGATTTAATTTATTGATATGTGGAGTTTAACGTCCTAAAACCACCATACGATTATGAGAGACGCCGTAGTGGAGGGCTCCGAAAATTCTGACCAGCTGGGGCTATTTAACGTGCACCCAAATCTGAGCACATGGGCCTACAGCATTCTCGCCTTTAACGAAAATGCAGCCGCCGCAGCCGGGATACGATTCCGCGAGCTGCAGGTCAGCAGCCGAGTACCTTAGCCACTAAACCACCGCGGCGGGCCCACAATGTATTCCGTGCAGCCATAGACGCAAAATATGAGAAATTAACTACACATGCGCATTAGTTAGGCCTGTTTCTGTTTTGTTTTGTTTTGGTTTTTCACAATACAGCTCAAGACGCTGCTATTTGCACTGTTCATCGTAGTAGTCGAAAAACAAACAAACTGATTGATTTATTGATTGATATGTGGGGTTTAACGTCCCAAAACCACCATATTATTAGAGACGCCGTAGTAGAGGGCTCCGAAAATTTCGATCACCTGGGGTTCTTTAACGTGCGCCCAAATCTGAGCACACGGGCCTACAACATTTTCGCCTCCATCGGAAATGCAGCCGCCGCAGCCGGGATTTTATCCCGCGACCTGCGGGTCAGCAGCCGAAAAAACAAACTAAAAGGCCTGCACGTGACAAGGAGCTAGAATCGATCATAGCAAAGATGCATACGCATAGCGTTCATTTGCGTGCGCGTGAGTGTCGGAACAGCCAAACAGCCAGCAATCGTTTCTGTACATGAGAAAAAGCCGTTTATCAGTGAATAACTTTCTCCCTTATTGGCACATGTCCTTGTTCTGCGTTCCACTGATCTGTCTGAACGAGTATACTTGAACGTGCTTGCTGTGTATGCACGTGGGTTTTTTTCTTTATTATTTTACATCTCTCTGTCCTCTTTCTATCCCCCCATTTTTTAAGCACTTCTTACTGAAATACAAGAAAAAGACCCATAACCATCAAGGAAACAACCGTGGCAGAACAGATCAGGGTGCCACTCTTAACGAACTTTATCGTCAGATAAATCAGCGGATTTTTAGCACGTTAATGCGAAATGTATACGGTCAATAAAAGCCTGTGTTGATCTTTTTGGCCTTTTCTTGTATTCTGTCACCACCGCAATTTTTTGACAATACCAGTTGCCACTCTCCCTAGCGAAACCGGGATACCCCGGAGGACAAATTTGTGGATATCAGAAAACGCAAAATATTGACAGACCGATAGCCTCAACAATCACTCACTGGTTACAGTGCTCGGCTGCTGGCCCGAAAGGCACTCTTAAGATCGCGTATCGAGGGATGCAGAGTGCTGGATGCCAGTGTACAATGCGACTTCAGTTGCCATCAAAAAAACCCTGAGGGCTAAAAATGATCCGAAACCTTCTATTACGGTAGCTTTAATGATTTGACCCACTTTCGGAGCGTAAAACTTCATAAACTAGCTAACCAGATTAGTGTCAAGATCGGCAATATACTTAACGAAAAAGTTGATTCAAGAATTTGCACGAGAGTGTTGGTGAGGTTAAAGGAATACTCATAGAACATTATTTCAGTTGTCATTTTTTTTGCGTCAAATGAAAGACTAAGCCCTCAAGATCAATGGACTGCATGAGAGCTCCGTAACAGCACTAACAGCCTATTAGTGCGCAAATGCAAACTTTTCCGCAAACTTTTCACTTACGGCCCCCAATAGGCATCCCCGTCTAACCTCGAAAGGAAATCTATACGTGAATGCCTTGCCACCGCAGGGAGCCTTTGGAAGTGGTGTCTGTGGGGAGGAACAAAGGTTGAACAAAGCATGAGGAAATAAAGCATGAGGGATGGCGGAAGCACTAATGCCGGGTAATCTGCTTTGTATATATGAGAATTACCGTGCTCCTCCCCGCATAGCCTAAATCTCTCCACGTGTATTTGCGCCACAATTCACCTCTCTCGACAGAACACTTCTCGCTGAAAGCTCGTATCGAATGAGGATGACTAGAACGAGTGCCTCGCTATACACCGTCCGCACGTGCCTATTGTACCCCCGAGGCGATTACACCACTGTTTTGGACCCATCAATGCTTTGTACGTCTTGGTAGAAAAACAAACAATTACAAGACCTACTTCATGAGAGTATTGGCTTGAGCGGGGAACAATAAGCCTATAAAACAATCCGTGAGACTGATATCAAGTTTTTACGCACTAAACACACGAAAGAGATGGACGCACACTTAAGACAGTTAAAAAGATTACCTGTGCCTAGGCTCGGCAATGCCGGGATATGCGTAGCGTGAGCTACGAACGAACGGACACACGAACAGATGGAGGAATAGGTGGACGCGTGCACGGACGAATGGGTGGACAGACGGACAGACGGATGACAGCACGGATGTATGGACGGACGGACGGACTGACAGACTAGCGAATGAGCTCACGTGAGTCAAGCGCCAGTCCACTAGTTGCACGCCACTCCAAGAGTGTCCAGGCCAGCTGTGCGCCATGTGACGTCACTTTTTCTTGCACATGCGCAGCGCGGCTCTCGATAAGCCACACGAAACTGCTCAACCTCGGCCAGTGTAGCTAACGCTACAATATTATCGCTACTTCGCGCTAGGTGTGCCAAGCCTGGAGATAGAGGCTGGGTGGTCTTCCTCCTTTCTTTTAATTTTATAATCTGTGTTTCACTTCTCTCATTTTCTTTTTTCCCGATATCACTTTTTTCATGTTTTTTATTTCTTTCTTTCTCTCTCTACCTATTTTTTCTCTTTCTTGCTTCTCCGTATCTCCGAATATTTTTCCGTATTTTTTTTGTCTCTCTTCCACTATTTATTACTTACTATTTCTTTCTATCTCTTTTCTTTCAGTATTGATCTGTGTTTTTCTCTCTCTTTTTCGCATCCGTTTCCATCTTTTTCTCTCTTTTTATATATTCCTTGCCTCTCTTCATGTTTCACTGTCTTCATCTCTATTTTCTCTTTCTCTTTCTTTCTGTCACTTTCTGCAGTTTCTCTTTCTTTTATCTCATTCTTTCTTCCTTTCGCGCCTTTCACGCGCTCCACAATATTGAGCAAACTTTTTCGTTTAAGGCTATAGCACCTGCTCTACTCGGCAGTAGGGCTTGGAGAATTCCTGTGGCGCACAAACAACTGAAGATTTCTGCACGACGGAGCAAAACTTAGCCGATAGCTGAAACAGCAGCACGGTGAAGAGAATGAAGAGCACACGTTTCGGCTCATCAGATGGTAGTTTCGTTTTACGGTAGAGCACAAGTTTCCCACACTTCACCGCATAAAATGCTTCCCAGTAAACATCTTTGTTTGTACATGTATAAACAGAAAAATCTCTCACGCCGTGGAAAAAAAAGCTTAGTGGGCTTTAGCTTTAGAGGTTTTTTATAAAACATCGGATAAAAATCACTGAAGGAAAGAACATACAAGGATAAAACAAACCCTACGCTATCACCTTTGGGATGGTTAATGGTGCGATTAGACCGTTATTTTTCTCCCCTCACCTTTCCCGTGCAAGCTGGCGCAAGTTGTAGCGTCGTATAGGTTACTGGACTCCTCTTTCGGTTTATTTACGTCAATCTTGGCGTTTGTAAAAAAAAAAAATCTGCTGAGCACCAACAGTCTCACGCAGTCATTGGTCAATCGAAACATAACAAAAAAGAAAAGAAAATAGCGTAAGCGTTTCCAGCAATTTTCAACGCCAGCGCTAAAGCCGCCGACCCAATAAGGAAAAAAAAAAACTAAGAAAGAACGCAGTGAACACACAAATTTTTGCGCCTGCTTGAAAGTTTTAAAGACTATACGAAGTCAGCACTCTATTCGAAGAGTGCTGACTTATTCGGGGATAAGAAATTATGACACAACACATCTGTGAACGCTGCCTTCGCATCCACGCAGAAAGTGTAACAAGAGCTGCTGGGGCAGGGGCGGGGAGGGGGTGGTTGTTTTTCGTGGCCTGACATGATTCACCGCGACCAGCCTGTGGCCGATATTCTGTTGCAGTGCCCTTTGGTGTTGACTGCGCAACTGCCATGGTTTTCGTTATACCATTACGATTGATTGATTGATTTACGAGGTTTAACGTCCCAAAACCACCATATGATTATGAGAGACGCCGTAGTGGAGGGCTCTGGAAATTTCGACCACCCGGGGTTCTTTAACGTGCGCCCAAATCTCAGCACATGGGCCTACGACATTTCCGCCTCCCGATCGGAAATGCGTTATACCATTACGGACTCTCAAAAACAACTACCACCACCACCACCACCACCACCATCATCATCATCATCACTATTAATATTATTATTATTATTATTATTATTATTATTATTATCATCACAAATATCATGTGCAAGCAATACTTCTTTGCATGATGGTGATGATGAGCCTTGTGCTTTGCTTGCAACGCAGTAGCAGGGCCGGCACGCGCTTTCTTCGTCCTCCTCATCGTCTTCTTCCTCACTCGCTGAACGTGTGCGCCCAACGCGCTTTCTCCCGCTGCGCTGATTCGTCCTGCGTGATACGCAATGTCTCCGATGGGCGACAGAACGAGTGCAGAAAAAGGAAGGTAAGAAAGAAAAAGAAAAGAACAAACCAGAAAAAGAGGAAAAGTGAGGGTGCGACAAAACGGGCAAGAGAGGAAAAACAATCAAAGAAAGAGAAAGAAACGACACCATTATTGTTTGATCTATAAGTGCATTGAACTAAAGATGGAGTAGTTGTTTAATTATATACACGATTTCCCCACTCACGATTGTAGATGAGACCTGCCTACGGAGGAGCGTTGGAATAATGCGAATACATAAATGAGGAAGCAAAAAATACGGACAGGATAGAGAGCAGTACGCCACCAGATCCCTATAAGCCGACTAGGGTCCTGCTAGAAGGTCTTATCATCCTCAGAGCTTGGTGAAATAATGGCTCAAGGCTCAACGTGTCCATTCTCTCAAAGAAATGTCAGGATTTGAACGATGTCATGCAGATCTGCAGCGTGCCTTGAAAATTCATAACAGGCATTTCACTGAATACCGTAGGAGCTCTGCCTTACACTTCATTAGCCCAGAAAACGACACGTGTGTTCCCGCTGTTCTTGGTGTTGTAAAAGCTTTGCGCTCTCGTAGCGCACTGCAATTTGCTGTTTTGATAGGTGTGAGCATGTAAGCTTTTATTGTTTTCCTCTCTTACCCTCTATTTCTCTCCCCTTGTGTAGGATCGCAAGATATAACTCCTTAAGTCTAGTTTATTTCGCCGCCTCTCGTGTTTTTTTCACGGGATCAGAAAACAATAACCAAAAATGAACGACAGCAAGGTTGTAAAAAGACGCGCCTTGTTTAGGAGTGGTATTTCTGGCAGTACCGAGAAGGACAAAAGTTAATACTACAGATAAACTTGTCGGTATGTCGGCAACTCGAACATCCTAATTAGCTTCGTCATGTCTTCCGTCGCCTGAGCGTAACGAATTCATCCCAACAGAACCGACCGGGAGGTTTGGATGGAAGGACACTCGATTCTTTGCGCGGGCACAAAAGTAACGGGAAGCATAATTGAGTGCGAGGTAGCAGTGTTCGTTTTCGCTGTCGCGTCGCACGGTAATTGGGTCCGTCTCGCGTGCGGCTTGGTGAATAGAATGAGTTGCCTAGCAGCGACCATGGAAGTCAGTATGGGACTTTGCAATGGAAGAGGATGGTCCTCATGCTTCTGTAACCACACACACACGCACGCCAATTTGTGCGAGATGCATCAATATATTCATTGCACCTGCCGCGGTGGTCCAGTGGCTAAGGTACTCGGCTGCTGATCCGCAGGTCGTGGGATCGAATCTCGGCTGCGGCGGCTGTGTTCTCAGTGGATACGAAAATGATGTAGGCCAGTGGGCTCACATTTGGGTGCACGTTAAACAACTCCAGGTAGTCTAAAATTTCTGGTGTCCCTCCACTACGGCGTCTCTCATTATGATATGGTTGTTTTGGACGGCAAACCCCACATATCGGTCAATCGTGTTGCCATCAGCTCAACGATTTTCCGCTACAGTGTATCAGGAACATTCAGGAAACCAAGAAACTATGTGGTAAATTTGCAATGCATGGTATCGGTGATACAATTAGTTTAAATTCGTTCTGTGTCGTTGAAGTTCTTTTTTTAAGTAGTGTCACAGTGTGGGGAAGATAGCTAAAGTTCTAGATTTATGGTGATTTTCTTTCTTTTTGGATATTGAGATAAGTAGTTTTAATATGCTACTGTGGATTTTGTTTTCGAAATTTAAGCAGTATATATTTAAAAATCATGTTATAAGTGCACATGAAAAAATATGAAGCGATTCCCTACTTAGCTTAACTGCATAACATGCACGCACAGCTGTTTTCTTCAAGTTAGGAGGGCATAATTGTCTTACAAAGCAGCACTTTGTGATCGAGAAGGTCCTCAAGTTCTTTTTTATCCTTTTTTACCACTACGATACCAGGCGCACATAAAGCAAATTCTGCGGCTATAATGCTGTTTCTACAATTTAGGGCCAAAGGAAAAGAAATAATGAATTGGTGCTTTAGACTGCCAGGTAGTGAAAAAGATTGATTGATTGATTTGTGGGGTTTAACGTCCCAAAACCACCATATGATTATGAGACACGCCGTAGTGGACGGCTCCGGAAATTTCGACCACCTGCGGTTCTTTAACGTGTGCCCAAATCTGAGCACACGGGCCTACAACATTTCCGCCTCCATCGAAAATGCAGCCTCCGCAGCCGGGATTCGAACCCGTGACCTGCGAATCAGCAGCCGAGTACCTTAGCAACTATACCACCGGGGCGGGGCTAGTGAAAAAAAAAAGAAGGCAAATGTTCAATATCTATGAGAAAATCTGATATCTCAGGCCTGAATAGAGTCCAAAAATCTGTAGCAACAGTTTTGAATACATTAAAATGATTCAATGCATTCAGTGACATTACGTCGATGTCGTTTTCTGTCATTCATGATCACAATTTTATATATGGGCCAAAATTTGGGCATATTGAGGTGTTCGTCTTTATCTACACCAACCAAATAGACAGAAAAAAGCTTATACGCTTGATGCATGAGAAAACCACAGACAAAGCCACTGGGCTGAGGACAACGGACACAGGCGCAGATTGTGCATCACTGCTGGAAATAAGGCACTCCATACATTTTTCTTTGCCTAGTTTTTGATAGGTCCATCTTTACCATTTACACAGGGCATTTTCGAGCTAGAAATTTCGCAAAAGAATTACAGCATGGTGCACTCGTGAGACAATGGGACAGGTGTTGTCCCACTTTTTGAAAGACACTTCATGGATCAATGAGACACATACGTTTCTCTTTTTTCTCGTAAACTAATGGTCATATCTTTGCGCAATTTGCTTGATATTATTTCTAATCAGGCTATTTAGGTATCCTACTGGTATAGTTTTCTGTTTTCTAGTGAAAAATATTGATGAACCAACATAGGGTTAAGGATCTGTGACGATGACGTCACGTGCAAGTTTTATGTGATTTTATACTTTTTATTCGGGCTCCAGAAATGTTTTGTGTTAACTGCAATATTGCCGCAACCGTCCGTAATAACTCTTACAAAAACATATGTAAATCACTTGGACATTAATAACTGATTCTATAAGAATGGTTGGCATGTGGGGTTTAACGTCCCAAAACAACCATATATGATTATGAGAGACGCCATTTCATGATGAACCATAAGGAAATATTAGAGTTTCGCAGGCAAGGTTTCAGTAGAGCTAAGTACCGCCACGAAAGTGAAAGAGAGGACTGAATATAGACAAACAGATTCACCGAAAACCGCCCAGCCTCGCGACAGCAAGCACGGCAAGGGCAGTGAGAAATCAATGGAAGGCAAGGACTAGACGAGGAACTGAATGCAGGTCCGTGAAATTCTATACCAGTCTCCGGACACGCGCAGAAGCCGCACAAAGCGCTATCCGGAAAGGGACGCGGCGGTGCACAAACAGCAGAAATTGGAGACATCATTATGCGCCTTCGTATAGTGCTGCCTTCCACCGAATTCAGCTGGCGCTCGCTGTTGTTATCGAATTTCGGTGCTACCGCGAGAAGGAAAAACCAACCAAACCAACAGACAACTGAGAGTGTAGTGAGAACGAGAGATAGGCGAAGAGTCAATGGCAAATAACAAAACTACATTTATATGACAAGCACACACACCAAAAACAGGCAATGTAACAATGAAACACCTTTGTGCTGGTGCTGTCGTTCCATAAACGAAGAGTATCAAGAGGCACAAAAGGAAGTTATGGGGGAATCGATTGGCAGAATGTGTGGACCATATAGAAAAATGAGTGATATGAAAAGCCAGAGGACAGGCACAAACGCAAGCTGAGCAGTGACTGCGACTCTGATGTTGCCGCATCAGTCTGACGTCAATTCCGAATGCTCAGACTATTTCTTTCGCTTTGTTCTAATACGGCTGAACATAGAACGAACTATCGTTTCGAAAAGTTCACTCCCAGGAAATGCGAGGCGAGAGATATCGGACGAAAGAGCAGATGGATACATTCACATCAAACAAAGGCAGAGAGGAGAACCAAAATTCAAACTTCTTGTTTGCAACCATATATATACTTTAGGAGGAAGGAAAAATAATGTGGCTGATCTGTCGGTCTAGGAATTGATATAACATGAAAGTAACGCTTGGCTTTGTCTGTATCTAAACTGCGAGTTCACCTTACTCTGTTGGAAACGGCTTGCACCTGAGTCCTCCAAAGCTATATAAGTGCTATACTCTTAAGAAATGTAAGAAAAAAGGTAGCATTTGAGAGTAAATAAGGTAGAAACTGCAGCGCTTACTACCTTCCCTAGACCATTACTAACCTTTTGCTACCTGTTTACTATTTACGTTAGTAAACAGTTACTAGCTGCAACCGTTACTAATTCTTGCTGCTCTTCACTATCTACGTTAGTACACAGTAACTGGAACGAAATGGGTAGTAACTGCAGCCAGGCAGCAATGGCTGCCTGGTTACTGTGGGATTGGCGGTAACCACCTCGCCGACAACGCTGCTTGCCCGTTGTGCCCACGACGGAGCAGCACCCACACTGCTCATACCCCGGTGAAGGGTTGATGCCACAAAAGAACTTCGCCGCATCGCGTATAGTACTACACTTATGCATTCGAATCTTCCACTAAACTTCACTCGATGCCCACAGAACCTCGCTTCATTACGTCAATTACAGCTGCCATCACAGACTTCGCGACGGGACGCTACAATGCTGTATCGGTTGTGGGTCGGCGCTGCCTTTACCTATTAAGTCGTCGCATTGGTATGGCCGACTCCCCCAACTGTGACAACTGCCATTGAATGGAACCTTTGGAACATGTCCTGTGCCATTATCCAGACCTATGAAGAAGATCGCCGGACTCTCCAGTGTGCCTTAAGAAGGCTGGATGATCGACCCCTTACTCTGGAGAAGATCTTGGGAGCCTGGCCTTCACGTATACTTCCGCCCAGAAAGCCACACGAGCCCTTCTACAATTCTTGAGGGAAACGTCACTGTGCGACCGCCTGTGAAACCTCAACTTTGTGTGCGGTGTGCGTTATGTGCAATGTGTATCTCCTCCACTCTTTTTCTCTCTTTTCTCTCCTCACTCCCCTCTTCCCCGTGTAGGGTAGCAAACTGGACTAAGTCTAGTTAACCTACCTACCTTTCTGATTTTTTTTATTCTTCTCCAGTCTATTTCAAGCATCACTTAACTATCGCTGGCAGTGTACACAGCCACCTTTTACCTGGGTATAGACTTGCATCGCAACAATGAGCAGTTGTGACGACCGTATCGCGAAAGAGCAGGCACATGGCGGGCGCAGAAAAAAGCGACACTCGACAGTAGAGCAAGCTATAGTCCTTGCCGTGACGTGACTTTTCTCCCGAATGCCATGCTGCAAGTGTTCGTTCTAAGGTCTAATAGTGTACTGTTTTAGGCCACATTTTCTTATAGTTCATCTTGGAACACAAGTGCTCGCCTGTGCCAGACATGCATTGTGAAGTAGGGGCTATATATACTCCGGTATAGTCGCTACTTAGTACTGTAGCGTAGTGAATTTGTTAGGTGGAATATAGGATGTTATAGTTTATTTATTTAAGTAGGATGTTATACTTTATTACAAGGAATTTTAAACAGGTGACGCGCGAAATCAATGAAACTTTATATTTTTTACAGGTCCACATGATTATGCATGCGTAGTGTAGGATCCCCACCAAGACTATGTTTTAAATAACGTAAAATAAACTTCAGAATCAAGCGGCAAGGTTTGTTTTAAATATTTATAGCCCCTACGACAGCGTTTCGCAAATGAAGGCCACTTCCAGGTGGGATCTGCTACACGTACGTAGACAGAAATTACGGCTTAAACTGTTGCACCAGATATATTACTTTAACACGGGAATCAATCACCATAGCTACCTTGTTCAACCCTCATACACATCCACTCGCTGTGACAATAGCAAAAAGATATCCGACCTTCAAATGCAGATTCAATACTTTATTCCACTCATGCTTTCCAAAAACAATAAGACAGTGGAACAGCTTAAGTGACGACTTAGTCATTATAAACAAATAATGATATTTTTTTTCTATGCTGTGAAATTCCTCTTGCAATATGTATGATCTGTGTGTATGGAAATGTATTTCGTGGATGCATTATTATGTTCTGATAAATGTGGCGGTGTTCTTTTTGTATTTGTGTTTTGTATTTTGCTACAAATTCTTTTGTACTGACTGTTTTTGTCTCCCTCTCCTCCACGTAATGTCTATATGGTGATGCTAGGTACTCTTTAATAAATAAGATATTCTTCGCTATCATGACACATCACACAATATTCCGTGAAGTTTAGTAATGAGACAATAATTGTCCAGTATTAAGAGTGGAGAAATAACATGAGAAAATGAACATGCCAGTATCAATTACAATTTTTCAAACCTTTGAAAGTTACTACATCTGGTTGGTAATGACTGAAATAGTAACAGTTATAAACTGCTGGTAGTAGTCTATAACTATTACTATTTCGGCAGAGCTTTTATCACCCTCAACGTTCCTAACTGCACTTACTAGCAGGGTTGTAACAAATGAGACAAATTATTACTAACCAAAGTTAGCATGTACTACTACATTTTTTAAGAGTGCATCTCGAATACGCTGACGTTTCGCCTTTGCTTCTCTCTCCCGCAAATCTCCGTCAAGCTACTGGCGCTGGCGTTTCACCATCGATCCACTGGCTCGCACGGACAAGATTAGCACTTCGGAGACGCTGGCGTTCCAAACGAGCAGGCTGCTCGGCCTCCATTGGGGAATGAGAAACCTACATCAGCGATGCAGTGACGTGCCCTCTCGACTTATTTTGATAATGTCCTGACCTGCACGGCCCCCTTTTCCTTATTTTGGTGCTTTAAAAGTGATGCCAAATGGTGAAGAGAGATGACAGCCCTGGCCCCTAAAGCATTCTGTACTTGAGAGGAGACGGCAGGTGCGCAAAAAAGAGAAAGAGAGAGAAGAATATAGCATAGGGTTTCAGTTAGGTCAGGGCCTACCTAAAATATCGTCGAGGCCCAAGACTGTGATCCGAGAGTGGCCTGTCGTCAAGGTGAAACCAACACCTCCACGTGATAAGCCGTATATATTAAGGCTCGCTTCTCTTTGCGCCCATGAACTCACATTCATAGCGAGAGGCTTGATGAACGGTCTTGACTTCCCAGTCCCAACGTGGGATCAGCCAGGCAGGTGGCTACACCCTGTACAGGACGCGTAACTAAAGTTATTTCCATCCATCTTTGCACCCTGATTAGACAAGCAAACAGACAAAACACGAAACGAGTCGCAACTTCCAGAAGTGGAGAGTTTCGAGAAGGCCGAATGATGGATTGGCGTCTTATTGAGCAATACTGGACAAAACGTGCGCTATTCTGGATCCCGATAACGAGCACCGTTGGCCGATAACGAGCACCATTGGAGCACCGTTGGATGAGAATCGAGAGACAACACAATCCCCGGCATTACGGCTGACGAGACGATCGGCTCCATTCTGACGAACTAGTTTTTTGCTTTCTATGGCGTATATGTGTGTGCATAAGCGTGCGCATGAAGGGGAGGGGGGGAGCTGAAAGGTGCGGCCCTACCCCTAGTCACCTACGAGGAGGTTGCAAAGTCAGCCCCATACATTCACATAATAGGAAGAGAGACGCTATGACTCCGAAAGGGGGAGAGAGGCCCTAAGTCATCCCCATACATTGACATAATCAAAATGGAGGGGGCGCTACGACAAACCTTCGTCCCCCCCCCCCCCCCCGTTAAAGGAAAACTTTGTGCGCGCCCCTGTTTGTGGGTGTAGTGCACAACGCCCAGAAATCGGCCCACGCGCTCATGGTGCTATGCTTCGTTGTCAATGACGTGAACCAATGTTGCTAACTGTCAAACAAATCCGTGGCTTCACGGTCGTGTACAGAGATGCGTGCGCGCACGAGGGCGTTTGCGTTTGTACGGGTATCTTGCGTGTGTGTGCGTATTTGCAGGTGTCATGGAGGAAAAAAACCACACCTACGGCACATGCGCGCGCATATTCCACGCGCTAAATTCATTTGGCTCACACACGCACGCACACTTCTGCGGCAATGCGTCAAACATCCAAGTAGCGTTCGAGCCAGTTTGCAGGGTAATGAAGCAGTATATGCAGTTGCGCGTCAACAGAGAAGGGCGCATTTTGTCAAGAAGCAGCCTCCACAGTATCCAAAAGCGATTTGTTTACTCAGAGCTACAAGTGACGACTTCAACGCAAAAAAAAAGCTTATAATTTTTTATCATCTTTCAAAAGCAATTTATATAAGAACAGGCACAAGTTTAGGGGAAGATGAAAAAATAGTGAACATAGAATGTCACTAGAGCCAACCTCGTAAGTCCTTGTCTGTTGCGCTGTTATAATATTCATGAAGAAAAGCACTTGCGGAGTTCAAAAAACAAAGGCCTTCTTTTTGAAATTACGGCTCCATCGTGCACACTCCGTGTATAGGTTTTGCATTTTTAAGAGCAGTTTCTGTTTAAAAACAGTCAAGTAAACAGCTGATAAACTAGTACACCACCAGCGTGAAATCTCCATAAGCAGCTATAGCTAGGAGACGAGAGATACAGCCTACAAGTCTCCCAGGACTTCAGCCCCTTTCAACGTGCGTCTACCACGTGAGATAAATATCGCACGACAAGTTATATGCGCTTCATGAATGAATCACTTCTTAGTCGAAGTGCTCTGAAGGGTGTGTACGAAAACATCGTAAAGGGCGCAAACACTTCTTCAAACTGACTTTGGAAGGCACGGTCGCATTGACTGTGCTTCAGCCCTAATGTATGAACCACTCAGTGTATGCATAGCCGCGGGACATTTGCGGACGATGACATTGGAGAAAATAGAATAATGACGCGCTATTCATTATTCGGCTTTGTGTAACTTATAAAGCTTTACACAATATAAAAATACCTTTGGGTTCACCGTTATCGACATGTTTCGAACACGTCTATGAAAGAGAAGCTGACTTCTCCGAAAAGCTTTGAACTGATTTCTTGCTGGCGAATATTCCTCAGTGAAATAAATGTCTGGACTGGAGGGAATAAATTACGGCACAAAGTCACCTTCCGGCTTCGTTACGTCTGTAGCTTTTGTGCTCGCGAAAAATATGCCTGACTCTCTTGAAGCGAGTCAGGCTTGCCTGACTCGCTTGAAGCGAGTTCTTAGGCGTTTTTTGTAATTCCACAGGAAAGCTTACATTGAGTTATATTGCGCCTGCTCTCTCCAATCACACATCTTCTCTAAATATTTTTTTGGTCTCCTCGACTGCTAAAAAAAATTGGCCCCGTATCTGCATGTTAATCTGCAAATAACGTCGAACGACGATAGTCTTGCGTTTGGAGAGAGTGAACAAAAAGTTTATTTGACGTTCTGCGCGTGAAAATCGCTGAATGGTATTCTGAAGACGCTGCGTTATAGTACCTCGAGCGTGCAGTGGAGGAGACCTAGCGCATCAAGTCACGTCACACGTGAGACATGAGCGCTATCTGGCAGTTATCTTGGAAAACGAAGCGTGTGACTCTGAGACAGGCGTGCGCCCGTCTCGGAGGTGATAAGGTGTAGAACGCAAGGCGATGTGTAGGTGCCACCACCGTGTCGTCGTCTTGCGGAAGAATAACCGAAAGAAAAAAAAAGGACAAAAAAAACTTCCTGGGTTCTTTTATGCATTCACTTCGAATGGCTCGCCGGTGAAGACGTTCTTCTCCTTCTTAGTCGATGTACAGATTCCGCCCTCCCCCCATCCCCCGTTTCAGAATCTTTGGGCACCCAACGTAGATTTGCACTACAAAACAAGCTAGAGACTCAAGCAGGACGAAAGTAAAGACATGAAACACTTCAGGATTACAAACAAGGGCGTCCAGTTACAAGCTATACCACTCGCAAGAATTCGTAGGCTCAAAATTGAACTCTACCAAACATGTTAGCATCAAGAATAACATGACAAAAAAAACAGTTTTTTTATCATTTCTCTTCAAATTGAAGTGTGACGGGGGTGGAGCCACCTTCCTCTTAACATTGTTTTCCCTCAAAATTTCACTTGGCTCTGCCTTGTTCATTTTGTTTCATGATTGGTATTGCCGGCTATAATTTTATGGCATGGGCTGAAGGCTCTACATTTTTTTTAATACCTCACAAACAATGTTCCATGATCAGAAGCGCCTATGATGCTTTTCCATAGCCTCCATATCGGACCACTTTTGAACAGCTACATAATTTGATGACGACTTCACGTGATGTTACGCCACGTGATGTCACAGTCGCATCATCACGTCATCACAATAACGGCACAAAATTTTGAAATGTGACTACACCATGACTTCACATGGTGACGTCATTACATGACGACACCACTATTTTTCAATCATTCATCCCCGATGCCGCGGGACGCTGCTTATCAAATTTTTTGTTTGATAAAAATTTGAGGCTTTCGCTTTATTAAAAATCAGTGGGCGTTGTGAGAGGAGTCAACGGAAGTTTTCTGTCTCAATTTTTCTCTTTTTCTTTTTGCATGTACGCTAAAATGAAAACAAAGTAGATCTGAGAGACGGAGCATGACGCCACAGAGATAACTGGTTTACAATATAACAGCCCGAGGATTATTCCTTCTACCTTAGTTATTCACTGTTTGCGTTCGTCTTGTTTTTTTTTTTCTTCTACGTACGTGTAGCACGTGCAAGAACGTCAGACCTCACTTTTAGTAGCCTCATTCATACGCTATCAACTTCTGGTCGCAGCATGAAGCCGGTTCATCAATCGTAGTGAAATATGGGCAGGTGCTTGATTCCCAAGTAAAAAGGAAACTGGACAGAATGGCTGCCGCACACACCTTTGCCGTGGTGTGTTATACATAAAGGATCATGCATCGTGTAATAAATACCACACGACAAAATGAATTTTGCAACTTCTCAATTTGTACACGACCATTATAGGATTTTTAAAAATACTTTGAAGATGTGTTACCAAAACTGGCAATCCCACGTACCTTGGGAATCGACGTTATGCGAAGCATGCGGAGGGAAGGTGACCGGGCTGTATTTTCTTTATTGAGCAACACGCTTGGGAAATGAATTTAAATACATGTACAAACGTTGCACCCACAGACATATGCATAACAGTTGCAGATGTTTATATAACATTATAACAAATTTTTTGCACTTGCGCGACGGTGAGATACATAAGTATTAACAATACCACAAGCGTTAAGCTGGTATGAAGCGCTGGTGCTCGTGAGGACGGTAGCCCTGGACACTGCTACGTAAATCAAATTGAGCACACGGCACCTAACTGCAATAGACCTAAACACGATATGAAGGCTGTATCATAGAATTGATTGATTGATTTGTGGGTTTTAACGTCCCAAACCACCATATGATTATGAGAGACGCCGTAGTGGAGGGCTCCGGAAATGGCTGTATCATAGAAGTACAGTGCCATTTTTTATGAAAGCAAACATGGGAGCGTGTGGCCTGCGCACTTCGGCGGTTGCTGGCAGCGCGTTCAAGCGGGAGCGAAGACAAGCACAGCCTCTTGTCGCGCCATCTCGAGGCGGGCGAAACAAGCTATGCGTCACGCGTTCGCGTGTTTCGTCTGACGATAGCAGGTATTTAAAACGTGGAGTAAAGCCGGTGTTGCGCAGGGGAGAGGGTATAGCCAGGCCTAACATTTTATATAGCATACAGCTTATGCGCCACAGCTTTTTGGTTTGGGCCCAGCCACTTCTATAGCTTAGCGCCGTCATGCGTAGTATAACGTAAGAGTTGGCGAAATGGAAGTGACACTGAGGACTGATGGGATCACGAGGAGGAAAGAAAGAGAGGGTTGCACAGAAAAAAATATAAAGAAAGATGAAGGAAAAAGACGAAAGAACGGGATGCGTAAAAGAATAAAGAAAGCAAGAAAGAAACGCCAAGGGAGGAACATAGTGAATAACAAAAATTAAAATAACTCAATTGGCGTTCACGACGTGGTGGCGCCATCGCTTACCATATCTCGGCTCTTTACTCAGATTTTAGAGGCTTAGATAGATGGACGAAAAGCTTTTATTGGGGCCCTGAAGGATTCCACCCCCGTTTTATAGCGGTATACGATCGCGGGCCGCTCTCACGTAGGGACGAGGAGGCTTAGCCTCACCACCGCATCGTGGACCTTCTGGACAGCTTTGAGTTGTTGTACGAGGACCACACTCGTAAGCATTAAGTGAATAGAATTTTCGAAAAATTCTTCATTTACGTTTTTATTTTAAAAGGGGGCACATCCAGAGCATGTGGTTTAACTCACTGCGATTGCGGCAGTCCGGACAAAGTTCTGAAATATCGGCAGTAATGGCTATAGGTTACGAGGCTAGGGTAGGTCTGAAACATGCGAAGAGACATTGCCTGTGGCCTAGGACAACTTTTCCTTTTGGCAACGGAAAGGACCCACGGCCTAATCGATAGTGCTTTCGTGATCTCGTCGAGGCTTGGTAGGAGCACGATTTTTTTCTGTGTTCTTTAATTTTTATGCCTGTTAGTTCTTTTGGCACCTTTGGTTTCTTCTTATCTCTTCGTAGTCATTATTGTCCGGATTGACGTGTCATCGTTTTGTGAACTGAACTGACCGAGAACAACTGCGACATAGAGAGCTCCGTAAAATTCTTTATAACTGCATCGCGCCTGAAGACGTGCATCTGGGACGAATAACGTGCATATTGTAGGCGAATGTACGTGCGACGCACTTGAATCGTTATTGCGTCCGTAAGTAGCCACTCAGCGTAGAGCAGTCGATTGGATTCGCAGACGTACGCTGCACAAATGCATTTGGCTCCAGAACGAGCGCTCCGAGGAGGCATTGTATATATGTCCCATCGGTTTCGAGCATCGACCTTTTTCCACGCGTACTTTTCGGTGCACTTCACTTAACGTTCGCGAAGAGGCCGTCTGAGCGCAAACCACGTTCAGAAGCCCATTTGAGGTTCATTGAAGGTCGCTCACGAGCGAATGTTGGCGCAACTGGTGCACAAGGGTCTTCCAGAGACGGTCGTAGTTGTGTGCAGTATTGCAATGTCACTACGAGCTCCGAGGTGGCACTATGCTTGGCGACGATGATAATTTTTTTTTCGGGTATATATACCATGAGAGGTCATATAACCACGAGAGGCTCATGAGGGGTGCCACGGGGTAAGCGTCTGGTAATCTTTAAAACTGGTGTTTTTAACGTGCGCTAAAATCTATGTGCATGAGTCTCCAGCGTTTCAGCTTCATCAAAATGCGGCCGTCGCGCCGGGAATCGATTCTCCATCCTTCTGGTCAGCAGTCAAGCGTGGCAATATTGACGACTGATTTGTTTAAGGTACCGCTTGTGGTCCTGTTCATAAGTAGCATGACTCCTTTAAATGTTCGGAAAATTGGCACGACTTTGTTACAGAAACTGACTTTTGTATGGTGGGCAACTGACTAGCCAGGATATGCTGTTAGCTTAGACATCGATTTCGAGAAATAATAATAGTAAAAGAGCTATCGAATCACGTCGCATCGCGCAAGAAGGGCATATTGAGAGACTTTACTGCATTGTACTATCACACAAACAGACAGATCAAGATTTTCTTTTATTTTGATTTAAAATTAATTGGCATGAAATAATAACAAATCGATTGCAAACACATAGCTTCCCATCCGCATACATTTATGTAATCAGCGTGTACGTAGCATTGTGCTTTGAACAATTCGGTTTTGAGGGCCCCTTTTTATTTCATGCCTAGTTTAGCATCCACCTCTATTTGTCTGTCAACGCAACGAAGTCTATCCCCAAATCAGTTCTTATTGAGAACTAACAGCGTAGTTTAGTTACACGAGTTTCGCCTACTTTCTTCACCAGATACAAACTTTTTATGAATGTTTGGGCCGTTACAGGACTGTCTCCCTCAGTGGATTAAGCCTTGAACACTTATTACGTCACCGTCATCTGTATTAATCACTTAGGCGATTCCTCTTCAGTTCCCTACGACATTCGGACAACCGGACCAGTCGTATAGCCAGGTAAGGGCACACCAAGCCAGTACTATCCCCCCCCCCCCACTTCCCTACACACACACAAGAAAACGTCTGTTTTTTTTTCGTGACATAGAGAGCACAAATTAACACTCGAGCACATCTTCCTGCCCAGCTCCCGAATCAGATCAAAAAGGTGCCCCCCCCCCTCCTCTAAAACACTTTTTCGGGGCGCGCCCTGGATCAGACGCTTTCATCTTCGTCCCCATCGCCAATTGGCCTACAGTGCTGCGAAGGCGCCTTTGTGCACTCCCTAATTAGAACAGACTGTTGAGTGTGCTGGAAATTTATTTCCGAGTTGAAGTGTGAAAAAACTTTGCTCGTGCCATGCCTGAATAATAGAGGGAAGAGGGCTCTTGGTTGGAGGTTTTAATCATTCGAGAAGACATTTGTTTTCATTATATATTTTTGACAGAATACAGGAAATAAGGGGGGGGGGGGGCTATATTTTCTTTCACACTTTCCGGCTATAGGCCTTGGGTACAGTAAAACTACAAGAAACACTACAGGAGATCGTAAAGGTTATTTTATGCTCCTAGCCAGCGATCAGTGATGTTCCATGCAGGAAATTTTTGGTTTTTGGGGGGAATATCCGCCTGTCATTTTGAGCCACAGGGAAAAGGAGAATCTTCGTGATACTGCAGGGAATTTCAGGATTGGTTCCGGAGAATTTACCACGCAATCATGACCCTTGAAATTTGTTTCTGATCTTTACGCGATTTCTAGCTCAATAATGGTATTAAACTTGAAGCCCACAATGTTCGGAGCACTAACACTGCGTGAAATATTTAAAATCATGGTCATGGAAAACGGTCATGGTCAGTGGAGGGGCTAGTCATGATTTCGAAAATTGCCACTACGTGAGATGTGCGTAATTACAGTGTGTGTGTGTGCGTGGACGGAGGCGGAAGTTAGTACTGTTGTAGAGGGAAATATTCTGGGAATTTCGTCAGCATTTGCAGGAAACATTTTCCCAAATAGGAAATTTTCATGTCTTTCAATGGAAATTTTTGGCGTAGCATGGAACATCACTGCCAGTGATAGCTGTGTTGCACTTTACGTTCTTCGCTGCTATATCATAATTATACAGCAAAATAGCATTCCCTATACTTTCTTTGGCTTGGTTGTCTGCTGTCATTAACACTCTGATCTAACAAAGAAAACAAGTCCTTGAATTCACTTTCTTTAAGTCGCCCCAAAATAAGCTACGTTATGGACACAATAACTAAGAAGGCAGAAGTATTCTGCGAAAAAAAAATAATGAAGATGCCCCCTTTCTGAGTCTCCGCCAGCTTGCTCGCTGCTTCGATCGCTCGCATATCGTGTGCAAGTAACAGCTGACGTACTGTCATCTTGCTTCAACACAGCGTGCCCGCGCCGACACCTATCTAGTTATGCTAACGACGGGAAAGGGCGCAATACTAAATGCGAGGCATTTCCTAGCGAGCTTCGGCGACTTTGAGCGTATCTATCTATCTATCTATCTATCTATCTATCTATCTATCTATCTATCTATCTATCTATCTATCTATCTATCTATCTATCTATCTATCTATCTATCTATCTATCTATCTATCTATCTATCTATCTATCTATCTATCTATCTATCTATCTATCTATCTATCTATCTATTCGCTTACGTTTCGGTGCTTTCGTGGTCAGCCCCTTAACTTGGCGTGAAACAAAATTAGCATGGGAGGCTAAGATTGCTTGACGAAGATGACGCGCGGGTCAAGACATGAATAATGTCACAATCCCGTTGAGTAGGTCGTCAAACACTTCCCGCCAGACAGTGGTACATATTCACGGGCGGGTGTGTGTCGCTAGTAGGCGGGTACGTGCTACAGGTGATTGACACTTAGTATCTACCAGAAACGACGAGAACAGACATGGGCAATTTGAACGCATGGGCTTTAAGAATTACCCGACATCGGTAGCATCGACCCAACGAATGCATAGCATAAGTGTCAGTGTTAAGAAAAACTTCACATGGACAGCGTTGACCCCCCGACGATTGCAAATAATAAATTTCAGGATACCAGCAGGAATCGAACCCAAGAAATCTGCGTGGCAGGCAAGCATTTTATTACAGGGCAACTCAAGGTCTCAGAACTACTTTTCAAATAGACGCTAATCTTCAGGAAACGTCAATAATGGTTCCAGTGTTGCCTACCCTATTTTACAAATATTACATATGTACTCCTCTGATACAACGTCATGTCGGATTAATGGCAATTGTGGTTAGGTACCAAGCGCTGAAGTTGATTTTATGTAGCAGTATGCAGGTCCAGCATCTTCGCGAGCATCACCGCTTCAGATCAGCTTCTGGTGTTGCCAATCCGCATGTTCCAGTTGGCATCGTTGCGCAAGTGCAAACAACTGGTTATATAAACATCTGCAACTATTCAACGTATGTCTGTGCGTGCAACATTTGTACATATATTTAGCGTCATTTCATGACATGACGCTGAATAAAAAAAATTGCAACATGGTCACCTTCCTTTCATATGCTTCACATAACGTCGATTCCCAGGTGCGTGGGATCTGCCGAATTTCTTTTTAACTACAGTTACTTTCGCTGACGTGACTTGGACGTACAGTTAGCATTGACACTGCTCATACCGAGCCACCACTTTTTTATAACCACTCTAAGGCAGCTTGTAGTGCCGAGTTAGGTTTGGTTATGTGTCCCTCAATATGCATACGAGCTCATTACTTACCTAGTCGTGACTGCCAGTGTTATCGCCGAGTCAATATGGTTTATTGGGTGAGTCGGTGATTTCGCCGACACCACAGTTAGAAGGGTGTAGCGAGCGCCAGAAGCACTAATCTTTTGTTAGCGCCTTTCGGAATGACAATGTATGCATTTTAGGCTCATTATGGGTATGCTTTGGAGACGTAACGTTCAAGCTATCACGTGAATCGTGGTCAATACTTTCTCCTGCCTGGTACTAATGGACAGTTTTCCTTGCGCGAGTGATATATCTTCGCCACCTGATCCTACTGCACATTCTTGCCAATTCGCTTTGGCGGTGATCATGTTGATCGTGCTATACAGGTGAGGTTCGCATGGCATTACCGAACAGTGATTGTACGAAATGAGCGTATCTTTCCTTGTCGCATTCATTATTCACTTAGGACAGCCTCTCTCGAAAGTGTAACAACAATGCTAGGCACTAACTTCCGCATAATCCATGGTCCATTTTGAAATTATCTTTGATTGAGGTACTCGTTAGCAAACCGTGCATCAAGGCAAAAAGTCTTTTTGCCTCGTTGCTCTCTGAACTTAAGCGAAGAGTGGAAAGCCAGGAAAAGCAGTGGAAAAGCCTGCGTGATCTTCGAGTGTGCGGCTGGAAGTGAAGGAACAGGTTGATGTTGTGACGCCATCCCGTTCTGTCACAGATTGTCGAAACTTGTAACACTGTGACGATGCCATGGCATGCATGACAACATTGCTTGTTCAACGGCGCTCGCCGATCTTTATTGATGATAATGATGATCATTGTTATTCTTGCGTACACCCGCAAAGGGGGATTGGCCAAGAACCGGGTGGCAGGATTTTTAAGTAAAAGGCTTATGGTTTTGCAAACGCTAAGCAATTTTGGACTGAAAAAAAAATGAATACGCAAAAAGAAAAGCCAAAAATCGAAAAAGAAGTATATCTGAGCAAGGACCGATGCAGGCTATCAGATGTGATTTGAGACAAAGACAATGGTGGGTCCAAAACGAATGATACATATGAAAAAGGCACTCTAACATGGTAATCTTTTTGTTTCAATTATGTAGTCACATACCACAGAGCAGACGTCCCTGTAGCTATAACGTAATTTAATGCTGCCTTTGAGGTATGACGACACCACGTGAGGTGAATCATTGTCTTCATCCTCATCAGCCTGAGAGCGCGTATTTCCGAGATAAGGCCTCTTCCACGTTGCAACAATCAAACCTGTTCTCTCTCAGCCTCCAGCATTTGCCTTTTCTTGGAATCCAATATGTTACTCCTAATGACGAGTTGTTCTTTTGCCTTCACACTGCCTGCCCTGCCCATGTCCATTTTTTTCTTCTCGCTTTCGGCTAAGATGGTGTTAACACCCAAGGTCCGTACTGGCCGCCATTGAAATCTGGCGTTGCCAACGTGTAACGCACCCGCCGCGGTGGTCTAGCTATAGTTACGGTGCTCGACCGCAGGTCGCGGGTTCGTATTCCGGCTGCGGCGGCCGCATTTTCGATGGAGGCGAAAACACTTGAGACTCGTGCGCTCAGGTGTAGGTGCACGTTGAGGAACGCCAGGTGGCCGAGACCTCCGGAGCCCTCCGCTACGGTATCTCTCATAATCACGTCGTGGTTTTGGGACGTGAAACTGAGTCAAATATTACTTTTAACGTGTAACGCAAGAACGTTAGCTAGTCTGACAGATATATTCGAGTAACTAGAGGGTGGTAAATGGGATGTTTAGGGATCAGTGAAGTTAAGAACGAACGATTAGGCCTCCACACAGCTAAATAAAAGGCACGTCCTATACACTGTCGTGGCTTATAGCTGACAGAACAAAGCTCGGGCCGGGTTTGCGCTTTTGTGCTAAGATCTTTTCCAGAATGAACGAACACGCAAAACAAAAATATTTTGTTTTACAATTTCAAATTGACACAATTTGAGACAACGCATCATGAGACAGTCTATCACAAGTCGTTCCTAGATGAAATGTTTTTCCGTACCCGTGCATATATCAGCGTCCACGCATGCAGTGACCACGTGGTTCTTAAACGCGTTACTGAAAGCTTCTACCGCCGTTTTATCGATCTCTATTAGCTAATGAGATTTAATGAATGATGCATATCCTCTGCTCGTCTCTCCTACAATGGCGCTCGTACGACCTTGCTGGATTACCACCCCTTGCAAGCCTATATATAAACAAGCTTACGATGAGTAAACAATGTCACCGCTTGGTATATTTAGCCACGTCGTCACCGGTGGATGCGTCAAGGGTCTCTTAGCGCCGAAGCACCACGCAGAGTTGGGCAGCTCTGTAAACAAGCCACGCTCAATAACGAACTTTATTTGACAGCCACTTCACCGGTCACTCAACACACTGCGCAGGTTGTCAGGAGCGCTTACGGCTAAAGACTCGTGATGGCGGCGAAAGATAGCTTGAGCAGCGGCGCGGTACGTACGTTGCAACTAATTAACTTAGAACGACACAAAAATGAATGAACAAGATGATTTATATTGATAAATTACGCTCAGAGAACTTTACGTTATAGGCGCATTGCTAAAGGAAAAACTCAAGGTCAAACATTTTTGTTCGGCTTAGGAATCTCTGTGCGTGATGTAATAGATTTCATGAAGTATATATTCTGTTCTTGGTTATATTGGATAAGTAAAATTTTCTGAAACCTATGGTACGTCTCTGTCCCACTTAAGTCAACAATGGATGAATGTATAGATTATGGATGAAAAACTTTTATTGGGGTCTTGAAGGATTCCCCCCTATATTATAGGGGTAGGATCGCGGGCTGCTCCCACGTTGGGACGGGGAGGCCCAGCCTCACCGCCGCGTCGCGGGCCACTCAACAATGGAGTTCAATTTTACAGGCTAAAAAGTATTTTTACAGGTCCTAGCAGATGCCGTCAAAAATCAGTGACACCACCATGTTTGGTGCGAGAAGTGAAATGTGGCGTTGCCACCTCGCATTTCATTTTGGTGCATTTTTTCGAGTTATGAAGCATCTTCTCGCGAGAAGCTGTGTGATTTTGGAATAATAAAAAAGTAATTTAGTTGCATGAGAAAAAAAATTTTTTTGGTGGCGCGGCTTCAACATAAGCTTAGACGAATACAATTACCCATGCCCTCAGCGTAACTGTGCATACTGTGCAACATAAGCTATAATTCTCTGTAGGAATTGCGGCAAACAGGGTGGGTAGATTAACTTGCGTAGTGTCAAAGTGACTAGCAATAAAATTGACAAGACGGCAAGGTGAACTTGGATGTTTGTGTCACGCAACAGCCTTTTTTTTTTTGCTTACGTTAAATAACTATCAAATTTTCAACGTGGTATTTGTTTTGCTTCATAGCCGCGGCCGATGCCATAATTTACTGTTGTGATCAGTTAGTAAAAATGCAGTCTTGTTTCTATATATATATATATACTAGCATGAAGGCGCTGTGACTGAATCGGCGCCATATGCAGGCATTGCTACGAAAGGCAGCAAGAACAGGAGAATAATGATTACGCGCCGGCATATCGACACTCGCGTGCAACCATTTTTTTCAGCCTTACATTGCAGGTTGGTAAGGGATTAACAATGCTTATATAAGGATAATATAGCGACCACGACAGCCCGTGTGCCGTTACTACTTTTTGTTTTCGTCCGTATCCGAATAATATATGAGGCCCCGTCTATAGTCCCCCAGCTAACTGACAACACAGCTTACATTACCGCGCTGAGCAATAGCGTTATACTAACACGCCCTTGCTTTACTCCCTGCTATGTTATTAGTTATCGCAGACGAAGGAACGAGATACGCGTATCGTTACGAAAAAGGCTGGAAGGAACGATTATCATCCCAGCGAGATTTCTCGTGCTCTGGTGCGCATATATCACAAAACTAACCCGGGGATGCCACACCAAGTACAAACTTTTAATTATGTCATATTACCAATGCTAACTGGCTTGCGAAAAAAAAGAATTTGTCGATAGGGCTGTACTAATGCTTGGCCGATATAAAAGCAACCGGTAAATCTCGCGAGCTCCCATCTGCGGTAACTTCTGCACGCAAGCAGCGCAGGCACTAATTAGGCACTTCAGAGATCCGCGTAATACGACTGAAACTCTGCGCACATGCATGCATAAACAAGCCATTACCTCAAATGCAGCGTTGATGTTAGGTTTACATAGAGAAAAAGTTTACTCGATAAGTGGATCACAGGCGCCTGAGCCAATCCGCTCTTGTTTGCTGCACACACATACGCGCGCGCTCACACACACGCACACACACACCAGTCTCCAGACACTAGTGATTGCGTGAATTGAGGGTAAATGCACGACATGTGCCTCTATCAACATTCAGCCAAGCTAGTTCGCGCTTTCATAGCAGCGAGAAAGGCCTGACACTTCTACCACATTCTCATTGCGTGAACACATTCACTTTTTCCCGAATAAGCAATTTGCAGTCGCTTCAATGGAGTGACGTTTGGTTCGAGTGCAATGAAACTCGCGAACCGCAAAAAAAAAAAACTTTGCTTGTATAAGCAGTCAGCCACTTTGGTATCGATACAATCGATTTAAGAAGTTTGGCAACTCTCTTTCATCCGAGCTGTGAGTTTTTCCAGGAGCACCTGAAATTATGGGATATTGACGTGGTGACATCCCGTAGGTCTCGCTCGGATGTCACCATAGCTACTTCCACACTCCCGTCGCATGAACTGAAGCTGCTGTATGCTTTTCAGGTGAGTCAAATGGCCAGCAAGACGAGCTGTACTGAATGAACTTACTCGACTGCTAATGAATCAATGTCGTGCATTTAATTAATGTGACGCTTCTTTTCAGTGCGCACCAACGTGCACTTTTTCCTGAGCAGAAAAAAAAGACAAATTTGCGCATGTACGTAAAGCTTTGCAATCAACATTCAGCAAACTCGTATACGCACTCCGGCAGTCTGAAAGAACCAGTACGCTCTTTTTTTTTCAGCTATGAGTAGGCTCTGTAAGAATGCGTCACTGCGGGCTAAACTTTTTCAAAAGGCATTACGTCTGAAAAGTAACTGCCCCGAGCAACAAGCGACACTACACCCAATTATCGCGTTGAAACCTGACCTATACGCAATGGAACAAACGTTCTTGTTGTCTCACACAGAAAACATTGAAGGCTTCGCGTTGAAAGACATCCAAAAATGCACCGGCTGTTTAGCCTCGTAGCACAGCTACACGCTAGTTATGTAAATGTCGAAAACGAATAAAAGACAAAGTGTGCTGGACTGTCCTAATTAACCTTACGTCACGTGACAATGAGGCAGGTGTTCCTACGAGTAGCTTCTAGATACAGATTCTGCGTTTTCTTCTGTTATTGCGCCAAAAGCATCAACTTAGCGTGCTTCAATCTACACAAAACGTGCTCTGAAAATGTGTTTGAGATGAGGCGGATGAGTTTATGACCAAGCAAAAAAATTTTCACGCGGCTTTGATTTAAATAATCATACATAAATTATGTCATCAATCATGAAACGAAATCCTTCATGAATAATTGCAATAATACAATATTTAAAAGGTAGGAAAATGCATAGAGGCGAAAATAGAGCGTACTAACTATAGAAAGACTCAGACACAAGGCGTCTGATTTGCGAAATAGTTTTGTCGTCTTCAGCACCCAAGAAGTTAAACTCTTCTGCGACTTTTTATCCCATATACATGCGTAGTTTTTTGTAACTGTAAGTATATGCACTAATGAGTGCTTCTGTATTGCTTTTGTTGTGCTGCATTTCACTTTTTTTCCTAGTGCGCACATCTGGTAATAAGGTGTGCGTAGAAAAGGGAAGCAATACGGGACGGCATACCTTCAGTTCCCCCTTGTTTATTGATACACGATGCTCTGAAGCACCTGTGCCCTTCGGCGTGTGCTCTGCCTCCAGTCTCGTGCTCTCTGGCACCGTGAGAAATGGGTGCTAATACAACCCGGGGAAAGTGAAACTGCCACCTAATTATCATCCGTACAAACATCATGCTCACAAAGAAACCCTGACATAATGCTGAGTATAGCACAAAACTTGCAAGGAATCGCTAAGCATATTTATCTGAGAATACAACGAGAACTGGTTTTTTTTTATATTAGGTTTGTCCTACGGAGAGGCGCTACGAGCTAGTGTTGCAGAGAGGCAGAGTCGTGTTGGTAGCGTGTTGGAGACGTCAGCGAGATTACGCATAGTGGTTCTACACTTCTCCTGTGTACTTTCTTTCTCCTCTTCTAGCCTGGACTTCCCTTCACGCTGCGGGGATTTGTGTGTTTCTTATGTGATTCTTAAAGGGAATCGAAGAGAAAAGTAAGCCCCGTAACTGTCTGCATCAGAGTGCGACACCTCAAAAATAGCTCACAAAGGTTGGGGGTAAGGAGGGATTGAAATGATAGGATTAAAAGGTATATATAGAGAGAGGAAGGAGAGAGAGAGAGGCGCAGGGACAGCGAGCGACAGAAGAGGAGATAGGAAAGATGGACACGGTCGCAGGAGTCCGAGGACGGGGCACCACTCAGCGAGAGCTCATGTCGGCGGCAGGAAATGGCACAGGGTGAGCCCAGTCGGCCAGAGCTGCGCTGTCGTCGGATATTGCGGGGGCACAAGCGGTCGGCACAAAATTCAGAGAGCGAGTCCGTGGGGATTTCCATTTTCCTTGCACCGTAGGGGGCTGCATGTAGTTGCCATAGCACTTATTGACACCCGTTCCATTGTAAAACATCTCATACTTTCTAGCCGCGTCTTTTGAGGTAGCTATAAGTTGGCACACGCTTTCTTCACCCTAGCCAAGAAACGATTTCACGTTAATATAGTTTGTCGAGTCAACGGCTTTCATTACAACAAAAAACACTCTCTCCTCGTCTATTTCAAGAAGGCATCCTGTGCCATTTGTTTTATTTAAAAAAATGAGGTTGCGCACGTTCGAAACTATATGTGTTACATAATTTAAAGAAATATCTGGCGTTATGATCGTTATTTGCTGATGAAATCACCACTAATATGTCCAATTTCCCATGTGACATGATCCCGTAAATTGATTAATTGATTGATTGATTGATTGATTGAAATGTGAGGTTTAACGTTCCAACACCACCATATGATTATGAGAGACGCCGTAGTGGAGGGCTCCGGAAATTTCGATCAACTGGGGTTCTTTAACGTGCCCCCAAATCTGAGCACACGGGCCTACAACATTTCCGCCTCCATCAGAAATGCAGCCGCCGCCACCGGGGTTCGATCCCTTGACCTGCGGGTGAGCAGTCGGGTACCTTAGCCACTATATGCCACCGTGGTGGGTTGATCCCGTTAATTAACGGCTGGTTTATATATTATGATGTGTGCGTGCGTGTGTGTGTACAAAAGTGTTGGTTTCCGCAGATTAACGGTGCTTTGTATGCGTAGAGAAAGGACGGACGAGCGTGCAAAAATGCCCTTTCTGACTATATCACATTCTGCTGCCGAAGCGTTGGAAGAAACAATAAAACGAAGAACAGGCAGCAAATTCGCTGAAGCATGTGGCTCGTGAGGAAACTATTAAAAATAGACATATTTAATGGGGCGCCCACAGCAGCATATTTGCGTACGCAGCCTGCTAGCATTGCGAATGGCAGCTGTGTACGCGGAGCTCTTGCGGAAGCTCGATTAAACCTGTCTTGACCAAAGCGACTTGCCTTGGCTGTGCATACATGTAATGACTTGTTTCTAATTCCAGATTGGAAATGTATCACAAATAATCACGGGTTTGCCGCCACACATTCTCACTTAAACGTATCACTGATCCGTACGTATACAAACGTGCATGTCACGCGCAGAAAGAGAAGGGCGGGCTTCATCGACATCTGGGGTTTCACGTGTGGGCGAATCAGTAGCAAGCCCCGCGATGCCGGAAGTTCCTCCCCGATAGAGGCCCCGGAAGTGCGTATGTGGCACGCCTGATTACCTCATCACCACTTCTTTTTTTTTTTCCTCCCGTTATTATCCCATGCCTTGACACATAAGTTATTTGCCATTCGTTATTGGACACATCAGTACGTTCGCACTTGTATACGCCACAACTGGCAGATTACGAGTGAATTGCGAACTGTGAGAAGTTTCATAGAATGTTTAAGATAAGTTTCGGTGTTTTTGCGTCCATGTTTAGTACTCTTCAAGCAGGCACATGGTTGATGATGTGTAAGGTTCGTTTAATTTCTACAGCCACTTCTAATTTAATAGATCCCCGAGATGTTTACAATATGTATTGGCAATTAAATGTGAAATCGGACCCATGCTATATGCCACTACTTTCGGGAATTCCTTCTATGATAGTAGGTCTAAAAACTAGTTCCACCACCGTTGATTTGATTGATTTGTGGGGTTTAACATCCCAAAACTACCGTATGATTATGAGAGACGCCGTAGTGGAGGGCTCCAGAAATTTCGACCACCTGGGGTTCTTTAACGCGCACCCAAATCTGAGCACACGGGCCTACAACATTTCCGCCTCCATCGGAAATGCAGCCGCCGAAGCCGGGATTCGAACCTACTACCTGCGGGTCACCAGCCGAGTACCTTAGCCACTAGACCACCGCGGCGGGGCAGTTTCACCACCGTGGCAAAGCAATGAACGCAATGGCAACAAATTACAAAGTTGTATGGTGTAAGGCCAACAGCTATAGGTGTGATCTCGCGTAAATCAACAAAATGTTAACATAATACGACCGCTTTAGGGACCAAATCAGTTTTCACGCTGTCAGTTCTTCAAGCAAGAAATAAGCGTTGAGAACATGGCAACTGTACGAGTCGTCTCCTGAAGTCTCTCGACTTGACGAGCACGCTCTTGTGCGGAAAGTTCGCAGTTGCTGCTGAAGCGACGAAACACGCCCCATTTTCCAAAGTGGCACCACCTCACACTGCTTCGTAGGATGTTTTCTCTATGTTCAGTGAGCCATTAATGCGGTGGAGTTTCGCGTGCGTTTCCCTTCGTGCACGGGATATCACCAGCTCTTTTTAACACTGTTTAAGCAATGCTCGTTCAGAGCCATAAAGTTTTTCTGTTTTTTTTCTCTTTAACTCTAAAGCTTTCCTACAAATCATTTCTCGTCCGGCAGCAGCAACCATCGTGACGAACGTCCATAATCATCACATGCACTAAATGCTAGATAGCTTCATTTAGTTTATACCTTTAATTACTTCGAATACACGAAGCGAATGATGATGAGTTGGCAAAACAGAGGGTTGGTTCTTTGTTACCGTATGTCACCCGTGACATTGGCCACTCTTGTAAATTAGTGACAAACCGCTTTACCGTTTTATATATTTATATACGGTGTACGTTTTATATACGGTGTACGTTTCCATGCCGCTTCTGCGCGAACTCTCGGTGACACTGGATCGGCTTTTTGCCAGCGCTGCTGTCTCACTTTTTCTTCGCGAGCTCTCAACTTCGGATCCGCTTGCCGGTGCTGCCATCTGACAGCCGCGTGGCATTGCCGCACAGCGTCTTCATTCATACCACGCTGTGAGTCAGAGAGAGCAGCAAGCGCTTTTAATAATTATAGAGAGCAGCGCCGCGCCACATAGCGCTCTCCACTTTAAGCAGAGCACGCTCCGGAGAGGAGTGAGTGCTCTACCGCAGAACCACCTAGTGGGCGCTCTTAGTACTAGCGTGGCTACGACGACGGACAAGAGACAAGCCCCTACCACAGGCTGCTTCGCATCTAAAATTATAGGGTCACTCATATATCCGCCTGCAATCAGCTCGTGTATGAACAAGCGACAGTGTCACGTTAGTTTCACGTTATGGCGGCGAGATGTAGTCAGAGTGACGTCAGGATAAGACCACAAGTTTTTTGCACTCTATATCGGCACGATAATGTCTAATGGGGTGGTCACCACAGAGGGAGGGGGTACTTTCGCATGACTAGTACTGACGCCATTGATGTGGGACACCGGCGACAGCCAATTTTTGTGTTCGATGAGAACAAGGCTTTCGCCTTACTATTAATGATCAACGACCACGATGTCTGTCAGTGCGTTCGGAAAAATTTGTTATGTGCTCCATGTTAGACACCTGTAAGAGCTAGGCTGCCGACCCACCGGTCACGGGATCGAATCCCGGCTGCGGCGGCTGCATTTTCAATGGAGGTGAAAATGCTGTAGGCCCGTGTGCTCAGATTTGGGTGCACGTTAAAGAACCTCTGGTGGTCGAAATTTCTGTAGCCCTTCACTACGGCGTCTCTCATTATCGTATGGTGGTTCTCGGACGTTAAACTCCACGTATCAATCAAATCAACCTATAAGAGCTAAGAAGAAGCTGATGCCTCATTATTGCGCTAACATATCGATGCATTGTCAATAGAAAAAAAATACCTCGACCACTTCTCTTATGCACTCCCTGCAGTAATGACAAATTCCTTTCAAAAAGAATCCTTTGCAGCTACATAATTTCTTACCATTCTTCACTGTCTAAGATGAAGTATATCTCGATTAAAAGTTCGTGCAATGGTTCGCTCGCGAAAAACCTCACGAATATAATAAAAATTAGTCGGCAGCCGCTACTCAGTGTTAGAAAATATTGCGAAAAAGGGCACTATTTGTTATCGCTATTTTTTTACGTCACGTTCTCGCATGCAAGGGGTACCACAAAAAATGATGCCGCATTTCTTTGTTTCGTTGCCCAGTGAGCTGCTTCGTGAATTACTAACGACAGGGTACGAAGATAATGCTTTCCACTTCAATCATTTTGGTATGGCGTCTAAAATATTCAAGTACTGAAACTGAACCTCTGGCTGCAGGAATCTTGAAGACCAGTGATTTGTCACTGCGGGTGGACAGGTCATTCTTCAAAATCTCGGGCGTCGTTTTTTTTTACAAAAAATGTGTTTCCTCATGTGTAACTGAATGTTTAAATTTCCTTCTGTAATGCCACATATAGTAGTTCGTTTTAGTTGCTCAATGTTCCAGAATATGCTGCATGCACTGTTCGATACTCCAGAACGAATGAATCCTTCCATGTCTATAGACGATGGTGAGATAGGAGTGTTCTACCACTACGAAAAAGAAATTAAATTATGTCTTATATACTCTGAAGATATGTTCTGTACTCTAGTGTCGGAAATGTCTCACCAATCTTATGTAGGTCTATAATATTGTTTCAGAAAAGTTTACTAAGGCGAAAGCCTCATTGCGTCATCAGAAAAAAAAGCGTGGTGCAATCAAGAAAAGCTGCGAAACGAATTCCCAGGGTTCTTTGCGCAATCACCCAAAATGACTCGAAGGCGACAGCAATCTTCAGTTAAAATTATATTGTCCCCTTTTGTTACTGAAAGCAAATTATGAGGCGTTAATCAAAATAGCTTCTAACACTTAAAGCCACGCTATGTACAAGTGTACACACCAACTCCTATGACAAGTCACGCACCAAGTGTTTCATCAAATGGCTTGAACCTTAGTGGGCCCATTCGTTCAGGCCTCCTGAGGGGACAACTGACGATCATATACTATCTTCATTACGCTGCGTATACCTGCAGAAGATCAATTTGCTGGATACACTACGATGTTCGACAGTTGTTCGATGTGACGCGTTCAAGGAGCAACGTAAAGTGTATTTTTTTCTTCGCTCGAAACAAATAAAACCAAGAAACAACCTGTGCATGCATTTCGGGTTTAGCAGTGAATTTCTTTTATGCAAGTACTGAAGCCGACTAGTGGCAGTGCCTTTTAATTGGGCCACGCGACCTTGACGCGTTTCCAACAGCGCATGATATTTCGTGACTGAAGGGGTTAAGAGAATGCTGATTTAAATTACGAAAATTAATAATGCAGTACGTTGATAAAAAAAAGGCAACGTAACATAGTGAGACCGGGCATCCATCGCTTTCCGGTTGTATTATGTGAAGGTGCAAATTAGTTCTCTAAAAAAAGAAAAAAAAACTCACAGGTTTCTTTGTACATTGACATAAAAAGACTCGAAGGCGAAAGTCAGTTTTTGTTTCTTAAAGATGATAGTCTTTTTTATGATACTGTTTAGAAAACGTTTGTGTAGACTATTTACAAAAACAAAAAAAAAATTTTCTTAGCATTTTAGTAATGAGGGGCACATACACATCGGTACATCAATGCCCCACAACAAACATCACCGTGTTGTAGTGGGCACATCATTACTCTGATATACATTGTAGACGTGGCAGGTATGTACAAAATAACTCTGTGCGATATTATGACACGAAGGATATAACGGTACAACGATAGAATAGATGCAAATAAACACAAGTGGTTACAAACGACAGCGCATGTGTGCTTAGAAAAAATGTTTAACAATCTTGAATACTTGGTACTCTACTATGGGAGAGCAGAAAGCCGTCCCTACAAACTAACCTCAACGCAGAAATGTTCGGGGTGAAGCTCCTTACACCATTTCGAGGTCGGACGTCCTCGCATTCTGCGTAGCCAGCATATCCACGGAGTGAATGATGATGAGCGGGGCGAAGCGTCCATCCGTTTGATGCGTGCTCTAGTGAGATAAGAGCGGATGGATGGACAGACAGACAGACAGACAGACAGACAGACAGACAGACAGACAGACAGACAGACAGACAGACAGACAGACAGACAGACAGACAGACAGACAGACAGACAGACATATGGACGGACAGACATATGGACGGACGGATGACCGCATGGACGGACGGACATATGGATGGATGAATGGATGGATGGATGGATGGATGAATGGATGGATGGATGGATGGATGAATGGATGGATGGATGGATGGATGGATGGATGGATGGATGGATGGATGCTTCACCCCAATCATCATTCGCTCCGAGGATATACTGTGATTCTTTGTTTTTCTTTCTCTTGGTTGGTCTCCGGAACGATTCATTTTAGCCCCTTGCTCAACGCCCACCCATCTTGGTCTGATGGCAGCCTACATACTTGTGAACATTCTCAATCACAAAGCAAATTTACGCATATTTAAGGCACAACATCAACACATGAGTGTTAGGAAGAGTGTCTTTTTTATTTATAAAATGCATTTTAGCGTTTTTAGTGTCTTTATGCATCTTTAGTTAATTAATGTGATTACTTCATTGTTATTGCAATTGGTCGGCAAATTCACTCAGCAGTCGACCCGTTCAGACTCATTTAGACTTGAGCTGTTAGCGTGAGTTCGAATATGTCCGGGTGGGAAATATTTTGGTAAGTTCAAGTCTGAATGAGCCGTAAGGGCAAATATGCATTTCGTGACTGACTCTGAGGGAACCCCATATTTCTTGCCGACCTGGGGTTATTGAGAAAATATACTTTTTAGACCTTGTTCCCTCCTCGTTTTCGAGAGCCGTTATCCTTATTTCAGGCCTGTATTGACCCTCTGAATGTGAGAGTGATTATCCCACATACGCTCTATCGATGAACGACAGGCCGCTAAAATGCTACGCACCTATAAGGGTGATTGCGTGACTCGGCCTGTTGATGGCGATGAGTTACATAGAAAGGAGGGTGCTCAGTTGAAGACGATCATAATCACTGAACGAGAGTTGTCAAATTTACATAATTAGTTGAAGTTAATCTGTGAAAGTGTATAAGTGAATGCGAATAACTGGTTAGGTGAAAATATATGAAATTGAATAAAGAAATGCAACACGAACTTTTGATGCCTGTCTTCAGTAACAGTATGCGGGAGCAACTTCAAAAGGCCATATAAACTTTGATCTTCAAGTCGCCTGAAGTGCGAAATAAACCCGGTAGTTGTTTGCATTTGGTTTGAGTTTAATTAAATTTACTTGAATGAATGTCTACATAGAGTTGTGTAAAATTTATTCCAATAGTTGTAGACATTAGTGCGGAATATCCCCCAGTATACGTGCAGTTGTTTTAGTTCGGTTGGCGTTTTTTAATGAATTAGTGGCTTCGAAATGCTAGTCGAGGTATTTCAATATTGATTTATGTATAGTCTTTTGTAAGTTATCCGAACACTTGTGTTCAATGTTTTTTTTTACAATAGTTGTATTTCTGTACGACCATGCGTTTCTTTTATATTTTGTTTAGTGAAAACTGCCTCTTTTTCATATGTACCCTCCAATAAATTGTACAAGAATACAATTTCATAGCGAGAAAATAAATCATGACACGACATTTGTAATGTAAATAGTTCAGAGGCATAATACTACTCCGTGGTTTTCAATATAAAGCGTACTATTTGCTGCGTAAGCGTCTGCATTTTGATGTGCATCTTTTAACTTTAAAGGAAATAAATTTCCTCCGAAGCATCTTTCACGCACCACCGAGCGGCCGAAACCAAGTTTTGTAATTCTTCTACTGTTTGCACTGAAAATAGGATGCTACAAACAGTGTTTTGACTTAGGGCGTCAACGCAAAATCGAACCGGCGCATACGAAGTCAAGTCGAGTGGTGGAACGCCCCAACTTCGCCTGATGTAATACAGGGACGCTAGATACTCAGGTGCCTTCTCAAGTCAACAGGCTGAATAGAAATCAAAGTACGTCGCAGGAGCCGACAGAGTGAAAATGCAGCCCGCAGCTGTTTTGAAACGCAAACAAGTCCTCGAATTCAAGGAGCGTTTTTTTTTTCTTCTTTCAACTCAGTGAAAGAAGAAGCAGCTGCTAACTTTGCCTTTACAAAGTTCGACGGCGTCAAACACGCAACACGCTTCCACTTCAAACAACCAAAGACGAAGAAGCATTAGCTTCTGGCAGTGTGACTGTCGATTTGTAACACCCGCTGGAAGACTTAAAACACGCCCCGTGTTACAGTTGCCATTAGGGGACAGACAGATTGATTTTAGCACTTCATTCGAGCTTGTCGCTGCAGCGATTTCTCGGTCCTTAGCAGAGCAAAGCTTGTGCGATGTGCAGCACGAAAGGGATTTCGTGTTTCGGAAAACTACTCTTCTTCAACAAAACGTATGAAAGACTTTTTGCGTATATATGCGCTTGTGACTGTATACGAACTATTTATGAGAAAAGTCATCGTTGTATTACATCGGCTGAAAAGACAAAGCAAAACATGACTTTAACTTTCGAGTCTTCTTAGGCAAATGTATAAATGGATCCAATTGAGTCTCCTCTGTCGTTTTTGGTCTTTTTTCTTAGCACTATTGTTCCGCGAGGCACATTTCTCACTTTCTGCACACGACAGCAACACCCCGCATTCAATGAGTCAACGAAGAACTGCTTTATCAGAAAGAGCCGGAGAGACGTTGACAGAGTATATGGAAACCCTTGCTACGGCTTTTCTTTTGCGAATCACGACTTAGTGATTGCTAAGATGCTGACTTTGCAATTTAGCCTAATAAGACCCATGCACGAGAGCTTATTTGAGACTGCAAAATTGTTGAAGTTGCGGTTCCTTTGTTCAATTGACGTGGTTAGACATTTCGAAGACTGCCGCGTTCCTCTCGAATAAAGCTCTTCGAGTGGGAACGAGCTTCAAAATGACTTGTTCGTGGTGTTTGCATTTGCTAAGAGCGGAAAGTGTCTCATTTTCTGTAAGTAGCGTGACAGTAACAAAAGATCACCGAGAATTGCGGTACCGCTGGTTGCGAATTCGGAGCGCTAATCCTCAGGCGTTTTGATTTTGCGATAACTGGAGACAAACAACTTTTCAAACAACAATTTGAAAAAGCCATTTACGTATCTACAGATGTGTACCACTATTCACTGCCCCTACTCTCTCTCTCTCTATAGGGAACACATGTCTGCCAGTCTCCTATTGTAGTGAAGGAATGCTTTGTGGCCAGAAAAGTGAGGAGATACATGTTCGACTTGCTGCACCAATGCCTGGTTTTCAAAGAAGAGTTGTATGCAGGTGTTTCGCGAGGTTGGCACATCAGTGGGATGAGTGACGATGGAGAGGAACGGGATGTTCTCGCGCATAAGTGGCAGGGAGGTATTGTTTTTATATGTGTATATTAGTCACCCTCAACAAATGTTGGTGCAGGTCCATGTGCGGCTAATGCGGGACGCAGGAAGTGCATGACGTCATTGGTGAGGGCTGTGGGCGAGAAGTACAGATCCACCATCAGCAAGCCGTTGTCTAATTTGGCTCGCCGCAGTTCCCGAGGACAATACTTCATTTACGTTTGACACTAACACCTGCTACACACTTAATCACTGCTTGCCCAATATTTGCTTTTGTTTCTTTGAGCCTCACAGAAAACGGCACATACCCTCTTTGGGGGCAGAGCCAAGATTTCGTAACTTTAAATCTTGCAGCACATACTTCATTTTCGTTTCCCACTCGCGCCTGCTGTACACGGTAGTGGGGCTTCCTCCTTCTTCTTGCCTGCTTGCCCAATATTTGTTGGATTTTGTTTGTTCAATCCTTACGGAATGTTGCACATACCCACTCTAAAATATTGGTCAAGGTGTGGTAGTTTTAAATCTTTGTTTTGTTTTATTTCTGCTTTATAGGACGTGACACGTACGCCCTCTGGGTGATTGGTCAAGATGTCGCAGTTTTATATTTAGTAGATAATTTCGGCTATGTTTAATGATTAAAAATTAAAATAATGAATGAGTAAAAAGACTGTGCAACAAAAAACTCTGATTTCACAGTGTTTTGTGCTATAAGATCAGACAGTAGAATGAACCATGATCATGTCAGTGTTGAATGTGCTGTATTCGAACGATTTTTAAATATATGAAAATTTCTTATCGAATATTTGTTGTAAATATTGCCACTGAGTACGTTTGGAAGCTTGAATGTAACTGCAAACAGCATCAAAAACGTCTCTTTGGCAACGTGCCGAGCAGGAGGCACCGAAACTTAGTACAAATTCTGCCGTTATGATTAGTCCGATCTTCGAAAGGGGAGCAACAAGTAGTCTTCTTCTAATATATTTGTATCTGCGACATACCAAAAAGAAATGTTCAATAGTTCCACTGCATGCGCATGCGCGATCACAAGAAGCCAACTGACGTGACGTCAGTCATCGCAGAACTGGGAGAATCGATTCTTCAAACACGTGCGGGCGCATACCGCTGCTTCTTGTGAACTGTCGAAGTATTCATAATAAAGTTGACGTCTTTGCGTCCCTTGTGGCAACTACTCAAGCAAAAATTATTATGGGTACAGAATCTTGGCAGGACATTGCGATACCCGATACTGAGGTCTTCCCACATGGCTTCACTGCGTATAGGAAAGATAGAAATCGCCATGGTGGGGGCGTATTTATTCTTGTAGCGAACGAGTGGACTAGCGAGGAAGTTTATTTCCACAATTCTGCCGAGGCAGTCTGGTGCCGTGTTTTTTTACCGAAGCGAAATACTGTCGTGTTTGGTTGTTTTTGTCGACCACCAGACAGTGGTGATACTCCTACGGCACTGCTTTCTGAAATGGTACAGTTAATTCCAGACAGTGTACTCCTGAGTGGAGATTTCAATCTGCCAGATTTTGACTGGATAACCAGTGGTACACAAAACAGATCGCCAGTGTATACTTTGTTCGGTGAATTCTTGAGAGTGTTTGGTTTTTGTCAATATGTGAATGTTCCAACGAGACATGATGCCAATCTGGATTTATTATTATGTAATTACCCATATATTGTTTCCACTGTGTCGGTGATTTCTAGTATAAGTGACCATAAGGCCATTGTGGCAGATTTAAAGATAGAACACTGCCAAGTAGCACAGGCAATACCCTGAAAAATTTTCCTGTATGAACAAGGTGACTACGATTCTGTTTCTGCAGAATTAGAGTCGTATTACCCAACATTCTTGCTTTTGGCAGAAAGTCGTTGCTCTTTAACTCTGTGGTCTTATTTTCGTGATAAGCTACTTCACACAGTTGAAGCTCATGTACCAAAAAAATTCTAAAGAAGAGAACAAAACAAAAGCCTTGGTTTAATAAAGACACTCGCAGGTTAATTAAGAAAACACGAAGTTCGTACAGAAAATTTCGCGATAGGAGTACCACGTCTGATGAACAAGAGCTCAGGCATGCAAACCTGACACTGAAATTGGCAATAAAAACAAAGAAGGATACTTTTTTTGCCCAATTAAGCGATAGGTTAAAGCGAAATCCGAAAGAGTTCTGGAAGTATGTTAAACAAACTAGAAAAGACGATATAAGTATTCCTGCTCTGACCGTGGAGGGCGATACTTTGTGCACCGATGAAGAAAAAGCTGAAGTTTTTAACAACTATTTCCAATCAGTTTTTACTCAAAGCACACCTGGCGATGTGGGGGCGCTTCCAGTCACGTGGCCTTCCGTGAAAGACGTGGAGGTTGACATTTCTGGTGTTGATTGCTTGTTACGGCAGATAGATACAACTAAAGCAGTTGGACCAGGTGGTTTATCACCATTTGTTCTTAAAGACTGTCACAGCGTTATTGCAAAGTATTTATGCGTTATATACGAAATTACACTAAATACTAGAGTTGTCCCACGTGACCGGAAAGTTGCAAACGTTATCCCGGTTCATAAATCAGGTGAAAAAAAGCTTATCGAAAACTACAGACCCATCTCGCTAACAGCAATTTGCTGTAAGTTGTTTGAGCACATCATATACAGTGAAACAGTTAAACACCTAGAGTCAATCAACTTCCTCACTCCATCTCAATGGTTTCAGAAATATATGCTCATGCGTAACTCAACTAGTCGAATTTCAGCATTACATCGTACAATCTATAGACAGTGGCGCTCAAGTATATGCAGTGTTCCTTGACTTCCGGAAAGCCTTCGACACCGTCCCACACAATCTGTTAGAATTTGCAATGCTCTCTGCAAACATAAACCTTAAAGTTATCAATTGGGTAAAGATTTATCTAAACGATCGACAGCAGAACGTAGTGCTTAACGGATCAAAATCATCTGCGCTAATCGTTACGTCCGGTGTACCACAGGGGAGCGTTAGGACTTTTGCTTTTCCTGATTTATATTAATAGCATAGTCGATGCTATTACCTCTCACATTAAGTTATTCGCAGATGATTGTGTAGTGTTTAGAGAGATTAAATCGCACAAGGATGCTGAAATTCTGCAGCATAATCTGTACCTAATATCAACGTGGTGCCAAAAATAGAAAATGAGTCTAAACGTCCGTAAATGTTGCTGTGTATCATTCACCAGCCGGATTAGTAAACTAGACACAACATACGAAATAAATATTTCAATAATTAGCAATTAATTTTATTATAAGTACCTGGGTGTCTATTTTTCCGACAATTTTAAGTGGAATAAGCACATTGACATAACTGTGACCAAGGCAGGCCAGATGCTATACTTCATACGCAGAAAGTTTAGGCAAGCTTCACAGACCGTGAAACAAACCGTTTATCTCATGTATGTAAGACCTATTCTAGAGTATGCTTGCGTAATCTGGGACCCCCATCAGCAATACTTGATTGACGCATTGGAAAAAGTTCAAAACCAAGCAGCCAGATTTGTTAGCAACAACTATGATTCCTTTGCAAGCATCACAGAAATGAAACGAGCATTGAAATGGGAGACACTGATGGTAAGGAGGCAGAAACTCAGACTTGAATTGCTTCAGTGTATATATTATAATGGAAATGCCATTAACCCTCTTGATTATCTGTTCACACCAATGCACGTCTCTAATCGTCAAGACCATTCACGAAAAATATTAGAATACCGTTACAAAACCCACTTTTTCGGTAGTCCTTTTTTCGTAAAAACAATACAGGAATGGAACCGTCTACCGGATGATCTCATCAATGAAACTGATAATGAATCCTTTTTTTCTTCATTGTAACAACTCCTACAATATCACTGCCATTAAGAATGGTTTGCTGTCTCGAAGCGTGTGGGTATTTACAAAGGCATGACTGTGACGTTGTTTTCACTCACCAATATTTGAGTGTTTTTTTTTCTTCTCTTAAAGTATTTTGAGTGCTGTTTTATTTGTTTAATCTATTGTTTCGATCTAAAACTATGTAGTCAAATTATTATGTGTACCTCCCCTACGTAATGCCCCACGGCGATTTAGGTGAAATGTAAATAAATAAATAAATAAATAGTTTCTGTATCCCCGCGGAATCGGAACAGGGGCGATATCGACGACAGCCTTACAGAATATGACACATAATCACTCTGGGGGATCGGCTAAGATTTCGTAGTTTTAAATCTTGCAGCACATACCTCGTTTTCATGGCTGGCATCGGCTGTACACGGTATTATTATCCTAGCGTGTCTACAGCATTGTATACGTATAAAAATTCAGAATATCACTCTCATTTAAAAATATATTCTTTCTTGCTTTATTTAAATAACTGTATGCATAAGATCAAGCATCGCAATTTTTAGGTCATCTATAATATGTCTATAATGTAACGTCTATTATTCTAAATCTGCACAATACTTTATAAAACACCTCGATTCTTGGCTGGAATTGTGGGTATGCGCCACGGGCAATGGGTGAACGGCTTGCCCAGTCTTCTTCTCTGCTGCCCATAATTTGTTTGCTTTTGTTCGTTTGAGTCTAAAAGAATGTGGCACATACCCACTCAGAGGGATTGGCCAACATTTTGTAGCTTTAAATCTTGCCGCACATACTTCAATTTTTTTTTGCACTCACACCTGCTGTACCTGGTAGTGGGAATTACCTAATTCCTGTGGCTACGTACACTTGCACGTGGTTATGCCACGGACGGCGACGCTACTTAACGCAGAAACGGGCATCGAAGAGCTGTGCTCTAAAAAAACAACAAAAAAAAGGGGGCATTAGAGAAGTTACTGTGTACTTGCGCACTTATTCTTACTTTCTTATTCGTCTTTCGCTCTAAGCTTTGATCTCATTTGTATGAAAATGTCCGGCAATGGAGTGAAAGTAGTGCGTGGACGAATTCGTGCGGTATGTACGGAAACGAAAATGGGTTCTCTGACTACTGCTTCCATACGCTATAATTCCATTAGTGTCGTTCCGAGAAGATCAGAAGCTACATAAAACTGGGCACTCTGAGGACTAATCACATTACTTGGGCAAAAGCTCTTAGCAGTGTTAAGCGACGATGCACGAGGCATGCTGGAGATAATCATGAGATTTGGCGTTACACGTGCCAAAATCAGGATTTGATTAGGAGGCGCGTCGTAGTGGAGAGCTCCGAAAATTTCCGCCATGAGGTGATCTTTAACGTGCATGGACATCGCACAGCACACAGGCCTCTAGTATTTTAGCTTAATCAAAATCAGACCACCGCGACTGAGACCAAACCCGTGATTTTTATGTCAACAGCTGATGAGTACCGCAACTCCTGCACCACCTAGGTGGACAAAAATGAAGGAATAAAATAAAAGAGAACGTTAAAAGCCCATCATTGTCTATTTTCATGCTCTTTCATTCAATAAAAGTTTTTACATTCACATCATTAACAAACCACAATGCTCGTAAACTACGCGAGGAAACACTATCGTAACTGTATAATATGTTTTACACAACTGAAGTCGTTTCTAAACTATTTAGTTTGTGTGTTTAGAGGACCATATGCTCTACATCTTTCAGAACTGTGATGATGTCCAACGTCCCCCATTCATCATGATTGCGCCATGACGCCATCGTGGCGCCACCACACTGAAGGTTTCTGACTTCCTGATTGTGCGAGAGCACACCGCACGATGACGCCACATGGTGACGTCATTCATAGAAATAGCCGATTGGTCAATGGTGGGCCGATTCTGGAGGCCGTGCCTCACCGCACAAGGTGTGGAAATCGTCGATGAAGCGCTACGTCCTTCGCGTGTTTTTCAGCACATCAGCCTAATCTAAGTGCTGGGTTGGGACAGTTGTGCTCAAAATCTGGAATAAAGCTTTAGTTAAAAGTAAGTGCTGACTTTGGTTTTCGTTTTATTCGTGTTCCTGTAGTGCGCTGTGGTTTATAAAGTACAAAGTAATTAAGCAGCCTTATTTTACACTTCTCTTTCTTTCTCTCTCTCTATTCCTCTGAATTACACACACACACACACACACATATATATATATATATATATATATATATATATATATATATATATATATATATATATATATATTTAAAGCGTACATAACGACGCAACGTAACCGAAAGGAATGAAGTAAACATCTGTAGGATCATCTATTGAGTTTATTATTGAGCTAAGTGGCTCAATATCATTCTGGGTGTACACCCAGAATAAGAGAAGAGCAATTGTCATAAAATAATATCGCTAGAGTGAAGCAAGACTTTCATCGTTCACAGCCAGAATTTATTTCCCGGGGGTAGATGGGGGTATATATTTTCGTGCTTGTGTTTTATATGGTCTCGTTCTCATACAAATGGAAAGTTTTCGCGCATTTATAGGGGGGAGTGGCGTAGCATTCGTTTGGACCTAGTGAAATCTTGACCTTGGCGACCATTCACGTTCCATGATCACGGCTACTTTCAAACCATATTCATCTGCATTTTTGTCTTGCTTCAATTGCAAAGGTTTAGGTGAAAGATAAGGTTGTACAAGGAAGTTGTCACAGAAGAGCTAATTAGGTTTTTAATTGGATGTAACTTGGTGGTTAGCCAGGAACGACATTATTGTCGAGAATGCCGTAATATTTTTTTACGGTTGTTACAGCAGAAGTTTTGCATTGCGTGAAAGAAAATCTTTTTCTTGCTCCACCCACGTGAGAGCACCGACAGTGGGGACGTGAAAACCGACGTCATTTTTTTTTTTTTTTTTGCCGAAGCCATGCTGCACTTTTTCGATGAATGGTTCCCGGCGCTAAATGAATTGAACTGCGAGAGCACTGCTTTTGTGACAAAATCTTAAAAAATTATGATGACAAACCGCTGAGCGCTACTTCAAGAAGCTTCACTGGTGTTTTCAACCATGGCCTACAAGGCTTTTATTATCTGTAAGTGGGAGAGGCCACCGCTGTGTCAACGTGTCAAGATGTCCTAAAATTCAAATCATTCATAAAATGATTTTCAAGCTGCCAGACGACCACGTTTATATTGTCTTCGTTTTGAAACACCGCAAAAGGGGAAGGCCACAGAAAAACTTGGCGACAAGAGTACTCTCTTGTTGTCAAGTCTTTCTGTGTCTTACTTTTGTATGGGCCAGCTTGTGCGACATTCGCGAAATAAATCAGCCCGACAGACAGGACGAAAAATCAGAACCACAAAACGAGTGCTCATCCGTGGTTTTGTGTCTTTCCTCCTGTTTTTCATGCTGGTTCATTTTTCATTCTGTGTCCCTCGTCCAGCCAAATAGCCAAACTCTCCCTTCTGCAACGTTTATAATGTGATCTGGTTTCAATGAAGAGGAGCTGTCCTTTCGCCTCAGTTGTAAATGATGTAGCGAGTTAGAAGCGTGCTGTATCTTGACAAATGTGAACGGGAAAAAAAAACGGCTGCGGTGTGGCCACTTCCGCGCTCCCTAATTTGTAAAACCCTAGGCGCCAATTTCTGCACGCGCGTTTTCCTCGGGATCCCAGCTGCGGTGCGGTGCTCTCTGTTTCAGCATTCATAACGTGCTAAAAGCACTCCGCCTGCGCACAGGGAAAGTGAGTGACGTTGGTAGTTTGACTCGAAAACGTTGCGACCAACAAAGTCGTTTGCACAGCTTCCAGTGGATCCTTCTTCTCCTGGTTTCTCTCTCTCGCTCTCTCCCAAGGGAATGACGAACACCTCAAATATGTCAGTGCGGCGTACGTATACCGACCTCATTAGTCTTGGAAACGCATGTCGCACGCGAGCTCTCTCTCCGGAGGGAGTGGGGGGGGGGGGGAGGGGCAATACGCCAATGTACCGTAAAACGCCGCGTACAATGTCTGTTCTTTCTGTGGATCACGTGGATGACATTTGCATACATCGGGGCATATTTCTTTAAGCAAGCCTTCAGTGAATTACAGATTTTGGTGGCACCGGCACAACTCGCGAGAAACCCGCCATCGGCAAGCGGCCGAAAAGCAAGCGTGCACATACGAAGCCTTGAAAAGTGCGCCTATTACGTCCGTATATTTATGCTTTGGTTTTCGATGATTTATAGTACTTTGGTAGGAGAACTGTCAATGTAGCCGGTTTTTTTACAGCAATGTTTAATCGCAGTCGCTCGTTCCTTCGCGTTTCATTGTTGTCTGAATATGAATGCATAAATGTCGTTATTTCCGGCAGCAACAGCACTGTTGCGTTGCTAAGACGTGGGTATAGCGAACTAGAATATAGACGTGGGCAAATGTCCCGTTCTCAGCATTGAGAAAGGGAAAAAAAACTTCGAGAAAGCACTGTGCTATGCGGCAGAAAGAAAAAAGGAAGGCAACAAATGGCAATTAGTCACACCCTCACAGAGCAAATGAGGCAGGAGAATTCCGGTCGTATAATGCGTGAAGAATCCGTTGGTACCCTCTCCTTATCATCAACTGAAGCAGAATTTTGTTGCCTCATTCCCACTCTGAGTGTGCGACCTAAGGCACTTGTTGCCTTCTTTTTCTTTCTTCTGCCGCACAGCGCAGTGCTTTCTGGAAGTTTTTCTTCCTTTCTCAATGCTAAGAAAGATTGATTGATATGTGGGGTTTAAAGTCCCAAAACTACCGTATGATTATGAGAGACGCCGAAGTGGAGGGCTCCGGAAATTTAGACCACCTGGGGTTCTTTAACGTGCACCCAAATCTGAACACACGGGCCGACAACATGTCTGCCTCCATGGGAAATGCAGCCGCCGCAGCCGGGATTCGAATCCGCGACCTGTGGGTCAGCAGCCGAGTACCTTAGACACTAGACCACCGCGGCGGGGCCAATGGTGAGAAAGAGAAACCCTCTTGCTTATCTTTGTAAATTTTGCTTTCTATTGCTTAACGTCCCTAGCTTTTTTATAAAATTTCTCTCTCTCTGTTCTCTATTTTGCTTTTCATGGTTTACCCTACAAGAGTGAGGAGCCAGATGGTGTGAACTGTGACATTATATGTATGCTGTCCTTTTTAATAAACTAGTTGCGAATCGGCTTACATGTTGCATTCATCCTTCTGCATTTGTGTGCGCGCCGTGTTCTGTCGAAAATATTCTAGACAGCACAGGCATAAAAACAGAATGGGGGAGGGGGTAAACCTCCTTTCCCATTCGCTTACCCAGAAATTTTTCACTTTTGCACAACATAAGTGCCAGCATGCATAAATTGTGGCCTCCATGCCCTTTCCACAATCAAAATAGTTCTTTCTACATCACCGTTGAACAGAGCGATTTTTTTCAACAGGCATTCAGTCACCACTCGTACGCATAAAAAAAAGCAAACATTCACTTCAACTGATTCTTCTGCATGAACATTTCGGAATAGTTCAGCATTCGGTCAGTGTGCGGAGTTTTCAGAAATTGTAACATTTTTTTGTTATTAAAGATAACACTTCTGTGCAACCCGTACTAACATAGTGTCACGCAGCAAAGGACGACGCAGTTGTCTATGAGGAAAACAAGTTTATTGGAGCGAACCTGTGCTCCCCTAACAACTGAAAAAATACACAGGCGGCGAAGCAGCGGCCAGCAAAACAACGGGCACGCTAGTGAGCGTCGGCGATCGAAAATGACGCGGCATCGGCTGTGCGGGAATTTATATCCCTCTAGGGTTTCTCGAATAGTCGAAATTGTATCGAGAACGCCGTGATAGCGTTTGTTAGAAACGCTGTTCGTTCGAACAGCGTCTCTAACAAACAACGCTTGAAGCGTTGTTTCTGTCGAACAACGCCTGAAGCGTTGTTTGATAGCGTTTGTTCGAAACGCTGTGGTAGCGTTCGTTCGAAACGCTGTGAAAACGGCGATAGCACAGGCCGGCGCAGCCAGGCCGAAAAAACAAAACACAAATAAACAAACCCAATGCATGGTTCGCGGCATTACCCCCCCCCCCCCCTCTAAGAGTGCATCGACCTGATGCTAACATAAGGGACAGTCCACACAAATTAAAAGTTCGTCATCGTCCGTAGAAAGGTTTTAAGCGAACCACATGGACGACTTCGGGCCGCGTGCGTCGTCGTGATGTACGGGAGTCCCCATCGGGGATCACTTCGTACGTTAGTTCGCCAACACGTTGTAGAATCTGGTAGGGTCCGAAATAGCGTCGTAGAAGTTTCTCACTGAGTCCACGTCGTCGAATGGGAGTCCATACCCACACACAATCTCCAGGATGGTACTCGGCGTCTCGGCGTCGGAGATTGTAGCGTCCGGCATCCAGCGTCCGGCTGGTCCGTTATACGAGCTCGAGCAAGCTGGCGGGCCTCCTCCGCACGTTGGAGGTATCCTTGGACGTCGGCGTTGAGGTCGTCGTCTTCTACGTGCGGAAGCATGGCGTCGAGCATCGTAGTCGGCCGTCTTCCGTAGACGAGCTCGAACGGTGTCATCTGCGTGGTTTCTTGAATAGCAGTGTTGTACGCAAACGTGACGTACGGGAGGACTTCGTCCCACGTCTTATGTTCAACGACGACGTACATAGACAGCATATCCGCGATTGTCTTATTGAGCCGTTCCGTTAGTCCATTCGTTTGGGGGTGGTACGCCGTCGTTCTTCGGTGATCTGTGTTGCTGTAGCGTAAGATTCCTTGCATGAGCTCCGCAGTGAAGGTCGTTCCGCGGTCCGTGATTAGGACCTCAGGGGCTCCATGTCGCAGCACAATTTGGTTAATAAAGAACTTTGCAACTTCTTGTGCAGTTCCCCTAGGAAGAGCGGTGGTCTGCGTAGCGCGTCATGTAGTCTGTCGCTACGACAATCCATTTGTTCACGGATCGGGATGTAGGGAACGGGCCCAGAAGGTCCATTCCGATCTGTTGGAAGGGCCTCGTTGGGACGGCGATCGGCTGCAGAAGTCCGGCTGGTCTCGTCGGTGGTGTTTTTCGTCGCTGGCAGTCACGGCAGCTCCGGACGTAGTGGGTGACATCGGATGCAAGGCGGGGCCAGAAGTATTTCGCCTTGATTTTTGTAATCGTGCGAGCTGTTCCGAGATGTCCGGAAGACGGGTCGTCGTGGCACGCTTCCAAAATTTCGTCACGAAGGTCTGCGGGGATGACAAGTAGATAATTCGTTCTCGTTCCGGGGTTGAAATTCTTCTTCACTAGGATGGAGTTTTTGAGGCTGAATGCTGGGAAGTTGCGCTTGAACGCCTTAGGCACGGCGACGTTGCGTCCTTCGAGGTAGTCGATCATGGCGCGGAGGTCAGGGTCAGCACGCTGCTGGGCGGCTAGGTCGCTCTCTGTCACGACTCCAAAGAACGCGCTGTCTTCATCGGAGTCCTGTGGTGGTGGGTCGCCGGGGGCGCGGGACAGGCAGTCGGCGTCGAAGTGTTTCCTGCCGGATTTGTAGAATATTGCCACGTTCCATTTCCCAAGTTTTTATTATCGTCCGAAAACACCGCACGATTCTCAGCGCAAACCGCGCCTGCAGTTTTCTAGAAGGTTCCGGACTGTAGTAGATCATTTCGATAAGATCACGCCCACTGTGCGAACGGTACAGATTATTCTGGAAGCTACGCCACCGCCAGCGATAACGCTAGAACATTCGACGGCAAGAGTATAACTGCCGACGCGCTTCGCCGCTTGTCAGTTGTTGATCGAAGGCCGACGCTCCGTTCGCCGCTATCAGTCCGAGACTGCTATCTGTGCGAGACAGCTGCTGTAATTGGACTTTCAGTTTACAAGGCACAGGTTCGCCCAAATAAACAGTTAAATCCTAACACGAAGTTTCCTGTCTTCGGCCACGTCACGACCCCGTGACATCTGGTGGAGGTGCTGCTTCGTTCATGTACCGCACGCCCCCGTCAAGCCGTGAACCCAGCCCACGTCGCGGAGAAGACGCCGACGCCAACCAGGAGCAGCGAACAAGCCGCCGACAGCAAGGGCTACCACCGGAGTACGGGATTCTAGAAGACAAGGTGCGGAAGACCAAGGCCATGACCGCGACTGCAGGCGCGGTTTGCGCTGAGAATCGTGCGGTGTTTTCGGACGATAATAAAAACGTCGAAATTTCGCCCCTACCTCTACGGCAGGCCCTTCAAAGTTGTGAGCGACCACCACGCATTGTGTTGGCTAGCCACCTTGAAGGACCCCTCAGGTCGCCTCGCACGATGGAGCCTGAGACTTCAAGAATATGACATTACTGTCATTTACAAGTCCGGCAAAAAACACTCCGACGCCGACTGTCTCTCTCGTGCGCCTGTCGACCAACCGCTACCCGACGACCCGGATGACGACTACTTCTTAGGAACGATAACTACCGACGACTTTGCTGAACGACAGAGGGCCGACCCGGAACTTAAGGCCCTAATAGAATACCTCGAAGGCAGGACCGCCGAAGTCCCTAAGATATTCAAGCGCGCACTTGCGTCGTTCTTTCTACGAAACGGTCTTCTACAAAAGAAAAACTTTTCACCGCTTCGAGCTAAGTACCTTCTTGTGGTGCCTTCAGCTCTGCGACCAGAACTCCTGCAGGCCCTTCACGACGATCCGACGGCAGGGCACCTCGGTGTTTCTCGCACGCTCGCGAGGATACAAGAAAGGTACTACTGGCCACGTCTTACCACCGACGTCACTCGTTATGTGAGAACATGCCGGGACTGTCAGCGACGCAAGACACCGCCGACAAGGCCAGCGGGACTTCTGCAGCCAATTGATCCACCTTGCCGACCTTTCCAGCAGATTGGTATGGACCTACTGGGGCCGTTCTCGACGTCGGCTTTCGGAAACAAGTGGATCGTGGTAGCTACCGACTACCTCACCCGCTACGCCGAGACAAAAGCCCTGCCAAAAGGCAGTGCATCCGAAGTAGCTAAATTCTTCGTCGAAAATATCGTCCTACGTCACGGCGCCCCAGAGGTCCTTATCACCGACAGAGGAACGGCATTCACTGCCGACTTAACTCAAGCAATCTTGGCATACAGCCAAACAAACCACCGCCGGACGACAGCGTACCACCCACAGACCAACGGCCTCACCGAGCGGCTTAACAAGACGATCGCCGACATGCTGTCAATGTACGTCGATGTCGAACACAAGACGTGGGACGCCATTCTTCCGTATGTGACCTTCGCATACAACACGGCAGTGCAGGAGACGACGCAGATATCGCCATACAAATTGGTCTACGGAAAGAGCCCGGCAACGACGCTCGATGCCATGTTACCCAACGTCACCGACGAAGAAAACCTCGATGTGAGCGAGTACCTTCAACGCGCCGAAGAAGCCAGACAACTTGCGCGTCTCCGTATCAAGAATCAACAGACGACCGACAGCCACCGTTACAACCTTCGACGACGCTTCGTGGAATACCAGCCCGGTGAACGTGTTTGGGTGTGGACGCCGATACGCCGACGTGGACTAAGTGAAAAGCTTCTGCGGCGGTACTTCGGACCGTACAGGGTGGTTCGACGGCTCGGCCCACTTGATTACGAGGTTGTCCCCGACGGCATCACGAACTCTCAACGACGCCGATCGCGACCTGAAGTCGTCCATTTCGCGCGCCTCAAGCCGTTTCATGCGCGTTAACAAACTTAACTAGTGTTTTTTTGTATTATTCTTGTATCGTAATTTATTCATTGTACTTTCTTGCATTATTATTGTACTTTCATCTTTAGTTAAAGCATCGGGACGATGCCTTTTTTCAGAGGGGGGCAATGCCACGTTCCATTTCCCAAGTTTTTATTATCGTCCGAAAACACCGCACGATTCTCAGCGCAAACCGCGCCTGCAGTTTTCTAGAAGGTTCCGGACTGTAGTAGATCATTTCGATAAGATCACGCCCACTGTGCGAACGGTACAGATTATTCTGGAAGCTACGCCACCGCCAGCGATAACGCTAGAACATTCGACGGCAAGAGTATAACTGCCGACGCGCTTCGCCGCTTGTCAGTTGTTGATCGAAGGCCGACGCTCCGTTCGCCGCTATCAGTCCGAGACTGCTATCTGTGCGAGACTGCTGCTGTAATTGGACTTTCAGTTTACAAGGCACAGGTTCGCCCAAATAAACAGTTAAATCCTAACACGAAGTTTCCTGTCTTCGGCCACGTCACGACCCCGTGACAATATTGTAACGTCAAACTCTTGCAGGCGCAAGCTCCACCGCCCAAGACGGCCAGAGGGGTCCTTCAAATTGGCGAGCCAACACAGCGCATGATGGTCTGTCACAACCTTAAACGGTCTACCATAGACGTATGGGCGAAATTTTGAAATGGCCCATATGATAGCCAGGCACTCTTTCTCGGAGGCAGAGTAGTTTCTCTCCTCCTTCGACAGACCACGGCTTGCATAGGCGATTACCTTTTCGTAACCGCTTTGCTTTTGGACGAGGACGGCACCCAAACCGATATCACTGGTGTCCGTGTGCATTTCCGTTTCGGCGTTTTCGTCGAAATGAGCGAGCACGGGCGGGTTTTGCAGGCGTTGTTGCAGCTCGCAGAATGCCTTTTCTTGGTCGTTTTCCCAGCTGAAAGGGGTGCTTTCTTTCGTCAGGCGCGTGAGTGGCTCTGCAATGCGTGCGAAGTTTTCGACGAAGCGCCGGTAGTATGCGCACAGTCCGAGAAACCTTCGCACACCCTTCTTATCTTTCGGCCTTGGGAAGTTCGCAATGGCTGATGTTCTTGCCGGGTCAGGTAGGACTCCCGCGGCGTTCACGACGTGACCCAAGAACTTGAGTTCCTCGTACGCGAAACGGCACTTCTCAGGCTTCAGCGTTAACCCCGACGTACGAATGGCCTCGAGTACAGATTCCAACCTTGTGAGGTGTTCGTCGAAAGTCCGGTCGAATACGACAACGTCGTCGAGGTATACGAGGCAAGTGTGCCACTTCAGGCCTGCTAGCACAGTGTCCATGACTCTCTGAAACGTTGCGGGCGCCGTGCACAGCCCAAACGGCATCACCTTGAACTCGTATAGGCCGTCCGGGGTTATAAATGCAGTCTTTTCTCGGTCTCTCTCGTCCACTTCAATTTGCCAGTAGCCGGTCTTCAGATCCATGGATAAGAAGTACTTGGCGTGGTAGAGGTGGTCGAGGGCGTCGTCGATTCATGGCAGGGGGTACACGTCCTTTTTGGTGATTTTGTTTAGTCTCCGGTAGTCAACGCAGAATCTTAAAGTGCCATCTTTTTTCTTCACGAGTACAACCGGCGCAGCCCACGGACTTTTTGATGGCTGTATTATGTCGTCGCTGAGCATGTCATCAACTTGAGTCCGGATGGCTTCGCGCTCGTGTGAAGAAACGCGGTACGGTGACTGTCTGGTAGGTCGGGCTCCATCTTTGGTTATTATCCGGTGCTTCGCCAAAGGTGTCTGACGTAACTTCGAGTTCGAGGAAAAACACTCGCTGTAGTGACGGAGCAACTCCAGTAATCTGTCCCGATTTTCTTGCGACAGCGCCGGGTTCACGTCGAAAGGATGTGGCAGCCTGGAAGCATCTGAGCGTGCGCGTTCAAAGGTGGCGACCGCGATCACTTGACTCGCTTCTTGCGTTTCTTCGAGGAATGCAATTGCAGCGCCCTTGTTTAGATGCTCGTACTCCTCGGTGAAATTGGTGACTAAAACGTGGGATCTGCGTTGCTTAAACCACGCAATGCCTCTTGCAACACACACCGTGGTCTAGAAGCAATCTTTGGTCAGTCTCCACGATAGCGTCGACGTCAGGAGCAGCACCTTCACAATAGACGGCGATCATCAAGCTTGCGCGGGGTGGCAGGGTGACGTGATCGTCGGCGATCCTTACAGCAGCACGGTGTCCGAGGTTCGGCTGCGGCGTCGTGGAGTGATCGGAAGAAAACGTTATCGACCTGGTCTGCAGATCAATTATTGCGCCATTGTCCGTCAAAAAGTCCATTCCGAGAATTACGTCGCGGGAGCAGTTAGGCAAAATGACGAACTCCGAAGGGTACGTAGTGCCGTCTATGGTGACGCGCGATGTGCACATTCCACTTGGGGTCACGAGGTGGCCTCCTGCTGTGCGTATGTGCGGACCGTCCCATCTGGTCGTAACTTTCTTTAGCTTGGACGCGAATGACCCGCTCATGACCGAGTAGTCGGCTCCCGTGTCGATGAGGGCGACTACGTCAAGGCCGTCGATGGACAACTGGACGTCGGATGCCGCTTTCCTCGAATTTCGGGTGCGTCGGGGCGTCGTATCGCGGCTTGCACGTGTTGATGGTCGGGCGAGAGGTACGGGGATCGATACCCCGCACCTCCACCAGATGTCACGCAGCAAAGGACGACGCAGTTGTCTATGAGGAAAACAAGTTTATTGGAGTGAACCTGTGCTCCCCTAACAACTGAAAAAATACACAGGCGGCGAAGCAGCGGCCAGCAAAACGACGGGCACGCTAGTGAGCGTCGGCGATCAAATGACGCGGCATCGGCTGTGCGGGAATTTATATCCCTCGGCGCGAGGGTTTCTCGAATAGTCGAAATTGTATCGAGAACGCCGTGATAGCGTTTGTTAGAAACGCTGTTCGTTCGAACAGCGTCTCTAACAAACAACGCTTGAAGCGTTGTTTCTATCGAACAACGCCTGAAGCGTTGTTTGATAGCGTTTGTTCGAAACGCTGTGGTAGCGTTTGTTCGAAACGCTGTGAAAACGGCGATAGCACAGGCCGGCGCAGCCAGGCCGAAAAAACAAAACACAAATAAACAAACCCAATGCATGGTTCGCGGCACGTACATAATAAAAAAGACTATTTGTGATGATTACCACATATATAGCACATTACTACAATACGAATCGCACGCTTGTTCTGTGAAGATCACAGTTTCGCTACTTCACGAAATTTATACGTGAAATAAGAGAGGATAAGCAAATAAAAAAGACGATGACGTGTTTTCAGTGATCGTTTCGGCCCGACGTCTAGTGTTCCCGTAGACAAATTTTCTGGGTTATTCGTAATAACATGACACTATTGTCTGCAGCCCCGGAGTCATTCCGCGGAGTTGGGCTTTACTGGTTATTGAATACACTTCAATGTTTGGGAATATCAGACAATGCAGACCGAATAACAACTTACAAACAACACGCGTTCTACCAGGCAGATATCATATGTTTAATTATCATTTATCTCCAGGCATTGATTTATCTTATGACCGAAATTGCGCTTCAAGCTACGAACTAGTACCAGTCACGTGTGAAATCATCCCGGTTTGAGAGTGGCATCGACTGAAAAAAGAAACCGAAAAAAAGCTATCTGAGTTCCTTTTTTTAATTAGTCCCTCCAAACTTTCATCGTACAGCTTACCACTCATTCATTAAGCTTAAACGCAAACCACGTTGCATATTCAGTCTCTTTGTTCTTCACTTGTTTCCGATTTGAAGACGGCAAGGCGAAACTAAACGGAAACTAAGGGATTGGAAAGGAAAGGCGGAAAACATTCACGAGACAGGAACTTGAAAGCGGGCGTTATTCAGAAACCATGAAATTAAATCTCGAACGGAAGTTAAAACCGGAACTGCGTGACTTTTGCTTTTATTGCTGTTTCTTTCGATAAAAGAAAGAGAATCGCGCAGCAAGACTTGTTAGAGAACGTGCATGAAAAATACCTGTATAAGACATGCTTTCAGAAAGAAAAAAATATTAAAGCACAGTAAATTATCCGGAAAGTGCCGACAAAGGTTTTCGTATTCTGAGGAGCGCGATGGTGCAACTTCCGGTTGCCCACATGCGGCAGCCACGTGACTCGAAAAGAAACGTCACGCATGACGTCATTGGCTGAGAGGCACTTCGCTTTTGACTCGGGTTCTGGCAGTAGGGACGCTAGACAGGACACACCGAGTATGCCACTGGTCCTTCCAGTGCCATTTGCCATAGAGTTCCCTACAATATTCACTTGGGAACTCTGTCGTGGTGATCGTTCAGCCGGAATGGAAAGAACGGGTATAGTACATGGACTAGCTTGTGGCTTGGAACACCCTTGTGAGTTTGTTCGTTCGGCTTTATTTCGAATAAAAGAGTGAATCATCGTGAACTTCGTGAGCCGATTCGGATTGTCGAGCCTAAAACGTTACGCCGGTGAAGTGGAACTATTGAACAATTTCTGGACTTCACCTTGCGACAAAGCGGGTACAGGCCTCACGCAGTCAAACGTAGCCAAAAAAAACGAAACTTAGACGAATCCGTGAACTAGCTGGTAGTACGCGTCCAGCGTTCCTATCCATTCTACATAGCCATTATTTCCATGCTGGCTGAAGAGCCATGCTTTGCAGATCCCGTAGACACTAGCGCTAGAGTTCCCTGTAGTGACGATCTAGGAAACTTCATGCTATAGGCCAACCACTGACACTGACAAAGCAGGGATGCTCAATCAATGCCACGCAGCATGTATCCTTTTCAAACTTTGGACGCGGTGTGACGTCAGCATTACGTTCCTGGTCTGGTCACAAGACTCTACTGCTTGGAACGGTTCGGCTGGGATGGTTCTACTGGTTGGAATGGTTCGGCTGGAACAGTTCTACTGCTTGGGACGTTCGGCTACTTGGGACAGTTCTACTACTTGAGACGGTTCGGCTGGGATGGTTCGGCTGGCACGGTTCTACTGCCTGGGATGTTCGGCTGCTTGGGAAAGTGGGAAAGTTCTACTGCTTGGGAAAGTGGGAAAGTTCTACTGCTTGAGGCGGTTCGGCTGGGATGGTTCGGCTTGGTCGGTTCTACAGCTTGGGACGTTTGGCTGCTGCACTTTTCAAGCTAGAGAGACTTGCGGCGGCTCCATGCGAATGCCAGCCTTCTGGTCATACTTCAAAAACCGAAGCGCGAAAACGGCCGCGAGACAAGATGAAGACAAGACAGCGCTAATACCGCACTAAGCATTCATAGCAGATTCTGAGAATATATATAAAAATTGAGTCTGAAAAGGCTGGAGCAGACAGCTGGCATTAAGGTAAATTGACACGTGCCATCTAGGCCAACCAATGCCGCTCTTCATGAAATAAAAACAAAAAAACGGCATGCTGATCTTTATATATCGGTGCCCTAGGTATCTCAGACGCTTCTACCATTTCTTTGGAATTATTGTGGCAGTGGTAATGCAAAACTGCTTCCAGATCGCAAATATCATTGTTGGTTCGGGTCAAATTTTCACAGCAGAGGTGTAATGATAGCGGTTTTCAGTGTGTCGTGGATGGAAAAATAATTAATTGTCATCATTAACCACCACGCCACTCTCTCTATCTCCTTTTGTCTTCGCTAGCTTATTCCTCTTGTGCTTCTCTCACAAACACGTGAGCCGATTCGTCCGGCGAGGTTGAAATAATTGAGATGGGTGAGAGAACGAGGCCGGAGAGGGAGATACATAGGACGGAAGCAGAGCTTAATCGAATAAAGACAGAAAAAATAGAAATACATAAAAATGAATAGGCAGGAAAACTTATAGAAGGAAAAGAGAACGCAAGTTACGGGATGAGAATAAAAGATAAAGGCAAAAACACAATGAGAGAAATATTGAGGACGCGACGAACAGAGAGAGAGAGAGAGAATTGAAATGAATTAATAAAGATATAATGAACGAGGAAGAAAAAGACAGGAAAAGAAACAGAGGCAGAAAGGTAATAAAAAGCAGAGAGAAAAAAAAAGAAAGACCAATGTAGAGAATCCAGGCAGAACGGCCCTGCTCCGCATACCCTTCAGACTTGACAACCATATAGTGCGAAGCTCCTCTAATTTTTTTGCGCTATGTTTTCTAAGATACTACGAACAACCAACGAACCATAGCTGCCTCTCTTAGGCTGCCGGGCGAAAAGGCTTGACTGGTGCGGCTTATACGTGGAAATAGACGGAACATTCCTAAAGTAGACGTGCGGAGTGTTGTTGTCGTTGCATTCATTGCACACACGTGCCGTTCGAGGTGGAACGATACTTTGTTCCGGCAGCCGAAGGATGGCAAGTTGCCGCTAAGGAATGTCCTCAATAATAGGGGAAAAACCATTCGTGCTATTGCCGGAGGAGGTGGTGACGGTCACGTGCGAAGAATGCGAAGCTTCCCTCGGGAAGCTAACCGCATGTCAAGGCCCAGAGCAAAGCTCTAAACAGTTGAAAGCCGCCACTGGCACGGTGCTTTCGATTTGTTGGTCCACATGTTCTCAGCTGGGTGACATACATTTATTTATAGTAGATAAAGCCGTGGAAGCACAGCGCCGCCGTGGGATCCCACTACGAACGTGCACTGCCTCGTAGTTAAAGGCGACGCTTCTTATTTTCAGGCGTCCTTCTGCTTGCTTGGATTAGCGAGCAACGGCCTCTCTTATGGGCTATAAATAATGGGATAGTAATGTCATCCCAAGCTTCAGACGGCATCCACATTCATTAAAGAGTTAAGCGCAAAAAAAAACAAACCTAGCATAGCCTCGACTAAGTAGCGCAAGGCCTTGCCACAGCCGATCGGGTGGTCACGTAGCCTGCTATAGGGTTCAATCATCCCACATGTCTCTTTCCCACCCCTTGTTATACTGGTTGTATGCTTTCTCTCTTCCTTTCAATATTTTTCTTAGTCCGTGCCTTTCTGTCGCTTTCTCGGAATGAGTATTTCTTCCTGGGTCTTTCTATCTGCTGTCTTTGTTATTGTTCTTGTCACCCTTCACTTGTGGTTCATACCCACTGTGGGGGATCAGACAATAGTTGAGTGGTCTTATAAAGTATTATTCGATTTAGAGTAAAAGAATTTACAAATTAAAGATGTTACAAATTTTAGAATGAAATTTTTATAATCACTTATCTGTACTTACTATGAAGCTTTTGTATTAGTAATAGATAATAACCTAGATTATAACGTTTACTTTAAGGTTTTTTTCTCTGTCTCTTTCTTTCTATGGCTTTCTTCTCTCTCCCACTTTCTCTGTAGTTATTCCCTCACATTCGATTCTTTTTCACTCCTCGTTCAAAAAACATCAGCTGTGAAATTCCCATAGCGCGTATGTGTCGTAGAAACTGCGTAAAGGTCACTATAATAAACACATTGTCCGACTTTCTCTCAGGAATGTCCGCATTATTACCTTATATAACCTAACCTAATCCTCAGCTACTAGGCTCGGAATAGCAATGGAAAGGAAACGCAGAACAACCACTGTGCTTTAAATTTAAATGCATGCAGGATAAAAAATTGCGTGAGCTTGTGACTCAAAATCGCGCTCGGAAAATGATTGGAGCGCTAACTGAAAGGCCTGATTATCGATCATAGTGGAAATTCTAGACGGCTGTGAATTCCATTGATCTATTGAGAGTGCAAGAGATGAATTCCGGTATTTTTCAGTGTGAGAAAGAAATGGTTTTACTTTTTAGGCGTCGTCTAACCTGGACGAGATGTGGTGCGGGAGTAAAATAGTCACGCTAGTGTCGATATCAGAAGGTGCGCCACGCCTACGTGGACATTAATGTGAAAATCTTACCGGTGTTTACAAAGCTACTCACTTGCTCAGACTGTCAGTGCTAGCTGAAAAAAAACACGGTGCGAGAAGGACAAAGACACAGAAAAACAGTACACATACAGCGCTTTTATGCGTACTGATGATGATGATGATGAGAGTGATGATGATGATGATGATGATGATGATGATGATGATGATGATGATGATTCTACAGCCATGGCTTGTACCTATACTCAGGGGGATCGGCCAAGAATCGATCACTTAATTGAATAAGATGTCCCTGTGACCTTGTCATTTTTGCGCTGTTTTTTTTAGGTAACGTTGTACCAACTACCCCAAAAAGAGTCGCGCTATGTCTCTGTATACAGGTGATTTGTACGATGGAGTATATTTAGCTTCTAACATAAGTGTCTTTACTCTCTTTATTAACTACCGGTTTCATGCCTATGCCCCGTAGTGGACATGAGCCATTTCCATGAAACGAGCAAGCACGAAGGTATTAGATCAAGCACCACAATTTCCTAGGTCATTGGTAGTCTTTCTATTATATCTTAATTATTCTAAATCCATACAATATTTTGTTCAAAAAAACACTCAATTATTGGCCAATCCCCCACAGTGGGTACGCGCCACGGACCATAGGTGAACAAGAAGAAGCAAACATGAGGTAGCTCAACTACATCCAAGAAGAAAGGTACACCCCGGGAACTCGCTTTTAAGGACGAGATGCTTCGCCCACTACTCAAACCAAAAAAGGGTCCACAGGCTAGGGCTGAGGTCGGGCTTCGAGAGAAAGCTGGAGGCTTGCCGGGACGAGCAGCCCAAGTGCAGAAGTATGCTCCACCACCACGTTACGTCACCGCAAGGAAACCAGTGGCGGTAAGTGTTTTTGGTCGATGTCTCACATACGCGACACAACAGTAAGCGTCTGTCAGCGATTGCATTTGCATGTTGAAACAAGGTGCTTCGATAAGGGCAAGTCGTGGCTCAGTAATTACTGTCTATTATTCAACACTGTTGGCTAATGTCTCGTGCAGACGACTTTTTTTTTTGGTTGGTACTGCAATCGCTTGCGTACTGCTATCATTGTCTATTTGGAATATGGGGTTAAAACGTCCCAATGCTCGACGTTGTTGGCTATTATTGGCTCTATTAGAGATTCTAGCTGGCCTAGTACGAGCGAATAGACTTTATACATAACTAATTGACGCAAGAGAAGAACAGACGATGATGTGGAGAAGAAATGCAGGGCCCGTCCCTATTATTCGCGCTACTGAAGTTAAATCGAAAGTCAGTTCTAGTGGCTGCCTGTCGTTGTGACAACTGAATCAATGTGTGTGACCAGACTGGTTAGTACATATAATCATCACAAAAACTGCGTGGAACGGACCGAAAAATAAGGAACTGGTGCAATGAGGGGCACAAGTAGACATGTCTCATGTCCGTTTTTTTTTTGTATATCGCGCGCAATTACGCTACGTGAAAGAACAACCAAACGAATGCTTGATCAAATACCAAAGTGTAAAGCTGTGAATTCGGGCGTTTTACAAACCAGCCAGCAACAATGGCAACAGAAAAATTTCGTCCTGCTTCCTTGATTTAGAAGTTATGATTAATATACAGAACATAAACGATAGTGTGGCATACTCCGTGTGATAGCGAGCAGCATGAATTTATCCGCGTTGTCGTAACACGCGACGGTATAAATTTAAAATCTGGCTAGAGTTAGCTGAGGCACCCTGTACGTCGTATAGTACGATCTGTAAAGCTTTTCTGCGGACACTCTTCGGAGCTCAATAATTTTCCTTGTGCATACTCAGGACACCTACTATAGTCGTTCTGTAAGAAAAAAAAAGAATGCCTTTTAATCGCCTGCAGCCTTATTTATGTGTCCAGCTACGTTTCACGCGGTTTCATGCCACCCGATTTCACTATTCACAGGAGGCTGCGAAGGGCGCGCCCCTACATGCGTTGCGCGGCCCGGAGCCAATAAAGCGCAGCTCCTCCCAAGGTTGGGCGAACAAGTGTGCTGTCGAGATGGCCGATGCAGAAGCTGCGCACAAGGCTGAACAGGGGCAGGTAAAGAATGTGCAGGAAGATCGTTCAATGGTTTGATGCAAAAGGTGTGGGACAAGTGGAAACGTTAGAAAGCTTGTATACACGGAAATGCAAAAAAAAAAATTGAGAGTCCGTGCACTACCAGGAAAGGGAGAGCAAGCGAAGGTTGGCATGTGTGTTCATGAGTGATACTTTATACATTCTTTCTTTGTTTCTCTCTTTATTTCTTTCTTTCACTCTTTCTTTCTCTCGTTCTCTTTCTGTATTTCTTTCTTTCTCTCTCTCTTTTCTTTCCTTTGTTTCGCATTGTGCAATGTTCCCATCTAGCCATTCGCTTCGTCCACGCTGGAAATGCGACCTTAATCCACATGCCAATAGCTGCACGACACTTTATTTCAGACCAGCAACCATGTAATACACCTGAATAAACATGGCTGATTTCCGTATATAGGAATCTCTATAACGCGAAATTTAAGCGTGTCTTTGCAGAGGTAGCTGAGCGTTCATTGTACAATGTTTCAGGAATAGCAGGAAATCGCAGAATCACGTTAAGAGCGGCAAGGAGCTTCAAACTTGGAGCGCACAAATTACGCCGAAAGCACGCACGAAATAGGCGTACCTAAGACGAGTGCCGACTAACAACTGTCACATCTCGACGATTCAAGCGCGCTGTTCAAACAGAAAGGAAGACGCACGAAACGAGTGCCAAGTATACAGGACAAGCTTGAACAACTGTCACAATTCTTCCTGCGTCGAGTGCAAGAGCGGGTTGTTTTCGCAAACGCGGCCGCGGCAGCGTGCGAAGGGAGCTTCGTCCTCTCCGCGATCACGAGTCTGATAAACGTGCACGCAGGAAATACCACGCTCCGTGGAAGTGGCGCTTCGTGAAAGCGACGACCGTTAGAGCGCATCCAACGCGAGCCCGTCGTGCCAATTCACTAGTGATAACGAAAACATCCTGAAGTTTTGAAGCTTTGAGGACTGCCAAACAGTGTATGGTGTACATAAATGCCTTGCCGTTAGTTCTCCGGGTGACGTATGCTCCGCGCCGTAGTAGTTCGAGCCGCACGCCGAGAAACAAGGGGTTGCTGGTTCGATTCCACGTAAGAAATGCTTGAATTCTGGTGTGTTTTTTGCAATCTCTTGGTTAATACTTTTTAACGTCACTGCCGTCACGGAAGTACGTCAGCGCAGCCGTGGTGGACTCCGTCATAGAACACTTTCTTGTTAAAAACAGTAAATCTGTATAGATGCGGTGTTTGCTTCTCTTCCTCTCTTTCTCTTTTCTTCTTTTTGAGTATGCTGTGTTAACCATGCGGGAGTAGAAATAGCACGGTAAATCAGCGAAATCCAGCAAGTCGTTAGAATTCGTCCTTTAAATCTCTCATGTTATCTGCGTGTTCGACGTGGCCTCCTTTCGACTTCATCGTGTCCCCAAGGCCCCAAGCACCTCACGCACGACGCGCTCTTCAAGTGGCCACTCCACGAAACATGGCGCGGATGATGTGGCCAGTCAGGTGAAGGTGCCCGCTGCTTCCAGCCATCGAGCATCACTCGCCGAAGTAGGGAAGATCAAGGCACGTCGTATTTCCTAATAGGCACAACTTACACGTGCAGTTCACGTGAGCAAAAAAAAAAATCTATAGGGGAGGTATTCAATCTCGGTTGTTGTGAGCAAGATAGCAAATCCTGGTAACATTTTCCGCCCATTATAAATGGCGAGGCAATCTGATTGCACTTTGGTAGGAAGCGCAGCCACTATTACACAGAACACACAACACAAGCGCTTAACTTCAACTAAACATTTATTGCAAATGTCAGCGTTTATAAAGGGGGTGAAAGAGAAAAAGAATAATAAAAGGTAGACAACAGAAAGCACACGTGCCAGTCCCGTACACAACTTATCCGTTATTGTCTATCACCCCATCCGAAAAACAAAGTTCTTTCCAAAAAACAAAGTTGTTGTCCACCTTTTATTATTATTTTTCTCTTACACCACCTTTATAAACTCTGACATTTGCAATAAAGGTTTAGTTGAAGTTAAGCGCTTGTGTTGTGTGTTCTGTGTAATAGTGGCTGCGCTTCCTAGCAAGATAGATTCTTACCAACTGGCCCGATACAATTGTTTATTCTGTTTGCACCTCGGCAGATTGGGGTCACGTGACTTTAGTACAAACACTACTCATGGTGCCACATGTATGTTGTTGCTTCGTTTTGTGTGCTCACGCTGTATGCAAGTGCGCGTGCACGAAGTTGATCTTGATAAAATGCTAATCTTTCAGAGAGTTAACATTTCAGGATACCTTTAGGGTCTCAAACGAAGCAAAATGACGTAAATTATACGGAATCAAACACACTTCTGGTGGAACTGAAAGCACGGACGTGCAATAAGGCGTTTTGAGAGGGCGATTAGTGCGGGAGGCCCAGATAAATGTGGGCTCGTACGCCGTCAGTCAAGACACCTTTCTATTTTACCCGGTTTCGTCTGTTACGCAATTCCTTCATGCGGTTAATCCAAAAAAAAAATTTTTGTCACATAGTTTTCAGTGGCGGGTTAAGCGCATGCCATGTGCTCTCATTTTCTACTCCTTTTTGTTGCATACTGTTTCGTCTGAGAAAATTGTAGGTGAAAGCTTAGGCCTTTTGTGAAGCTGCGTGCGGTACAGCAACAAAAAGAAGGGGGAGCGGTTACAAAAGCATTGATTAATTTGTGGGGTTTAGCGTCCCAAAACGACAGTATGATTATGAGAGACGCCATAGCGGAGGGCTCTGGAAATTTCCACCACCTGGGGTTCTTTAACGTGCACCCAAATCTGAGCACATGGGCCTACAACATTTCCGCTTCCATCGGAAATGCAGCTGCCGAAGCCGGGATTCAATCCCGTGACCTGCGGGTCAGCAGCCGAGTACCTTAGCCACTAGACCACCCCGGCAGGGCCTGGTTACAACAGCAACACTTCCGCACCTCGTCTCCAGGTATCCACCATTTCAGTAAGCTGTTATGTACAAACTGCCTCATTAACCCGTCAGATTAGAGGAATTCGGACAGAATGATTTCGCACATTCTTCTTGTTCTTGCAATACGTAGATTATTTTTGCAACAGGTAGCTTAATGGCTGGGAACTTCGTTAGTGTGAGTCAGCGGCGGTTATTTATATAGACACGTTTTAGAGCGCACACTCGCAGTTTCAATTTCAAAGATCACCCAGTTAGGCTGGAGCAGTTCCAATAGCAAGGTAGACACAGCTGCCCTCATAACCACGCAAGACTGTGACGTGGGTGCAGTGCATGAGAGGGCGCGCCGCACTGAGAGCCAGCACAGCCAGCCCAGGCAAATCCGCAGGCATGGAAGAAAAACACACAGGCCACGCAAACGCAAGGCACATGCCTTCACCTAGCCAACGCAAACTCGTGGCGTAGGTTTGTCTACAATGACACCGCGTGGACGTCGGTGTCGCGAAGGGCTCTCTATCTCGCTCAGTCACGCGGCACCGTTTTAAGGTGGACTATAGGTATGTTCTAGGCTATATTTGCCCTTGATACTTCGTACATGTTATCTATGTCTGCACACAAATCTTTCTTACTTCTTTCCAAAGTTTTAAGTCAGGGCTCTTTTAAATGTGAATCAGCATACACGTTGGCAGTATTGCAGCCTAAATGGAGCCTACAACACCTTCAGAGGTCGGTCAGAAAACACTGCTGATAGGTAGTCGAGGTTCATAAAGTAGATTCACGTGAACCCAACATTATAGCACATCTCGCTATCTGGAATTTACAATTCTCAAGATCAGCTAAAAATTACTGCCAATTTTTTTCCACAAATTATGGCATAAACACAAGTGACGCCATCGTAAAAGTAAAATCTATGGCCATTGCCTGATATGAGCATCATGGGCTGCATAGTTAGCGGTGTTACCGTGCGATGTCACCACTGACACTCCCGATCACGCTAAAAGTAACCAGTGCGTTCGAAGAGGGAAACAAAAACCAAGAAAGTGCTCAGGGCCAAGACGCGCGCAGATGAAGGGACGAATCTTGTTGGCGACCCCATGTCTGTCAGTGCACACGTTGACACGAAAGCAAATAGAAAGCGCTTAAAGCATGCTGTATATTCATGGAGCTCCAGTCATACCCGAGTCCAGACTGATTCGAAATATTCTTGCGGCAATCGGTTCGTGATGCAATGAGCTCCTTTACACTGACACTAAAAATAATGAATCAGTTCAGCGTCAGAAATTCTACTCTGAAAACACTAGCGTTGTTATTTCGATCACCATGGGTAAACTTCTAATTTTCATTTTTAAATATCACGCTGAAATTTCCACGCGTGATGGTAAAGATTTGAAAGTGTGCCTCATTTTTGCGCCATTGGCTCCACAAATTTTTCTGAAACGTGGTATGGTAAGTCTGTCTCCTCAGGAGACTACGCACTTAATTTTTTCACGTTCGATTGAAAACTACGCTGGCCCTAACGGGCACCGTCAAACTATGTGACGTCACAGCGATTGGTGCAGAAACTGTGGCGTCACCACCCATGTTCTCTTTTTGAAACATTTCTCACTTACCAAGTGTTTTCTCGCCGCAAGCGTGTTGTTTTTGGTATCGTGAAAAGGTAGACTACTGAAAAGAGAAAAATTGTTTTGTGCCTTAGTGTCCATTTACTGAAGCCATTCCATGATAACTTGTAAATGTGTTAGAGGGTTCTTTTAGGTTACAGTGACAATGAACAAACAGAATACAAAGAAAGGTCAAACAGATGTCAGTGTAATGCGCTTAAATTAATATACGCAATGACTGTGACAAGTATTAATATAGTGATTCTGCTGTGACTTTTTGTCCACTTGCAGCTCTCGGAGCCTAATTTCACCTGGACGCCTACCCCACCACTTGGTATGCGCAAGTCATACTATTTTCCCGACCCACCACTGCCTAAGGTATGCCCTGTTTTGCTGTGGCTTCTTTTTGCTTTTCTTTGTGTAGAAACGGGCAGAATTTAACTAAGCATGTATAGTGTTACGTGGAAAATAACAGTTGTCAGTCCGCAGCCACAACGAAGCTCACCGACAACGTCCACTTCTCTCTCAGTCTGAGGCACCTCACTTGGGTATGCTTCACTATGCCCTCTTTCAGTCAGACGAAATCACGTAACACGACCCCCGGCGGCAAAAGCACCGACCCGGCGAGTTTACAGGGCCACAGCAGGAGCGGTGTGGTAACGCTTGAGCCTTGATACGTGGACGATGTCCCTTGACAGCAGAGCAGAAAAGGTTGATGGATTATCAGGGACAATTTCATATGTAGTGTCGGTCACTCGTCTAAGCACGCGGTATGGGCCCGTGAAACGAGAAAGAAGTTTTTCTGAAAGGCCTGCATGTCGCGTAGGGGACCAAAGAAGAATGAGGGAACCTGTTGGAAAGTGTTCGTCGGGATGTCGCTCGTCGTAACGATGCTTCTGCGAGTCTTGGGACGCCATTAATCTGCTGCGGGCAAGCTGATGAGCGTGGTCAGCTCGGGTAATAGCGTCGCGTGCATATTCAGAAGTAGACTGCGCAGCGGCTGGCAGGAAGGTATCCAACGGCAATGTTGGTTCGCGTCCAAACGGAAGGTAAAATGGCGAGTACCCAGCAGTGTCATGCCGGGAGTAATTGTATGCGAACGTCACGTAGGGTAGTGCAAGGTCCCAATCACGATGGTCGGCCGAGACGTATTTCGATAGCATGTCTGTCAGGGTGCGGTTTAAACGTTCTGTAAACCCGTTTGTCTGGGGTGGTACGATGTCGTGAGCTTATGTTGGGTAGAGCAGGAACGCAGGATATCGTCAACCACTTTCGAAAGGAACGTACGGCCTCGGTCTGTCAGCAGTTGACGAGTGCTCCATGCGCTAAAATGAGATCGCGTAGTAGAAAATCAGCGACGTCTGTAGAGCAGCTTGTTGGCATGGCTCGCGTAACTGCATAACGGGTCGCGTAATCCATAGCCACCGCGACCCACTTGTTTCCGAAGGCGGATGTTGGGAAGGGACCGAGAAGGTCCAAACCAACACGGAAGAATGGCTCCGACGGGATGTCGATGGTCTGAAGATATCCGGAAGGGAGTCCCGACGGCTTTTTGCGACGCTGGCAAATTTCACAAGCGTTGACATAGCGACGTACAGAGCGTGAAAGGCGAGGCCAGTAGAAGCGGCGGCGGACATGGTCATATGTGCGAGAGACACCAAGGTGACCCGCGGTTGGCGCGTCATGGAGCTCGCGTAGGACTATGGAACGCAGGTGCTTTGGTATGACCAGAAGTAAGTCGTGACCATTGGGCGATAAATTACGCAGATATAAGGTGTGGCCCTTTAAGGTAAACATGCGAACAGAAGCGTCTTGCGGTGAAGATTCGAGCTGTTGTATTAGGCGGCTGATATCCGGATCGCGACGCTGCTCGTCCCCGAGATGAAGCAGCTGGGAGATAGAAAGGACGCAGCCCACAGAATCAGTGCTCGTAGGATCGCAGTCGACCACAGGGTAGCGTGACAGACAATCCACATCTTTGTGCAGTTTTCCTGATTTGTACACTACGGTGTAAGAATACTCCTGGAGGCGGAGTGCCCAGCGGGCGAGACGACCTGTGGGATCTTTGAGGGAGGCGAGCCAGCAGAGAGCGTGGTGGTCGGTGAGAACTATAAATGGTCGGCCGTATAAGTAAGGGCTAAATTTCGCGACTGCCCACACCAGTGCTAGGCATTCGCGCTCTGTGATGGAATAATTACGCTCCGAGGTGGACAGCAGCCTGCTGGCATAAGCTATCACGCGATGCTGCCCATGTTGTCGCTGTGCCAACACAGCGCCTATTCCGTAACCGCTGGCATCGGTGCGCACTTCGGTCGGTGCTGTAGGGTCGAAGTGAGCCAGCCCAAGAGAAGAAGTGAGCAAGGTGGTCAGGTCGGAAAATGCTGCTGCTTGCGAGGGACCTCAGGTAAACGTCTCATCTGGTTTGAGTAAATCTGTTAGGGGCCGAGCGATTTCCACGAAGTTCTTGAACCGCCAAAATAGTAGCGGAGCCCCACAAAGCTGCGGACATCTTTGGCGGTTTTCGGCACAGGAAATTCCTTCACAGCTCGAACTTTTTCTGGGTCAGGCTGTACGCCGTAAGCGTCAACAATATGTCCAAGTATTGTAATGTGACGGCGACCAAACCGGCACTTGGATGATTTCAGCTGAAGGCCGGCGAGACGGAATACATCAAGAATTTTCGACAGTCTCTCAAGGTGCGCTTCAAAAGTGGGAGCAAACACAATCGCGTCATCCAAATAACAAAGACACGTAGACCACTTGAATCCATGGAGCAGGGAGTCCATCATTCGTTCAAAGGTGGCGGGGGCATTACATAAGCCGAAAGGCATGACTTTGAATTGGTAGAGGCCGTCGGGTGTTACAACAGCCGTCTTCTTTCGGTCCATGGGGTCCACGGCAATCTGCCAATAATCAGAACGAAGATTGATGGAAGAAAAGTAGGCGGCACCATGGAAGCAATCAAGGGCGTCGTCAATGCGGGGCAGAGGGTGTGCGTCTTTCTTGGTGATGTTCTTAAGGTGGCGATAGTCCACACAAAATCGCCACGGCCCGTCCTTCTTTTTGACTAATACCATCGGGGTTGCCCAGGGACTGGAGGATGGTTCAATAATGTCCTTCGCTAGCATCTTGTTCACCTCCTTCTGAATTATGCTCCGCTCAAAAGCAGACACTCTGTAGGGACGGCGGTGAACAGGGTTGGCATCACCTGTGTGTATGCGATGCTGGACAAAGGACGTCTGCCCAAGAGGTCGGTCACCAAAATCGAAAATATCCTGGTAGGCCTCGAGAAGATATTGTAGGGCTTCAAATTCCGGAGGCGGAAGATCAGTGGAGATCATGTCTACAATTTGACGGCTGCCCGAATGTGTTGCGAGTGATGTGCGCTGCGGTGAAACAAGTGTGTCTAAGGCAAGCACTTCAATTTGTGAATCGAGCAATGGACACAGGAGGGCCACTGAAATGCCTTGTGGAAGCACATGATTCATGTAGCTGAAATTGACAAGAGGTAGACAAGTTTTGTTATCTGTGATGCTGAGCACCGTATAGGGCACTGCAACATTGTGCGCAATGAGTACGTCGGTGAGAGGCGTAGCGTAATAGTCACCGTCGGGCACAGCTGGTGAGCACAGAAAATCGACGTACGTCACAGTTTTGGAGAGCGGGCGAACAAAGTCGCTGCATTGTAATCGGCATGTAGGTTGGTACGGGGCTATACTGATTTGTGGCAGTTCAAGGCGGAGCACACCAGTGGAGCAATCAATCAGAGCAGAATTGGCGGCAAGAAAATCGAGGCCTAGTATGAAGTCGTGGGGACATGTTGCAAGCACGGTAAAAAGGATGACCACTTGATGACCGGCTACGGTAAGTTGAGCTGTGCACATACCGACGACAGGGACTGTTGTACCATCTGCAACTTGGATGACACTGGTCAAGGGGGGCGTGAAGACCTTCTTCATGCGACGACGAAAACGCGAACTCATAATACAGACGTGAGCGCCCGTATCTATCAAAGCTTCAACAGGTGTGCCATCAACATATACTTCTAGGGTGTTCCGGTTCAAACGTAAGGCCAATAGAGGATTTTTGGGTAAGGTCGACAGGGCAGCTTCACCTCCAGAAGCTGCGCAGCCTAGTTTTCCGGGGACATGCGGCGGTTGAACGATGGCGAGGGAGTGCGGCGACGCGTATTTGAACGAGAAGGGCGGCTTTGAGGCGGTGGCGACGACGGGACAAGGTGGCCGTAGTCCTCAGGGGCAGTAGCGGGGTACGAGCCAGAAGACATAAATGGCCATTGGCTGCGGCAGTAACGAGCGATGTGTCCTGCGCGACCACAGCGGAAGCAGATTGGCTTATCATCAGCTGTTCGCCATTCAGACGGGTTCCTGGTTCGAATAGAGTACGGACGGCGACGTCTCATGTCCACAGAAGCTATCGAGGGACCAGTATTATCAAGTGTGGGTGCAGTGGACAGGATACCAAGGTTAGCGAATTCCTGGCGGACAACAGCCTGGATCAAGGCGACAGCTGGCGTTGAGGCGTCGGGCAACTTCGGTTTGTTGGCAGCCGGGTAAGCGGCCTTGAGTTCACGTCGGACGATGCGCGTCACGTCTTCGCTTGTAGACGGATGACAAGGAGTGGCTTCGCAAGACGACGTTGCCACGGTGTTGGGTAGGCGCTGAAATTGCTGCAAAATACGTCGACTCTTCGCCTGCTCGAGACGGTGGCACTCTTTGATCACGGCGTCGATGGTCGTTACGTTGGTAAATACAAGCAGGCTGAACGCATCGTCGGCGATTCCTTTTAAAACGTGCGAAATCTTGTCGGCCTCAGTCATGTTGGGATCGGCCCTTTGACACAACGCTAAGACGTCTTGAATATAAGTTAAGTAGGGCTCAGTGGACGTCTGTGTACGTACAGCCAATTGCTTTCGGGCATCAAGCTGTGGACCAAACGGGTTGTCAAAAAGGTCGCAGAGCTCTTGCTTAAACATTTCCCAGCTTGTGATTTCGTGCTCGTGGGTCTCAAACCAGATGCGAGGGGTCTTGTCAAGATAGAAATTGACATTCGCAAGCATAACGGTTTGGGTCCCAGCCATATTGCTTGCTGACGCGCTCGTACATGCTAAGCCACTTGTCCACATTCGCGTTGTCCTCTCCAGTAAAGGTACCGGGATCACGGGGTTGCGCTAGGGCGACGTACCGGGCTGCTGTCGTTGGTGAGGTATGTGGCGAAGCCGTATCCTCACCCGGAGCCATGGTAGCAGACTTAAGGAGGCCTCCACTGCGTAGCTCCGTTGTCAGAAGAGCACCCAGCACTTCCACCAAAATGTTACGCGGAAAATAACAGTTGTCAGTCCGCAGCCACAACGCAGCTCACCGACAACGTCCACTTCTTCACTCTCAGTCTGAGGCACCTCACTTGGGTATGCTCCACTATTCCCTCTTTCAGTCAGACGAAATCACGTAACAATAGGTAAAATCTAACAAACTGAAAAGAGAGAAACAAGCAACTAAAGCACTCGAACGTTTTACCAGTTTATCCGTGCATAACATCTACATTTTTACACTTTACCTGAGCCGTTGATGGTAGATCGACGTAGCGCGTTTAGAAACATAGGACAAGGGAAGGGACAGAAGGGAGCGCTTACTTCCAACAAAATTTTATTTTGAGGAGCGTACATATATATGCTCACGAAATTCGAATACAACAGATAAACAGATGAAAAACCCTCTAACTCTAGTCCGTTGATGGTAGTGGCAGGACTGTTGTGACATTTATAAACAAACAGTATTTCTTTCTTTTTTTAAACAACATTACCTTCTCGAAGCGCATGCAGTGTTTATTTCGTTTGTGAGTCAATAACTTCAATACTTTGCTCTGGTCCGCCGATCATTTTTCTTGCCTGTCTGTGGCAGTCTGTGGCGGTCTCCTGCAGCACTGGTGTCTCTAAAAGGAATATTGTGGCGAGGCACGCCAGAACAAGAGAGGTATAGATGAGTAGTCCCTTGTTTGGATAGCGTTTTTAACGTTTGATCGCCAGGGTACGAAATCAGTTTCAGTACACATGGACGCTTTGAGGGAGGGCGTGGCACTCTTTTCAGCTTGGGTGCTTTTGAGACAAATACCTTTGGGTGCCACATCAAATACACAAACTGACAATCGGCGGCAGTCAGCTCCAATAGGAAGCTATGCAAAAAAACTCAATGGCTGATTACGTCACGAAAAATTGGTGACCACATTGATGTCACTACAATGGTATTGCATACCCCTGACATTGCCCATTGTCGTAATCACAAGACTAGTGGTCTGCTCACACGACATACTCGCTTAATGATACGTGAGTCAATCTCAGAGGCAGTGCTGCGACACATCATGAGAAGCATGAGGGGCTACGATGCTTCGATCCCAAGTATGTGTAGAACTACAATGAGGGTACACTGGAGTGATATAATAAATAGGCATACATTACTAATCTGGATTCTGGGAATCTCGATGCAGCTAGTTTCGCGATCATAAGTTAATCATTAAAATATATAATCAAGGTCAAAGTTTTGCAATTTCATTTTCTGCCAAGATCTCCGATGGTGACGACTCGTATACCAGACTACATGTTTCGTATTCAGGTGACAATGGATCATTGAAGTTTCCTGAAAACTGATTTTTTTCACAGCGCAATGCTCTTGGCTTTTGCCACTAGGAATTACATATAGCAAAGAATGAAAATGCAGTCACCCATGCAGATATAGTTTTAAATGGTCGCAGCATTGAAATCATTGATATTTTTAAGAGTTTACGACTGGTATTTTCTGCAAGTGTGTCCTGCGATAGCCATGTCAATGCAGCAATCAAAAAAATTACCCGCAGCTTTCCTCGGGGGAACACTGAGGAGGATGCGGAGCATATAATTGGTTAACGGGGTGTTAAAGTGCGACTTACTTGGGTCGCTGGCTAAATTGGTTAACGTGGTTGTAGGAGAGGTGTTAATTGAGTGAACACGTACGACACGTATGCGAAAGGGTTGGACAACGACTTGGTTGCGGTTCCGCCAACACTTTGGCCGGCGCTGGTCGAAGGGACGTCGATCATTGCGACCTCGGACGTCGACGCGCCGTACAAACCAACCGACGAGCGGCAACTGAGCGAGCGAGCACCGACCTTGAGTATATATACAGCGCGACGGCGCATGCACTGTCAGATGTCGAATGTTCGAGAAGGGGGAGAAGCGCAACGGCGCATGCGCGCGCGTCAGCTGCCTATGTTCTCGAAGCGCGACGGCGCATGCGCGCGCGTCAGCTGCCGATGTTCTCGAAGCGTGACGGCGCATGCGCGCTACATTATACAGCTAGCGAATGTTCGTGAAGAGGAGAAGCGCACGCGGTGTGTAGAGGAGGAAGGGTGCACAGATGGTGGAGGAGTGAAGCGCGCGCGGTGTGTAGAGGAGGAAGGGATGCACAGATGGTGGAAGAAGGAGGAGGAAGCTTGCGGACGGCGCCGCACTACAAGCCTCGAGTATTAGATGCTCCGCATCTAAAAGTGTGCTAGCATAACAAGAACAGTTGGTCGTCTCAAACACCTTCTGTCCGCGCAGGTCAAATTAATTATTTACAATTCACTCTTCTGCTCTTATTTAAACGACTGTATACTTCTCTGGGGCACAACGACATCGTCTAACCTGTAAAAAATACATGAAAAAACGTTCATTCGGTTTACTTATATAGTGTGCCTTTCGGGACAGCAACTTTCGGGAGGCTTATTGATGCTCACATCATCACCATTAATTAGCTGTATCGTTATAGACTAAGTGTTGGTTTTAAATTTAAAATCAAAGAGAAATACGAGTGCTTAAGAGAGATTGATTGCCTGGAAAAGAAAAAAAACAGAATTATTCGACATGAAAAGGGGAGACATGTATGGTATCGGCCGCGTGTTTAAACTCAATTCAACGCATGCACCATACCGTGCCTTCTCTTATCAATTATATCAATGATTTAGATCTTTTTTGTTGTTCATTGGGCTATTAAATTACGCTTGAAATTTGTGAATGCTTACGGTTACAAATATGCGTATGCTCGTTCCGTTTGCTTTGATTTTTTTTTTTTTTTGCGCTGGGTACTTTTATCTGGTTCAAGCCTTCATTTCCAAATGATGTACCGTTTTTACGAGGATGTAACATTTCCTTCTAGTTTCTTTTTTTTTTTCAATCGTATGTAAATGATATTCTCTCCATGCTGCCGTCAGCCCTTGTAAATGGGGGGGGGGGGGGAGGCTCGTCAAGCTTTTGGAAGACGGCTTTTATTTCCCGCTGTTCTGTCAGTTTGTGAAATCGACACAAACTTGATTGATTGATTTATAGAACTGAGTAGATGTCATTAGTCAATGACTTCACAAGAATTGGCGCCTAAACGTTGAGATGGCGCCGCCAAGAGTCTCCTCGCAGCAATCTTTCTGTTTTTGTCATGAAAGTAATTTATTATTAAAAGAAAAAAAACGTATTTTTAATGACCTGCTAAATCCAGAAAGCTTTCGAAGAAGAGGGTATGCATCAATTCATATATAGTTGACAGGGAAGGATATGACGAAGCAAAATCTCGGCTGCGGCGGCTGCATTTCCGATGGAGGCGAAAATGTTGTAGGCCCGTGTGCTCAGATCTGAGTGCACGTTAAAGAACCCCAGGGGGTCGAAATTCCTGGAGCCCACCACTACGGCGTCTCTCATAATCATATCGTGGTTTTGGAAGGTTACACTTCACGTATCATCATCATTATCATTAAATTAAAAAAAATTTTTCCTCCTTGAAGTCGTCCTAGGTGGATGCATGAGGGATCATGTGAATTTTCGGGTGGCCTTGGTGATTACTTCAGCCGCTGCCTGTACGAATCACTGAGGCCGTGCTTTTTACTCAGGGGCGCGCCAAGGGCAATCACCAGAGCATGAAACCACAGAGTAACATTCAAATTACAAGAGTGGTCACTCTGGCCGAAAACGGGGGCGCTGCGAAACTCAACGCCGGCCGTAAAAGGTCAGCACATCACTCACTGCCTTCAGGAAAACGTGCGCACTAGTTATCCGCTACAATACCTTTTCTAGTACATTATGCGTCTACATGTCTTTGTCACAGCATTTGGGACCTTAACTGGCTCGCATTGCGGCTCTGAATCCATCTTTATGGTTTGCGATTGGGTGGTTTGATATCGTCGGGCCCATTATCAGGTAGGATGTGGCATCAATCGGACTCGAGAGAAGTGCACATGGCGTCGATGTGACGGCAACGTTGTCACGCTCCGTGTTTATGAGCATTTGAGGCAATGAATAAGTGCGGACCGCAGCAGGGTAATGCGGTAAAGGATGTGCAATAACGTGCCCGGTGTGCGTCGTGGTCTTCGCTTGAGTCGTCTGCCTCTTAGCTTGCTGCTAGATATGCTAGGCATGAACGTCATCATTACTTTGTGAAGTGCGTATTTGTCGCATTGGCGTATTTGTCGACTAGCATTTGTCGCATTGTCCTGTTCGGCGCAAAGGGCTTTTGTGTGCTCATATTGATTTTAGCAGCGCACGGGGGGACGAGGACTTAAAAGAATGTGCACAGCACGTGTGCCTTCTGGTCTTCGTCTCTTGTGTGCTGTTAAAATCAATATGAATTCGTACCATCTTTCTCAACGTTCAATTATTATGCACTTTTGTGTGCTCTTCATTGCGCGCATTATTTTTGCGTGGATGGATGCACACGAAAAAAAAAAAAAGAAACAGCTTTTGGGAATGCTGGGCAGCCTGTTTGCGAGAAAATCGTTTCTTGGCTCAGGGAAGTGAGTCACTACTTGTGTTCATAGACTTTTTTTTGTGTCGACACATGTATTCGAATTCAGTGCAAGTGTGAGATTGTGTGAAAAGTGAAGTTATGCTTAGTATCATTATCCATGGCGTTCGAAAATTGCTTAATGCTCTTGCAGCAAGTGTAATAAGGGAGAAGTTGTGAATCTCGAAACAATGTTTGTCAGCGCAAGCTACGACGTAATCTTACGAACAAATGCTCATGCTTCGTTACCAGCATGCATGACACTCAAAATTGCTTTGTTTTGGCTGCGACAAACGCGTGTGACTGTTCTTCGCGAAAGAGAGATTTAAAGTGTGGGAGAAAACTTGTACGAAACTGGGAAAGAAAACATAGCCAGCATTTTTCTTCTCTATTTTTTTTTTTGTTGACTCATGTCGTCCGGAGTCAAGTGCTGTGGGCACTAACCCCGTGTTGCTTTGTGCACTGTGTGTGAAGTTATGTGTGTTTGTTGCAATTTTACTGTTCTGCGAGTCTTTTTGTAATGTCACCTATGTGTTTACTTCTTATGGGTAATCTGTACTCATGATATGGCAGCTTTCTCGTTGCGTCTTGCAGTGCAATAAACATATCTCTCCGTGCCCACGTTCAGCAAACATAAAAAAATTGAGAATGTGCTTACCAAGAATATCACTTGAAAATAAAAGCTTTCCCTCTTCCAAGGATCCTCATGTTTTATTCGAAATGTGTGCATATTTTCATCGTGTGCTTGCCTATCTGCGAATGCAGCCTACACGAAGCTAATATATGCATGCAAACTACCCGCCAAAAAAAAGTATGGCTTCAGAGACGTGCACGCACATAAAAGTGGTTTCGGAGGCTGTACAGTATTCCTAATCGCTAGAAAATGGCCTTCGAGATAACCGTTTCCGCGGTCCTCATGTCTGAGACTGCAAAGTTTCCCCACACGCATCGTGCCCAGTTAATCCCGTCCCTTTCTCATCCCCTTTTCCTATCCCGACTAGAGAGGCTTGGGAGGAGCACCTGCTCGGCTGCTCTACCTTGGCTGCACAACGCTCCTTGGTGGAGCGCGCACGGGCAGCTTCCAGCTCCACTGGCGTCCCGGAATAGGGTCTTGCCACTCTAGCACGCCGATGGGCCACGTCGGCACTCTCTAGTAAACTTTTTCTGAAATAAATGTTTTTTACCACCACCACCACCACCCCACACCCGTTTAGTGCACTGCGAACACAGATCAGCCGGAGAAGTCATGGGAGTGTGCTCTCGTTAATGTTTCATTTTTATATAGGTTACTCAATAGTGGAGCCAACTCCGAACACTGGCGATGTTTCCGAACCAAGCGTTGCCGATCTTAAACCTTTAGCGTTCATCTCGGCTACACTTCTCACAGTGTCCCCTCTGTGCAGGAGGTGCACTTCGCCATGGCTCTGCTCGTGCTGGCCATCCTCAGCGTGGCCCTGCTCCTTGCCTACGACGTGTACCACTCTTTCGCGCACATGCCGCGTCGATCGAACGTCACGGCGACCGGTCTCTCGCCCACCACTACCGAACCGATACCGACGCCGGTTTTCATGCGATAGCCTCTCGAGATGCCGTCCTTGCGAACTCGCAAAAAGCAACTACGTTTCCTCTTCTCCCTTGCAACTTCCATGCTTTTTGATGGCCGCATATTTTTGTACGTGCTCTTATTAGCTGTGCCATGTCAATTGCGTACATTCAAGCCAAGAACAAATAAACGCTACATTAAAGAGCAGTGTTCAAAGCCCACCACTGTAAGACTTGCTGCCGCGTTTTTTTTTGTTTTTTTTTTACACATGGCAAGAGCAACGTGCGCATTCACCTCAGCCGGCGATAGTCAGTGCGGGTAGATTAGTTGGCATCAAGAAAAAGTTCGGAGTATTCACCGGTTCCAACGTCATCTGGTTTTGTTCATTTTGCCCGACTAATAAATGAAAAGTTGTGCTTTTACCCACGAACAGAATAACGCGGTTTTTAGTGGATCGCTATAAATTATCTATCATTTCGTTGTTCTCATACTTTGACCTCTATTTGGAGCCTGATTTGTTTTATTGTTTTTTTTTCTAGCACTTTTGCTCTGTCATCCTTGCTGTTTTCTCTCTCTATCTCTTTTCCTGACCAGCTTATTATCTAAATCAATTTCACGCCTGTTTCTATTAGCTTCTTCTTTTGTATTTCTTTGTCCTATTTCTTTAACTTTCCCGCCTATACTTTTACAGCAAAATCTGTTATGAGATCACTTTTCAGGTCACACCCTTGCATATTGTCCGGCGCTGCTGGTGTCCGGAACCAATGACACAGTGGGGCTTGAACCCGGGTCCGCTGGGCACCAGCCCAATTTTCTACCACTGAGTTACGCCGGTGCTTGTAACTTGTCTTAGGCAGGCATGACCTAGCACCAATGGCACAGTGGAGCTCGAGCCCGGGTCCGCTGGGTACCAGCCCAGTATTCTACCACTGAGCTAAACCGGTGCTTGTGAGTTGTTGTCAAACTTGCCTTAGGCAGGCTTGATGTCGGGAAAGCAATCGCGTTAATACGACTTATAAGGCGTTTCACAACGGCGAAAGAACAACCAATTATCGCACAATGCGAATAGCGTAACGAGTGGGCCGTCCAATGCTCCAACCCATTACAAAATCTTGTTCTTGTTTCCCTATTAGCTGTGGCGCATACCCACTTCAGCCATAATTCCTCATCGTCGCCAGCCACTGCATGGACAACTGGCAGAAAATTCCTAGCAAGTGCTTAGCGGATACCACGCTCCTCAGAAGAACGATGAAAAATGGCGTAGCGAACGCCGGCCTACTACCCAAGAGCTTATTATGAATCCTCCAATGGGTACCAAGCAAGTGTGCTTGCAGTAGTCACCCGATGAGTGTTTTGTAAAGGCCCCGAAAGGCCGCTCTTCTAGCTTTCGCTGTGACTGTGCTGTGCCTACAGCGCAGGCCTGGCCTTTTTTATTATTTGTCTATTTCTCTTCCTGTCTTTTCTATCAAACCTATTGCATTCCAGGCCGGACAAATTGGCGCATCGGGTGAGCACCTGCCAGGCGCACATCTTAGTGGAGCGAAGAGGAACAATATGGAGAGTTCACGCCGGCTGAGTGTTGCGCGCGCTTGGTGCAGCTGTTCGTCGCGACGGTATACTTTATTGGCGAAGCGTGCTGGGAGTTTTGCAAGATAAAAGAAAACACACACTGCCACGTAGCACGGCGACCTGTGTTGCTTATGTCCTCGCATCGTCTTCATTTTCGCGCCTTTTCGCGATATGTTTCTCTTGCCGAAGTTCCCGCGTGGCTTCAAGGGCTTTTTGTGCTATGTAGAGACCACTTTTGCTGTGCTTCATGGTAAAACGTTAGAAAAACGCAGTTAGCGTCGGAAGCAGAACAAACCTACTCCCGCGTTGGTCGAGCTTGTCGCTCACAGCTGTCGTCGCATATTTATGAGGCCATACCACGTTTTTATTTTTTTCAATTTCATCTTTGCGATGAGCCACAAGCTAGCACTTATCGACCTGTTTACGCTGAACTCTATATACACCATCTGCTACATTCGCTCCCTAACGACACTCTATAAACAAGCCCCGCTTCTCCGTAACTGTGTCATGTTCAGTGTATCAGAGCTTCTTTGGCATTGAAGTCAAAGAAAGCCACTATAGTATTGACATATTTTACAAAAAAAAAATTCCTATAACATATGACAATAGGCCTAAAATAGCGGCACCGTGATGGAGGGACGCCGGACGCGCTGAAACGCGCAATGCGCCAAAGCAACGCAGCGTGGCGCGTCCTGGCAGGACAGGCGCCTGGCGTGGCAATGCCGGCGTGACACGACGAAATGATCGCCGGCGAGCACGCGCACCGCGTCACGGCGAAATGTATTGGCGCCTTAACTGTGGCATGTTGTCATGTCCTGACATGACACGCATCTCATGATCATCATGTTTGCACCAGTCATATACATTCGTCATCCATTGGCGCCACGTAATACCAAATTTGGCATGTTAACGAAACGACCGCGAGCGCGTCATCAGTGTGGCATGCAGTCATGTCGTTGCATGACACGCATGTCACGATTATCGTGTTTGTATGTGCCATTTACATCTGCCGTCCGTTCGCGTCGCATATTACCGAGTTTTGTACATGTGAAGCTGGTGAAACGGCAGCCAGTGCATCTTGAGCGTGGCATGTAGCCTTGTTGTTACATGACACGCATCTCATGATTATCATGTATACCGAATAATTAGTAGGGTATTTTGCTATAGATGGTCCAAAATAAAAATTACCGGGAATTTTCTAGCAAAAAAGAAACTGAAGTTCACAAACTTGTAAATAACTGAGAGACACGTGGTTTTGTAAACTGCACAATGTTGAACATTTATGTAAACCGGAGAATTCTAGCATACGAAGTTTCAGGTCGCGTGTATTAATCGTAATTTTACAACGGTCTTGAAACACCGACAATTCCAGATACATTCTACACATTTCTGGTCTCCTCACACTTTACTAAACTGCTGTTAATGACCACACCTTGGTGTGCTTGATTGGGACATTTGCATACGCACAAATACTGTCCATCTTAAGTAAGAAAAAGCAGTGCTAAAGTCTCAACACCGATGAGGTACTGCAAACGTCCAGAAAGGCGACCGCAGGGCGCACGAGCTTCTGAATTGAGGAGGACATCACAAGAGGAAGACGACGAGGCACATTTGTCTGAACTTGCAATAAAGTTCACTCCCGAACCCCGACCACCACGAACTATAGTCACAAAAGTTTTCCCGCGCAGACGGTCGTCAGTTGAAGACGCCACTTTAAACAAGGCACGTAACATATGAGGGCCAGGAAAAACAATGTTGACGGTCCTCGTCCTGACTTCTGCCAGCATGGACGCAGCGAATACGAGGAAGTTAGCTGACACGGCGTTCATTGCATGATCACAATCACGAAAGAAGTGGTCACAAATAAGGATTTCCAATTCAAATGCCCTTGAGCGGCGTTAGTCACAAGGGTCAGAAGACGCTCTCATAATCCAAGCGTTCTTCTGGAATCCGCCACGAGATGAGGCGCATCAGACGCACGGTAATCCAAGAGTCTACTCACATCGTCGCTTTGGAATTGAGACGCAATCCTCGGGGTCCCGTCACTTGCACAACGCTGTCCGAAACGCGCGTGGTTCATATCGCAGGCCTGCCTTCGAAGAGACGCAAGGCGTTCGTCTATTCGGGTCCCGAGGTGTTCACATAAGGGAACGGTGGTGCTTTGACGCCGAAGTACTCGTCTCCGTGGTGCGAGAAATCCCTGTCGGCCTGTATGATCAATAGTGAGAGAACGGTCGTCAGGACGCAAACTATCGAGTAGAAGACGACCTCCTTGATCAGAGAGAACCAGCGGGTTCGATACCATGTCATCCTGACAGCCACACTTAAAAGCAAAGAGAGCTTTTAGGAGAATGGAACGCCGCACTACGCTAACTTTTCTACTGATGATGATATCTCCATATGAATGTCACGCGCTCCATAGCTCGGCATATGCAGAATATTTTTCTGGTGTTTCTTCAAAACACTGTTTCGAAATAAACGTTTTTTTTTTCTCTCTCAAATACAGATCGCAGGCAGAATGGCACGCACGAATCGTACGAAAATAACTTCATAAATATCTAGCTTAAAAGTAGACCCGAAAGTTTGGCAATTTAAGGACGCTTTCTTCTTTGTTAGACACAATAATAACTACGTCTAACACGCAATTATGTTAAGAAAAATATAGGATTTGTCATTAGTACTAATGCAAACACAAAGAAAAAGTTGTCTGATCCCGCGTACAGTGGGAATCGGTGATATACGAAGCATAAATGAGAAATGTTGATATGCCACTTTAAAGTCAGCACAACGTTACGAAGTGGGGGTAAATGATGCCGTACATGGCATCCATGTCATGATTGTCATGTTTGGATGTGTTATTTACCTTCGTCATCTATTCACGTCACGTGATACCAAATTGAGTATATGTGGAGCTATCGAAACGGCTGCGAGCACGCTATGAGCGTGGTGTGTTGTCATGTTCTTACATGAAACGCGTGTCAGGATTAACACGTTTGCACCAGTCATAGGTTTCGTCATCTATTGACGTCACGTAACACCAAGCTTGGTATATGTGGGGCTAGCAAAACGAACGCGAGCGCATCATGGAGGGCCCAATATACTCCAATGTAGCGTTGACACGAGCGCACGCTGGGCACAGCGACGCTACGTTAGCGAAACGTGAGCACTCTATAGTTTGACGCCAGACGCGACCAGCGTCCGTCGGCGTGGCCCGACGGCAACCGGTGCGAAATGTGACATGCTACATTTCGCGCCGATGCATCGCCAAGACAACACTGCGTCTCCCTCTTTTCATGACGGAGGGAAACGGGACGCGCTGCAACGCGCATGCGTCAAAGCAACGCACCACGGCGCACGCTGGCGAGTATATTGCAGGTCCGGCGCCTGGCGTGGCAACGCCGGCGTGACGCGATGAAATGAACGCCGGCGAGCAAGCGTACCGCGTCACGTCGAAATGTAATGGCGCTTTGACTGTCACATGTAGCCATGTGCTCACATGACACACATCTCATGATTATCATGTTTCCACCAGTCACATACCTTCGTCATCCATTGACGTCACGTAATACCGAATTTGGCATATGTGAAGCAAGCAAAACGGCCGCGATCGCATCATGAGTGTGACATGTAGTCATGTTGCATCACACGCACCTCATCATTATCATGTCTGCACCAGTCACATACCTTCGTCATCCATTCGCGTACTGCAATACCAAATTTGGTATATGTGACGCTAGCGAAACGGCCGCGAGCGCAACGCATCGTAAGCGTAACATGTAGTCATGTTACATGACAGCTAGTGAACATTTACATGTTAGGTTCTGTCGCTTATGTTCGCCATGCTATCACGCCATACCATACTAGTTTTGCAACATGCCATGTGAATGAAACAACCGCAAGAGCTACAGGGTATAAATGTAAATCATGACAATTATGACATACCTGTCATCAATTCCATGCTACAACTAGTCAAATATGTATTTTATACAGTCATGTTATGCCATACCAAGTTTGGTATCAACACCATTATCGAAACGGGCAAGAGAGCAAAATGTTGTAGGCGGCTAGATAGATAGATACGCCCAAAGTTGCCGAAGTTCACTAAGAAATTATTCGCATTTAAAAAAGCCTAGTGGGAAGAAGCTGGCACACTTGCTATGGACGCTTCTTTGAAGTTTTCCAGTCTTCCACATTGATGGACTAAAGGCAATCTGCAGGACAGCGCGTAGAGTTACTATCAGGAATTGCACATTTCCGAAAAAAAAAAAACCCTGACTTCGCAAAAAACTGAATTTCTAGCCCGCGTTTGCATGATCACGCGATTTCTTCGGCTGGTCCACAGGCTGAAAAACGCTGGGATCAACATGAAAAACGCCCCGCCAATACATCATGCCCGAAAACAGCGTTCCGTGGACGGCCAATAACTAGAGAAGAAGTAATGGAGGGAAAAAGAAAGAAAAGGGGAGGAAGAAACAAAAGAAAGAGGCAGCACGTCATTAACGTCAACTTGCCTGATTGGGCAAGGAATTCTGATCCTCATACTCCTCAATTCATACTCTGCGAGGCCAAGACGTTTGCTGAGAAAACGTCAGACAGAGGGCATTGATGGCCTTTGGGCACGAGAACTAATAAGAACTCCAATACAAAAGGGATCTCGGTAAGCGAACGGAACAAAGCTATCATTGAACGCAACAGGACGCTCTAGCCTAACCACAAAAATCACGAAAACAAAAAAAAACGAATGGCTGCCTTTCATTTGCACCTAGATTGCAGGCCTGCTCGCTGCCGCTGTGGCGTCAAGCTCCTTGACCAAGCGAGCGTGCATGGCAGGCTGTGAAGCTACTGCCATTATCTTCCGTGAAAAGATAAAAAGTTCGTGGCGGCTTTTACATGTACTACGACAGCTTAATTTACTCCCTTGTGTCTGGATTGGCCCTGGTGGAAGATGTGCATCTTGGTTTAAATTCATTTGGGGATTTATTTGTAAGCATTTATTATTCCACCTAACCATACGAAAATATTGTGCACTACCGGACGCGTGATGAAATTATAAAAATGAATTTTATGACCCAACAAAGGGGGTGAAGGGAATAAGGTAAATCTTGTTGATTATCTTACACACACAGGTACACACACAGTCCAGAAGATGAACAGAAAATGTATCTATTAATTTGCTGAATGTCTGCAGTTTGCTCTGCTGAGTGAGCGCGTTTATACTGCTGTGTCTGTTCATGAATCTGTATACGTGGCAGTCGTCTTCCACTTTTCGGCCTGAAATGGAGCTCACACACGCGAAAAACACTTAGGAAAGCGATTTATCGCAGGTTTCTTCTTCCACATGCCCCTTAATGAGTGGCTAGAAAACAGGAAAATTTTCGAGATGCGTACAGCCATCTAATTTAGTTGAAATTCAGCAGCACGTATTTGAAAGAAATAATTGGGCAAAAATACTGGTGAGACTGGTGCATGATTATAATAGTGCAAAAATGGTCGGCACAGTGGTAACAAATACTGTGTAGTACGCGCAACAGATGCATGACACTGCGCACGCCAGCCCTCCTTCTCTTTTATAAACAAAAGGATCAGAATTACAGCCACCAAAATCTTCAACTATAGTGAACTTGTACATTCTAGCTCACTAAATCTTCAACTATCGTGCGCGAGCACCGACTTTTTTTTTGCGCGTCAGCGCCGCACGACGGAGCCAAGTTGCAAACAACGCGAGAGTAAGAGCATGCCCACGAAGCGCGCTCTGCTGGGCCTATCGCTTCGGTACACTTTGTGCCAGTGCTTTTTTTACTCCTTACTATTTTCCAGAACGGCAGCAGTGCTTTTGTTTTTCGAAGGCAGACATGGCAAAATACTCATGTAACACCAAGGTAAACTATTCCTGATCACTAATCCAACTTCTTTAAACTAACGAATCATTCGTGGAACGCGTACGAAATAACAGTTAGGGTGGTGTTCCTTTGTCTATTCGTTGTACGACTACAAGAACGCTGGAAAAAGAAATAGGCGAAAACTAAGTGACACAGCAAGCATAAGCAAAAAGCAGTTTGAACTTAAAGCATCTCAGTTTCAGTTGCCATCATGATACGAACTCTAAAGATGCCGAACATCTGTTAGCAGACGACACACCAGCACAGCGGTGACGTGTTGCGCGAGGTGAAGTTATACTTCTTCGCGCATGCGCACAGGTACTGTGACGTCTCCCTTAACGGCGCTAGTAGTACCGCAAGCCACGCGCACCTATGTTGACTCTCAAAACGATTGCGACTGTATTTCCAATTAGATCCAATTTCAAGATCGAGGTTCTATGTGCAAATAGCGAAATGTTTACCAATTCCGAAGTAATAACGCCTGTTCTGGGAATATGTTGCCGCGAAAATTGGTTGTTTCATTTTGATGTGTTTTGGGAGCGAAAGTGCAACGTACAACGCCTCTCCCGCTTCGCTTGCGAAGCCGATTGAGCAGAGCGTGAAGGTGTGTCTACTTCGTTCAGCCGTTTTGCAGCTAAGTGTGACCGCGTCTCGGCAAATGCACTCGACAAAAGCACGAAATCTATGCAATCTACACGGCCGCTTGCAGTTCCTATAGCACTGTATCTGGACGATACGTTATCGCGGGGGTGAGCGCCAGTGACCCTCAGAGAAATGTGCTGACATTGAAGGCTTCCCCTAACAAGTGAGAAGCGTGCGCGACATCATTTTACAGAAAGAATCGAATGTGCTAAACACGGCGCCTTTGAAACAACTGAAAAGCAAGTAGTATAGAAACACGCATACCTTCAGATCACGGAGAGAACGCACACGAGTGTCGTCCAGATGAACGGCATGCTCTAATTTCGCTTTTCGGTCGTCTTTTGGGTAGTGAGAACACTCGAACCTTTTTTGCCATTGTCAATATCAGCGACAGCTGAACCTGCTGCTCTGTCCCGTTGCTAGAGCTTGCAGCTGTACACTTGCGAGCATTCAGTGAACGAAGCACGTCACCTCACCCGCTGCACTTCACAGACCCAGAAAAAACACGGTCATCTACATGCAATTGCTGAAAGAAACATGGGCACCCCACGACTGGCTTCGTCAGGCTTAGCAAGCCTGCTATCTCGAACGGCGGCAGAATTCACGCGTACGTCCACTCTGCAGCAGACGAGGGTGAGAACTGAGTGACGTCAGAGGCAATGCGCGGAGCAGTGATCAGGCCTGAGATATATTTTTTCTAGGTAGCTTTGGTGCGACGCCCACACCACACTTTTGCATGGTCACGTGGCCAGCTGGTTCTATCTAGCCACCGGGATTGCTCCTGCCTGACTCGGAATCTTTGGAACCATACCTGCGACTGGGCGCCTGAACAAACGTATCCAAATAAGTAACCATCGCACAATCACCCTAACGAGGTTTCCAGCCGTGATGATAAGTAGACACACACACAAAGGTGCAATAGTTTTGTGTCAATTCATCTTTCAATAATACGAAAGACCTGTTGGTTTGGTATTTGGCTGCATACGGAAACTTTTCCGCACACAACAGGGATACACAAGCGAATGGTTCACGAGGACCAGCGCAGACTATGAACTGAAGTTTATTCAATAGGAAAACACAATATATGCTCATTACAGCATGTCATGATCATTGCGCATGAGCAGCATGGCATCTTGTATACCTTCACATAAAAAAGCAATAAAACTGTTAACAAAGACGCTGCACTGTCACACCTCGTTTAGCAAGTCTATTTCGTGGTCGTTCAGCGATACAGATCGGTGACTGACACCCATACTTTGAATTACAGTAATATGCCACACTTTTGTGATTTCTGTTGTCTCATTATAGCGTGATGAAACATCAGTTTGATTAAACGAAGGAATAAACGAACTCAAAGAACAACGCGCACGGTGTATTCCTACGTGTGTCTCCAGCCTTCCCTTCAAATCGGTCAAGTGCTCTTTTAATCTTACATCCAGGCATCGGCCAATTTGAACGACATAGCAGCCGAATTTGAATACAATCTTATAAACTACATTTTTTTTTGCACTCGACTACACGATCATCAAAACGCTTGGAAAGTTTATTGCTGATAATTCTAGGCCTGTCTCCTTAGGCTGGTCATTGTGAACATTTCGCTTGTTCCTTCGTGTTTTGTGCGCAAACATTTCATTACGCTCCTTTAAAGCGGTGTTCGGCATTGGGTTATCTGCTAAATGATGCTCGTAATAAATTAAAAATGGATCAGTGCTAGAATAATTACAAAGAATGAGATTTAGACAAGATATATGCTGTAATCACAACCTAAACCATGAACAACAGTTCTTGGCGAGTCCCTACGAAGTATCCAAGAGGGTTTTTATGATTTTTTTCATGTTTCCTAGGCCTGCTTGAATGACAGGTTATAAACGTATTATCTTTTTATATTTATGGCATGATCATTCATTGACTCTTACCCCTGCTTAGGTCACTGGGCAATCCTCTTAATTAAACTTCATTAGCCGCGCACTAAAAGTGCAAAATTATGAAATTGCTTCCGGCTGACAGCTAGAGGCAATGGGCAATGCCTGAAGTGATTGACTGACTTGTTTTTTAAGTAACATGTTCTCTCTCTCGAAGCTAGAAAGAAGCTTTGACTGCCATGTTTTGGCAATAAATACTCAATCACTAGCGTCTGCTACGTCACCAGATATCAATGATTTTGCTTATATTGAGGCGACGAGAAAGTATCGAAAAAGGAGCCAAGAAAATTATTTTTCTTTCGCCTCCGTCCTGAAAGAAGTGGCCAAATTGGCTCAATGTGTCCAAACCTACCAACCGTACGTAGAAGGCATCCCGAAGCGGACTGTCCAATCGCACAGGAGAGCCCTTGCAACCATCTCCTGGTGATGCCTTCGATACGGACGGCCTTCACTCTGGCAGGAGGATCTGTCCACACCGTTCAGCAAAGTGGTAGTGTGCCGGCAAGTTGGCAATGTGCCGACGATGGCATGACGAAAGCGAGAGTACGGCGTTGGGAGTGTTCCCAGTGTTGTCGAGGTGTTGCGCTGTATCTTGTAGCGCTGGAAAGCTACACATTTACGTGTCAAGCGCTGGAAGTCCCGATTAATGAGTGACCAGACAAATCTTGCCGTCACCAATCTTTGGCTGGTTCTGATCCCTTGACGAGACAGTCTGTTGAAGGATTCGAACACGTGGCAACATGGCCCTTTAAGTCAATCCAGTCTGGCTTGAACACAACTGGGTTTAACGGTAGCCTTGCTAAATCAATACCTAATCAAACAATGGGTCTAAATATTTCAGCTCGCCCATTGCCACTAGGAAACTGGAAAAACTTTCGCGGAAGTAGGAATGGCTGGGTTAACACACCGCAGAGCCACAAAAAAACTAGTGTTGCGCTATTAGGCCATCTTCGTCGAATGCACGGTTGACATGCTCGAAGTGGCTCGGCGGCTTCCGTTCTCCGCCCGCCACACCTTGCTGAATTTATCGTTCCCATAGTTGGCGCGCCAAACAATCGCGATGACTGAGCTTGATCTAACTTGTAATATCGCTGAGAGAGTGGCGAGAAGAAGCGGAGGCAAGTGCTACGTAATCAAGTCAACCATTTCCCATGCACGCGTCGCCTGAAAATTCACACAAAAAAGAAATAAATAAAAAGACGTACAAACAAAAGCAAAGTGTTTTACATAAGTATCTAATTTCTTTATTTGTGAAAACTTGTGGAAGCCATCAATTGCGCACATTGATCAACCACAACCCGTTCAACCAGATCTTAGCATGCCTGGCAACCGCTACTAGCATGTGTGTTCCTTGAAACCGAAAATAATGCGGAGTCTCCGGGGCCTGGCAATGCATGGTTGAAGGCGCAACCTGTCCTCCCTTTTCGGCATCTTTCCAAAACACCAGCTCAATATTTTTAGGACTCCGAGAATACCAATATTTGCAAGACCGTTATTGCGTCTCCATACGGTGTAAGACAAACACTTTTTTATACACCGTGCGTCTTCCAACATGCCCCAGGTCATGCCCCAGGTTTTCCGACACCGGAGCTTGAACAACTGGGAGATGGCTGTCAGTGGTCGTTTCATCTAAGACACATACGGGCTCCAACGGAGGTCGTACTACACCAAACATTGTTTTACACGCACGTGCACATCGAATGAAAGTGCGCACATCTTTAGTTCGATGCGGGCTTCCCGTATCAAACAATGTTTAGTGCAGTACATTACCTGCCCTTCTTACAATGGTTCAAGCAGAAACGTAAAATCCTGGAAGGCCTTATTACGCATCCACAACGCCGAATAATAACATAATGTCATCAATCTCGTTATGGCTATGGCCGAATTCCAAGCGATTGCTGCTGGTGGCTGAGGATTTATTTATATGTGGGGTTAACGCCCCAAAACCACCATAGGATTATGAGAGACGCCGTTGTAGAGGGCTCCGAAAATTCGGACCCCCTGGGGTTGTTAAACATGCACCCGAATCTGAGCACACAGGCTTACAGCATTATCGACTCCATCGAGAATGCAGCCACCGCCGCCGCGATTCGATACCGCGACCTGCGGGTCAGCAGCCGAGCACCTTAGCCACTAGACCATGGTCGCAAGGCCACGCCTATAGGGCGACGAACAGGGGCAGATGCCAAGGCCTTCTCCCCCGCCATTCTCGACAGTAGCGAATAAATGTTACTTTTCTCTCTTTCTCACCGAAGTCTAAAGAAAAAGAAAATTCAAGAAACGACTTTGCCTTTCCAGACTTGTCAATTATTCCTTTTTTTTTTTGCAGCCAACCTTTACACTCTTCGTTTATGCAAATTCTTGAGTTATAATAAAGCGACAGATGTGTAGCATGCAAAAGCATTACTTACTAGGTGGATGCTTTTAAAGTTGGCTTTTAGATGCGAAACAGCTTATATCGAGGCTCAGGTCAGTGGGCGTAACCACCCTTAATGCGCATGCAAACCAGCTGGCCCAAGCGCTGGTTAGTGTACAATCATGGTTAATGTACAATCATGGTCAAGGTACAGTTATGGTTAGTTTTTTGGGGTGGGGAATGGTGAGGGCGAGGCGCTTCTACTTTTGTATGTTATGAAGTGTGCGTAAAGAGCTCATAGGGCTGGTATTTTGTGGTGCGCGTGAGATGGCGACGAGGTGTGTGGTGCTCGTTCATTCGAAACTACGTGAGCACGCGGCGAGAAGAGCCACGTGAGCGGGAAAAAGAAGAGCCGCGTGTGGACACAAGGCTAAGGGGCGGAAAGTAGGGTGCGTGTAGTAGAGTGCCACGCGGTTGCGAAGGTGGCGTTGAATTGGGGAGAAGCAGGGTAGAGGCAGTGCGCCAACGTCGCGGTCGTGCTTTGCCCCGAGTACCAGGCCGAGGGCAAGAATCGAAGCGGCCTGCTTCGCTTGACCTCAAGCTTCGGTGGTCCGCGGAGCCAGCAGGAAGATACCGCAGCCACCAGATCACGATCGTGGTTCGCCCCGAGTACTTGGCTGGGGTCTTTGACCCACGCATCCAAGAAGACTGGCTGAATACGTCGGCCTCGTCTACGACACCTACCTGATCCACCGTGCCTACCTCTCAGGGTCGCCTGTATCGTTGCAGGATTCCTCCGACGACAGCACTCCTGTGCTCCTATCGACTCACCGTAGACATCCCCGACGCCTCAGTATCAATACTCACCGGTGAGACTGTGTCGGTTACGGTTGGACTAAGCTTGTTTTTGTCGACCGCTTAGAGCTCTGTACATAGGTTGTAAGATGTTTCGTTCTCGTTAGTGCGTGTTGTGTGTCTTATGTTCGTGTGGGGCTTTGATAAAGTGAGGGATACAGAAAACAGCCTCACCATTTTTAATAAGAGCGTTGCTGTTCCCGATGCAACGTGCTCTCATACCTCCATCTATTCTAAAGAACCTCATCATAGATGTCCGATGGACAATACAAGCGTGTCATTAGTGGTACAAGCTGTTTCATCTCCACGCACCTGTGCTTCTGAAAAGGGCTCTACACTATCTTTTTCGCGTGCCAACTTTCGCTCAAGACAACCATGCAACAAAAAAAACGTGGGAGCTTTAAAATTTGGAGACAACCACCAGCGCGGCGTGATAGAAGCTGCAAGTGCCTGATAGCTTGCCTTCTGGCGGGCCATTCCCAAGGACGACCTATGCCGCCCGGTGAGCAATACGTGGCATAGTTAAAAATCGTGACTCGATGCTCGAGGCCTATAGAGGTAGTAATACTATTAACATGTTATTTTATGTTTGTTTATGTTAACCGCATCCACACATACGCAGCACTGACGTCACTCTGGCGCACGCGTGTTTGTGGTGGTTGATGGGTAACGTAATTAAGAACCAGTGTCTAGTAGTATGGCCAGAAATTTTTCCGTAACGCCGGGTGGTGGGGTAGGGGTGCATAATATAAACTCCTGTTGTAGATCAAGAAAACGCTTATTCCATTATGGTTAAAAAAAGTTTAGGAAAAGTCGTAAGGTTGAGCTTAGAGAAAGGAGGAAAATGCGGTGGCTTGAAGTGATGAAAAATCGTTCAACAGAGAATTTCACTGGTGCCTGTCAGACAAGAGGATTTGTCTGCGTCAAGGTAACCTGGAAAAATGAGCGATCTTTCAGAGGTTTTCTTTCATAATAGAGAGGAATTGTACGAGCCATATTTTTTTGTGTTGCATACTTTTTTATAATAAACTCTCACAACATCAACTCACGGGTGCACTGGCACAACGAACAGCAAGTGGGGATTCGAAAAAAAAAAAACAGTGCTGAAACACGATGACAGGATGCGCGAAATATTTAGAGAGTGCTCCTGGAAACCGTGTTCGTGACGAATAACTTAGTAACAGTCTGTACAAAGGAAAATTAAGCAAGTGATAAGAGAAGGTCTCATTACACATCACATTCATTCCCAACAAAAGATGGAAGCAGAGGTGAATCTCTCTGTGGTTCTTGTCAGCAACACAGCCACAATAACAAATTCAGTTGGTGTATTCTACAATTAACTTTTAAAGCTTACACAGAGCCTATAAGAAAAGACAACACAGGTAGCTTTTATGTCAATCCAAGCAAACGCTCGTGCTGAAGAACAACCACCTCATTCACCCAGATATTTATACTCGCCAAGCAGCCTTTTTAAGTCACATGCTTCAGCTGCAGGAGAACCATTTTGTTTAACTATCGCTTGAACAAATTTACTGAAATTTGTTGGAAATGAAACAAAAACAACCGATTACAGTCACCCATGGAAGATATTTGTAATATAAAAGCACTCACTTATTCGCTTCATTCTGAATTGATGAAATTAAGGTAACATAACCTTAACTATTATTTGGCATGTGGTTTCAAAACAAACGTTCTGCACAGGGATACTAGTAAATTAAAACACTCATGCAGTTAGAAGTTATTTGACCAGGCTCTGTAAGATGAAATTCGACCGCAAAAAAGTGAAAATGATGTCTAGAAAACTTCATTATTAATTTCAAAGTTCGGAAATTAGGCAAAAAAGATTATACTCGTTTGCAGATTTTTTTTTACTGTAACAAAACAAAAATATGTATATTTGATCGCACTGTAAATAGCGAGCGAGTATATCTATGTTCCCTCTTCTGTCAAAAGCTACTGACAACTGTCGAAGTTCAATGCAGCAGCGACAAGCATGATAGAAGCTCATAATATTATTAACACACGGGTGCACTAGCACAAGTAATATGAAAACGACGAAATAAGCAAATGACTGAATGCTTATAAAACACCTCCTAAAAATCATCACCCTCTTGACATATATTACCGTTTCCGAATCGAATCTCTTTTACGCCGCAGATATGAAAAACTGGACAGACTGCTTCACGAGTCACTTGCTTTTTGCTACCTGTGCCTCATTAGGACCGCATGGCACCAAATTATATTTTGTCACATACAGCTATGACATACAAGATGACTATGGCAACATGCGCAAGCACCATGCGCACGACTTTTTGCCAACTAGCACCAATGATGTGCGTTTCTTTTGACCTTTGGTTAATTAATTAGTTCTGTGCAGTACGTAAAAGAGCGGGTTATGGAGTATAATGAGTTGGAAAATATTCATAACTGTCGTGCTTAAAAATTTGTATCTCGCTGTTGCACCTAGTTGAAGTATATTCATCCACTTTTCTGAAGCTATGCAAAGCACATCTATACAGCAGGTCAAACATTTCCGGCTTGCGCTGTCAATTACAACACACATCACAAAATATAAAATGCTATGACTATCAGGGCTTAATACTTGTGTTCATAATCGGTCAGAAAAATAATGGCCATCGTGCGTCCAATGAGCCTAGTTTCTTGCAGGTTTAAGCTATTGGAAATGAACCTACAGCAGAAGCGCCGTTATATAGTTTGCTCGAGGATATATCTATCCATTTGGTAGTCTACAAATATGCTTGAAAGTACAACTAAGCTAGCAAGTGCCCCCTCCATTTATTCAATCTAAGATAATTAGAAAAACCAAAGTTTCATTGGAAACTTTAAGTTACGAAGTTCCTGTTTGACTACGCACAGATCCAGTGTTTTTAAGTCCTGACAAGGGCTCGTTTGTCCAGTGACACAGAGATTTGCCCTTAAAGCTACAATTTTTTTGTAACGGGGCCACAGTCTAAAACTACAGCTATGATGAGAAAATGAAACAATCGAGAGCTATCAATACAAGCAACACGGTATGGATCAGATTAACTGAGCCAGATAATTGAGAACTATTTAGTGACATTGAGCTTTTACGTGCACTACAACAATCACCAGTTTAACTTTCAACTGAATGGCGTAAAAAAATCAGCCACGTTCATCAGCTACTCGGTCTTAGCTATTAAACGTTAGAGTAGTTGTCACAAGACAGACTTGCTTTCTTAGGCGTGAAATGTTTTGGCTAATCAGCAGATTCGCTCGGCTTTCACTTGATTACAGTAGAGGAGTAGTCAGTTCAGCGTCAGAGTAGTCAGTGAGAACTGTTTTGAACATTTAAATTTGGGATAGGTTACCACAGACGTTGAGTTCCTGGTCACATACCTGAACCTAGTTCCTAAGTGAATATATCAATCGAAGAGGGCTTTGTAATAAAACTTTTTCATAAACTGAAGGTTTCCGTTTTTTTTTTTTGATGCGCCTTTAAATATAAACAATTCTACTTGCAGCGACCCTGTGAAGTCAAACACACAACGCTGTGTGTTTAATGCATGGGTGTGTGCGTGTGTGAGTGATCGTGTCAAGTTTTCGCGCTCTAATTAACTTTTCGAAACAAGTATGACAGTTGTGTTTTGGCTTCACAAAGTCAAGCCGCCTGTCGTCTTTCTTTACGGTAAGTTATTTAGGAAGGCCTTCTGCCCCTGAATTTATTTTAGCGCTTTAGTGGTAGTACTAGTTTATAATATTTGCAGCAATATTTTCAATTCTAAGAAATTCTCTTGGTTCGAAAAGCGGCAGTTACAAGAAAATCAAAATTTCGGTGCACAACATCACCTCAATTCATTCAAACTATTGACAGCTGCCTGTCTAAGTTTTTACAATTTATTTCTTAAATGCTAACCGGGGACTTCTTCTGACCACAAAATAAGCAGTTATGTGCATCTTAAGCAGCACAGACAAAGTTACAAACTATGTGTGAAATGAACACTTCTTGCTGTGATACTGGTAATGGTGCAGTTGTGAACATTTCATCCTACTGGGTTTTCATGCATTGCAAACAAATTATTTGTGCGACTATTTGAACGCATACTGCTTGTTTAGCACAGTATCGACAAGTACGCCAACCTTGACCTTGCGCTAATTACACAATCTATTACGTTCAAATAAGACATTCCTCAAGTTCATCACTCAATACCTACTATGAAAAAACATTACTCAATCTGTACACTGATGCCTCCCAAAATGTTTACAGTTTCCAGCCGATCACTGGCTAGGCAGCCATAAGCAATATGATAGGTAACACTGAAATTACATTCTGAAACATCACAATAGCTGCGGCAGTTGGCAAGTGCAAACGCGTTCATAACACTAAATGCTCAAGTGACAAAATACCTTTTGTAGTTAAATACGTCACATTCATGTTGATACAGTAATATGAATGCTGACTGAACATGAATTCAGTGTTTCCTCACATAACATTCACGATTGTACATGCGACAAATCAAACATCGTCATGACGCTAGAAATAACAACTGAATCTATCGTTCGTTGAACAGCGCTTTTCTTCATTTGACAGCAACTTTTTCAGTGCGGAACATAAGTACGTTTTCGAGCCCCACTTAGCCAAATCACGGCTCTACTATCACGGAGTAAAGCTTCTCTGTTCATTCAGAGAGTTCCTTTGATTCATAAACACTTGGACACTTCAAAGCGTAATCATTACACATCATAACAACCTACCAGTAGAGAAGTATAACAGTCATGCGCAATCGCATTCCACCACGTCCTATCGTTTTAGAATTGTCCCAGTGTGCGCTGGACGTTTCCACAGCCAGTACAGACGTTCGCATGGATCGTACATCTACACCAACACCACACAAAGATTTTCGCACACGCATTTACAATCACGCATGCTTTGTACCCGCCTGTAGTACTTCTTCAGTGCATCGTGGTGTTTGTTCATTGAACGCAGTCGGCTGCGACCACGTATCGCACATTCCATCTAGGCGAAGACACTTGCTCCGACGACTAAAATCTGCTTCCGTCCATCGATGGAGACGATGACAGGGATCCGCACCCGAGCGTGAGGTGCAGTTCGCATGAACCACCGGATATGCACATCTGGCAACGCCGTGATGAATGCAGCGGATGAACAGCCACTATTACGTCAATCCGAAACTGCGAAGTGACTGGCAGTTCCAAGCTACCTACGAGCAAGAAGCGGCAACGTCACAACTGTCCCTTCTTTACTTTCAAAGACGCCAGGCGTTCTCTCACGAGGCACTTAAGTCGTCACACAGTGGGAATAAGACGCAACGGCGCCAGACTTGGCGTTCACGTGCAAACAATGACGATAGCTCTGGTGAAGCGGTCACACGTCGTGGCTCTGTAGCGTCGAAGACATGTGGTGACCGTTGGCATTCATGCCTGCTGCCGGTCCCCTGTTGCTGCTGTACGCATAGGGGAGCGTGATGGCTGACGTTGTTGTTGTTGTTGTGTCTGGGCGGTGCGTGTGGTGGCGAAGGCGGGACGCCAAGGTTGATCCTGGCTATGCTGGTGGCGGTGGGGGGCGAGGTCAGGCTCTGCCCGTTGACGGTTACGTTGGCGTATATCGGCTGTGGTCCGGCAGCGAAGGTGACCAGCCCGTTGGGGTTGTGCCGAATGCCGTTGCTGTGAGGGGCGCCGCTGTTGGCGTCGGCAGCCTCCAGCGCTAATCGGGAGAACGACATCACCGTGGCGTTGTCCTTTTCCAGGCCGCGGTTGACGTCAACGTTCTCCGTGTTCTTCACCCGCTGGGCCTTCCTGTAGGGGGCGATACTGATCACACTGGCTAACGCGCCATCTGAGTGGGCGGCTTCACCCATGTCTTTTACTTATGGGTATAAATCCTATCACCTAATATGACTAAACTCCTTAACGATGAGAAGGTGCGACACCAAAGATTCCCGCTCCTCACGAAAGTGTAAATATCCGCCAAATCAAGCATTACCCATAATAATCTTCCTAATAATGTTTGAAGATTTACCACTGTTTAATTTCTAACCAGGGACTATCCAAATTTGCGAATGCACACAACTACATCAAATACACAACTACAGCTATATCAGAAGAGGGTCAGCTCTATATTATAACCTAACTTTACCCGAAATACACGATACGATATTTCCACTCCTAATTCTGTTTTGAGTAATGTGAGCACAACACAACGGCCCACTAGCGACCCAGTTATGTACGTGACCAGGATGTCTCAGTTTGATGTCGAGCTAACCTACCACCTCTTGGAACACACCATAGGGGGCACTTAGCACATTCGTCTCAAGTGTGGTTTATTTTCAGAGCAACAACATCGTACCTAATAGCAAAACAAAACATGACTGTAGTTTATCCTCAATTTACATGTTCAACAAGCCCTACATGTTCATGTTCATGTTACATGTTCAACAAACCACAAGGATGAATGAAAATGTAGCTTTTGAATCACACTCACTATGCTCAATATGGGTGTTCGTAGTCAAGCAAATTTGGAAGGACGTCATATTCACCCTCGCTGGTTACTGAGACAGAGTTAAGACCTTTTATTAACTTCAACCATTTATGTTCAAGCCTCCAGTTTCTCCCAAAAAGCTGTTCACGTGATCATGGAGGCTTGACCTGACAAAAATTGTCTAACAGCGAACCTCGCTGTATCCAATGTTTTACGAAGTTAAACTGTCTTCCTGAGGACAGGAAATCATTTTAAATAATATGAGTTGTTGGCCTGAGAAAGACAAGTCCACTAGCTGAAAAGTCGGCTCCACCAACCTTGCACGTACAGTTATTTTTCACTTGCTGAGTAACTAGGCGCGACATAATGCTAAGTTAAGTCATTGCGTTATATTGAAGTTATACAATGTTACAAAAGTCCGGTTCGACTACAAATCTAGAGTTCATGAAAAAAGGATACTTACGTTCTCATCCAGACGATGGCCACTACAATAGCGATCACAAGCAGAGCTCCGGCACCAACAGCAATAGCGATTCCTACAGTTCTCGAGGAATCGTAAGTGAAGTCCGCACCTGCAATGCAGTTTTGTGTCACTCAAGTTTGCTATACTCAACCTACAAAAACAAAAAAGGCATTAGGACGCTCACGATTGCTGTCGGCACCTTCTATGTCGTTGCCAATCATCGGAATATCTGCAAAAAAAAAGAAGCGTGGAAAACATGAGCTTTGTGTACCTCATGCAAATGAATCGCTAGTTGAAAACGCAAACAGGCGACAGGAATTCCACATGCTCTACTCAGATATGATGCTTTCAGCTAGTAGAGAACGCAAACAGGCGACAGGAATTCCACATGCTCTACTCAGATATGACGCTTTCACTAGCAAAAAATACTAGGCCTGTGGCTACCAGGGCTAAATGAGAAAGCAACAAAGGCAGTGCTAATGCACTTCAACGCTTCTTTGAATAGTATTAAACGTTGCATCTAACTCCAAATCATCTGAATGCTGACTCTACGAATCCATGAATTAATTTATATCCTGGATTTCATGCGCTCATTCCTGTCGCAGAGCCCCGTGAAGCAGTGGGAAAATTATGTCACCTATGTCGTCATCTCCTGATAGTGAGCATCGCCAGGGGGTTGTTTCGAGACAACCGATGACGGGTATCAGCTTATCAACTTCCGTTTCACTCTTACAATGTGCTGCATGCTGGGTATCACCACATTTTTTTTTCTGGTTTGGATTAAGTGTGGGACCCATTTTGTGGCGACCAGCGAAATTCCCAATTAGTTTCGTAATTAGGCCCTTTATATAAAGCTTGGATGTACAAGACCTCGGAAAGACGTGACACGCACAGGTGCTATGTTACGCCTGTGCAGGTCACGACTTTCTTCACCCTCGTCTTTCCTTGCACTATAGACAGTTTCAAGATTGGCAGCGTTGCCCCCCCCCCCCCAAAAAAAAAAAAAAAAACTTCCGGTCACTTCATTTACCAGCTCGTAACGCCGAAACTAAAACAACGTCATCACGTTTTTTCAAGGGTGGTGAGAGTGTCTTATTAATTTTTCGCATGAAAAGAACGTGCGTAATGTTCAAGGCAATCTCTTATAGTTTCTATGTAGTTCAAAAGAACATTTATTTGAATATATTATGCCAAATTATGGAAGAAAAGTGTAGAAAATCAGTGGGCTATTTTCTAACGCTCTTCTTGCCCACCTATGCTATTCAGGCGCATCGGTGGACGAAACCAGAAGTGATCAAGGGCCTATAATCCAACAACACTGCATTGCTTCACTTTCATCAAGGGTCGAACTCTCACCGGTGCAACGTGGTTCTTGTCCACTCCAGCGGCCGTCTTCCCCGCAGGTCCTGAGGGCGTCGCCGATGAGCTTGAAGTCGTGCAGGCACTCGTACTCGACCATGCTGCCGAACGTCGTGGTCCCGTTCATGATCAGTCCGCGGCCATTGCTGATGACCGACGGGTTGCCGCAGTCCACCACTGCAGGCGAAACGAGATGCATGACACGTGCGAGCACGCGTTACGATACGCTTAGGTTGGCGCATGAATTTATGATTTAGTAGTGTGATAGCAGCACCAGAAAAATCAGGTTGTAGAACTGTATATTAATTCCGTTTGCTTGACGGTCTACAAAGCATGGAATAATAAGTGCAAATCTAAGCTTTGACCCCCGAGCAAAACAAGGCGTCCCACTTACGAGTGCAATTTGGGGCTTGCCCGCTCCAGCGACCGGTGCTCTGGCAGACTCTGGTGCTGAGACCCTCCAGTTCGTAGCCTGGCTCACATGAATACTCGACGGACGAGCCGACCAGGCTGCTGGAGAACTTGATCACCGTCCAACTGTCGCTAGCCTTCGGCTCCGGGCAGCGAACCTCTGCGCAGTAGGTTAGAGGGCATTGGAAAATCACGTGAACGAAAAACGCTGTGGCAGTGAGAGAGAGAGAGAGAGAGAGATAAAAATGCAAGGAAAGGCAGGGTGATTAACCAGACACACATCCGGTTTGCTACCCTGCACTAGGGAAGGGATAAAGGGGAGAAAAGAGGTTGCAGAAAGATGAGAAGGTACACACAATCACGAGCACACTCGGGGAGCACACACAGTGCCTCCAATCACTCAGTTGTGGCAGTCAAGGGTTAAACATTATACCGACGCTCGATATGTGAAAAAAGTTCCAGGATACTGACGAGCGTGTACTCTTCAAATCAGTTATGTCGGCGGCCAACATAGCGTTCATGGGACGCAGCTCACCCACCAATGCGCTAAACACTGTTGTGGGGCAAACACTGCGGGAAAAAAATGGTGCTTGCCGATGTGAAACCTATCGATACGTCTACCAGATTTCCGCTCAATGATTCCGGTTTTAGGAGGAAAAGCCATGAGAGCTGAAGGTTTCGTATTCCATGTTTCAACGTGAAATGACAATGCAAGAATGCAGAAAAATTATAGCGCCATCATGATTCATTGATTTATTGATTCCGTTTCACTTTATCTTAATCAGCTTGCTGGCCCGGATCCTGGCTCTGTCAAGAGCGACATTACAAAAAAAATAAAGTGAAACACAAAAAAGATACATACAAAAAAAGACAGAGACCTGAAATGCAAATGGAACTCAGTGGGAAAAAGTGTGTACACTTCACAGAAAATCTTATAACAAAAAGACTTGCATTCACGTGAAGACAGCTGCTTTGTATGAATTAATGTGAGAACTCTGTGGCCTGTGAACATATGGGCAAAATCTCACAATCATTGGCTTATCAGCACGTCGGTGCCACTCCAACAGAGTAAAAAAGAAGGTGATGACTTCCGATGCGTGCAACTCCAATAACTCTCGATCGCAGAGCTAGTTGCTTTGCCTGCAATCACTCACTTTTAAAGGACTGCCGAGTTAACTTGTTCCGACCTTTTATAGGGCCTGAATCACAAAAAAGTACGGCCTATTTTTGTGTATAACCTGCATAAAAAAACTATCACACATGCACTGGTAATGTCCGGCTTTACCGCAGGGACCCCTCACCAGTGAGTCCGACTGGGAAGAGGCCCCCATGATCTCCAAGCTCCACCACCAACTAAAGGCGGTCCATAGGACCCATTGACTGGCGAAATGCCACCACAATCCCCACCCCCACCCCCACCCCAACTCGCGCGTCGCTTACAGAATTGGCTGCTGTAGAGTGTCTCTCGAGGACGTCCTGGCGCTTTGAACTCCACAAAACCTCTTAATAAAAGTTTCTACTGACCGATGAGCATTCTCTGAGCTTTACGCTTGCTAAAAGCCGTCTCTACATACAGGATATTTGTATGGCAGAGTTCACTCACTTCTTAAAAATGGTGTCAGTACCCGTTTGAGGCTTTATTACGACCTGTTTGTGGTTTTTGACAGAGTATGACGAGACTTATTCTCACCGAGGCATAGTGGTTCGGGTCCGCTCCAGGTACCATTCTCGAGGCACAGGCGTCGGGGTGCACCGTCCAGGTGGTAGTTCTTGTCGCACTCGTACTCGACCGTGGCTCCGTAGTGAGTCGAGTTGGTCGACAACAGCCAGTGGCCATTGCCGATCGGCAGAGGGAAAGTGCACTCCACGTCTGCGCAATGTCAGGAAAGTATTCATTGTTAGGAAGATATGAAACGGGTTAATAGTAATATATAAAGGGTCAATTAAGCCTGAATGAAACACTTGTTCGCTGCAGTCACACGTTTTCCACAGATTATTTTGTTCTAGTGACCCCACATGTCAATAGGATAACCAACTTTTCAGGCATAATTCTTCATTGTCGGCAGCCACTGCATGAACGATTGGCACGAAATTCCTTGCAAGTGTTTGGCGGATACCACGCTTCTCAGAAAAACGCCTGGTGTTTTTTTTAAACTTAGTTCTTTATCTTTTTATGCAACACTGGTTACAGAATCCGGCGGCGGCGGCGCCGAAAAACTACAGCGCACGGGACTATTGTTGTCATCTCATAACAGCTTTCTTGTAAGAAGAAAAGTTATGCAATCACTCGGACAGGTAAATTATTTTGGCTGGCGTAAATGCATTTTATTACAACAAATGCTCTTATAAGATCGCAACACGGGTCACACGTGGCACCATAGTTGTCCGCCGCCACTGGTATCCGTAACCACTATCGCACGAAATAAAAAAAAAACCTAAATAAAAACCACCAAGTAGATATTGGTATTCGAACCTAGGTCCCCTGTGTGCCAGCCTAGTATTCTACCGCGGAACCCCGGCAGTGCTTGGGACTCATTCGCAAACTTGCCTTAGGCAGGCTTTATATCGGGAGAGGAATCGCGTTATTACGAGTAATGAAGCGTTTTAGAAAAGCAACTGAACAACCAAGCGTCACATATTGCGAATTGTGGGACGTAACGAGTGGGTCGTTCATGGCTCCCACACATTACAAAATCTTTTTCTTCATCGCCTTGTAGGCTTATGCCACAGGAGCGAAAGAAAGACACGCCTGAACGATAACCGATGCCAGCCAGGAACGCGAGCCGTGGCTTCACGTGCCACGGCCTAGCGCCTTCTTTATTTTCTTCTCTCGCCATCGCGCGCTCTCCGGTTTGCGCGCCGCCCGAACGAGGGCGCTACAGGGCCCCCCGTGTAGACTGGAAGTCGGAATGTGACATGCCGTTTGTGGTGTTCCAACGGAAGATCAGTCGTAGATGAGAGGCTTTCTAGGGCGGTCTCCAGGTACGCCGGCTTGAGTCGGTCCAAGCTGACTGTCTCTTCACGGCCGTTCTGAAGTAGAGTGGCAGTTTTGGGGGTGCGGTGAAGGACGCGGAATGGTCCGTCGTAGGCTGGTGTCAAAGGTGGTCTGACCGCGTCGTGGCGCACGAAAACATGTGTTGCAGTGGCCAGATCAGGGTGGGCGAATATGGTCTTGTGTTCGGAAGGTTTGGGTGGAGTGGGCCGGAGGTCTTGAACGCAGTCGAGGAGGCGTTGTAGGAATTGCTGTGGCTGGTCTGGTAGCTTCGTTGACGTGAAGAAGTCTCCCGGAAGCCGTAGAGAAGTGCCATACACCAGCTCTGCTGTTGAGCACTGCAGGTCTGCCCGGATGACAGCTCGTAAACCTAAGAGCACCAGTGGTAAGGCATCAACCCAGGTGGCTCTATTGAGGCGGGTAGTCAAGGCAGTCTTCAGTTGTCGGTGAAGGCGTTCCACCATGCCATTGGCGCAGGGATGATAAGCCGTGGTACGGCAATGTCTGGCTCCGAGGATGCGATTAAGGCAAGTAAACAGCGAGGACTCAAACTGACGTCCACGGTCTGTTGTCACGGTGCCAGGACAGCCAAAACGGGATACCCACGTAGAAATGAAACGCGGGCAACTGTCTCGGCTGTGATATCTTGAATTGGAACAGCCTCTGGCCAGCGTGTGAAGCGATCGACCATGGTCAATATATAACGGTACCCCTGAGACACTGGTAGAGGGCCCACAATGTCTAGATGAACATGGTCGAAACGACGGCCGGGTGGAAGGAAAGGTTGGGGCGGCGTCTTAGTATGACGGGAGACCTTTGTCATCTGGCAGGGCAGGCACATGCGCGTCCAAGCGCGCACATCACCGTTGATTCCGGGCCAGACATAGCGCTGGGTGAGAAGACGCTGAGTAGCCCGAATGCCAGGGTGACAGATGTCGTGTAAGGAGTGGAAAACGGTGCGTCTTAATGAAGCGGGAACGAAAGGGCGGGGAAGGTCAGCTGAGAAATCGCACCACAAGCGCTCAGATGATAATGGATGAGGCACCAGGCGTAGTCGGAGAGAACGGGGGTTCTCCCGAAAAGCGGCAAGCTCTCTATCATCCTGCTGTGCCGAGGAGAATGAGGCCCAGTCGATGGTTGGCGGTGGAGAGTCAACCGCGGCTATACGAGAAAGGGCATCTGCGGCGGTTGTCAGCTCCTTTCACGTGGTGGATGTCAGTCGTGAACTCCGATATATAAGCCAGATGGCGGAGTTCACGGGGCACGTACTTGGATGAGTTAGTGCGGAAAACATACGCCAGTGGCTTATGATCAGTCAGCACGTAAAACGAGCATCCTTCCAGGAAATGCCGAAAGTGCTGTATTGCAGCGTAGATGGCTAGTAGTTCCCGGCCAAAGACGCTGTAGCGGGTCTCAGCAGGAAGTAGCTTCCGAGAGTAAAACGACAAGGGTCTCCACTCGGAGTTAATGCACTGCTGTAAGACGGCTCCGACGGCCACGCTGGATGCGTCCACCATCAACCGAGTAGGGGCGTTGCTGCGTGGATGAATAAGAAGCACGGCGTTAGCGACCGCTTGCTTAGCAGCAGAAAAGGCGGCCTGGGCCTCTGACGACCAAGGAATGGCGGAGGACGGGCCGGTGGTCGACCGAAGGAGGTCGGTGAGCGGTCGTAGCAGTTCGGCACAGTGTGGTATGAAGCGCCTGGAAAAATTCACAAGCCCCAGGAATTGGCGTAATTGGCGCAGTGTTGTAGGCTGAGGATAATCCTGAATTGCTTTAATGTGGGACCGGAGAGGGCGTATTCCTTTGGATGATATGTGATGGCCCAAGAACTCGAGCTCAGATGCGCCGAAAGTACACTTAGAGGCGTTCACAACGAGGCCGTACTGCTCAAGACGTTGGAACAGAGCGCGTAGATGGTGCTCATGATCTTCAGGTGTGCGGCTGGCGATGAGGACATCGTCAAGGTACGCAAACACAGTAGGAAGACCCCGTGTGACCTCAGAAATGAACCGCTGGAAAGTTTGAGCTGAATTGCGGAGTCCAAAAGGCATCCGCACGTATTCAAACAACCCAAAGGGCGTCGTTATGGCGGTCTTAGGTATGTCGGCGGGCTCGACAGGAATCTGGTGGTACGCCTCAACAAGGTCCACTTTGCTGAAAATTGTGCAGCCGTCGAGGCGCGATGTAAAATCCTGGATGTTAGGTAGAGGATAGCTGTCGTGGACTGTCTTGGCGTTCAACGCTCGATAGTCCCCACAAGGACGCCAGTCACCAGGATCACGCTTTGGCACCAAATGCAGCGGGGAAGCCCAAGCACTTGAGGACGGGCGGATAATGCCGAGCTGCAGCATGTGGTCAAACTCCCGTTTAGCAATAGCTAGGCGGTCTCCGCACAGGCGGCGTGGTCGAGCGGCTGCCGGTGGACCCCGGGTGACGATGTGGTGTGTCACCGTATGTCTAGGCGGCTGAGTGAGGTTGCACGGTTTAGTTAACTCCGGGAAACTCGCCAAGATTTTTTCGAACGGTGAGGAAGGTATCAGCATGCGGATGGCCATTGGAGCGATGTCGGACAGGACTCCCGAGATGGAGAGACGAGTCTTACCATCTATGAGGCGGCGCCGCCGCACGCTGACGTCCAAATCGAAGTATGAGAGGAAGTCCGAGCCGATGATCGGTTGAACCACGTCTGCGATGACGAAAACCCACCGGAAAATGCAGCGAAGGCCGAAGTCGAGGGTGAGAGATCGGAGCCCATACGTTGCTATAGACGAGGCGTTGGCAGCACGAAGCACTTGCCCCTGTGACTTTGAACGATCAGCCTTAGTTGGGGGCACAACGCTAATTTCCGCGCCCGTATCTATAAGGAACCTGGCGCCCGATAGCTGGTCCGTGACCATGAAAAGGCGGCTGGGACGAGAAGGGAGATCACACGCCGCCGTCAGTGATCCCGGCAGGCGTTTCCCTGCCACGAACATGGGGGTGTACACTTCGTGGCTCGGTGTCGGAAACGCTGATGGTACCAGCAGAGGGGTGGAGGGCTGGGACTCCGAGCATCTCGTGTGCGTGGAAGAGCTCGACGACCGGAACGAGGCGAACGAGTCTCCTGCAGGGGGCTCCGGAGTGCGGCAATGGAGGCGGCGAGTTCGTCGATGCGGGCCTCAAGGCGCGAAATTGCTGTGACTGCTGGTGGTAAGACAGCGTTGACAGATGGGGAGGTCGCTTCATGAACCTGATCGGCGAGCTCCGCCAGGCGGTCGAGATTGACGTCACCGGCCGCCGCGAGGACGAGGCGGATTGGCTGAGAAAGGCGTTGGAGGAAGAGCTCGCGAAGCAACGCTGAGTGGGCAGAGACGTCGTGTTTCCCAAGAAGCTGTCGCATTCGGCGCAGTAGTTGGGAGGGGCGCCTGTCGCCAAGGTCCCCCTCTGCAAGGAGCTGCTGTAGGCGGACGCGTTCCGAAGGCATGAATCGTTCCAGCACCTTGGTTTTAAGGTGCTGATATGGCGTAGTGTCCGAGGGGTTGGAGAGGACGTCGGAGAGCTCGCTGGCAACGTCAGGAGGAAGGACGGAGGCTACGTGGTAGTAGCGTGTCGTTTCCGAGGCGATGCGGTACAGGGAGAATTGCGCCTCGACCTGATAAAACCAAACTTGCGGGTCCTGTGGCCAGAAAGATGGGAGACGCAGTTGCACGGCCGAGACGTCCTGCGGACGTGAGGCTTGTTCGGTTGAGAATGCATTCGAGTCAGTCATTGTCTTCGTCCGAGGTCACCACTTGTAGGCTTATGCCACAGGAGCGAAAGAAAGACACGCCTGAACGATAACCGATGCCAGCCAGGAACGCGAGCCGTGGCTTCACTTGCCACGGCCTAGCGCCTTCTTTATTTTCTTCTCTCGCCATCGCGCGCTCTCCGGTTTGCGCGCCGCCCGAACGAGGGCGCTACAGCCTATTGACTGTGGCACATACCCACTTCAGGCTTAATACTTTATCGTCGTCAGTCACTGCATGAAACACAAACTTCGCACAAAATTTCTTGCAAGTGTTTATCGGCTATCACGTTTCTCCGAAGAATGACGAAGAATAGCCGCGAGAATGCCAGCGTACTATGCAGAAATCACGATTATTTATGGCATAGTGTGTACCCAGCAAGTGGGCTTCTAGCATTTACCCAAACAGTGTTTAGAAAAGGCTCTGAAAGGCCGCTCCTTCAGCTTTCAGTGTGACTGTGCTGCGCATTCGGCACAGGCCTGGCCGAATGCGTTGTTGATGACTTCGGAAAGGCGTGAGTTTGGTAACGAAGACGGAGTAAGAGTGCGTTGGAGAGCCATCACTTAGAGACTGTCAAAGTTTACCCCAGAAAAACTAAAACGGACGAATTAAGCGGAACGGTAACGCCAGCGCAGTAGCTAAGCTCTGGTGGTGTCTATGCCGATTACGGGCCATCCGCTATGGCGTTGGCTAATATTGTTCCCATTGAAAAATGAGTTCGACTACTGCGTTGACTACAATAATCTTTCTCCCGATGAAAAATGGCGTACATGAACACTACGGAATATTTTAAATGAAGTCAAGTGGCACACGAAGCAAGACATGAACTGTGCTATAGGAGGAAGAGTGAGGGTGACAGGCATGCCGAAGGCGAGGAGGCATGATATCGAACGGAGTAAATTACAAGAGACGGTTGGAAAGAAAACAATACAGGTGCTTTACTATTTTGTTTTCAACCGTCCCTTGTCACTTTCACTTTTTCGGCATCATGCATTTTAGCAATACCTTGCCCTTATTCACAGTAAAGAAGACATAGAACTATTGAGGCCCTGCAACACTTCTTCAAGTAATCATCTAATGGCTTTATCAAAAGAGCATATTCCTTCACGAATAAGCTTCTCCGCAAAAATTACGGGAATCCGTGAACTACAAGCGGAGTCGCAGGGATTTGTCGCATGCTTGAAGGGCTTTCTCTCCGCTTACGTAGCAGCGAGCGCATTGAAAGCTACGCAGGATTAGATGACAAGGGAGTAAGAAGCTACTTCGGCTCGTCAGCGGGCGTCATGACCTTGAGTGATTGCTTTTTTTTTTTATTGCGATAGCAATTGCATGGACACTCTCGGCTATAGGCGTCCGCAGAGTTCCCCTACATGGGGGGGGGGGGGGGGGAATCTAAAGTTCGTCGCAGTGCCCCCTCCCTATTACGTCAGTGTATGAAGCTGAGTTTGAGCCTTTCCCCCTCCCCTCCCTGCCCTACCTTCCGTACCGACGGCCCTCTTCCTATCATGTATAAGGCTGACTTTACGCACCCCCTCTTAAGTGATGATGATGACAATATGTGGGTTTCAACAGCGCCAGAGTCATGCTTCACCAAAGAGCGCTATGAAAAATGTTAAAAGCATTGAAATAGACTGTGATTTACGATGATGTGTAAGGGACGTGAACTACGGTAAGGTTACGTGGCTGTATAAGGGCCAAAAATTGTGAACCCTAAGGAGGGTTTAAACTTATAGGTATTAATATCACAGGGGCAACGTGAAACGTATGTAGCGTGAATAAAAAGCAGTGTCCCTGTTAATGAAACAAGAGAGAAGAGATTTGGCATCAGCACGGATGCCTTGTCAATGGATATCCTTGAGCCCAAGGGCCGCGAGGCAGCACCTCTTGGGTGACTATAGAAGGGGAAGGGGCAGGCAGCCCCCTTGCCCCTCTCGTGCGCCCACTGGTGCTCTCGACGGGCTCTGGCTGTCGGCTCGCCGTCAAATTTCGTATCAAGTCCACATTAATAACATGCCCTAGCATATCGAATGTCCCACCCGCGAGTAAACGCGCGCGAGCGGGGGCGATGAACATGGCTGAAGCAGATATCGGACAAGCCGGCCCAATTCCGTCGCCCGGAGGGTGGATGCCATAATATCACCCCGCCTGTTAGACCGTCCATCGAAAGCATAAGCAGAAAGGAAACGTCCCGCCCGTCTTTAAACGAGCATAAAAATACGCAGACAGGGAGTGGGGTCTGCTCGAGCAGCCTATGTGAACTTTCATTGTGAGGGCGTAGTCATGATGACTGGCACGCACGCTATCTCGACTGACATAAGCTGTCGGCTTGTATCCCTTTCGCACAATCGTGAAGCGACTGTGCGAAGAAAGCATCTCGCCATGCAGCGGCCATATCATCGTACACTAGAGCTTTTTTTGAGTTCTGTGATATCGGATCCAGAAGAGTTAGCTACCAGCCTTACCTTGTTTAAAACCACTTTTTTTTTGCTATTGCATTTACTGCTCCACCTTTGCGAAGAAAGAGTAGTTTATTTAAAAACGCATTTAGTGCGATGGCGACTGGAGGGACTGGCCTCTGGCGGCCTCTTGTGATGGCTGCGGTAACTATGCAGCTAACGATGCTCGTATCAGCCAATGACCGTGTACATTGAGTTTATCATGCGCTTATTTGAGTTTACGGCATCATTTGCCGAGAAAAGAGGGAAGTGAGAATTTATTGTAAATTTGAGGCTGCGTGCTGCGATATGATATTTGATGCACGTAAACTCAGTAACCTAGACTACCAATCGGCAGTGTTTTCTGACAGTACTGGTAGAGTGTTGCAGGGTTCCTTTAACCAGACACTTGTCTAGGTTGCGACCCAACGCTGGGGGAATGAGAAAATAGAATAAATAGAAAAATGGGGAAGAGAAGAAGATCAGAAATGAATCAGCTGAAGCATGTGGAATTTCATTCCAGGTCAGATGCGTTCGCACGAAGCATGCAAGTGAACTTACTGCCTTTATGGGTCGACGAGCGATCGGGATGGTATTCCAACAGAACTTGAGGCAACTGACTGAGTACCGCAGTTAAAATCATGATGTACTTTAAGGACCACAGTCAATGTTTATTTGTTTATTTTTGTGCCGTTTCTGCTCGCCAACAATGTCGTGAAACGCCTGGTCAATTCTGAAACGAGCTGCGTATGTCCTACTCTATCGACCTTGATGTGGTACCCTTCGCCTCTCTATTATTTATTCTACCCTAACGAAGTTTCGAAGACGTGTCTAAGATATTACTGCGTCAGACTAAGTGATGCCGCAATGCTGTATTTTTTTAGTAATTCGGCGAAAGAAGAGGCCAGCCCTTTTGTGTTGCTCCGACTACTTCCCGATTAGCCCACAAAACTAGAGCTAAACGAAAACGAAGGAAGAACCCTGTACCTTTATGTTCGTGAACATTTGCACCAAGAACCATTGATCAAGTTGGGCACTTATTTGCGCGACGACTGCCTCTACTATAGAGCCATGAACAAAAAAAAAAAGAAAATCAAACTTATCCTTTTCATTCCCCAATTACTTTACGGAATGCGCTTTAGAGACCCTTCTTTTTTTTAATTCAATGCATACGCTTGTGTTCCGAGCAATAGAACACCTGCCTATCGCAAGGACGACCATTATTCAAACTGTCATCGCGAAAATGTTTCCACTTCTCTTAGATGCCTCATCGATCGAAAACATAGATTGTCGTAGAAAGGTTAAGCACGCCACCCACGTAGACGATAACAATTCGCAGCATATCGACGGAGTGATTGATGATGAAATGGGCGAAGCGTCCGTTTTTTCGTCTGTCTGTCTGTGACGGACAGACGATCGCTTCGTCCCACTCACCATCATTCATTCCGTGGATATGTTGTGAATTTCTACACGGTAACTACTAACGCCATCTAGTGCTATTATTTGCAAGGACATATGCACACAACGTCATCGAATGAGCAATTAGTTTTTAACTGGAAGTTACTACTACTGCAACATACTACTACTAGGCGGGAACGACCCACACCCTGAGTAGCTTCGTCCCCTAAAAATAAGGGGACAGGATAGAGCGCTTGACGCTCTATCTTTGACGCTGCATCTTTATAGAGACACTGAAGTCATATAACAATTTACGTCAGAGTTAAAGCTCTATGTATGACGACATCTAAAACGAAAATATTACAACAGCAGTGCCCTACTTACCGAGAAATTAAGGTAAATCCGCAAGAATACATACACCGCAGTAGAACATTCTCAAAATGATCCCTATGACGTCAGACGAACGGCCTTCAAATAATCACTAGTAATCCATCTAGCTGCACTAAATAAAGGACCGTCCGTGCATCAAGAGACGCAACGAAATACTGCTTGTTCGTTTCTGTTTGATTCATGGAAAGAAGAACCGCCGTACGTTACTATGAGAAATGGCGCGTGTAGTTCGAAAATTCTATTCTCGCGTGGTTAAACTTAGAGTAACTCTATATGGTCCTTGTCGCGCCGCAAAAGCGCAAAACTTTTCCAACCCGCCGGCGCCGCTAGCAACCATGCATTGCCGAGAAGCTGCCGCTCAAGGCAACTTTTGTGTTTTCTGGCGCCGCCGCTGCATTGGCGCGAATCGTCGCCAGTCAAGTTGAGAGCGAATCCGGCTGGTCTTCGCGCCCTTTCTGAACGCGCTTCATAGATGCGTGCGGGTGACTGCGGATAAGCTCTACGCATGTGCGCACCGACCGCCAGCGGTGTTCGTGACCACTATACCACAAAAAACAAACCAAAAACACAAGAAAACCCGACGCAGAAAGCACGCTTATCTAACTAGGGAGTCGAACCCGAGTCTTTTGCGCGACAGTACTGTACTATACCGCAAAGTTACGCCAAACTTGAAGCTGTGCTCCTAAACTGGCTTAATGTAGGCTGCGTATAGGGTAAGGATTCGCGTTAACATTTGCTATAAGAAAGCGTTTTAGAACAGTGAAGTAACAACTTTAAATATTCCTTTTTCCCTTCGCGCTGTCACCGCTTGGAACGCGCTATACCGGGTGAAGCTGTTAATAATACAAATATGGACTGAGTTTTGTTCTTTTGCGGAGCAGTCTTACAGAGCCAGTATAGTTACATTTGCTGTTCTTGTTGTTGCGATAACGAAAAACGTGTTTCGCAGTGGTGCATTGTAATCTTTGCACATATATATTGTTTTTCATGTGTAGTACGTGGTTTTTATTAATTTTTTGCTCGTCTTCTCGTGTATGGGAAGAGAACCGATGTAGTATTCTTGTACCCGCTATTGTGAGTGTTTCGCTGTTGTGCATATCGTCCCTCAAGATATTGTATTTCCTGAACTTTTTATCTACTTGGTTACCTGTGATGATGTATGCCCGCTTCCTGTATATATTGGTCTGAAGAAGGCCTACAGTATTGTTAAATAAATAAAAATAAAAATAAATGCGTCACACGACGCGAATTGTGCAAAGAGTGCGTCGTTATGCTCTTACGCACTTCATAGGCCTCAGGCATAATTCTTCATCGCGTTATATTCACCGAGACTTATCGGGTGATTTCATGTGCCTTCAAGGTCAATGAATGTCGCATTTCACCAGCGTAATGTTACCGCTGAATGTTCCCGCACGTTATCCGGTCAAAAATTCCGAAAATGCGCGATATGTGAATCTCGCAAGACAAAAGAAGTTGATAATGTTCGCACTGAACTTTTCGCCACATGCTGAGCAAGAATGTCGCTTTTTTTTTTTCTATCACGTCATTTAGTCAGCTCTTACGTTGCACTTCGTTGGCAATCGGGCAGAAAAGCAGCCTTTAAGCACTGCAAATAGGGCGTGAAGGACGCAAGCCAAGTATATCGATATTAAACACGGCAGGCATGTCGCCTGCAAAAAAAAACTAACAAAAACACGCCAGGCCTGCGCGGAAAGCACAGCACAGTCACAACGAAAGCTAGAAGAGCGGCCTTTCAGAGCCTTTTCTACCTTAACACTCATTGGGTAAACACTGTAAGCACACTTGCTTGATACCCACCAGGAGGGGATTAATAATAAACTTTTGGGTAGTAGGCCGGCATTCGCTATGCTATTTTTCGTCATTGTTCTGAGAAGCATAGTATCCGCTAAACACTTGCAGGGAATCTCGTGCCATGCAGTTGCTGACGACGATGAGGAATTATGGCTGGAGTGGGTATGCGCCACAGTTAATAGGGGAACGAGAAAAAACTTTTCAAATGGGATGCATTGTTGGACAGCCCACTCGTTACGCTATTCGCTTTGTGCGACGACTGGCTGTTTTAAAACGCTTTACAGGTCGTATTACCGCGATTGCATTCATCGTCATTTCCTGACGCCTACAAGAGCTCTCGCTGAGTGGTGCCCCGTCCTCGGGCTTCTGCGACCATGTCCATCCTTCCTATCTTCTCCTTACTTCCGTATGTGGCTGTTCCTGCGCCTCTCTCTCTTCCTGCTCCTTTCTTTTTCTCTATACATTTGATTCCTCCTTATCCTTTTAATCCGCCTCACCCCCATCCACTGCGCAGAACTGTGGAGATGCCCTCCATTGAGTGAGAATCAGTAACGAAACGGCACGTATTTCTTCCTTTTCCCCCTTTCAAAATCGCTTATTTCCCGACATCAAGCCTGCCTGAGGCAAGTTTGCCAACAAGTCACAAGCACCAGCGTAGCTCAGCGGTAGAATACTGGGCTGACACCCATCAGACACGGGTTTGAGCCCCACTGTGGCTTTCCTGCTAGGTTTTGTTTTAATTTCGCGTGATGTGGTTACGGACACGGGGGCGACGGCGGCGGACAACTGCGCGTGACCCGAGTTGTGTTTTCATGACAGCTTTCGCTGTAAAACAGGGGGCGACTCTGCCACAAGGCTGTGGTTGCTAGCCAGGCAAGATGGCAGAGCTATGCGCTACTCTGGTCCCATAGGGACAATATACAGTTACTGTAGTTACACTGGACAGTTCGTGCCATCTAGCGCGGCCTAATTGAACCAAGACATGCATGCCATCTTAGAGCCAGTGGCAGGAAAATCATCAATGGCCGTTGTTGCTGCTGTGGCTCATGCTTCTTTTGTTCTGCTGCTACTAGTGTCGGCGGCCGCGCAGTAAAGCCGGGCAACGTTGTGCATGGCAACAGTGACGTGAGATGGTACTCTTCTTGCCGCGGGTAATTTGAGGTGCGCGAATCCTATGTGGACCACTAAAGGTGATTTTATTTCGAAATACGCCATTCTTTAGACAAAAGGAACACTACTGAATGTTTGGATCGCTTTTTTAACAATTAACATTGACTTAATTGTTGCTTTTAGTGTCCCTCTAACCTTTCTTCAGCATTAACCAACAAGCCTAACAACACGTTCTAGTATGGACTGTGGCCGCATCAGGCACCCCGCGGTTAGGACATCAACACGACTGATGCGAAAACTCTCTACTTTATGGCGTTATAATCATGCGTAATTGCAATGTGGTAGATCTCCTAAGCTCTTACATCATCATGAAGTCACTATAACGTCACATTATGGCTTCTTACGTGGTATTGTCGCTTGGTTAAATGTGGGCCAGTTCAGGAGGCACTGCAAAACGTTGCCTACAGCCAATTTTTCCATTGATGAGGCATCTAAGGTATTCGCTTCAATACCTCCTCAATGTGGTCCCGCTTTAAGTGCTAGATATAGCCCGGAAACCAGAGAGTTTCTATTTGAGCCCCCCCCCCCCCCCTCCTGTCTGCCTAAGACTTTCACAAAAACTAGAAGTGCCAAACGAGGAACGTGGATGCATTTAAATGAACGCCTTCAGACTTGTAAAAAATGTACCACTCAGAGCCTGCGTCAGCCTGAAACGTGAGCTCGTTTCCATTCAAACTACGTGTACGGGTTTTGAAATTAAATCTCATGGGACAAAGTAGACGGGACAGTAGCACTTAAAAAAAAAAAGAAAGCGAAGGCGTAATAGCAACGTTCGGTTTTTCCACAATCACTCAGCGACAAAGGAGGTGAAAAAGAAGTAGTGAAAAAATCGCTTGGATGCAAGAGCTTTTAGAGAAGAAATTGTATACATCGCATTGTGAGAACTAGGTAAATGTATTCGGCGACACGAGCAATCATATCACACAGAGTAGTACATTAGAGATAACTTACACAAAAACTATTGCGATGTTTTTTTTTATGTTGGTATTTATTAAGAGGTTAGACTATTTACCTGATGAAGAGTGTAGTGACAAGTTGGGAAATGAATTGCAGAAAGCTTGCTATGCCTCCAATCGTGAATGTAGTGTAAAACTACGTCGGTGTAGAAATATTGGAGTTAAATTGTGGCGTATATACAAAAGATCCACTGAAAAGACGCTTGCTTCCGGCTTTGTTTGAGTCAGTTTAGGTGAATTGATAAGCAACCTTGTACGTTCAGTGCTATCGCACCGGATGCTGCCTATACCGGGAGGTACCTGACAAAAAGTAACCATACCATACACTCGGCATGACAGTTGACTATATCACACAGTCGGCGCAACAAATAACCATGTCACACACTCGGCGAAGAGAGAAGGCATTACAGCCCAGTTGCAACGGCGAGTAGTCATGCCACATAGTCGACGCAGAAGCAAGGTAGGCCACTACAGCAACTGCAAACAGGGGATTAATAATAAAGATTCGGGTAGTAGGCCGGCATTCACTATGCTATTTTTCGTCATTGTTCTGAGAAGCATGGTATCCGCTAAACACTTGCAAGGAATCTCGTGCCATGCAGTTGCTGACGACGATGAGGAATTATGGCTGAAGTGGGTATGCGCCACAGTTAATAGGGGAACGAGAAAAAACTTTTCTAATGGGTTGGATTATTGGACAACCCAGTCGTTACGCTATTGGCTTTGTGCGACGACTGGCTGTTTTAAAACGCTTTACTGGTCGTATTACCGCGATTGCATTCATCGTCATTTCCTGACGCCTACAAGAGCTCTCGCTGAGTGGTGCCCCGTCCTCGGGCTTCTGCGACCATGTCCATCCTTCCTATCTTCTCCTTACTTCCGTATGTGGCTGTTCCTGCGCCTCTCTCTCTTCCTGCTCCTTTCTTTTTCTCTATACATTTGATTCCTCCTTATCCTTTTTAATCCCTCCTCACCCCCATCCACTGCGCAGAACTGTGGAGATGCCCTCCATTGAGTGAGAATCAGTAACGAAACGGCACGTATTTCTTCCTTTTCCCCTTTCAAAATCGCTTATTTCCCGACATCAAGCCTGCCTGAGGCAAGTTTGCCAACAAGTCACAAGCACCAGCGTAGCTCAGCGGTAGAATACTGGGCTGACACCCATCAGACACGGGTTTGAGCCCCACTGTGGCTTTCCTGCTAGGTTTTGTTTTTAATTTCGCGTGATGTGGTTACGGACACGGGGGCGACGGCGGCGGACAACTGCGCGTGACCCGAGTTGTGTTTTCATGACAGCTTTCGCTGTAAAACAGGGGGCGACTCTGCCACAAGGCTGTGGTTGCTAGCCAGGCAAGATGGCAGAGCTATGCGCTACTCTGGTCCCATAGGGACAATATACAGTTACTGTAGTTACACTGGACAGTTCGTGCCATCTAGCGCGGCCTCATTGAACCAAGACATGTATGCCATCTTAGAGCCAGTGGCAGGAAAATCATCAATGGCCGTTGTTGCTGCTGTGGCTCATGCTTTTTTTGTTCTGCTGCTACTAGTGTCGGCGGCCACGCAGTAAAGCCGGGCAACGTTGCGCATATCAACACTGACGTGAGATGGTACTCTTGTTGCGGCGGGTAATTTGAGGTGCGCGAACCCTATGTGGACCACTAAAGGTAATTTCATTTCGAAATACGTCATTCTTTAGACAAAAGTAACACTACTGGATGTTTGGACCGCTTTTTTAACAATCAACATTCACTTAATTGTTGCTTTTAGTGTCCCTCTAATCTTTCTTCAGCATGAACCAACAAGCCTAACAACACGTTCTAGTATGGACTGTGGCCGCCTCAGGCACCCCGCGTTTAGGACATCAACACGACTGATGCAAAAAATCTCTACTTGATGGCGTTATAATCATGCGTAATTGCAATGTGGTAGATCTCCTAAGCTCTTACATCATCATGAAGTCACTATGACGACACATTATGGCATTTCGCGCGGTATTGTCGGTTGGTTAAAGGTGGGCCGGTCCAGGAGGCACTGCAAAACGTTGCCTACAGCCAATTTTTCCATTGATGAGGCATCTAAGGTATTCGCTTCAATACATCCTCAATGTGGTTCCGCTTTAAGTGCTAAATATAGCCCGGAAACCAAAGAGTTCCTATTTGAGCCCCCCCCCCCCCCCCTCCTGTCTGCCTATGACTTTCACAAAGACTAGTAGTGCCAAACGAGGAACGTGGGTGCATTTAAATGAACGCATTCAAACTTGTAAAAAATGTACCACTCAGAGCCTGCGCCAGCCTGAACCGTGAGCTCCTTTCCATTCAAACTGCGTGTACGGGTTTTCAAATGAAATCTCATGGGACAAAGTAGACCGGATAGTAGCACTTCGAAAAAAAGAAAGCAAAGGCGTAGTAGCAACGTTCGGTTCTTCCACAATCACTCAGCGACGAAAGAGGTGAAGAAGAAGTAGTGAGAAAATCGGTTGAATGCAGGAGCTTTTAGAGAAGAAATTGTATACATCGCATTGTGAGAACTATAGGTAAATATATTCGGCGACACCGGCAATCATATTACACAGAGTATGACATTAGAAATAACCTACGCAAAAACTATCGCGATGTTTTTTTTCTTATGTTGGTATTTATTAAGAGGTTAGGCTATTGGCGTGAGGCAGGTGTTGCAGAACTTGACGAAACTAGTTGTTCGTTCATCCTGCATACGAATGCTAAGGCACAGGTGCCGTAGGTACGGACCATAAGCGCCATACACGTGCTCTAGTCTTATATAGTTGTACTCAGTATGCATCGAGCAGAATATAGTCAAGACGGAAAAGTAATTCACAATCCATCTCTCACAGGGCGTCTGGGACACCTTCTGAATATATTATCTTCAGGAATTAAACGAAAAACCAGTGGAATATCTGCATACTGAGCGTGTGAAAAAACGATGAGATACGCACTAACATAGCCCTAACAAATACATTTATTATCAATTAACAAGCGATGAATACTGCTACAGCTCATTGTGTGCCATCTGAGCCTGCTGTTTTTTTTTTCGCTCAGTTCCTAACAATCGTCCCACTTCAAGTTAGTGTCACTGTTCGCATAGGTGCACACCGGGTCACTAATTAGAGGTATACCAAGTATCGCCCCCCGTACCCCCTTCTTGGTCGGTGAAGTCTATTCGAGTGAAAGCAAACTTCGCAATGAACGCAAAAATAAAAATGAACCAATCAAGCACTTCTCAGTATACGGCCCACCCTTTTTCCCGTCCAATCCGAGAGTAAAGACAGCAAGTATAAATGGTACTTCGCATGCAACCTCAGGTCACCATCATTAAAGAAATATGCGCTGCTCCACATAAAAAAATGACGTTAAAGGTCTCACTGATGAATTGTTAGGGGCAGGATAGACGCCCTCCTTTGAATGGCCTAAAGAACACAGCACCGCACCACAATGCACCCCCCTCCCCACTGTCAACTCATGCGCACACCTATACACACACACACACACACACACACACACACACACATATATATATATATATATATATATATATATATATATAAAGAACACAAGCGAGTACACGTACGAAAGAGCAATACTTTTATGCCAACGTTTCAGCCGTGGCACGGCCTTCGTCAGGGAATAAAGAGTAGACAAGCAGATGCCCCTTTTAAGGGCCGTTGAAATCACACAATTGATCAGAATAGTGATTAGAAAGTGCGAAAGCAATACCAAAACAACATTGTCAGTATAATTTGATACGAGTATTGAGCAACAATATCGCTGTGGATAACTCAAGATATGAGCGCATAGCTTCAGCGTAGGGCAAATTTTTATGCGTAGGGCAAATTTTTAAAGCAATAAAGCACTTCATAAGCCAAGCGAATATCATGAGCACATGTCACGCACACTGTAAGATACCCGAGGGACAGTAAACAAAATTCAACTGGTAACTGAAGCGTCAAGTTTGATGCCAAACTACTGCATGCGCACATATAATAAATGGAAGCACACACAAAAAATATATATAATCAAACAAATGAGAGAAGAAACGATGGCATGGGTTGGGGGGCATTTAACGCATTCCTGTGATGGACAATGCTACATAGAAAGGAAAGTAACGCGTCCAACGCTTTCGTTGATGCCTGAGTGCAAAGTGTTGAACTTGTTAATGAGATAGGACTCGCGAACTTCTCGGTCATGATGAGTTTTAAACCCGGATTGTAATATTGTGGCTTTGATGTTTTCGAAAGAGTGCCCTGGCATCTGGACATGTTTTGACAGTGGAAGATGAGGAAGGTTAGAAGCATGGGCTCTGTGGTTGTTAAAACGTAACCTGAATGATGTTTCGGTATGCCCAATGTATTGCATACGGCAAGTGGAGCACTCAAGCATGTAGATAACATTAGCGCTGTCGCAAGTGAAGTCTCCGTTGATTTTTAAGGAAAAGTTTGATGCGGTGCTAGTTGCGGTATGAGTACTTGACATGTGCGGGCAAACCTTGCAGCGGGGCTTATTGCAAGGATGGCAACCACTGTAGTTGGACCGATTAATTATTTTCGATGATGTTAATGTATCATGCAGGTTGCGTGATCTGCGGTAAACTACCCTCGATGGTTCCGTAAAAATGTCTTTTAAGTGATCACTTTGTTGCAAGATATTGTGGTGTTTTCTTAGAATATTGGCCACATTAGGAACCGAAGCTGAGTGCGTAAGGATGAGGTTAACACTGTTACGTGAAGTGTTTGCAGATCGTTTGTTGCTTGTGAGCAACTCTTTACGGTCAATGTTGTTAGCCTTCTTGAGGGCGTCGTCTATGATTCCCGATGGGTATCCTTGCCTCGTAAGAGCACCTCGTAGGTCTTCGCAGTTGCGAGCGAAATCATTGTTATCAGAGCAGATGCGTTTAAAGCGAATGGCCTGACTATATGGAATACTGGTTTTGCAGTGTTTTGTGTGACTACTATGGAAGTGAAGATACTGATGTCTATCGGTTGGTTTCCTATATAGTTTGGTCGTCAATTTTCGATTGCACAGTGTCACTGTGACGTCAAGAAAGTTGACACTGGTGTCCGAGTATGAGTGCGAGAATGATATATTTGGATGGGCATTATTATAATCGCTGATGAAAGAAAGAAGCTGGGATTCACCATGATGCCATACTAAAAAAATGTCATCGATAAAACGCTTGTAATAAAAAGGCTTCAAATCGCGGCTGGCAAGAAAATCGCGTTCTAGAGAGCCCATAAAAATATTTGCGTAATTCGGGCCTATTCGTGTGCCCATGGAAGTGCCGCTAACTTGAATGAAGTGTTGTCCGTTGAACTCGAAATTGTTTAGTTCGAGAATTAATTTGAGAAGCGTAGCTAGTGTAGAGGAGTCTATCGATTTGTCGAGGTCAGACTCGTTATACGCTTTTACAACAGCGCGGATACCATCAGAATGGGGAATGTTGGTGTACAAAGAACAAACATCGAGGATCACCAAAAATGACCCATCAGGAATGTCTAAATCAATGATATCATTTAAAAAGTGATTGGTGTCTTTAATGTACGAGGGAAGTGAAACCGGAATAGAAGAAATGAGGGTATCAACGTAGCGTGACAAATTTTCTGTCACCGTACCTATACCAGACACAATCGGTCTACCGGGAATGTTTTCTTTGTGAATTTTGGGTAGGGTGTAGAACCTACCAGCCACCGGGCTTAGTGGAATCAGCGTACGTAATGCAGACTGAGCGATTTTGTTTTCTTTTACAAGATCTGTAACAACATCACTGACAATGCGTTTAAATTCCGCTGTCGGGTCGTCATTTAGACGCCTGTAGTATGTGGTGTCATCAAGTTGTCTCTGGGCTTCACCAATATAGCTGTCAGCATTCAATACCACTACTGCACCACCTTTATCTGCTGGCTTAATTACTATATCATTGCGGCTAGCCAATGCTTTGATAGCCTGAGCCTCTTTAAAGGTGACGTTATGGCGGAAGGGAAAACGTGTTTTGTACGCTTGAAGTACATCATCCTGTACAGCTCGTATATATAAATCGAGGCATTTATCCCGTTGAGTGGGTGGTGTCCAGTGTTTACCAGATGGTAACGCGGAGTTGGTTTGTTCACTTGGTTGGCGGTTGAAAAAGTACTCGCGCAATCGCATGTTTCTTTCAAAGTTATGAAGATCGGCAATGAGCGTGAATTCATTGTAGCCGCCAGTTGCGGGACAAAAGTTTAAACCTAGCGACAAAACCTTAGATTCTTCAAGACTTAATTGATGACTAGATAAATTCACTATATTAGTAAGTTGCCCGGTATGCTTAGCAGGGTCGGAAACACTTCCATGCGCTTCGGAATACAAAGCAACGGGTATGTTATCCCGAACCATTTTCCTCCGCTTGACATGGTTAATTTCATTCAGCTTTTTCTGCCTGTACAAGTGGAGCTCCTTGTTTTCTTCACTGCTTAGGACATGTGTGGCACGCAGCTGTTTCTCCTTATTAGCTAGAACCTTCGCGGACGATTCATAATGCTTTGAAATGATCTCGGTCAATTCAATAGAAGCTCGTGCTAGCGTGTTGTTCCATTTAGTCAAATGTACACTCGACATTTCAGAAACCGCAGGTTTCAAGGACAGGCATAAGCCTTTAGGCGCAGTGGAAGTAGCAACATACATTTTCATAGTAGATGCATGCAATTCACAGCGCGTACGCTTCTCAATAACTTTACGAATTTTCATGAAATGAACGGATGCATTTAGATAAGCACTCTTACCGAACCTGGTGGTTCCTAGTCAGTTCATTTCATGGGATGGAACATCACGGTGTCCTCGTAAGTTGTACCTCGACTGAGGCATCGTGGCATTTCTGTTGATTGATGTGGGAGCTGGTCCGCGCGGCCCAGAATGTTGCGGCGGGTCGGATGATGTGTCGCGGTCAGGTAAATTCCGCAATCTTGTTCGGCCATTTTGGATCGTTGCAGCACCAGGCATCCTCCGGGGCTGTACGGTAGACGGTCTTTTAGGGCCGCTTGTAGTGGAAGTGCGATGTGAGGACACATTCGGCGCACAGTCAGTCCACATAGACGACCCCATATCTTTGGGGTTGTTGAAACATAATTGTCTAATATGGCATGCTAGCAGTGCGACACCCTCGAAACTTAGATGAAGTCCATCGGCTGCTAGAACATGGCTCGGAGGTAGCCATTCAAACTGGTGGTCCAAATAGGACACAAGTCTAGATCTTCGGCAAAAAACTCGAAGAAGGTGGTTGAAGTGACCCGCCTCCTTGTTGCAGTGACGAACCAAAGGTAGGTTAAAGCTCCCTCGACGACGATTCGTGGACCTTGGTAATATCAAGCTTGCGTATATCCGCTTTATACATGGACGGGTGCTGGCGATGAAGCCAAGCACGTCCCTGTATCTTTCAAACGCAACACGTCCTGAGCACGAAGTCAAGTCATTTGTGCCCACATGAAGGATAAGGGTTTCTGTTGATTGTGGGACGAAGTCCAACAGCGAAAGAATGTCGTTGATCAAGGCACCACTTTGAGTGACGAAAGCGGGCGTTCCATCGATGAGCGGATCAAAATACTGGTGAAGATATTTGGCTTGGGAATCGCCCAATAAAACAGTGGATACGGATCCCTTGGGGAATTTCCCCACGATGCTCTTCGTCGTGACTTTTCCAGAACCCATAGTCGTGAATATTCAGCAGGAAGTTCAAGGGGTCTGGTACGTATAAAGAACACAAGCGAGTACACGTACGAAAGAGCAATACTTTTATGCCAACGTTTCAGCCGTGGCACGGCCTTCGTCAGGGAATAAAGAGTAGACAAGCAGATGCCCCTTTTAAGGGCCGTTGAAATCACACAATTGATCAGAATAGTGATTAGAAAGTGCGAAAGCAATACCAAAACAACATTGTCAGTATAATTTGATACGAGTATTGAGCAACAATATCGCTGTGGATAACTCAAGATATGAGCGCATAGCTTCAGCGTAGGGCAAATTTTTATGCGTAGGGCAAATTTTTAAAGCAATAAAGCACTTCATAAGCCAAGCGAATATCATGAGCACATGTCACGCACACTGTAAGATACCCGAGGGACAGTAAACAAAATTCAACTGGTAACTGAAGCGTCAAGTTTGATGCCAAACTACTGCATGCGCACATATAATAAATGGAAGCACACACAAAAAATATATATAATCAAACAAATGAGAGAAGAAACGATGGCATGGGTTGGGGGGCATTTAACGCATTCCTGTGATGGACAATGCTACATAGAAAGGAAAGTAACGCGTCCAACGCTTTCGTTGATGCCTGAGTGCAAAGTGTTGAACTTGTTAATGAGATAGGACTCGCGAACTTCTCGGTCATGATGAGTTTTAAACCCGGATTGTAATATTGTGGCTTTGATGTTTTCGAAAGAGTGCCCTGGCATCTGGACATGTTTTGACAGTGGAAGATGAGGAAGGTTAGAAGCATGGGCTCTGTGGTTGTTAAAACGTAACCTGAATGATGTTTCGGTATGCCCAATGTATTGCATACGGCAAGTGGAGCACTCAAGCATGTAGATAACATTAGCGCTGTCGCAAGTGAAGTCTCCGTTGATTTTTAAGGAAAAGTTTGATGCGGTGCTAGTTGCGGTATGAGTACTTGACATGTGCGGGCAAACCTTGCAGCGGGGCTTATTGCAAGGATGGCAACCACTGTAGTTGGACCGATTAATTATTTTCGATGATGTTAATGTATCATGCAGGTTGCGTGATCTGCGGTAAACTACCCTCGATGGTTCCGTAAAAATGTCTTTTAAGTGATCACTTTGTTGCAAGATATTGTGGTGTTTTCTTAGAATATTGGCCACATTAGGAACCGAAGCTGAGTGCGTAAGGATGAGGTTAACACTGTTACGTGAAGTGTTTGCAGATCGTTTGTTGCTTGTGAGCAACTCTTTACGGTCAATGTTGTTAGCCTTCTTGAGGGCGTCGTCTATGATTCCCGATGGGTATCCTTGCCTCGTAAGAGCACCTCGTAGGTCTTCGCAGTTGCGAGCGAAATCATTGTTATCAGAGCAGATGCGTTTAAAGCGAATGGCCTGACTATATGGAATACTGGTTTTGCAGTGTTTTGTGTGACTACTATGGAAGTGAAGATACTGATGTCTATCGGTTGGTTTCCTATATAGTTTGGTCTGACTGTGTCAGACCAAACTATATAGGAAACCAACCTAACTATATAGGAAACTATATAGTTGAACTACACAGTTGAATTTTGTTTACTGTCCCTCGGGTATCTTACAGTGTGCGTGACATGTGCTCATGATATTCGCTTGGCTTATGAAGTGCTTTATTGCTTTAAAAATTTGCCCTACGCATAAAAATTTGCCCTACGCTGAAGCTATGCGCTCATATCTTGAGTTATCCACAGCGATATTGTTGCTCAATACTCGTATCAAATTATACTGACAATGTTGTTTTGGTATTGCTTTCGCACTTTCTAATCACTATTCTGATCAATTGTGTGATTTCAACGGCCCTTAAAAGGGGCATCTGCTTGTCTACTCTTTATTCCCTGACGAAGGCCGTGCCACGGCTGAAACGTTGGCATAAAAGTATTGCTCTTTCGTACGTGTACTCGCTTGTGTTCTTTATACGTACCAGACCCCTTGAACTTCCTGCTGAATATATATATATATATATATATATATATATATATATATATTTATATATATATATATATATATATGTATATATATATATATATATATAATGCCTATTTGCGTAGATAATTATGCATGGCAAGTAACCTAGTTTCTTGACATTCGTCCTCCCCTCTCATTTTCAAACGTGAGCCAGTGCATTCGAAAAGCAGTACGGAAGCACGAACTAGGCACAATAGAAAAAGTAAACTATTTATCTCCCCTATTGTGAGAATAACTACAACACGCTAACGGCAGGAGCGTCGGCGCTAATCTTTTACAAGGGGGACGGGGCGGGGAGAGGCCACCTCCTTTATTTGGGCAAGAACGGCCCCTAAATGGTCATTTCTCGCTCTTTATGCAGTGACCAAAAAGTTCAAAATGAGGCGGGGCACACAGGGCTGGTGGGCCAGCCCCTGGCTAACAATGCTTGATTTTGGTTCGTTGCGCTTAGCCTCGCAAAAATACCTGAGCAGCTGCACACTTTCTGACGAGTGGACATCTTTGAACCAGCAACTCGTCACACAGCTAACGTGTTCTGAAATATGACGCAATTATATGGTTGTACAACGCAATATTAAGCAGGTTAGAGACACTATATCTACCACATGACATCTATACATCATTTTCCTACGAAGCAGCTCCAAGCATTGGCATGGCTTTGCGGTAGAACGCCTCCTTGCCATGCTGAATGCCTGAGTTCGATTCTCACTCTGGCTGAACATATTCCACTTATTTCCATTTATTTAAATTTTTTTCTCACAGACAGCGTTTTTTTTTTTTTTGCTCTCAGCCACAAGCGCGAACACTGGCGCGGAAATTTCTGCGAAACGAGCTTTTTAAGGCTATAACGTTTAAAAAAAAGCGGGGGTATAGTGAAACAACGGTGACCACTCACAGACGCATTGGGGGACCTCGGCCGTCCAGTGGCCAGTCACTTGGCAGGTTCTGAGCGATTCGCCCTGCACTATGTGGCCCGTGACGCAGCGATACTGAACCGTCGAGCCAATCTTGAACGACTCCGATGACGAACGATCGTTGCCGCCGTAAACGACAGTGGCGTTCTTCGGTATCTCCGGTGGAGGGCAGCGAATCTCTGTCAAAACAGAAATATAAAAAATTGACTTACGAAGCATGTTTCTCTTTTGTTCTTTTTTGTTTTTTGTTATTTGGAGACGGGGGGGGGGGGGGGGTGAAATCGTTAGACAGGTAACAAGAACCACAGATGACAAACGTCAAACATCAACTGAATTTTATTGCTGTGGCGTGGTGTTCTAGTGATAATGGTGCTAATGGTGGATGTAGCGGGATCGAATCTCGCTACATTCCACTCGCATTTCGAATGGAGGTGAGACTGTTTGATGCCTGTGTACTTAGATTGAAGTGCGCATTAAAGAGCCCCGCGTGGTCGATATTTTCGTAGCCTTCCACTACGGCGTTCCTCTTCACCAGGTCATGGTTTTGGGATGCTAAACTGAAACAATTATCATTAACTGAATTGCGTTGGTGAGAAAAGAGAAAAAACAGTGCCATGCCACATTTCATTAGGAGAAATCATTAGAGCCTCCACACAAGCGCTTCATTTACTTTTTATATAGGTCACAGCAAAATAGAACAGCCTGATCAGCGCGGGGAGCAGAAGAAACACTTATAGTATGCACCATTACGCAAAAGTGCGCCAAACTGGCAGTCACTTAATCGAAACGCGGTAAAGGATCAGCAGTGAGTAATAATAACTATCGTCGCTTAGCATTCCAAAACTATGATATGACTATGAGAGAAGGCGTAGTAGAGGGATTCCGAAATTACGATCACTCAGTGTTCTTCGACGGTCCCCTCAAACTGAGTTCAGGGGCTTCAAGCGCTGTCACCTTTATGAAGAATTAGGCACCGCGGCCGCGAAAAGACCCCGCGAAGTTCGAATCAATAGGCGGAAGTCGAAAGTTTTCACCCAAGCTTAATTATCCGCGCTGTTGCCTGGGATTGGCATGTTGTCGGCTAATTTTGCCTAAATGTCAGCAAATGTAGATTCTACGCTATTGTAACATAAACATTGGCTTCCTGTAATCTGCACACTGGGTTGAATTCAGATATTTAAAAAGAACAACCCGATCCCTGTTGTAGCCTAGTATTCGCTTGTTTGTTATCGGCTAATAGTGGCTAAAGTTCGGCTAAAGTACACCATTCAATAATACAACAGAAATATTGGCTTCATTTAATCTGTATCCTACGTTGCTCTCACATGTACACAAAGTACCTAATCCCTATTGTTGCTAGTATGGACTTGCGATCAGATAATATCGACTAACGGTCGGAATAATGTAGACCAGCCGCTTTTATAAGCAAAAACATTCGCCTCATTCAACTCGTATACCCCAATTGTACCCGTATATATACACACAACTGCCCGAGTTCGATATAAAGGTACCAAGCATTACCATTCTTCATTTGAATAGAAAAAAACATGTCTGAATCGGTTGCACCTGATTTTCCTTTTTCACTAGTACTGCAGGTCACGATAGCATGGATGCATTGTTTTCGTTACACATGAGTAAGAGTTGGTTCTCCGACAACTTACCTTCGCACTTGGGTGGCGTTCCGTTCCAGCGGCCGTCCAGTCCACAAGTGCGCACGCGCACTCCGTTCAGCCTGTAGCCCTGGCTGCAGTAGTGCGCGATCTGGGAACCCAGGTAGGTGGAGCCGTTCTCGTAGGACACTTCGCCTTTAAGGATGGGTGGCACGCGGCCGCAGTCCACAACTGTCGTCACGAGAGGAGGGCGAGAATAAAGGAAAATGATAGTAAGGGGAAAAAAAACAACGCAGTCGACAGGTTTATGCACCATATTCTTAGGCGCTTTCATTGCCTTATTTCGGCGTATTCCAATTTCAACTGTGAAAATCATTAGCAATGTTCAGCGCAGACCACACCGCACTGTTTGGAAAGCTGTGTGAGCACCAGTTATGACACTAGAATGTCCGATGACTGGTGTATAAAATAAGATGCGTTCGACCTACACTCACACTACTTGACGTCCGATGACTGCTTTCACCGCTATGAGTACACAGTGCGAATCACTTGTATCTTGACTTTCTATTCTCCGTGCATCACTTCTCCCCAAGCAGCTTCATCTTTCCCAGTCTTTTTGCAGCCTTCTTAACCGTCACAACGTCGTGGCCATATCAATAGACGTATGTCAGCGATAGCAAGGGCAAATGAACAATAAATAAGTTGTGGCTTTTAGTGTGCCGAAGCTTCAGAATGCCATTAAAAAGCCTCAGTGGAGTTCGGGTCTTCCTCCATTCTTAAGAAAATAAATTGAAATTGAAATTGAATTGAACGAGTAACAACTCTATCAATCGAATTGCTGAGGAATAAGGTACACTGACCTACGTAGGCTGTCAGTCGCGATGACTCTAGATTAGTTTTGTCCACTTAGAGCTCTCTAATGCCAGTCTGAATCTAGAAATAAGGGCACTTCTTTTAACACCCACCATGGTTTCAATTTCAGGCACTACAGACGGGATTGTAATTCGCGCCTTAACTGTGCTTAGCAGCCATACTGGTAAGTGGCATCATGAACTTATTATGCAAACACATTCGTACGCGTTTGTCTGTACATTCTAATTCGATAGAACATGACAGTGGGACGCACCTGCCTGTTCATTGTTGCGCATGTGCGAAAAATTGCGAGCCCTTTTTTTTGTAGCTCCAGGGTGTTTGGTTTAGCTAAAAACCAAAAGGCACGTAAAGTCCTGGACGCCTTGTGAATAGCTGGACATGACCCAAATAACTGCCTCAGCAATCCATCTACATCTAGATACAACAGTGTGTCCTTGTTGCCATAAAAAAAGTGATTCAACTCACAAGTGCACGTTGGTGGTACGTCTGACCACTGTCCATTGCGGAGGCAGGTTCTGGAGTCCGGCCCGTCCATGATGTGACCCGGATGGCATTTGTAGTGCACTGTGTCATGGACCTGAAAATCCTCTTCGATCACGTAACCACCGAGTGGAATCTCCGGCTCCCCGCACGAAATCACTGCGTTGACGACGTGATGGGCAAAAATGCTTTAACCTGGCAGCGTTATAACGTCCGGAACTCTTTAGGCCTCGTCATTGATGAGAATTCGTTCATTAACTGAGGTTTTTAACACCATCATACGTGTGATGTTTTCTGATGCAAGCTGTTCTTGGCTCATTTCTTATATTCTTGTACCAATTTTATATTATACAACAAAGTTTGCCTTTTGTACTTTATTCCTTAATTAAATGAAATATCAGTGCATCCGGCCTTAATTTCTTGTCAGCTTGATGCTTTATCACTTGATTTACTTAGCTTTGTCCATTACTTAATAACTAAAAATCAGATCTACAGCTTTTGATGAATGCAGCCGTACGAGAATAAAAAGAATAAGATTATGAGCAAAGTCTCATAAACAACTTTCTTTATTTCACTACCACCAATCAACTCCAGACCTAGTATGACGCCTCGAAGCTGGTGCTATAATTTCGTTTATACTTTATTGCTCCCGGTTATTAGGTTTTCGCGTATGACTTCGTACGTCACTTCCAATAGAGTGTACGCAAGACACTATAATGGCTGCATCACCAATTGGCTGCATCACCGCCGAGCTTTTCGGTCCAGCAAGAAAGCGTGTCTTTTTTTTTGTTGTTGTTTACTAGCTTTCTTTTTAGCGACCATGCAACACACAAGATAAACGAGCCATTACCAGTAATTCGTACAACACAAACGAGTGATATGCGTGCCGGCTAAATCCTATATTATTTTGAATAATATCATGAATATGCATATTTTTGGTCTCAGATAAAGCGCTCAGACTACACCAGCAACAATGCAAAAATAGGCGCGGTGTGTCGTATACCTTTAACACTGGGAAAATGACGGGAAACAATATCTAGACAAACAAAACTGGGAAGCAGCTTGCCCGCACTTTGGTAGGATATTCATAAATAGTGAAAGTGGCTAACAGGGAGAGCATTTGCGGCTCCAGACAGCCGACAGCCGCGTATAGAGAAAAGATCGAAACAAACAAGCCAAGCAACCTTGACAGAAGAAATCACAATGCTCATGAACATTCGCTCAAGAGAGGCTAAACTTAGTAAGGCGTTTTTGTTTTCACTATACATTCCGCCTACTCAGTCGAACATATGTCTAACAAGGTTGTGCGTGTACAAAAGACCAGCGTATACTGCTTCTGAAACGAGGGGGCTTGTCAAGTCAAGGAATGGTCGATGCCACCGCCGGAAATATTAGAGAGGGGCGTCTTGGTGGACGCCGTCGAGTTGTCGGGAGGTTCGGTCGCATTCACGAGCGCAGCTTCGCGAGCAACGGTTGCCGCCGGCGCTTCGCTTATTGTGCACTGAGGCTCACTTTCGCAGGAGGGCTCCACGTCGCTCCAGAGACCTGTCTCTAGGCACGTCCTCGTGTCGACACCGTTCAGCGTGAAGTTGTCCCCGCAGGAGTAACGGGCCACGCTCAGATAAGTCGAGGTGCCGTTGACTAGGTACACGTCACCGTCTTCCAGCGGCCGGGGCTCGCCACAAGTCGATATCTGCGTAAGAAAAAAAAAAGAATGGATACTTTCGAAGTGTTCTTAGCTGCGTCCTTACGATAACTGCAAGTCATTTTTTTTTTTATTCTCTAATCGCTAACCTGTCCCAACACTTCGCAAACGCCTAAGTGTGCACAAGGGCCTCGCATGAGTCAACGAGATATAGTTCAGTCCTTTAGCCTCCATTTGATGAAATATCTATAGCGTACTTGCGGACATTTATTATTCAAACTATTTCTCGAAGTGACACTTTCCCTTTAAAGTGCTAAGCCAAGCGTGAGGGAGGGCTCGCGTCTTCAGGAAGCTCTCCGCTTCTCTGTTTTGACACCAACTATAGTGTTCTGAGAACGCGATCACAAATAATGAACCCATTATCCTCAACCATATGCAAACTATATTCCACACTCTATATTCACATGATCGATTTAGTGTTTACATACAAACACACAAACACACGCACACGCACGCGCATGGCTCTAAATATAGCAAGAAAAAATACTTACATTGCTGTTGCACAGTGTCCAAAGTGTGATCGCTTAGACCTGTTCATGCTCATCAATTATTCCAGCCAAACGAAGTCAACGTTCCAAATCTATACTACACAGGTGTAAGCAGTTCAATTTGAGTGCCACTAGAAGGGGACTCACACTTGCAGGTGGGGTCATCCCCGCTCCACGTTCCTCCGAGCTGACAGTAGCGGGTATCGTTGCCGATGAGCTTGTGGCCAATGTCACACTTGTAGTGCGCCCTGTCGCCATAGCGGCGCCCCTGCACGTCCAAGCTAGAGCTCGGCACCGGAGACAGCATCGTGCAGTAGCTCTCTGCAACAAGAGGCGCGCAGGAAAAGAATGAGTAAATATGTCTTCCATTAGATGGTACTTTCGCGAAAGCATGCTCTCTTCGCATAGGAATGACAGACACTTCTATATGTAAATGGTTTTGAGTCGACTTGACCTCGGACCATTTTGTGTGCAGAAGATACTAGGACCTTGGGCATCTGCCTCAGTTGCGCAGAAAGCAACTAAAGCACTGCTTCTTTACCTTAAGTCAACAAACCTGAGCGACCGCCTGTGAACTGTGTGTGCTCACCGAGTGTGCTCGTGATTGTGTGTACCTTTTTATCTCTCTGCAACCTCTTTTCTCCCATTTATCCCTTCCCCAGTGCAGGGTAGCAAACCGGATGTGCGTCTGGTTAACCTCCCTGCCTTTCCTTGTATCTTTATCTCTCTCTCTCTATATGTAAATAGTGCAACTGCGACGAAACGATAGAACGTCTTATGTTTTTGTAATCGCTTCTTGGGCGAACGGGGCGTTTTTTTTTTTTTTTCACAATGCGCTGAATTAACAAACTAGACACCAGACCATTTTCCGAAAAGAAGACCCTCGAATAAAGGGCAGCATTGCGTGCCAGCAAAGCGACGCGGGCTTTCCTGCTTTTCTTAATTTCTACGAGTTTTAGTGGTCGCTTTCAGGCGTCTAATACGCAGGCGAACACGGGTATACCTTATTTGCTCTTTTTTTTTTTACTGCGATAGCGATTATATGAACAATTTCGAAGAGTCTTTTTTTTTAATGTCGCCGCTATGCACTGTACGAAGCTCAATCTGATATCCATCCGCGCATCACATGTTTTACCACGGATAAAAAGCGCGGGGGCGGCAGCTGAAACAGAGATCAAAACGAGCCGACCTATCTTCGTCGCTATTGCACGGGAAGCCTGCCGTTGAAGCAGAGAGGAAACGCCCCGGCCGTCTTCAACCAGCCCGAAAACACGCGAGGGGGCCTACGCTCGAGCAGAAACTTTGAACTTTGATTTTAAGGGCGTTGTCGCGATCGCTCGCGCGCGCGCTATCTCGGGAGGTCTCAGTGGGCGGCTCGTGACGCAAAAGAGAGTACGGTAGGAGCACCTCTCCCTGGAGTGGCCGTGCTCTATTGCATCAGCGTTTTGCGGCGTTACCCGTGACCCGAAAATAGTTAGCTGCTAACCTCACTTCGCGTAACGTTACAATGTGTTGCAACCGCAATAATTGTTTAGCCCTAACTGTAGAAATGACTTGTTTTTCTTCCTTTTGATCTCTTGAACCCTTCCCTAGCGTAGCGTAGTAAACCAAACACACGTATGCTTGCCCCCCCCCCCTGCCTTTGCTCTCGTTCATCCTCTTCCTCCTTATCTTCTTAAATGAATAGTGTGCAGCTTTTAACGTTACAGTACTGTTGCACTTGCTGCACGTCTGCGACATGCTGCACCAAAGGAGTCGGGATAATTTGTATTGTTTGTATACAGCCACATGAGCGTAATGTGGAGTGACAGGAAGGAGGACAATATAAACACTGTGTAATATCCTTAAACACACGACTAAAATAGGAACGACATGCAACTCTGTCCAGCGCTTTTTACAGGGTTCACCTCGTCTAAAGTGAAGACCTCATTGAAATGCAAGCTGGTAAAACAACGTTCATTTCACTTCAGAAATGTCTGTTATATGACGCCTAATCAAAGAGCGAATACACGTAAATACAATAAACGCAAAATACAAATCACGTAATAAACATCAGCTTCTGTGAGGTCTTGGTTACTGAAGAGGTATAAAACTTAAACGCATACGACCACATTCGACTAATCGAAAGGACGTGCACCAGCAGGGACAGGTATGAGTGATAATTGCTGATGCTTAACATTTATTTATTTTTTGCCTATCCACATGTTATTCCTAAAGTACATTAATGAGCGATTGATCAGCTACAACGCGAAGTCGAGCTGAAGTGTAGAAAAGAGAGGCCTGAACTTCACATCACGAAGGCCTATCAATAAAACGTTTTATGTTAATACATTTTGTGATGTTCCTGGCCGTGTAATTGATCCAGCTTCACCGGAGCACCTTCACGATTGCAGATTACCAGGGCTGTCACGCTGCTCCCTTCAATAAAAATGAGGTTCTTCTGCAAGTTCACCTCAGTGCACTTAAGTTAACTTTGCTCTCAAGATAGACAGAAAAAAAAACTTTCAGACCCTTGCACCCACTACAGGATTGCTTATACTTTTTGCGAGACGGTCCGAGAGGATGAAAACTTTCCCGCCCGGTAATGTTGGAAGCGCATTACTCTGAACGTGAGCCACATGAGAAATCCACTCCTTGAAAGACGTTGCCTGGTTCTGCACTTGCAAAACGCTCACGTTACCGCTCAGCGAGGTGTGAGATTGTGCAAACATCTCGGACAGGGTTCTTTTCTTCTTTTTTTTATGTCTACGTTGAACAAATTTTTTCGACAAGAAACTTGGATATGTGAAAGAACACACCATGGTGGGAGTGATTTGCATACCTTTGACCACTCCGTTTTCATTTACACATCTCCAAATTTTTACGGGCAGCAGAGTCAAGTGCATGTGGGGAGTCAAATGGGTAATGTCACCTCCCCATTCGCTCCTTTTGGTATTCATCTAAGGATTCTTGAAGACGGTGCTCAGTTGGAGGACCCGTCTTTCGATTTCTTAACGTGTAAGATTGCTTAACGTGTCAGAAAGCTTTGTACTGCCTGCATCAGCTACCTCTCCGTAGCTCACCCTCCCAATGAAGTTATTTTACCGGATATATGAAGATATTTATGCCCGTCTACAGTACACAAATATCGTCATATATCCGTGAAAATAACTTCATTATATGACGATATTTATGCCCGTCTACAGTACACTGCTTCTTTGTCGCCTTTGGTTGGGGGTTGCCTTCACAAAAGCATATAGAACCCTCATCGGATTGACCGACAATGCGGAATGCGACGTCTGCTGCGCCAAAGAAGACATGGACCATCTGATATGCCATTGCCCTCGATTTGCCTCCGAAAGACAGAAGCTTTCCAGCGCATTGCGACAATTGGACGATAGGCCACTCTCAATGCAGATGCTACTGGAACCCCGTCCTCGCCTTTCGTCGGCTCAGAAAGTAGTCAAAGCTGTCTTGTGCTTTTTGAGGACTACAGGCCTACGTGACAACCTTTAACTTTTGTGTAGTGCCACCGCTGGATACGCGCCAGCCGATTGACTGACAATCCTTTTTTTCTCTCTCTCTCTTTCTCTTCTCTTTCCCCTCTCTCTCATCTTTATGCCCCCTTCCCATTCCCCCAGCGTAGGGTAGCAAACCGGGCATGTGCCTGGTTAACCTCCCTGCCTTCTCTCTTGTTGTTCATCCCCCCCCCTCTAAAGTACACACTTGTGGCATGCATTCTGTACAAACGCCATCTTTTATTAACTTTATCCAGATTTACTTATTCTTCTGTGCCCACACCTATAAGCACATGAAACGACTGCAGTTAAAAAAGAAAGTTGTAAAATACCACGTCTACTTATGACAGGTAATAACCGCACAGCCAAACCACGAGATTGAAGTAACTAGAAGAATAAGAATTCAGTGGAGCACATTTGGCAATCACTCTCAAATCATGACTGGTAGATTGGCACTATCCCTCAAGGGGAAGGTATATAACAGCTTCACCTTGCCGGTAATTAGCTACGGAGCAGAAACCTGGAGGCTTACAAAGGGGGTTCAGCTTAAAATGAGGACGACGCAGCGAGCTATGGAAATGAAAGTGACAGGTGTAATTTTAAGAAACAAGTAAGCAGAGAGGATCACGGGACAAACCAGGGGTAAAGGTATCATGGATAAAATCAAGAGGAAAATAAATTGGCCCCGTATCTGCATGTTACACTGCGAAATGTCATCAAAAGACAATAATATTGCGTCTGGAGAGAGTGAGCAAAACACTTATTTGATGTTCTGAGCAAGAAAATCGGTGAATGGTATTCCGGAGGCGCTGCGTTAGAGTGCCTCGAGCATGCAGCGGAGGCGAACGAGCGCATCAAGTCACGTCACACGTGAGACATGAGCGCTATCTGGCAGTTATTTTAGAAAACGAAGCGCGCGGCGTGCGCGCCCTTCTCGGAGGGGATAAGGTGTAGAACGCAAGGCGACGGGTAGGTGCCACCACCGCGTCGTCTTAAAAAGCGTTGGAAACGCTTGCCTTTTCGTGCACGCGTTGCTTCGTCAGCGCAGCGTGGTAAGTGCTATGGTCCTTATAATTACTTATGTATGCATTTTCTAGTAAAAAGACACACATACAGAATATTCACATGTGGGCATGGTGCCTCAGATATGCGCAATAATTGATTTTTAATTGACAATCGCACAAGTATGAAGGCTAAATCTTGAGCAATATTGGTAAGCGCTGCGAATGGGGTCATGCCGTTTGGGGTATCGTTTGGTGCCAGTTAGGGGTATTGTTAAGGCAGGACAAACAGACAGACAGACGAAAACATTTGCGTCGAAGGTCCCCAAGAAAGACTATCGTCTTTAAAAATAGACATGGGCCGGGCACGTAGAGCGCAGTCAGCAGTAACCACTGGTCATCAAGGGTAACTGACGGGATTCCCAAAAAAGGCAAGCGGGTCAAGAGGAGACAGAAAGTTAGGCGGGCAGATTAGATTAGGAAGTGTGCGGGTATAACAGTGGCAGCAGAAAGCACAAGACTGGGTTCGATTGGCGTATCACTGGGAGAGGCCTTTGCCCTTCTGTGAGCGTAGTCAGAATGATGATGATGATGATGATGATGATGATGATGATGATGATGATGGTTGTTCAGGCACGCCACTCCGTGTAGAGCATTAATGATTTCGGGTATGCTTCCGACTCACGTAGGCAGGAGGGCTTCGTTCCGTTCCACCTGCCCTCGGGTCCACATAGCCTCCGCGGCTGGCCCACCAGAGTGTAGTTCGTGTCGCACACGTACTCTACAGTGGCGTTGTACGTCGTCCGGCCATGCAGCAGCACGATGCGGACCGTTGTCCACAGGATCCGGAGCGCCACAGTCCAAGTCTGCAAGGTAACAGCAGTCTAATGAACACTGCGGTGTCAGTGTTACGCGAACACGACTACGCACGAGGTATTGAAGGAAGCTCAACCATAAAATCCAAAAAATGCATAAAGAGTACCGACACCTATCCAAATACACTTTCACTGAAAACCACATACCCTTACGGTATTACTAACATGTGTTGTAAGTATAGTCTGATATGTCATTGGTACTGTGAATGACGTATGCTGCCAATCTATCAGTGTTGAGGCATCAAGTCTAGCTGCCTGTAGAGCAGGCTTTCACGCTGGAAAACCATCGAAATATTGTGGTGAAATAGTTCCTAAATAAATATTTATAATTATAAATGAACAATTCAGTGATTGAAATCAATAGTTGCATGGGACCGTTGACGCTTCGTAACTAGGAAGCTAACCACAATATAAGACGATGACTCTCGCTAAGTGTTAATCTTATCTAGTTCTTTCCATGTGGTAGGCGCCCCTATTCAATCAAAGAAAAATTGATTTTGGAATACCGGAAAGATTGAGCTTCATGACAAAAAGCAACGAAGGCCCTCCTGAAGTTTCTGCGATCGACCCTCCTCGTCGAACATTTGTGACGTTTTAGTGTGTTTGTGTGTTTTCGCTTCCGCCCCACTCTTTTTCTCTCATTCTGTTTTCCTTAATTTTCCGTCTTCTATTTCCCCTTCCCCAGTGCAGGGTAGCAAACCAGACACTTGCTTTCTGGTTAACTTCCCTGCCTTTCTTCATACCATATATCTGTCTCTCTCTCTATAGCAGGAGCCCTCGGAAAGCTTACAACCACCAATGTAACATGCGCACACGTTCCTTCTTTCACAGCACGGCTGAGGTTTTCAATGTGGAGATAAGGCTGGCAAGCGATTGAGAAGGTGGGGCGAGGGAGGCCTGATAACACTGTCGCTATTCTCTTTCAAAGGCAATGCTTAACGCTCCTGTATTTCTTTTTTTATTTCTTTATTTTTCGTTTATAAAATATAGACGCAGTTGTCGGACAACATTCATTAGCTGCAGCAGTCGCAGATCTTAACTGGCAGTGAACCCTTCGATTAATTGCGAAAAAAGTGACCCTCGAGTAGAGTACAAAACTACAGCGATAGACTTGCCGATCTCGTCTAAGTCCTTTGGCTTATCAATCACCGCGTCATTATCTAATTGATCCGATAACTCGCGGCAAAGGGAGGAAATATTGAAGTAATGCACGTTGTTTGGCTAGTTGGTGACACGATTATGAAGTGAAAGTTCACACTGCGCGAGAAAGACCGCGCGTCAGAAGCGTAGCACAAGCTGCAACATTCATCAATTTTAACAAGGAGCGATCGCACCGCTAACTTTGCGTTCTGTGGAAACGCGGCAAGACCACGAGCGTGTTACAGTCCCGAAAGGATTCTAACGAGCACATCTCAGAAATCTATTTTCTTGCATTATAAAATAATGAGCGTGACCTAACACGAGTGGCACTTTGTCCTGCTTTGAAGAATGACTCAAGAGCTCTCTTTTTGTTGTTGTTCTTACTTTGGAAAGAAATTTCGTTTTTTTTTCTCTCTCTCTAGTCGAAAAAACCAGCTGTCGCCATTCTGGCGGCTGGCTGCTTGGTTGTTCCTCAATGTCCTGGCGCAAACCAACACGGGGGATCGGTCACCAATCGGACGGTACCTCAGCTTTGAAATGAAATTGTTTTACCAGACGGGATGTCTAAATAGGCATGCCTAACAACAGTAACAAACAACATATTAATAAAGCATGGATTTAAAATACAATAAATAAATAAGAAATAAAACCCAAACAAGCTACTATGATAGGAAATAAAGTGAATTTGCGCTTAAGCCTAACATTCTATTCGTTTTGTTTCCTTTAGAAAATCGCACATGGCCTCGAAAACGTTTCCATGGCTAAATCCATTTTCAGTTGCTCCAAAGGAAAGGAGCACCGGAAAGGATAAATTTAAAGCAAACCTACAGAGAGGTTCTTCGAACATTCTTTTCCTTTGATTTGTAAATGACCGGCACGCTAAGAGGCAATGATGCAGAGATTCACTCTCATTGCAGTGGAGGCATAAGGGAGACTGTGCCAGACCAGACCCGTGTAGATAAAAATTCAGTGGGGGGACTCAACATCGTAGTCTCGTGATTAATATATCTGCCCTTCTAGAGGAGCACCATCAATTTTTCCGAGGGTACTTAAGATAAGGACACTCAGATGTTGCCAAGCAAGACTTTTATAAAATATATAATCATGACGGTGACAATGTTTTCCAAATTGCGCCACGGTGACAAATGGTAGCATCGGCAATAAAGAAATTATGAGACCATTATTGTGAGGTCACTGAAAGTGAATCTGCATATTCATTTGGGGTTAAACTTTTATAGCCTAGTACCCTAGCAAGCGAATGAGCCTTAAATGTCTTGGGGCAAGGACATAAAACACTTTTAAAGCATTGGAAATCTTAGGTGCAGTGAATGAAGTGCACTCAAACAGCCAGTTTGTAAAGTGACAAAATTTTGAAACCACGCCACGGCAATAAATTCTAGCGTCGGCAATATAGAAATTATGGGACCATTATGTGAGGTCACTGAAAGTGCATCTGCATACTCATTGGTGGTTACACCTTTATGCCCTTATACCCTAACAAGCGAATACGTCGTAAATATTTTGGGACAAGGTCACAAAACACCTCTAAAGCACTGGGCATATTAGGGGCAGTTAATAAAATGCACACAGACAGGCAGTCTGCAAGATTGATACCATCTGGTATGAATAGAGGCGATTTCCGTAATTCTAAGAAAATTGCAAGTAATTCCGATCGATAAATAGGCGTAAAACCAGGTAAACGAGTTGGAAAACACCAATCCAACACTAAAGATGCAATTCCGACTCCTGCCCTTTTTTCACAAACTGAAGCACGAGTTGCTATTACAATCCTTGATTCTAATCTTGCCAGGTGGTCTTTCAAAATAGCATTTAGGTACCTACTGGGAATAATTTTTGCAAGTATTAGGAAATGTATTGTGAAATTCTATATTTATCTTTTTAGATCTTTTTAGAACCAGTACTTCACGAAGTTTTACTTGTAATGTTTCCAAGAACTTCTGTGCGACGATGACTTGTGAGCACCTTAATCTATACCACTATTGGTTAAAAAAGAACGTCGGTTCAATAACAAAAACATACTGTGACCTCCTCTGTGGGTATGCATATATTTTTAGGATACTAACTGCTAGTATTTGGAACCTTGCAAGAAGAAAAGGCAGGCGCGCTTCTTTATATAAAATATTATTTGCGACAAATTCACAGAGCCCAAGGTATAGTCGTAGCTCTTCGCTTTCTAGAATAGCAGTGGTCGATGTTTGTAGGTAGGTGCTTCATGAAACAAAACACAGCGAACCTCTAATATCGAACCTCTAATACATACAATATACATACTCGAACCTCTAATACATAATATCGAACCTCTAATACATACATATCCCGACGTAAACTAGGTCATTTACTGCTGAGTCTATGAAGCATCCTAACCACCCGTGCTCCTTTAGCTGGCATATTTTCTATAGGCAGACTCTAATTTCGGTTTTCTGTGTAAGTGACTCCCAAGTACTTAATCGATTCCACCTGCGGGATAACATACTGTAAATAAAGTACGGATATTTGCACTAGAACACTTATCAGAAAAACTACGATTCTGCTTTTTCTGATGTTTAATGAGATAAATGTTGTCTAACCGCGTGTCCAGATCGTTCATATAGTAAAACTATAGACTCTGATATAGTGTATGTATATCTGCAGCTGTAGCAAAAAAATGTGATGACTTCAGCGTATACATACACCTGTACATGTTGCAGAGAAATCGTGCACAATAAAACATTAAATAATAATGGTGACCATACTGAACATTGAAGGAGACCTAGTTTGTTAATACTTTGAAGAAGACACGCCAGAGGGAGAGCGAAAAAAAGTTCTGTGTCTTTTAGAAAGGAGTAAACCCGTGCAACGAAGTAATTTGGTAAACAGTGCAAGCCAAATTTATCACCCGATACAGTGCACATGGTCACTTGTGTTTCTGCTCGCGTAAATTGAAAGAGCCTCCGGTTTGACCGATATGCGACCGGCCACATGACAACTAAATTTCATGAGCAACATTTGACAGGCACTTAGTGTACTGTCTTGTGGCTCTTTGTGCTTTCACCGTGCTCGTTCGTCTTTTTTCTTTAGTAAGCATCGGACACACTTTTTTGAGTTTGCATGTAAGATTATCGGTGCGACTGCTCGTTGAAATTTATAAATGCTAAACATTCAAGAAATCGGCACAGTTACGAATCTGCGCACCGCGTGTGTGCGTGTTCTAAAGGAAGAAATATTGCGGCGTACTAATTATGCCGCTTTTCCGCTTAGTATGCGCGAGATTCGGCGAAAGCATATTTCTTCGCTTATCTACCCACATAACAATTTAGGCTAAAAGTTTCCTCATTGAGCCAGCTTCGAGCAAGAAACAATAATTTCTATTCCCGACGAAAAATTCCTCGAACTTACTACTGGGACCAAAAAAAAAATCTAATTTAATTGTCTTTCTTTAGAGAAAATAAGGGTGGCTCTGAAATATACTAGAAGTTTGCTATTGTAATAAGATCTGATGAAAGCCCATTAAAGTGACAAACAGCCCACGCCAACGGTAAGCAAAACTTTTTTGAAGAAGCCATCATGACATTAGCACGTATACGGGGAAATAAAAAAGGAGAAAATTTTTCAAAGTACGCGAATAAACGTCCCCTCTTTACCCGATCTTCCTCATTAATTTCTTCTTTGCTTTGAAGCCCAGCCTGGCTTGCACAGACCCCCATGGGTCTTTTTTTTTCCCAGAGCTGTATTTCTCGTTTCTCCCACGAGCGACAATCGGACGTTCCTTTTTATTTCTTTTAATAAATTGGCTCACTACGGCTTCCATTCCCGTATGAAATATGAAGCTCAAAAGCAGTGCACCGCTATCGCATACATCACACGTGGTATGTGAAGTCATTTTCACACATAATGCACCTATTAAGTTATCATAAGCGTAATTGACACGCTTACCGACTCTTATTGACTTCTAATTAGACCGACTTCACGATTCGGTGCTTCATGCCTATTAAAAAAACTCAGTTTAGTTCTCACGCTTATCAGCCGAAATGAAACCACAATCTGTCTTTTTGAATAAGCAACTAGCTTAGAGAATACCCACGATAACAATAATTAATACTGTCAAGAGAACAGGGGCCTTTGCATATTATTTCTCACTGGTCCAAAAAGCAGCCGCTTCGTTCTTTCCGCTGCGATCGATTGTGCGTATCCAAATTATTTTAATTTATCTGTTTTACGTCTTTATCTAATGCTGTTTTCATGTGCTCTGTCTGAAGGCAAACAGCGAAGTTTGTTAGGGAGATAATCGCGCCACTAAAGAGTGCCAAATTATGCTAATCTAACGCATACGCAGAGATTCATTGTAGAACAGGCCAACTTCCTAAAGCTCTTCCTGAACTTTTCGCCCGTTTTTAATCGCCGATTAAAGAGGAAAGTACTTTTATCGCAGTTACGAGAATATTTTGCCATGCCCCACAGGTATTACTTCACCGAGAACTGCGCTACTGTGATCAATGATGATTTTCAATGCAAGCAAAACACGAGAACTTGTGGAAAGTTAAATGTTCTCCGATGCGATTCGCTCAAGTCGACGCGTTTTTGGTCCCTTGTCTGTGCACAGCGCTGCACTTTTCATCAAAAATGCTCACGTACTAAATCACCCGATTCGCCGCGTTATTCGTAAGCAGAACGATGTGCATCAAGAGTTGTTGGATAGTGAAAGTCCCCATGAAGTATACATATTTTCATTGACTTATTCGGCTAGATAGAGGTACATTAAGCACGATAGAAAGAAGGTAAACAACAGCGGGATGGTTAACTAGAGGTGGTTAACAAGAGGTACCAATCCACTGCCCTGCACAAAAGGGGCTACAATAAAAGTACATCACGGTATATTGAAGTAAAGCCCTTGCTGAGAACGCGGGAACTGGTAAACAGAAAAGCGCGAACTTTCAACTGAATTGTAGCTGTTTCAACATTTTTTTTAGATATGCAAGTTATAAAAATGATGGAAGGCCTCATCAAGCGTGAGGCCCATGGGACGGCTTTATGTTCTCCCATAGTATATCAAGTACTCAAGATCGTTAGCCACTTTTTCTAAACACGAAAATGGTTCTGATGCAAAGTCATACATAACCGTGTATAAATGTGTCTTTCGCCTTGGTATTAAATTGATTTGAAAAGTTTGCACTTTTTCCTGCTTTACCATTGCTCCACTCTTGAAGAGGCACTAAAGGCGACTATTAGGTCGACGTTGATTGTGGAGATAGTGGTCCGGAAACCTCGTAGTGTTACTTTTGTGCCAAAAGGGCCTATTTTAAAATAAAATCACGTTTTAGTGCTCCGCATTGTGTTAGCGAACTTCAACTTACCCGCCTCAAGAAGCGGATCGACCGGACCGACTCACGTCACTGTTGCCGTGCGCAACGTTGCCCGGCTTTACTAAGCTAGTAGCAGCAGACCGAAAGCAGCGGGAGCCACAGCAGCAACAGTGACCATTAATGAATTTCCCACCATTAGCTCTGAGATTGCAGACGTTTTTTGGTTCAACTGCGCCCCACTAGATGGCCTCACCTGTCCAGTGTAACTACGCAAACGTTGAATTTTTCGACCATTCGCGCCTTTCGCCATAGTAACGTCCGGCGGTTCTTTTTTCCTTACATCAAACAGAAACGAACAAGCAACATTTTATTGTGTCTCTTGATGTGGGGAAGGTTCTTTATTTAGTGCCGCTAGATCGATTACTAGTGATTAATCGTAGGCGGTCCGTGTGATGTTATTGGGATCCTATTGAGAATGTCGTACTGTGGCGCATGTGTTCTTGTGACCGACCGACCGACCGACCGACCGACCGACCGACTCAAAGTCGCATATGCTCACTAAGAAATGCTTCGCACTTAAAAACAACCAGTATACAGACTGGGTCAACACCGAGGAAACACAAGGCAGCGACCACTGCATACTCAATACCACCATTCGCACACATCCTTAGGCAACACCCTAAGGAGACGCAAAATTGCCTGATTGGATTAAGTTTCGTAAACTCTACACAGATTCTCTACCCCCCTTCAGAAGCAAGGGTACCATACTTGTCCCGAACAACTGCTTTCCACACTTTGCTCCACACAAAAACACTTTAAACTGTCAGAAGCGACTCCAGCAGTGGATACAACCTCCATCACCTGTGAATGGCCGTCACAGCCTCGTCTGCCGATGGCGCCGGCGAAAACACAATCGAAAACACGGAATTCACATTGCCGAGCTTACCCAGCGAGCGGCAGAATATGTGGCCAGCTCGCTGACTCTGACTTGGTGGACCGATGCAACACGGCTGCTCGACAAATGTCCAGCCATATTACCTGGCGATTTCTCCACGCCTTGATCGATCCCACCGAAACTCGAAAATAGACACAAAGCATCTTAGACGAGCGTTTCACAGCTTCGATGGAGACACGGCGAAATTGGCATGCACACTTAGATATCAATACCCATGCTCACAGCAGGACCTCCGAGAGCCCGCGTACTCGTATGCAGGTACCGAGAACGCGGAGCTGGATCAACTGGTCCAGCTACAAGACCTGAAGGCGGCTTAAACATAAATGAAGCGATGAATGGCACCGGAAAGGAATAGAGTCATCGTTAAAATACTTGTCAAACTTTCTGATTCTGCTTACACCATAGCCCTTGCATACATAAACTCCATTTAGATTGGGGAAAGACCTTAGCCAATTGACTGGAAGACCACCCTCGTCACGTTGATACCCAAAGTACACAACGCCATCAGCACGGACAAACTCCGCCACGTATCTCTTACGTCTTGTGCGAGAAAAAAAATGGAGACGATGGTACGAGATAGGTTGTCTGATTGTCTGGAAGCCAAAAATGTATTTTCACACATCATGATCGGGTTCCGCCCACACCGGTTCGTGCAAGATGCCCAGCTTCAGCTCGATCGTGAAATCCTCGATCAAGTCGAATATCCCCGAAATTAGGAAGTTGTGCTCGCTTTAGATCTGAAGGGCGTGTTCAATAATGCGAGCGACGACATTATCTTCACACGCCTTTCACAAGTGGATTGCGGTCAGCACACCTTACATTATATCATGAAGGCCCGTAGTACCTACACAGCACGAAGAAAGCCTTCCTCGGTGTAGATTCTTTACATGCGGTGTCCAATAAGTTTTTGTTCTGATAAGGCAATATTGTGGAGCTGGCATAGAAGTGTGTGCATTATCTGCCTCTCTGCACACACGTCTCATATTAAGGCCGAATGATACATCACAGCTATTCTTCTGTGTATGTCACGGTCTTGCTTCTTTTCTACAATGCACACCCAGCAACTTGGTGAACGCGAAACTCGGGAGACTCGTCAGTCGGGAAGGAAAGGGAGGCGGGGAAGGAACGGCACGAGAAAAAAAAAAAGAACTGGTGCATATTTTATTGTTTTTTGGAAGGAAGGAAGGAAAATAGGAGGAAAAGAACGGCAGGGTGGTTAACCAGCCTATAGGCAGCCGGTTTGCTACCCTGCGCATGGAAGGGGGATGGGGGAGATAAAAGAGCAGAGAGGGGGCTACAGCAATGTCATAGACTGGTCCGGATGATCGCCAGCAAAGTATTTAGGCATCAGCTAGACCACCTGTGTTTTATTTAAACAACACGCGTATGCGCGCGTAATTAAAGGTAATTTTGCATCGTGTCCTGAAACACAGTTGACAGCCTTTCATTGTATTGCGCTTTTTCGCACGACACCACTGTACTGCGGAAAAAGCTACTCATCTTTGTTTTGCATTCAGCTTTTTTTTTTTTGTTTCTCTTTACCTGTGAGGCTAGACTTCTTTTTTTTTTTTAGGGGGGATAAAGGAGACACTTCGTCATGCCTAAAAAATGGAATAACTTCTTCATTATAGGGAGTAATTCGAACAACTGGCGAATAGCTGGTTCTCTCTCAACATTAGGTAGTTTCAAACTGCTTGCTTTCACCACATGTTGTGAACTCGTCACTGGCAGCAGGGAACGCAGTCCTGCCCAGTGTACTGTTACGCATGACTTCAGGTAACAGCCTGGTAATTCGGTATTTACTAAAGAAATCCAGCACGATTGACTCTCGCAATGAGTCAGAAATAAATCATTCACAACATTCAACCATCACAGGAGTTCAACGACAGCATCTTGCACCGGTTGTTAATAATGCAACGACGAAGACAGTCGACACTCAATGCTGATGAAACTACGGCAAAAAAAAGGCTTTGATTTAATTGATATGCGAGGTTTAACGTCCCAAAACCACCATATGATTATGAGAGACGTCGTAGTGGAGGACGCCGGAAAGTTTTACCACCTGGGGTTCTTTTACGTGCACCCAAATGCAGCCACCGCAGCTGGGATTCGATCCCGCGACCTGTGGGTCAGCAGTAGAGTACCTTAGCCACTAGACCACCGCGGCAGGGTAAAAGAAATAAAGAAAGCTAGAAGATGGATGCCCGAAATCACTCACACTTGCATGATGGAGCAACGCCCGTCCAAAAACCGGACGTGGCGCACTTCCGGGATGCACTACCGACTAGCAGGCTCCCGGTGGGACACTCGTACGCCACTTCCTGTCCAACACGGAAGTCTCGTCCCGTTGTGGTGGAGTTTTCTTCCCGGTCGGGGCTTCCGCAGTTCGATGGGTCTGCGTGAATGCGCGTGCAAACAGAGATTATCTTTTGCGAATCAATGGTTCGCTCGGAATAACTTCGTCGATCAGCGCTTGACTAAGCACAAAAAGAACGGAATAGGCGAGCATAAGGTTCCGCTCTGCTGCCCAAATTTCGCTAATGATTGCGTTTGTGTGGGGAATAAATAGTTGTATTTATGAAGTACAAGCGAGTGTTCATTGTCTGTTGTAAGGAAAAGCAAGGAAGGCAAGATGAATTCTTGCGATGAGAAGTTCGTAAACGGGTGGCGAGTGCTGGAACTCACGTTTCGGCAAGTGGACATGTTGAAACACCGACAAGTCCTTTTTCAGCGCTGCGACCGTTGCAGCCTCGAGAAAGACAAGCCCGCATGTCGAAACGTCGGCTGCGGCACCCAGTCTCTGTTTACGACTTTCCCATCGGTGTCTGTTGTGTAATATCCCCGTGAAGAGCACTTCTGTAGAGCGTGGACGTTTCGGGAGTGTGAACCTTTGATACGTGCGAGCATTGCGGTTGCGGGAACTGTTATATTGTATCAATCGCGTTATGTATGTGACGGTGTTCATTCATGTGCTAATTGTGTAGTGTTTTATAGTTACTGAAAACTCCATGCTGAAAACTTGTACGTAGGAGTAGAGGAGTAGATGGAGCCACCCCAACCTCTTCTTAAACACCTTGGATAAAAACAAATCACTCAATCATTTTCTTGATGATTGACCTTATTTCAAATCAATGATTTTAGACCAGGAATTTGGAAACTATGCTGCCTCGCGCCAAGACCAAGGTTTCGCAAAAGCTTCCTTCAACTTTCTGATTAGAATTTATGGGCTTAATTTATTTCTTAGAAAGGGGCTAATTAATTTAGACTCTTTCAGCAATAAAGTACAACACCACAATATGGTGAACAACTCCGCGCAATAGTCAGCAACATGCACTTGGTCAGATTATTTTAGAATCCGTCAGCGTATATTTAAATTCTTACTGGGGCATATTGTGTACGATTACAACCAAAGCAAGTTAGCAGTGAGCTATATAACTAGTGATCAGTGAATGTTAATAATCGAAAGTACGCTGTACGATAACAGTCTGAGCAAATTAAGTAAGGAGTGAGTTGATCGGCAAACGTCGGACATTGATATGAAGTACACTGGAAAACATACTGACTTAAAGGTTTTCGTCCATGAACTGTCCTAACAAATGCATAGGCACCTTGTACTTTTAGCAATTTAATTGAAGAGTAGTATTTATGAGACAAAGAGAAATGAAAGTGAGCGCGGAAACATGGTGTCATTGGTGGAGAGAGAAACTACATTGAAAAGCACGTGAAATTCGAGGCTACACATTCGTGATCTGTATCAATGGGAAACACAATTTCGTACATACTCAAAAAAAATAATAAAGGCGGGATAAACAAGGTAAAAAAAGCGCGCACTTTCAACGCTCTTGCGTGTACAGCGAACATTATAAAAATGTAATATCACCGACTCGGCGCACCCACACTAAATACTTTTGCAATCTATAGACCATAGAAGTGTGGCAGCTTGGGCTGTTACGGACGTGTTACGGACCATGCTACGGACGTGTTGCAGTGGCGCCACAATGGTCTGTAGCCTTGCTTTTTTTTTTGTAACTTCAACGAGTAAACGAACAGCGCTGCGGTAGACGCATACGCACGAAAATGGTTGCGCTGCTGCACTAGACGTATTCAGGCCTTATTAATTCACGTATTGATATACCAGTATAAGAAAACATTTATTTAATAACCCAAGCCGGTGACACCCACGCATCTTAAGTGAAATCGCGTACACGACGTGGAGAATTCCTCGTAGGATCTAGCCCCAATAACGTAACTTCAAAAGCCCGTATACTAGTAGTTTCAGCCTTATATAAAATCACTCACTGTACTGACAGATCCACGGCAGGTAGTCCAAATCGCAGGTCACATCATTCCATCGCCACTTGCGGCCACCATCAATGACGACACAGTTCTGCTGACCGTTGTAGTTGTTGGGCTGGTCATCAGCCCAAAGGAATTCTCGCACCGGTTCACCTGGAAAATCCAATGTGGAATGAAGTAGAATAAAATTATATGACCAGCTGTAAATGAGTTCTCCGTAACCCTACATAACGGCAGAACATTCAAGAGAGACCTTTCTCAACGATATAATTTTATTTTATGACAGAATAAGCTCTCTCCATATAGCCTGCCTATAACACCATCTCCCAAGTTCTCGTTTTCAGAAACATCAATTCTCGGTTTCAGAAATTCACAAAAATCTGACCTTCCTATCTCGTCCATCCACCGAATTTTGAGCCTCTCCCTTCAAGCACGTTCGTTTTCTCGGAATCCAGTATGCTACTTTTAATGACCAGCGGCTGCCTTCGTTACGTGCTACCTGCCCATGTTTATTTTTTCGTCTTCATTTCCACTAAGGTGCCCTTGAAACCCGTTTGTTCCTTTGCCCAGTTTGCTGTCTTCTTGTGCTTGAACGAGCCGCTAAAAAACCCGAGGGCTAAAAATTTTTATAAAATGAAGTATGTGAACTTTTACTTTCTGAAGATCCTTCCGTTAGAATTTTGAGAATACGTGCTATATTAAAGTTACAGGGGTTCGAACAACAATTTCAGCTGTTTCCAAATTTCGCGCGGCCTCCGCCCTTCTCCCTTGCAGAAAGAGGAAGGCGTAGGCCATCGTCGTGACTGGTCTAGACCAATCGACGAGCTGCGTGCTACGTCAAGTCACCGATGGCCGTTTTTGCGTCAGTGCGCATGAGAGAAGGATTGGTAAGCAGTACAAAAAAAGTGCGGGAATTGTTTTTTGAAATGGATAGTCTGCGCGGCGCGTCGCGCTGTAATATGCGGCAAACGTGAACACTAAGGTCCACTCTAAAAATTAACGAGCTTCTTTGAGGGTGTAAAAAAAATGTGGGAGCCTGCTGACTGGCATTTTTATAGGGATAGGATAGGATTTGTGGGGTTTAAGGTCCCAAAACCACCATATGATTATGAGAGACGCCGTAGTGGAGGGCTCCAGAAATTTGGACCACCTGGTGTTCTTTAACGTGCACCCAAATCTGAGTACACGGGCCTACAACATTTCCGCCTCCATCGGAAATTTTTATAGGGAGCTGCAACACTTTTCTAAATAGCCATGCAATAGATATTTCCTCGCAAATTGACCCCCGCAAGCAGTTTTATAGTCCGTTTAGAACGGGCGCAGTCGCAAGTATTTGTGGTGCGGTTCTACTGTTTTCTTTCTCCTCTAGCCGCGACGAAAGCGATGGAAGCTAAGCAGGGAGGGATGCATTGGAGAAGAAGGTACGTCACGATCTCTTCATGACCTTCGGCACATTTTCTCCTTTTCTTCGAAAGAAAGACTTCTCAGTGCAATCGCGCGTGCACGCGTGGACAGGTCGCAGCCTACCGTGGCGGCCCCAGTCATCCCTGAGTGCACCATTCACAAATCGGCCAATGGAATGACACTTCGGCCTGCGACGCAGCAATTTTGGAGTATGTAGCATCCTTTATCGAGAGAATAGATACATTCTTTTCTTAATTTCTGACCGCGTGCTTCCCAATATTATTTCGCTTGCGTGTGCTTGATTGATATGTGAGGTTTAACGTCCCAAAACTACCATATGATTATGAGAGACGCCGTAGTGGAGGGCTCCGGGAATTTCGACCACCTGGGGTTCTTTAACGTGCAATCTGAGCACGCGGGCCTACAACATTTCCGCCTCCATCGGAAATGCAGCCGCCGCTGCCGGGATTCAATCTCGCGACCTGCGGGTCAGCAGCCGAGTACCTGTACCACTAGACCACCACGGTGCGGCGGCTTGCATGTTCTTGGGAGTGTCGACTGCCCATCGCCAGAATTTTCTAATCGTGTTAAAAAACTCTCGCAGGGCCCCTTTAAGGTTATACTGATCATTGTCCTTTCCACGGTTCACTGGGTCATCCTCAATTTAGAGTGAACTCTTTTTATAAACCTCCAGGCTTTTGTTTTGTATGTGAGTACTGGTAAGATGCAGCTGTTATGTACTCTCCTCCTGAGGGATTAGGGTGAATTTCTATTCATGATTTGAGAGTGCCTTCTGAATACGCTCCACCTCATTCTTATTCTTGTTACTTCAGCCTCATGGTTACCAAGCCAAGTTTGGTTAACAATCCTACTTTCCCCCCCCCCTCTCTTTCTCTCTCAGCCTCATGGTTTGGCTCTGCGGCTGCTACCCGTCCTAAGCAGATGTATTTTTTTTCCACTTCTAGTGCCTCGCTATCTTAGGTTTTGCGAGTGTTGGCAAGGCACTGGAAGGTGCCTTTGGAACCTTGTAAGCACCAACTTAAACAGAAGACCGAAATTGCTCACCGCTGACCCAGAACCAGCCTCTCTTGCCGGGTCCAATGCCTGTGCGTCGCTGTGCACCCATCCAGACCAGCTTGGATTTCAATTTTTCCCGACGTCGCTCTAGTTCAGCCGAGATGAAAGGAAGCGTCAGGTCGTCCACACTGTGGATCAACAGGCCACCGCGTGCCTAGAAGAAGACCGCATGATTTCAAATAATAATAATAATAATAATAATAATAATAATAATAATAATAACAATAACATCTGGGGTTTTACGTCCGAAAATCACGATGTCATCATGAGAGACGCCATAGTGAAGAACTCCGGAAATTTTGACTATCTGGTGTTTTTTGAAGGAGCACTGAAATTGCACTGCAAACGGGCGTCTACCATGTCGCCCCATTTCGCCTTTTCGAAGTGCGACTGCCTCGGCCGGGTTCGAATCAGCGACGTTCGGGCTAGCAGCTGAGTACCGTTGCCACTGACCCACCGTGGTGGACTACATAATTTCAAAGCATGCAAACAACCTTGTACAACATCATAGTACTGTTCCTAACTGTAATCAACAATGAATATTCAGGATACGCTTCAAAGAGGCGACGTAATCTTTTTCACTTGTCTGACTTAATTCTCTCACAACTTTGTCATTCTACGTGGCATAACTCGGGCATTCATCGTTTCTCTGTCGCACATTCATTTCTACAAGCCTCTGGTCGAAAATGTTTGCTATAAACTATGGCTGTTTGTTTTTTTTCTTCCATCCCTAATAAACCTGCGTATAATGTCCTGTTAAGCACAGTGTTATGAAGTATGACCTCATAATTTTTTGACAACTGGTGGTTTCACAAAAGACTGACAAAAAAATGAAATAGTTGGCCATGTCTTTCTTGCGCTGCCACTTCAGGACACGGAGCTTCAATATTGGCAGATTTTATTCGGTAGATACTCGCCTGGCAGTAAGAAGCAGCGTCCTGGAAGGAACCTCCGCGACTTCCCTGAAACTCGTAACATTTGCGGATAAAAGTGGTCAGCTCCAGGGGTTCCACCTGGTTTCCGCACCGATCTGGAGAGAACTCTGCGAAGTTGAGAAACCACGTTGAGCTCTGGAAAACTGTTGCGAAGCTCATTGCAACAAAAAAAAAGAAATGCGATGATTGCGATACTCCCTAGCACGAAATTTGAGGGCACCTTTACGCGTGCTTCCACTTCCCGACAACTTGAGGCAAAGAGCTTCAGCAACATAGCCGTGTGGCAAGTTTTCCGCTTGCAGTTATAGAAGACTATTTCTAACACACAAGTTTTTCAACACGAAAGTGTTTTATGCCGGTGTACACGACAGCTTCGCTGACATATTTTCGTCACGAAACTGACGATAAACATAAATTCTAAGAAATTGCAATTAAAAAATCTGAAGGTAAGCATCTGTCACGCGAAATCGAACCAGCCACCTCTCGATTATCAACACGCGGCGCTAACCACTATATGCCACAGATATCTGCTGTGCGGAATGCTAAAGGCGAGCCATTTATACACAACACACAACATTTGGCAGTCCTGAGAGCTTCAAAACTCTAGCGCGTTTTCGTTATTAGTAGCGAGATGGCGTGGAAGGCTCGCATTGGGCGCGCTCTACAAGTCGTCGTCTCCACGAAGCGTAGTTTTACCTGTGCATGCGCTTATCAGAATCATAGTTTGGGAGAGGAGGAAGGTCACTTCGCACGCTGCCATGGCCGCGTTCACAAAAGGAGCGCGCTGCTGATGCACGACACAGGAAGCATTGTGACAGTTATTCACGCTTCTCCTGTGTATACTTGCGCGCTTGTTTCGCGCGTCTTTCTTTCTGTTTGAACAGAGCGCTTTAAGTGTCGAGTTGGGGCAGTTGATAGTCCACGCTCATCCTGTGTATTTTAATTTTGTGCATGCTTTCTACTTGAGGTGTGTGCTACAAATTTCGAGCTGCTTGCCGTTGCTAAGGTTACTTCGCAATTTCTTGTTGTTGCTTAAACAATGCACAATAAACTCTCAACTACCTCTGTAAAGACATTTTTCACTTTGGTGTTATACGGATTCCTATATAGGGGGATCAGACTCGTTTAAAAAAACACACACCAATCTGCAAGTCCCCGATTGTCATGAAACGTGCCGGATATTTGTTATATTGTGGCATTACAGGAACAGCGCTACCTTCGTACGTAATTTTTCATTTTTGTATGCACTTTTTTTCGACCCCTCTAAGAAGACATAAGGAGTATCTAGCGCCTCATTTGCTCGCGCACGAACATTCACTTATACCATGCCAACAAACAACAAAGAAGGGAGCATTATTGCGTTACCAATGATTGTTTTCTAATTGTTGAATGTGCTTCATTTATTTTCAGCTATACAGCAGTGGCGTAGCCACAAGAACTTTTCTCGAGGAGGGTTGGTGGAGGTGTAAGCGCAACGCGAAGTTGCGGGTTGACTCATATAAGCAAGCTTGGAGGTAGTTGTGTGAGAGAACAGTACATTCTTTATCCACACGTTTTTGTGTTTTCAGTGTAAGGCTGCTATTAGCACACGTTAGTGCTCACATGCTTACAATTCTCTTTTTTTCACGCTGTAAGGTAAGGCTTCGCAAAACCAGTCAAGACCTGTCAAATTCCTTTTTTACGACAAGCTAAGACATCTATTACCTGCCTTACGCAACTCATTAATGCTGAAGAGTGCTAAAGCCTCTCATTGGCTTTACGTATTTATATTTTCACAGATCAGCCCATCTTGATGTCCTAAAAAGGTTGATTGCTGAGTGACACTCGGGATTTCTATGCACCACCATGCCGTGACTGTCAAGTTGTGTGGGCGCGCTTTGAAGCCTGCCGCATTTTCCGTAACTTGAGCAGATCTTCGCAAAAGAAATTGATAGCTCGAAATGGTAATGCTAAAAGAAAACGAGAATCAAATTCGTCGATTTGAAGGTGACTCAATTATCAATGAAAGAGAGCTAACGAGCTATCTAGAACGCTCTTAGACGGTTTACAGGCAACCGTGAATGACACATCCATTCCTAATTTTCTCCATGCAAACACCGACCAATGCCCCAACTTGCATCGCTCACAGATCCTCACTATATTCAGATACAACTTCAAAACCCCTCGGCATTTGCTCCTCAAAGGTGGACGCAAACATGCCTGCACCAATAAGCGTGCACCGCGGATTGACGTCATGAACAGGAATGCCGGTGACTCCGCCTTCATAGAACACTGTTGATTGCCTGAGTAGGACTATTTCTGCTGCCGCACTTCAGTCATCTGCGAAATGAGGCCGCGGGGGGGGGGGGGGGGAGGGTCTCTCTGGACTCTTAAGTTGCAACTGACTATAATCACGTTGCTCCCCTTTCATTACGCGATCTTCAGTTTCCTTTCATGATTTTGAACTGCACTGCTATTTCTAAAGTCACAAAAAGCATAGTGGTTTGAGATGCAGCTTGAAGCGCATGTAGTGGTCGATAGAGATTGTTTATCTAGTTAGGTTTAGATAGGGCAGGAAGTGAGGCTATGGTGTAGGAAAATATGCTATTTGTGAAAAAAAAACATTATTTCCGCACATGATAGAGAAAATAAGCACCACTTAACAAGGACTTAAGTAGAAGACAGATATGGACATCTTGTACAGTCACGTTCCCTTACTCCTTCACAAATGCAAAGCAAAGTTTCCCGCCAACACGTTTTAGCCACCTCAATCATATCTCCTTCAGCAAAACATAACTCATTGCACAACTGTGCATCAATAAGCTTGAGTGAGTCGCAAAGTGAGTCGTAAGGCCGCTGTGATTCCGCGACGTTTGATTCATGCAGTGAGAATATCGTCTTCCTCACACGAATTATAAGAGACAGCGTGCTGACACTAGCGTGTGTGTGTTTGTACGTGCATGTGTCGGAAAATTGAAGAAAAATATAGCACAAGAAGGCAATCAAACCCAAGCATTCTGCGTGGCAATCAAGTATTCTGCCACAAAGCCACGTCAGGCTTCTGAACTGTTGCGAAAAAGACCCTATTTAAGCGTAATGTTGCTGTGCTGGCTATCTAATCTTATTATTATTGTATAAAAGGTAGTCATATTTTACTGGTGTCACGTCGCGTTAACGTAAATTGTACTTAAGCTCCCTCCACTAAATTTGACCTACGTTTCCTAGGCTATGCCATCCTCGCAAGCACAAGCACGACACATCATCAGTTTACCACATCTTCATGGTGTTGGCAGTATTCATGTTGCTGTAGGCATCACTGCGCTAATGTACACAGCTGACTATATTAAGCATATGCGGCTGTTCAACAATTGTCTGTCGTAACAACATTTGTACTTACCTTTAGCGTAATTTCTTCACGTTTCTTTTCAGAAAAAAATTTTAAGCGCAGTCAATTTCTATCCACGTGCCTCGCACAACAACGATTCCTAATTTCTGCTTTAATTACATTCTATTTGCTCGTGGTTCTCTTTCCTTCTTTTGCTCGAACGGAATTAATTCGCGGTGTTTAAGAACTCCCTGAAATACACAAGATTTCAGCTGCAGTGCTAGTGACCTGAATTCTCGCAGCATGTTCCGTTTCATCGGAGCGGCGACATCTAGCTGACGTCAGACTGAGCCGCGGTCAAGCGTTTCTGACCATTCCCGTAAGCACTACACGCGCGGACAATGAAAAGAACGAATACGCGCGAATGGCTATAGTCAAGAACACGGACACCCCGCGGTGCTAAGCTACTCGAGCACTTTCAACCCAAAGTGCGGGCTTGTGTACTTTTAAAGGGGAACCGTGTACTGCTTCCCAGCTATCTGCATCAATTGTCATTTTCATCTGAGACAGCCATTCTGTTTCTCCTTCCCCGGAGTTCCACTTTTCAGTTCAGTTTCCCCTAGAAACCTGGGGGCTCTTTACGTCATGGTGAGCCCTGAAAGGCCGCTGAAGTTCTTGTGCGGACTTTCACGTTTCTTGTGGCTACGCGGACGCTCTTGGGTTCTTTGTTTGTTTGTTTTCTTTTGTGAGCTGCTTCTTCTGCGCGTATCTCATTTCGTTTTTTTAATAATTGAAATTTAAATCTGCTTGCGTGCGTGTGCAGTCATGAAAATATCAGCGAACAAACATATGTGTGCAAAACAAAGAAGTCAGAATACCGGATTTTAACCTTATTGTTTTGAAAAAAGCGAAGCAATGACCTAAGCTTCGAACAATTTAAGAGCAATTTAGCAGCCGAAACTAAAAGGATAGAATGCTGGGCTCTCTGTTAAGGTTTAACTTGAAACACCGAAATAGCGCAAATCACGGATCAGGTGAAACAAACAGAACGAGCTATATTATAGCTTTTTGTGGACTGTTTACCCGTGCAGGCCGTATAACACCAAATAAATTCCGTCTTGTTTATTGCACACAATTTTTTTTAGCAGCAGTTTCTCTTTTAGTTCCCCGATCGTTTTCGAACAACATGCCGAGATTCCGAGTATTCATAACCGATACTAAAGCAGTTACCCGACTTGTCTACGAAGCTTTATGTGGTGGCCCTTATGAATTATTTCCTTCGAGAGACATAACGTTTGAAGGCGTGTGTTTCAAGAAACTAAAGTAACAGCTTCAGTTGTGCTCGTTTTCAATCTGAGTGTAGTCGGTTACGACCAAGGAGGTTTAAAAAAGACTTTTTTTACCTCCATTTCATGTTCACGAGCCCGGTCCTCATACAACAACTCAAGGCTGCCCAGAAGGCCCACAATGCGGCGGTGAGGATAAGCCTCTCCGTTCCTACGTGGTAGTGGCCTGCGATCCCACCCTTATAAAATAGAGGTGGAATCCTTCAGGAGCCCAATAAAGTTTTTCATCCATCCATCCATGCTTGATACCGTACCCAACACTGCAGCACGCCTGTCATTCATCTGTGCAGCTGAGCAATCATTGTGAATTTTTTTGCTAATCATAAGCACATTTTTGCTCGTAATGCAAATACTAGGCATATTATACATTAAAATTTCGTCGTTTCGTGTTAAAAAAAAAACGCTACGTTTCGCAGAGAAGTCAAGTCGGAACTCTTGATGAAATTTGCCAAGAACTAAATATTTTTGACCAAAAGCTAGCGAAATGAATCCAAGCCTGTACGAGCAAGTGATATGCGTGAAATCCGTTAAATATGCCTGACGTCACCTAGATAATCGATTGCAATTCAGTAACACAATTATGCGAATCCCAGCTGGGTGCGACGGTGACCGCTCTGGGTGGGGCTTTCTTTTATTTTTAGGCTGACTGCTGTTGAAATGTGATACGTCGTTTGTGGGCACGCGTGGAAAAAACGACAAACTATCCTTGCTTTTCAAATGGCATCCGAAAATACGGTAGCCATATCGGAATTTTGGGCTCTGAAAAATCAAACGATGAACAGTATGCAATGAAGCCGGACCACCTGAAATTCACTAAACTTTTTTTAATATCAGACAACTCAATTACCCGACGATCTGCTTTGTAGTCAGTTATCTAAATCAATTCTAGAGTAATCTAAATCAAGTCAGTTGAGATGCAATGTGAGCGTAGTGCATTTTTAAAGAGCAGCTTTAAGTGAAATAATCCATATAATTATATCCGTCCTGCCCGGCTCTGGCGCATCTTCAGGCCTTTCGCTAAGCTCAAATAGCAGTGACACGAAATTGAAATAACACTCGTGCTTCGTTGAATTGCGATGTGCTGCTGATAAACTTTCGTCACTCTGACTTCACTTTATAACGAAGTGGAGCTGATTATCACTTAGCAATGTTTATGTTGGCGCACAAGCTCCAAAAAAGGCCGTTAAACGTGCTTGCGTTGCAGCTCCGTACTTTTAGCTGCCATGACACAGTGCGTTACGGTTCGCAGTTTGCTTGCAGCTCTGCTGTCTTTATCTCCTCTACAGACACCAAAGAGGAAATCGCTCCCAAAATATTTCCAAAACCATAGGTTTTACAGTGCAAGCGAAAGCGCGAATAGACTTTTTAAAGCGTGAATTATAGTCCATAACACGGCTAGCCATTCGTTCCAGGCACCTTCCGTTTTGTGATAGAACCTGTCGCTCACTCTACATTTCCCCAACATTTCCCGTCTTCTTTGAGAGATAGAGGGAGATGGAAAAAATAAAGCAGAATGATGAATTTGTTATTAAAATCGGTTTGCCACCCAGCGCAGGGGAGCGGAAAGTACGATCGTAGAAAAGACACCGAGAGCTACAGAAGACGACAAACAGAAAAAAAGCACACACGCATACACAAGAAGCGTGACCTAGTCAGACTCGTTCACATACAGCGGGGAATTAAAAAAATACAGTTGTGCTTATACAGACGTCGGCGACATTCAGTCCTCTTCATGGCCTGATGTTTCCTCAAACAGAGGTCGATCGTTCTATTGGTTGAACGTGTTGCAGAGCGCTTGCCTCTGTTTACCGTACGGTGGGTAAAAATGGGAAACACAAATGGTACAGCGGTTGAAAATGGCAAAAACAAAACACAAGGAAGGAAACGCACAGAGCACATTTCTAGCTATGTACCAACTAGCCACAGCGTCCGTTTTAGCTAAAGTCGCGCCGAATATGTCGAATTGCTGCTTCATCCATGCAGTGATCACATGCCGTGGGGATGACTGTTCCTACGCGGAACGCACGTACGCATGTAAGTGTGGCGCGAAGCCACATTCAGTGTAAATGGCTATAGTCTTTTCGGTGGAACTTGTGGCCTTTATCAAGCCATGCTGTTCTCTATTTCTACACTTGGCTACGTATGTCCAAGTTAGTGAGGCAAGCAATAAAGGTAACGATATTCACGACCAATTAAAAGTGCGACAGCTACAAACAAGAGATGCGACGCCTGAAGAATCATTGAAGCTGGTGGCGTCGTTTTCTCCTTCCCATCCTCCTCACCCTCACTTGTCGTCCCTATTCTTTTCTATACTATACTATACTATACTATACTATACTATACTATACTATACTATACATAGCTATGCTATGCTTCACTCTTTCACCAATTGCTTTCCGTCCTCCTCACACTCACCTCTCTTTTTCCCATATTCTTATGCTATACTATACGTGGCTGTGCTAACCCTCCTCCTCTATCTTCTACTCACCCTCACTTCTCTTTTCCACATCATCTTTATACCGAACTATGCGTGGATAATGTATGCTTTCCCTCTATAATTATTTGTTTGTACCTACCTCTTTCTGTCTTCCTTGCCTTTCTTTTTCTCCCTCTATTTTTTCTAAGCCGCGCTTTATTCTCTAGCCTTTTTCGTTTCCCACCTCCTCATTCTTAATTTCCTTTCCCATTCCTTTACTGTACCATACAACACAATGCTATGCTATGCTATTGCTAGCGTGCCTGAATAGCGGAGTGGTTACGACGCTCCTCTTCGCCTCGTGTCTTTGAATCTCGCCTTGCCAAAAATTTTAACTTTATTTTCTCTCTCTATAGTTGTCTTTTTTTTCTTTTTTATTTCTCTCTGTGCACACGTTATCCCACACATCGCGATTATTGTGTCTCACGCCGAAAAAAAAAAAAAAATGGCGCGCGTGTTCTGAGAATGAATCAGAAAACGAAGAAGACGGTAAAAAGATAGCGCACCGGAACATGAGGATAATAATTCTTCTTGCCACTATCCAGTGCAACCGAAAGATCAGACAGTATGGCTGTTCAAAATCTGTTAGTGCGAGTCACGCCGACTGAACGACAGTTCGCTTGGCAAACGCCAGAGTGGTGGGGGTTTTCGTTGACATTTTTCCATTGTCCTGATCATAAAAAAATGAATTTCCAAGAAAACGGAAATTAAAATAACCCGAAAACTATGAATGCTACTTGTCAAATGTAGGTGGCTCTTTACTAATTTAACTTCGGCAGCGTGTCTATATTCAACCCGATTCCTTGTTTCAAGAAAAACAAAGAAAACGGTATCAGGTGCGTGACATTTCGCAATGGGCGCTTTCAGCGTACCAGCGAGTCTATGTGAAGAAGTTCAAGAGAGTATGCCTAAAATGACGCAACATAATATTGCAGGCAATACGAAGGCCGATCGCAAGAAGCCTTGTCAGAAGGGCTTTCTTCCAACTGCACTGAAATACTGCGAGCAACAAGTTGAATAATTTTTTTGAAAAATAACTTCGTAACTGTAGTGCATCTACTGAAACTGTGTACAAATGGCCTCCTGATAATAAAAAAAGTATAATTGTTGGGCAGTATATGATCAGAGGAGCAAATTACCTCAATCTGACGTTCACGATTTTAGAGGGATCTGGACGGGTGGTGAAAAGAGACATATACAGGATAAATTGGATGTGATTTTTTTATATTCAACGACGTCAGAGTCATAAAATGCTATGCAGTATCGCCATTTCCAATAACAATTACTAAACGAATGAAAAATGAAGAGTTTTAAGGACTCGTTTTGCTTTGTTAGGTACAACATTTTAGGATGAGAACTGACAAGTCGAGGACAGCATTGGGCCCACTGCCGTTGCTGAACAGGTGAGCCATCAGACGCCCTATTAAAGGTAGCAGGTTTGATCGCTGCCGGTGACAAGTTATATTTTTTCACTCTTTAATTTCTTCTAATTTATATTGTGATTGCTACAAATAATATCCCCCGTACTCTCATTGGCTCTATTGTCTGTTATTTCTCACTGAGGTTGTGTCCAAAAATTAGCTAATATAAGAGAAGTCGGCCAACAGAGTGAGGCGCACTCAAGAAAGTGACCAAACGTGCGAATATGACAATGCGAAAACTAACCTTGCGTCGTGAAAACCATGACTTCACAGAGGGACAGTGATCCTTCGCCCCCAACCATGTGAATGTAAACGTAGCGGCCCAGGATTGGGTAGGCGCACTCGAAGTCCTTGGTCGATCCATCCTCTGCAATGAGGCGAGGTGGAAATGTTGCACCGGTTGTAGATGATTGATTTCAAGGCTAAGAAATGTTCGAGATTTCGAGATTGTTACCTCTGGTATATCTTGAACGTTAGGTCTGCTTTTTCTTAGTCAAGTATACTACAATCATTTTGCAGTCATGCTGTGGACAGTGAACAGACTGCCATAGCAAAGTGGAACGCGGTATCGACTGCACTATATACTGAAGACTTCTGCGCACCTATTCACAGACATCGTAAATATGGCTTCAGATAAAAGTTCAATACGAAATAGGAAAGTTTGTTTTATTCTAACGACGCAGATCGTTGCGCCCTTAGACAGCAAACCAAACAATTTAAAAGAAATGGCACGAAGTATATAACTTGTTGACAATAATGATTAAATATGCATGAAACAACGTTTCAGATCATCATTTCTACTAAATACACAGTGCCTATTTCATGAACTGGCTTTCTTATGATCTCATGGACTGGCGGTCTTATTCAAAAGCGTTGAAAGCTTTGGCTTCAGATGGAACAATCAAGCATTATGCACTTAACTTTGGGAACATGCCAGGGTGGTAAAAAAAAAAGAACTGTATACGAGAACAAGTTCCCGAGCTGCTCGCGCTTCTGCATGCCCAATTCAAAGCTTAGAATTTTTCTGTTTTTTTTTCTGGCTTGTTACAAAGCACATTAGTTTGATACGTTTGTATAGATAGTTTGAATGAATAGCAGAGACCGTTTAAAGACATTAGATGATTTACTTATTCTACCTAGTAGAAATGCACGTCATCCTGTTTTAGGCCCTAGTGAAAACTTCCAATTCAGGGTGGTGCCCTGCTCTCAAAGACAAGTTAAGTATACAGCTTAAAGTTTGACTAAAAATAAAAACAATTCTTTTTTTCGCATTTTTACATTACTCTTGTACAATTGAAAAATCATCGCGCTTGCCACGAGAAGCAGCGAGATAAGCGAGAAAACGCGCAAAAAGAAAACGCACTTTATATTTCCCGCATCAAACTTCGCGACGTCAAAAATTTTGACGAATCATCTGCGTCCTACGCAGATGATTCTTATAATCAGTACAACTAAAACTTTTTTGTCAACCAAAGTGGCCATAAACTTAGCATGGTAGGTTTCAGAAAATTTGGTTGAGTCAATGTCGCCAAAATAAAAAAAATGCACTTTGAAAATCATCACGACACATGCGGTGATATCAAACGAACTTCACAAATGAAACTTTGCGCTTAATTTTTGTATAATAATAAACATATGGTTATGAATAATGGCATTAGAGTTTCAAGGATACAATTTACTAATGCAAAGCGATTTAATGTCTCACGTTAGTGTCCTTTAAAAGGCGTGCGCACAAGAAAGAAAGAAAGAAAGAAAGAAAGAAAGAAAGAAAGAAAGAAAGAAAGAAAGAAAGAAAGAAAGAAAGAAAGAAAGAAAGAAAGAAAGAAAGAAAGAAAGAAAGAAAGAAAGAAAGAAAGAAAGAAAGAAAGAAAGAAAAAAGGAATCCAGCTCACGTGCCACTCACCCAATGTTCCTGGATACCAAGCGCAAAGGCGGCTCCCTTGCAAGCTCGACTGGTTACTCACTCGAATCTCCAAGTCATGCAGCGGCTGGTGGCCTGAAAACATCACGTGAATAGGACTGTTTAAATGCGCTGTCGTATCACTCGAAACATACCTACACTTGCTTTCTTAAACCTTTGAACAATAATTTTCTTCTTGTTGCTCTTCTTTGTATTTCCGCACCACATAAGATACAGCACATATTACATAAGATACAGCACATGCGTAAGATACGAAGGAAAATAATTTTTGAAGGTTCATTTGCTTGACACATCCCTAATAAATACCACCAAATAATGAGCCCAAGGAAGGTAACGAGAACGTTAATTGTACTGATTTCAGTGTATAGTAGTGATTGTATGTTGTGCGAAGAAAGTAAAGCGGACGGAAAGCCACCTTGTGGTCAGCAGGGACCGAGCCACCTGCTGAAGCAATTAGGCATAGAATGAGCGTTCTACACTCACCGTCACGGCTACGATTGACACCGATTAACACTCCGTTTAATGCACAGGTGTACCCGATATAGAGTGGACCGGAGGATGACCGGTGACGTGGCTTAATTGGTAAAGCATCGGACGCCTTTGTCTAGGGTTGCAGGTTCGGCCTCTGCGTTCGGCATGCTATCTTTCCGTCTTTCTCCGTCTGCTTCCATTTCTTCACTTATTTATTAATTACTGATAATAAGATGCCCTTTACTTCAGTTGGCTCAATTTCCTGCTACTTCTCATCAATGTCACGTCTAAAAATTATGTGGAGATATACGACGTCAAAATTTTACAATAGACACTTTCAATGTGCGAGTGGCACACCCTTCACTATTCCACGCTCGAGAAAGGTGTCCCTATTCTTGAATTGGTAATTTCATTTTCATAGTATCTTGAAATAGAGAATATTTACAAAATCTAGGCTCCTGGACTAAAAATAAAGCTATATTTCATCAAACATGCGGTGTTTGAATGCACTCTGCACTAGACAAATGCTTTCCAGTCAGAGCGTTAAAAGAAAGAAATGGGTAGTTCCGGCGTTTCATGAATTGTAAGAACGTTTCTCACCGCAGTCCATTGTACACCCACGACCGCTGAGGTGTAAAAGTGTACATCATTCCTACAGAAAAAAAAGAGTGGTTTGACTCCTTTTTGCGAGTCCTTTTTTTTTCAATCTTTTCTGCGATGACTTGCCCCACATAAGAGTCCACAAAGAGACGTCAACTATTTTAGGAGATTTACTCTCTCGTCAGAGAGTCATGGCACCCAAAAGAGACTTCGCGTGTATCTATTGAGAGAGTCCTATACATGGCAGGTCAGGCCTCGCTGCACATGAAACGTAACAAAAAATGCTTGAACGTGCTTTGCATTCGCGGGACAGACCTCTGTTGGAGGTCAGCGCCTGTGTTGTGCAAATCTCTTTTTGCACATTTCTTCCCATTTCCCTCTCTACCTCAGACAGGGTAATAAACAGGATATTTGAACACTGGTTCACCTTTTTACCATAGCCCCGTGTTTAGAAGCGAACCCTCTTAGTCATGCACTCCGCTGTCACCGTCATCCCCGCCGCAGTTGAAACTCCCTGCGCCCGGAAAGCGCACCGAGCAAAACAGCAGGTTCGTGCTTCCAGTGCAGCAGAAGCACCGGCATGGAGGCAGAAGGCACGCGCTGCGCCGCGCACGCTGCACGCTGCACTCACACTCGTGAAGTTGTACCCGCAATCCGCTTCCCACCCTACCGCCTTCATGAAAGCTAGCAGTGAGATGAAGTTTTTTTTTAAGTTCGACCTTTATTTTTGCTTCCATTACAGAAACAATAAGAGAGCAAACGGCTGCGAAGGCCTGACAGGCCTTCGCAGCCGTTTCGTAGATGAGGCGAATAGTCGCTTGCACCCAATTTATAAGAACGTTTGCTCATCGCTCCTGTTTGTACGCGGAAGAACTGCTAGTTTTATTGCAATATCAATTATATGGACAGTGTCAGCTGGTTTTTTGCCAACGTCGCATCCAACGCCGTCATTCACGCATATATATACGTATCTATGTAGATGAAAACTCAATAAAGAAAAAAGGCACCCGCGCTCCGCACCCATCTCATCGTGATGCGCCGACGTGCGCTTATCTCCCACGCGTACTTTGACCCGCACATGGGGAAGGGGAGGGGTTTCAGATGCTTGTGCACGCACGGCATGCGTGCTTATGTTTCGGAGGGGAGAATCGTGTGCCTTCGGCTTTCAGCAGAATGATTGCGGTAGTTGCCAGTCCCACGAAGGTCACTTTACTCGCTGCACAGGCCCCGTTTCCGAAAAGAGCGAACTTTTCATACACAATGAAGTAGCGGCGGGAACATTTGTTAGTTTGCACTCGTTTGTACCTGTTATTACGTTTAAATCGTCGTTTTGTTTTAAACAGCGCGTCAAGTGTCGAGTGGTAAACGTTCTTAGTTCGTTCTCGTTCCCTGTTTGTGTTGTTTTCATGGGTAATTTGTGCGTGAGCAGCGCACTGCAAGTTTCGATCTGCTTGCAGTTTTTAGCATTACATTCCAAGCTGTTGCTAACGCATTCATTGCCACGCTCTCGCGACGAAACTGTGACTTTTCCATGTCTTTCTTTCTCTCACTGTCTCGGTATACAGTTTGCTGAACGGCTTGAGCAAAAAAAATTGTAGCAAATGAAGACATAAGGAAGCCAATTGACCCTCTTCCGTTTGCTCAAAGTGACAAAAAAAATCTACTATGCCTATTTCTGAAATAGTGCATCTATGTGCTTTCATTTTTCGATGAATCCACCTCCTCACTGCCAAGTGCCACCTTCTTGGGAAGCTGAATTGTTAGAGCGACTGCCCCGGGAAGCCGTTGGTGTATGTTCGTTCCCCGGACCAGAACAAAGTTTTCGGCAACTAAGTTTTGGTGAAATTCGAATAGATTTCATCATAGCTTCTTGCTGCAAATGCTTTGTCAGTTTCTCTTTCAACCCCTGCTGCCATCTTGCAGTATTTCGCAGAGACTGACTTACAACAAGATGGACACATGGTGACAGTACTGTTGCAGTCGTTACTATGATAGCAATGATAATTAAGACAGTGAAGAAAGAAGTACATTTTCGGCGAGCATGCACACTACAGACCATTTCTTCTTGACCTGTAGGCAGTTTACTACAGCTCGCTGATCTAAGTTAAAAAGTCCTTCGGGTGTTATTGGAATGGCTTTATTCATGTCCGTGAATCTGTCTTTTGAAGCCTCTATTCTGACTTCGCCAGTGCGAAGGTTTGCGTGGCTATGCGGAATTACATGAGTGAAATCAATAGACTGACAAACTAATCTATATTATCCTTTAGTGTCGACACATGCATACTTCTTATTTTATTTATTTCTTTATTTTTTTCAGAAAAGTAGGGTGTTGATTTAATTTATTATCTATTACTAATAAAAAGCTTTATATTTCCTAAATTTGAGTAAGCATCATACTTTCATTCAAAATCGTAATGTCTTTATTCTATAACCTGTATTTCTCTAAAATTCCATAAGATTTTATAATAGTACTCATTTCTTCGCCTATCGCCCACAGTGGACATGAGCCACAAGAGAAGGTCAACAAGAGCACGCACAAGGCAGTGAAGGATAAATTAAGCCTGCGGGTGAAAGCACGGAAAAACGTACCGCAACATCCCCTAGTGAGAACTCGGACCACCCGGACCTGGTACGGCCTGAGTAGGTCCACCTGCCACCAGGGCGCGTTCTCTAGCTTCGTCTCGGTGCAGAAGCGATTTTCGTGCAGCGTCGTCAGGTCTCCGTCGTTGGCGTTCTTCGAGTCGCCGCCCCTCACGGTGCTGGACTGGTTTGTGGGTTTGCCGTACGCCACGTTCACCGCTGAAACACGTACAAACCAGTTGAAAACGGTGACAGAACGAGACGAAACATAATTAGGACGTCATCTTGTTTGTTGTTGTTCTGTAATTTGCCGTGAGGCCCTTTTTCGAATGTGTAGTGCCAGCAAATTGCTGTACTGCTACAACAAATCTGGCGCATTACTTATTCGGCGCCTGTTGTGACAACGCATCTTCCTGCGGCGCTACAAACGGAAATCGTTGTCTCTGCATCAGGAATCTGTTGTAACCACATATGCTTTAACAACAGCAAATGCTGCTGTTCCGGTGGAACGTTCTGATAGCATTTTCAATCGGAAATGTAAACATTTTGATAGAGATTATGGTTGGCTGAGTTAAATAATTCTAGAAACGTGTATACGGCTGCAGCCCCACTTTTAACAACATAGTTGTTAAACTAGGTGGGTATGCGCCACAGAATACAGGTATGAGTCAAGCATCTCCTAGAACAGCATATCCATTCATAGTAAAAAATAGCAAGGGTGTAGAAAAGGCAAGATAGGGTGAGGACGCAGGATATAACGAGGGTAGAGGGGAGAACATGGCTAGTTTCTGCTGCGCTGACGGTGGTAGTGTGCCATGCAGCTCCTAGCATTCGCAGTACAGTGCAGCGAAGGAGTGGTAAAAGAATGGAAAAGCAAAGTACAAGAAAGGGTCCTTTGTGTCCCGCCCCTAGTCCCCTAATAGGAGGGAGGGGGCGCAAAGGCAGCCCCATACATTGACGCAACAGGGAGGGAGAACGCTGTGACCAACCTTCGCTTCTGCCATTGTAAAAGCAACAACATCGACACAAGGCCTAGTGAAAAGCATGCATGGATTACTAAAAAATACTTATATTTAAGGCCAAAATATCATCATACGTGATGATAATGTTGGGAGGCGATGCTTTCCTTTCTCATGGGTGACCATCGCACCTTAATGACAATGAGGTTGTAAGTTCAGCACCATCACTGTCGTGTTTGCTTCGTCACGTGTGGCTTGCGCCAATTTTTTTCTTTTTTAGTAATACGAAAGAGCAAGATTTTGTCTTCTTCAGCGTTCCACGTTAACAAAACTTCAAGCGTACAATTGAAGTCCTTTAAAATTATCTTGTTTTTCACGCTTAATTACCGACTGAAATCACTAAGCGGACCACTTCGCTGCAACAAACAAAACGCCGCCTTCTACTGCGAGCTTTAAGCTAATTTTTTTATCACAGTGTATGATGCTGCTTTCCCGATTTTCCTTCCTGCTGTGATAGTTTGTGGATAAAATTTAAGTTCAATTTTGAACCTACCTACGCATGCTTCCAAATTTCAGTTGCTGTGGGGCGGCGCACCCCAGTAATTTCAGTTCATCGATGCAAATGTGGGTGCAAAATGAATAAATAAATAAACGAAAGATAAATAACTAAACAAATAAATACCGTTTCGGTTAACCTAGTGCAACAAATGAAACAGCTACCAAGCAATTATTCTTGATACAGTTGGCAGCGTTGAAAAACAAATCATTAAATTTCAAATGTTTCTTTGCTTCATAAGTACCTTGCTACACCAAACATTAGCATAAACGGGTGTGCTGTACAGATTTTTATGAACTCACTTCATACCACCGCTGTTGGCACCCATATACGTTGGAGCTTCAGTCGATGAATGGAACATAAGTATAGAAGTTGTATATTGCATTTTTTCCACAAAGCAGTCCTAAATGCACGCCGTTAAAAGTATGATCACAACAGTTGTTACAAAAAGCTTTTTATTTCTGTTGTAGAAAGTGGTGAAGTTAATTGCTAATGTATTTTTTCATTTCTTTTTTTTTTCAGCGTTCTACTTTCAACGTCATTCACGAGGCCTTTAGCGTAGGGACGTTTTTATGCATTTCATTTCCCCAAATTTTATTCCGCGGCACTAAATAAGCATTTTGTCACATCACTCCGCGTGAAGTTGTTCCAAGAGATAACTGTACATATAGCAGCCAGCTTACCGCAGTATGGAAGGCCACCGACCCATCGTCCTTTGTCTGAGCACGACCTGGTAGCTGAGCTGTAAGACAAACAGAACATAGACTGAGCAATGTTTGCGAAAACGTAGCAGCAAGAAAGAGGAGCTGGGGTCAGACTAATTGTCGGGGTCCCTCACTAAATTTGTCAGGCACATCGACTGAGCCTATAGTTTTTCATTGTTCGTTTAGCTTGCCTCCAACCATGAAGTAAATGACTGTTTATATTTCGCCATCGGCTGCGTAGTGCTTCCATCGACCACTAAATTAAAGTTTCACGCCGGAAGTGGTGCCACTGTCCTACGGTTGCTATGTTTGCGTATGTCTGTGTCCCACTGCGTATATGCGCTTCTTTTACCTTTATATCCCGTCTCGGCTCGCTGCTCCATGCTCAGTGTGTGCCAGCTGGCACGCCAACAATCATCAGTGTCGCTACCCTTGTCTCTGACCATACTCCATATGCTCGAGTTCAAGTTTGGTGCCACTAGTGCCTCATCAATGAAACATCTCTTAAATCACTGCATTCTTCTCACCTTGGTTCTACGTTACTAGAGCTGAAACACTCTTTCATACACGCTTCACCCATTCCCTGCTTTTGCCATCTGCAATGGTCTTACAAGCCCGCAGACGATGATGATCGTGGTAACTTTGTATGCTTGCTGCGGCTGCGGTCACTGCAAGCACAGTACTGGGTTGATTGGAGAGACATGGAAAGACACATCATCATGATCATCGTCATGATTATAATCATTACCAGGATAAAGGGGGGGGGTGCAAACAAAAGAGCTCTTATTGACTAGTAATAGGGCACCATGTTGGCTCAGTGGCGGCGGTCACATGTTCGATTCCAATCTTGGCGTTCGCATCTCGCTTGTAGCAAGACGGTAAAGGCCCATGTTCTGTGCAATTTTAGGGCACGTAAAGCAATGCCAGGTGGTCGAAAGTACTTAAAGAGGTTCACTGTGGCGCATCTAATGGTTTCTACTGCTTTGAAACATTAAGCGTCAGAACCAAAGGGGAAAAAATGTGACAAAGAACCGAATAAACGGTGGTTAACCCATCAATAAAAAAATGTGCTAACAAAGTGGGCGATGCGCAGAAAACAATTGTTAGTTGAAAAGCTACGCTGACTATATTGTAATAATGACATAAATTGTGGCTAGTTATTACGAGCCATCAAGAAGCATTAAAACAAACCTTATTAGGTGACAGTAAAATGTCGCGACACTTTGCAGGGTTATTATTGCAAGTAACACTAGGGAGACGGGCTGTTTTATAGAATTTATGCACAAAGCAGTAAAACCTGTTTATAATGAAACATTTTTCGCGGCAATAGCTTCACGTTTTATGGCGTAAATGCGAAGTAATTGGAGGGGACGAAAGAACAACTTTCCATCGCTATAGAGACAGACAACATTCGAACCATTGAACTTCTTATCCCAAAGTCAAAGCTTCAGTTCCAAGCGACAACAAATTCTTTTTCGTCAACTCAATGACATCAATGTGATAATTATTAAAATGCAATTATCTTAAATTTATGTAATTTCTGTGATAATTTCGGAACTAGTCAAATACTATACATAATCTCCCACTATACCTCCCTCGGTCTCATTTTTTGCCGGCATTATATGGCGTGCAGTGATCGCTTAACTGAGATATCTGAATGCTCATTATATACCTCACCTGTTTTTCAGTGGAACATCGTTTAAAGAGATCTTTAGTGGGGACGGCTGGAGTCGTCAGTGCATAGCACGTGATGTTATCAATTAAATATCAGCCTTTCCATAACGCAGCCAAGTACAAAATGAGGTTAACAATTTGACCAGAGAGGTGCAGTTGCTTTCCAAAGCAAAAGTTAACCAGGCTAAACCTTGATGATCTATCCTCCTTTTAACTTCACTTTGGTGTAGTAATTTAGGTATTCCCGATGGGACATTACTTCAAAAAGCGATAACGAGGTAATCAAGTCTTTTGAGCTGGCGTAATGCTCCGCTACCACTCGAGCAAAAAAAAAAGATAACGAATCTTATATGTCTGGTAATCCTCCAATTAATAGCCTTATAAATATTAAGAATAACAGTGCCTTGGAGCCCCATAGAAGCAGTTCTTCAATGGATTACTCACACACTTATTCTTTCCGTTAACCGGATTATTCGTTGCGCAAAATCTTACAGCACACCATGGCAGACACTTCTCAATTATTTATCTTTCGATCATAAGAACGTTCAAATGCCTCGTTTAGGCTTCCGTGCACAGCGAAAACCCTAAGCCTTGCTTAATCACACAAATTTAGTGAAAAACGTTTAATCGAAAAAAAAGTGCATGTCAGAAAAAAAGGCCATATAGCATGTGTGAATAGGCAATGTTGATTGTTGTCTTTAAAACTCGAACAAAATGAACAACGAATTATTATCTTATTGTAAGATGTACGACAGAATCATTAAGTTATAAGTACGTATTGGAAAAGTATCGCGTTAGTTCGTTCATCGTACAAACTGCTACTAAAGGTATCATGCACGTGACAATGTTGACTATTCCTTCATTCACACACACAAAAAAAAAATTGGCAAGAAGCACGGGGCTCTTGTGAATACCGTGAATGCTTTAAGTGATTGCCGTAGTGCTTAACAAAGTGCATTTCTTAATGTCGTGTATTCGCGATAATTTTTCGTGCAGGAATCGATCATCCACGTGTGCAAGTCCGCACATACCAGGAACCACAGTACGCAAGAAAACAAACAACACCTAAGAGCTGCTCTTTCGCTTGATCCGTCAAACAAACGCTTATTAAGTGAAGGCGTTTCACACATCTCAAGTTCTCCATTTATTTGTTCATTTGAACGGATTAAAGTCCGCTACGATGGAAAAGCTACTACGGTGCTCATCAGATAATACCAAGGTCGTGGGTTCGACCCCGGCTGAGGCGGCAGATTCCAATGGATGTGAAATGCTAGACGCCCGTGTTGTGTGCGATGTTGGTGCACGAAGAACACCAGAGGGTCGAAATTTTTTTGGAGCCTTTCACTACGGCGTCTCTCGTGATTATATCGTGTTGTTGGGACGTAAAACGACATATATTATTATTACGAACGGATTACCGCTGCTCTTGCGGTTATCCATTACTTCTACATTTCGTTAGAGAAAACAGAGGGAATTTGGCAATAATAAAACTGGACTAGCAGTGAAGAAAAGAAGTGTAGATTTAAGGGCTGGTTTTCTGTGTTAGGCACAACGTTTAGTGAGATCTAACGGGCAATAATCATGCCAAGACAAGTTTATGGGAGGGTACAGGAGGTATACATGTAATGTAACTGAGACTTCCGGTTCTATGCAGCACACATTCACTGAAACATTCTGTTGAACACACAGTGCAGCACGACAAGCTATGCGGCTTCCCAGAGTTTATTGTTTTAAAATAGGGCCCCATGTATTTTCAGTTGGCGGTGTTCAATTGTACTGGGAAGCCAAACGCTTTCTGGTGTGGTACTGCAATTTTACCAGAATGCTCTAGCGGATCTTAGCTGCATATGAGGGGGAGTCGTTTTTCGTGACTAGCTCTCTTCGTCGGATATAATATTTTTCGCCAACTTACTATTCAGTTGGGGAAGAACGCTGTTCGTGTCGCCAAGAGATGGCGCCAAGTACAGATGTCCTCTAGAGATACTATGCTACCTGTAAGGTGCAGAGCATCGCCAAGGTACGCCGTGTTGGGCTCCATCTCTATGCGGGAAAGCCACGTTTCATCTACGTAGGAGACGCGCTCGCGGTACGTTGCCAGTACTTTATTTTCCTTTTTGTTTTTGTTAATAAAACTAGGTTGCTTGGCTCAAATTTACTATCTTGCTAAGAAGCGCAGCCACTATAACAAAGAACACACAACACAAGCGCTTGTGTTGTGTGTTCTTTGTTATAGTGGCTGCGCTTCTTAGCAAGATGGATCCTTACCAACTGGCCCGATACAATTGTTTATCAAATTTACTAGCCGCGATATCACGCTGATGCTACTAGTATGTTCTGTGCCAAATACTGGGAGTTAAAAACAACCTCAGGTGTTATACCTCGAACAACATTTTATCTTCGCGCTTCCATTTACCAGCCAGCCAGAATATGGTATTTTTCCTTCGCGTTTGGCTCCCTTGCGCTAACTGTGGAAGGGGGTAAACTGTTCTGGAGAGTGTTCAACCTGACCAGACTTGAGAGCGATAACCATGCACGCTTGACTTGCATGTATACGCGATTGTGGCTCAAGAGTCTGGAAGATGTGACTGCGCGATTCAAGTGCGCTGTCGCGTCCAAGATTGCTCGTGGTTAAGTCATGAAACATGAATTCAACTGCAAACTGAGCCATTGTACGCACATGAATTCAAAGTGAGCAAACTGAGCCATTGCACGCACATTTGAATTCCTTTTTTTCTTTTTTTTTCTTTTGCAATGTTGGTGAACAATGTTTTGCAGTTTTACAATGTTAGTCGAACACAAGGTATTCGCAAGTGAACGCGAAAGCTTTCTTACAGCTAAAATGGCGAACTGACATGTCACAGCATGACATTAAAGTATGTGCGGGCTTTTGCGTCCCAACACCACGATACCCTTACAAGGCAAGCTGTAGTGTAAGGCTCCTGAAACTTCGAAAACCTGGTGTTATTTAACGTGCACCTAAATCTTTTCACCGAAGTCGAAAATACAGCCGCTGTGGTAAATTTAACCCGTAACCTTTGGGATGAATCCGAGCACTGCAACCATTAAATCACTGCGTCGGCCCGCAGCACGTCATTAACACCAACGCTATTCGAGAACAGATATCAGACTTACCCGAATAGTTCATATCCTGGATCGCACGTGTAGGTGGCCACTGTGCCCGACGAGAGCTCACCGTTTGTGAAACTAACTGTTGCGTACAAGGGCACGGCAGGTGGTGGGCAGGACTCCGCTGCAAGCGTAAAAAAAGAAAATAGGGAACCATTAGTGTAATTCGCTGCCACCTTAAGGTCGGCGATTGATGCTGCAAGCTTTGGAACGCTTCTGCATGCACAACACAAGCACGTTTTCGGTTGAAATTTCCAGAAATCGGCTGGGTGTTTAGTGGTCACTACGTACCTTAACTTAGTTGATCTCAGCCAAATACACATATATGACAAAGATAAAACGGCAAGCGTCTCAAAAACAACCAGTTCTGTTGCCTTTGTCCTTCGTTTCTTGCGTAGGTACATTGGAATGTCGTATACCAGGAAGTCGAAATTCAAGCTTTACTGCGTATCGGTAGCCTATTAAGGTTATCGTAACACCTAATGCGATAAGGAACGCAGGAAGAAGAAGACCTCACCATCTTCAACTTCTAGGTCAACAAATTAGCAGCAATGTCGAAAGACTACTTCTTTTTTCATATGGTACACACTTGCGGCACGTAGTCGCAAGTACACCATAGCAATTTCAATCATTTTCGATTATTCTTCCACATTGTTGCCTCAATCATTGCTCTAACCACCAGCTCGGCTCAAGGCGGCAAGTAACGTTGAAACAGTGTTGCGCAGGTTGTGAATTCATGACGAGCGAAATCAGCCCAAAATCAACGCCAGACCAGATTGGAAAGGCCACAGGACAAGCGTGCACCTAACGGCTGAAGGTTTGACTTCAAAAAGAGTTCATTCATGGGTGGTCTAAAACAGTTGTCCAGCAAGAAAATAAACGAAAAATTCTCAAATCTGTACAGTGGCGTCCACTGTTAACGCGCCACACTCACTACTGTACTGCAGTACCACTGCTGCCATAACTAGGTTCAACAGCGACGTATAGCTCTCCAGAAACGTCGTAAACGTGAAGTGTCTGTTTAGGCCTCGTGACCATTAACTGTTAAAGTACCAATAGGCTCTCCCGATGAACGAACAATGATTTAATACAAAACCGGCTACCATGACTGAAGAAGTACCTTGCTTCGTTTCCAAGTAAAACATTGATGATTCATATGTGGGGTTTAACGTCCCAAAACCACCATATGATTATGAGAGACGCCATATAGTGGAGGACTGCCCCGCCACGGTGGTCTAGTGGCTAAGGTACTCGGCTGCTGACCCGCAGGTCGCGGGATCAAATCCCGGCTGTGGCGGCTGCATTTCCGATGGAGGCGGAAATGTTGTAGGCCCGTGTACTCAGATTTGGGTGCACGTTAAAGAACCCCAGGTGGTCAAAATTTCCGGAGCCCTCCACTACGGCGTCTCTCATAATCAAATAGTGGTTTTGGGACGTTAAACCCCACAAATCAATCAATCAATCAATATAGTGGAATACTTCAGAAATTTCGACCACCTGGGGTTCTTTAACGTGCAGCCAAATCTAAGCACATGGGCCTACAGCATTTTCACCTCCATCGAAAATGCAGCCGGCGCAGCCGGGATTCGATTCCGCGACCTGCGGGTCAGGAGCCGATTACCTCAGCCACTAGATCACCGCGGCGGGGCTTCCAAGTAAAACAAGATGGTCGCACATTCCTTTACACATTTACCCACGAAACAAAGGCAGGGGCCATCTTCTTTTCTTCTGCCTATTCAATAGCATGGCAAACCGCACCCTTTCGCACGACGTCCACAGAGATGTCATCATGTGAAAGCACGTTATGACTTCACAGTGACGTCCTCACAACACCACCACTTTGGCAACATGACACGACATGGCGATGTCCTATGGTGAGGTCAATCATGTGACAATTTTTCGCGTCACCTGTGTTGAGGTCGATGGTCCCTTATTGCGTTTCTTGAGACATTTGGGACTTTTCAATCTCACCAGCTTTGTTTCTTTGTTACAGCTAGAAAGAAATAAAGGCACCAACATTACCTCACGCGCGTCATGACCCTTTCCTATAGCATGGGGTCATTGTCGTGCCTTGGCAATCAGCATTCACGGCCATCCTCGGCGGAAGGAGCGTTCACCTGTCCGAACCCGCGACCATGCCACTCGGCCTCGTCTGTGCTGAGGTCAACCCTAAACAACTCGGCACTGGCGTCAAGGGCCAGCAAAATGATCGCGTCACCGGCAATTCGAGCCCAGAGGTCACCACCTCTATTTTCACGATGTCATCTCGTCCACCGAGTGTGCGGAGCAAGCTTTCTAGAAACACCTTCCAGTCGTCTGTCGGCCAGGCCCAAAAAGCCGCATGATGTTCTGTGCGACTGGTTAAGACGATTACAAGGCGAAAGTCACTTTATTTTGCTTCTCATCCCATTTATTGATCCTCCTCCCCACAGTTCGCGGAGCATTTTCTGCACGTAGTCTGATGTGACACTGCCTTCATGATTAGTGCACATGTGACCAACCGATGTCAATTGATCGAGTTATCATGGCACCTCACGTCATTTGACGTAATATAACGACATGATGACGCTGCAACATATCGAGGTCCTTTACATAATCACGAAGTGATGTCCTGACATCATCGCCTGGCGATTTCTTGCGTAACTCGTACTTACGTGGCCGACGATCCATTTTCGAGCTCGATCAGGCATTAAGAGCTCTCACCTTGAAATCAATGTGCAACCATGGTGAAGGGTAGTTACGCTGCCTACAGAATTCAACAACTGTGTGCTAGGTCAGGTCACGAAAGGAATAGGGGGCAACGTGCCAGTCTCTTGCGTCAAAGTTTTAACGGCGGTTTTGAAACCTGCCGATGAATTTATTCCTATTTATTCAACGGCTACAGCACGTATTCTTTTCCATTCTTTTGCGCAAGTTCTAATTTTTGTCCTTATGCATTGCGTTTCCTTTTTACACATAAAACTACGTACAATGGCAAGCCACATAAATAAAATAATGATGAATACCATCGGAAGTTTTCAAGCAGCAACTGTAACCAATAGTATCCGAACAAAAAGTGAAAAAGGTGGGAATTCAATCGCTGACACAGCGTTGAATTTCGCACAATTCAGCGTATTTCTTCCTGCAACGATATCGCTATCGTCTCACGTTTCCTGTGCTTTACTATGTATCGATTTCAATGGGCCAAAGGGTGTTGCATGTCTTTCCTGGCAGTTTGTCTCTGTCGGACACAACGTGCATAAATACGTCATTTTTGAAAATATGTGCTCCTTCTTTCTCGAACGCAGCTGGACTATTTTCTAGAGTTAAAATTCGCGAAGCAAGTCCAGCTCATTGATGAAATATTCATCTCACGGTTGCTTTCTTTTTTAGGTCGTATATGGTTTCTTTGTATTCGTCCCTCTGTTTAAAAAAAAAGGTTAAAAAAAGAAGAAGACTGTTCATTCGACTACTCGGGATGCAAGTTCATTCAATACTGAAACGAAACTCACGGTCGAGAAGGTTGACTTTGAAAGGATTGTCGGTGACTCCGATGAAGAAAAAAAGAAAACCGAAGAGAGAAACGATTCAAAATAGCGAACTGTTGGGCTAGTTGGTTTGACATTTGGCAAAGGAGAGCGAAGGCTTGGGAAAGAAATAAGACGCAAGTTGAGCGTCTTTGTACGAAGTAGTCTTCTTTTACTTCGCTCTTTTTATGCCAAAAGAGAAATACAAAAAGCAATGAATAAGACCTGAAGGGCCCACTTCGATGCTCATTTTATTGCGGTGACCCGGCAGGACGCAACTGCGCGAAATAGGCTAGAGGGGAGATGGAAGAAACATCTCACATTTTGACTTTGTCGGTGTACGCATTGGCCAAGCTCAGGCCACACAAGGAAAAAAAAATGAATCAGAAGCCCTCTTGCTTCCGATGACAAAGGGAAATGCGGAAACTGCCGGTGCGGTCAGCGAGCGTTAGTTTTGCCTGATAATTCAATAAAGTTGCTTAGTTTTGTGGTATAGTTCTCTTTTTTTTTCTGTAGCCAATACTTCGTGTGGCCTGAATACGGCGCCTTTCAACGATCGCTATAAAACGGTTCTTGAGGGCGGACCTGTGCTCGATTCGAGATAAACCGAAGTTCTACGCAAAAGAGCCACAGACGTTGATACAAATGGGACTCCAAGAGATGGAGCGTATACCACTAGAAGCCTCACCATAAGCGCTTTGAAGGGCCTCTAAAGTACCACTGAAAATAAAAAAAATGAGCGAGCTATGTCGTTTCCAGCCTTTCGGCGCTATCCGTGACACCAACAGTGCGATCATGTGACGTCACGGGGAAATAAGTTCTCGACCATATACGAGAAATTTCATTTGTGCGTCGTCTCCCGCATCCTTCTGTGCCATGTTGTTGCGCACATCATGCGTGATCACCCGGTCTCACTTGATTGTGTTTCCATAACAGCCCCCACCTTTGTGCTAATCTTTTTCTTTCACCGTCCTACGGGTCCTCTCGCATCGATCATGCGCACAAAGTTGGTATACCGATATGCCAAACAAGAACGTGTTCAGAATCTTTTGTCCCACGCACCAGCAAAGACTGGAACCAGCTTCCTGGAGCGACTGCTGCGATTACTGATTATCAGCTGTTTCGCGCTGCACTAACAAACATTGTAAACTGAGGTTACTTATGACGTGTGCCTTTTTCGTTTTTTTATGTTCTTGCGTGTTCTGATGTGTTTTGTAGCTAGAATTGTATACTAGGATTATTTAAAATATGTACACTTGATCTCTTTTGTTCTGCTTTTGTGTCCTAACTTTGTTATCAGCTAAAATTGATTATTCAGTAAACGTTGAATCCTGTACTCCCCTTTACTCTCCTTCTGAATCCATTTTTTGTAAACCCACTTCCTTCTTCAATGCCTCTGGCCCTGAGGGTACAATAAATAAATAAATAAATAAATAAATAAATAAATAAATAAATAAATAAATAGACTGTGAAAGTGACGATAACAGCATGTGACCTAGAAACGCAGAACCCTGACAACATTAACGCTAGGTGCTGATATTTTCCACGTGCCTAATGAAAAACTGAGTAGCGAGGAGGTGAATATAGCAGCCTTAGAAATCGTCGTGAAGGCTACAAATAAAATCAATTCCTCGTCTTTGAACTCAGCGTGGTTTCAGGTCCAATTAATTTTTTTTCCAAGTCACGCAGTCATAACGGAATGACCGAAAAGCGATACCCTTATCCAATAAATACTCTGATAGTTGCATTGCATTATTTTACCCATTTCATTCTCTCTTTTCTCTGATATCCTTTAGCCGAGTTACCTCGAAGTAACTTCTTTGTTTTCTTACTTAAGCTAAGTCGGGAGTTCTAGTTTGGGCTGTAATCATCGTGGGTTATCCTAAACTCTTCTCTCCTTGTCCTGCCTTTTCCCGGCATTCTAGTTTATCTTCTGGCCTTTCAAGCGAATGAGCTACTCACTCAATCCACTGTGCGAGTCTCCCGCCTTACCCAAGCCTGATCGCTGGACGCCGTTTCTCTTTACTCTTCTCACCAGACTCTCTCATCTCCATTCAGGTCACGTATAGCCTGCTTGACGTCTACTATTGCTACTACTACTACTACTACTACTACTACCACTACTACTACTACTACTACTACTACTATTGCTACTATTGCTACTATCACTACTACTACTACTGCTGCTACAACTACTACTACTACTACTACTACTACTACTACTGCAGCTGCTACAACTACTATAACGTCAACGACAGCACTTTTGTGAATGTAGTAAACTATTATAGTCACCACTCAAATTAATAATAATATTAATTGTTGGCGTTTAACGTCCCAAAATCATCATATGTAGATGAGAGACTCCGTAGTGGCGGGCTCCGGAAATTTCCACCCCTTGGGGTTCCTTAACGTGCACCTAAATCTAAGCACACAGGACTCTAGCATTTTCGCCTCCATCGAAAATGCGGCTGCCACGACAGGGATTCGATCTTACGACCTTAGGGTCAGCAGCCTATTGTCTCAGCCATTAGACCACCATGGCAGGTCACCACATAAACTAGATTAGCCAAAAAACAAAGGTGTTTCCCTATTTAGAGGTGTCCTAATCAGCTAAACGAGTGTGAAACCTCACCCTCCTTTGAACTCTCTGATATCCTTTCAGCACGTCACTTGAGTTACTGTCGACCCCTTACACCTGCTATGAAATAAAAGAGAAGAACGGAGAGAACCAAAGAAACAAAAGAAGCGAGAAGCGTAAGGGAAGCCGCTGCAAAATTTCGCCGAGTGCTTCTTTCACGGTTGGCGAGCTGTCCACCTCCTCCTTCCGGGTTGCTTCGAAGGCGAGAAGACCTGACGACGTCGGGTACTCGCCTGTTTTGGCTTCGGTGACGGCTGGCGTCAAGGTTAACGCACTCTGCGGAGCGTTTTTCCTCTCGGAGACGCGACCGCAAGGAGACAGCTGTCTTCCGACGTCGCCGCTGCCACTTCGAGGTCTTCTCCGGGGTACTTCGCTCTCGCTACTGTGTCTGCTCGGCCGTTAGAAGTCTTGCCGCGTTCCTGTTTGCTTCTTCGTTTCGTTCATCACTGTTTCCGCGCACACCTCTCAGCTTCTATTTCCTGCTTTTTCGCAAAACGCTGGCAGCGTAGACTGGCGAGGAACGTCAAGTGGTAAGGGGACGTTTAGAAATTTAGTGTGAAGGTGACGAGTGCCATCTTTGCGTGACTGTAAATTTTATAGCACATGAAATCGACGACACATAAGAAAGATACACACACATCAAGCGCTTTTTTGTGTGTGCGTGCATCATCTATCTTACGTTCCGTTCATTTCATGCGACATCTTAAGTCATGCTTTACCAACACGCCCAGCCTTCAACCCTACCTTTGCGATGATGATAATACCACAGCTGCCGTTGGCCTCAAAGTCTCTAGTGTCTGTGTATGCGCAGCATTGCTTTCCTCCCGAAAAAAGTGCGCTGGCACAATGCATTCAAAGTTCATTCAAATGCAAATTAATAAATATGCTGTATGTAATGTTCATATAACAACGTTATTACGTCTATATATTGTCACAGGGTCGTGACAGCGACGAAGACTGCCGGTCGAAGATCAAACTGTTTATTCGACCGAGCTTCCGGCCGGTAAACAAAGCGTCAGATTACCGCGATACACATTGACACTGACAGCGGCGAACAACGCGTTGGCCATCGATCAACTGACAAGCAGCGAAGCTCGTAGGCTTTTATACATGTGCCGTCGAATATTTCAGTGTTATCACAGGCGGCCACGTACGTTCCAGAATGATCTGTAACGTTCACGTTGAACGAGATCTTAACAAAATGATCTGCTACAGCCCCGAAGCTTCTCAAACAATGCGGGTGTGGTTCGCACTGAAGATTACTTGTATAACGGGGCGATAACAAAACTCGAGGAAAAATGATTGATTGATATATGGGGTTTAACGTCCCAAAGCCACCATATGATTATGAGAGACGCCGTAGTGGAGGGCTCCGGAAATTTCGACCACCTGGGGTTCTTTAACTTGCACCCAAATCTGAGCACACGGGCCTACAACATTTCCGCCTCTATCGGAAATGCAGCCGCCACAGCCGGGATTTGATCCCGCAACCTGCGGGTCAACAGCCGAGTACCTTAGCCACTAGACCACCATGGCGGGGCCACTCGAGGAAGAAATGTGGCAATATGATGGTATAGGAGATGTGTACGGAAGATTCGCTGGTTACGCGATCATCTCCGAACAAGCCCCTCTAACATCACTCACTTTGCGAGTATGGCGGTGATTTTTTTTTCTTCGAGAGATTTCATCAACTTTCCTCAATAATTAGTTGGGTTTTACGTCCTAAAATCCCGATGAGATTGTGATTCACTGTGGAGCCTTTCACTCCACAGTGAAAGGCTCCTGAAATTTCGACCACCTGGCGTTCTTGGCGTGCAATCGCTCACGGTAGTCTGTAGATATTATGGTACTCGACTGCTGAATTGAAGGTCGCGTGATCGAATCTCACTCGCTGCGGGCGCATTTTCGATAGAGGCGAGAATGATTGAGGTCTTTGTACTTATATTTATGGGCTGAATCACAGACTGGGTCTGAGCTTGTTGGTACAGCGGCATTACGACAACAGTAAGCACACGAACATCGGAACAAGAAGAGAACACACAGAACTCTTTTTCCAGTTCATTTTCATTGAGACACAAACACGCTATGTAAGCGATCTTTTCACTAACGAAATAGTATATACCGCGCACGCTTGAGAACTGAGCCAGCAGTTTCTCTCTTACTTCTGCATAATCTCTCTCTTTCCTTCCCTTCACGATAAATATTACAGGCTTTGTCAGCGCGTGCATGAATATTGGACGAAGAAGAACGAGCAAGAATTTTCAATTTGTGGCAAAATTTATGACGCTCTCAAACACAAAATGGACAGGGTTAACATGGCATTTATAGCTGCACGAAACCTCCGGAAGTGGCCGAAATTTCTGAAGCCCTTCACAATGGCGTCCTTCATAATCATATTGTGGTTTCAGGACGTTACGCTTCAACATTCAATGAACAAATTTAAGCTCGCGGGACTGTAGCGATTCGCCTCCCCCTAAAGCCGCGTTCACACTGAGCATTCCGGCCGCCGAAAGTGCTCTGAATCCGGTTCGGCGGCGGCGAGATCCGCCGAAAGGACCCTCTCCGCGCCGATCGCTCTCGGACCGATTTTTGCGGCGTCTGTCGCCGAATCGGTCACCGTGGACCAATAGGAGCGCTAGTCAAGAAATTTCGAAAAATGGCGGCCAAGTCCTACTCACTTGTTATGCTGCAGTGCACGTAACTGAATGTTGAAACCAACGGGCGTTTAACCTACTATGTGCCTACTTCGCCTCCGTATTTCGTGAAAGAGGTGACCGAGCTTGCTGTTGGCGTGACCGAGCTTGTTGCGGTCTTGCAGAGCAAAACAAACCCACCAACGCCACTGGCGTCGGTGGTTTTTTTGCTCTTCGTGCATTACAAGACAGCCACTTGCCTGCAAAGTAAGCAGTACTGTCTTTTCTTGCTTCTTGCGTACGAGAATCGTCGAAGTATACACCACCGGATAGCGTAGTAGCGTTTGCGAGCCGCCCCAACAACCGGGTGACAGCGCATCCATCCCGCGTTCGCCCCGTAGTAGATGGCATATTCGGCGGCGCGGGGCACGTCCAGCGCGAACGACGCTGCGTTTCGGTGGCAGGGGAATTTCGGTCGCTGTAGAAAGCGGATGTTTCAGTGTGAACTAGGCATAAATGCGGCCGCCTCGGCTTGAATTCGATCCTTCGATCTTCGAGCCCACGCTCGTGCACCATAACCTTAGACCACCACGGCAGGTAGGTTGTTTATTACTTCAGCAAGCTATAACAGAGCCACCGAGGCTTATCTAATAAAGCGTGTCTTTCCTGTTGAGTGGTTGCCGAAAAAAAAAATAATGAACGTACGGACTTCAGAAAGAACTGCGAAGCCAGGAGTAGTGCCTTCGTGTTTTTTTTTTTCCCTTCATTCATCCGTCCAATTTTCGCTGCAACCACTGAAAACGCACCATCACCAAGTAGTCAACATGCAAACCATTCCAGTTAGTGTCTTCCCTGTTGTACGCCAAGCCTCAGGCGGCACGTTTAACCAACTCCCAGACTGACCTAACAAACGCTTGTGTCTCAAAAAAAAATGACCGCCATTCCTTCGCTCTCTATTGACAAGGAGCACGGCGCTAACTCGATTTACCCCGAGTCTTGGCCCGAGCACGGCTTTTTGGGTGCCTAAACGCGTTCTGGTCAACGAGGTTTATCCCCGAAAGTGATTGCGGCAGCGCGTTGCGTGGCGTTCCTCTTCGTTAGGCTCAGCACACGCGGGCCTCACGAAGACGAGGTTGCTTCCAGCGTGGTTGTCTGGGCCTCGCTTTCGAAAGCAAAGACAACCTCCGTCGTTGTTGTCCCCCCCTCCCCCCTTCTTTTTGGTCTTTGCCGTAAGCCTGGTAGATGCAAGCCTGGCACGCAAAGCCTGACCTGCAAGGGGCGAGCACAATAGAGAGCTCTCCGACAGAGCATCGCGCAAGCAATCTCGGTACGGTACGAGCACCTCAAAAACGCGGCACAAAAGATCCCGTTGCTTGTATTCTGTTGGCTGGGACAACGGGACGGCACTGTGGTTCCTGCTTCGCATGTGAGCGCGTTGTGTCATCCCTTCGCTCGCATTGTGGTTGGCGACGTCAAAGGTTTCGGCTGTATACGGCGCTTGCGCAGAAAGACGGCGCTACCCCGGATTGCTTTAGTTCGGCGGACCGCCTGTGAGGCTTCGCGTAAGATGACGTAACGTTCTAATAAAACAGGCTGACGTCGGTGAATCTCTCACCGCATGCTTTCGCAAGGAATGAAACAGTGTTGCGATAGTAGATCGCCAATTAGCGCGAGTACCCCCGAGTGCCTGTTGGTGTGCAAGTGTGAAATGCTCGGGCTGGGCAGAATGTCGACGTGCGTGCAAGCGGACGAACATCTCTCTTGCACACGTTAATACTTCCACGCGAATTCGGTTGCAGGGCGTGTAAGAAGTACACAAAAGTTCGGAGCAGAAGCGTCTTCGTAGGTGGACTTGATATCACTTTACACCCGGCAGGGGGAGTGATTGTGAGATTAGGGATTCAGGAGCACTTTCTCATATTATTATTATTATTATTATTATTATTATTATTATTATTATTATTATTATTATTATTATTATTGGACCAGCCAAGTGCACTGTTGATAATGACCCGCATTTCTATTTTTCTTCGTCATCCGGTTTACCTTTTGTCTTTTATATTGTCATATTTTCTCCCAGTTGTAATGGCTTCATTTTTTTTCACTCGCATTTGCTTCGTTATTCATATTTTCCTCCGTAAATTGTGTTTATTATCAGTTATCTTTATTGCGTGCCACAGCCCCATCTACGGTCTGAAATACTGAGGCAATACGGAAACATATAAGCGCCATTATTTTTATCCTTGAGCCGTAAAGCTTAGTGAAAAAGTAAAAAAAAAAACAACTCTCAGTTACAGTTTTCGCAGCTCACAGCGTGCACGTCTTCGGGGGCTTTCCGCTTGATTGGTGGGCGCCAAGTTCAACGAACGTTAAAAGGCATCACGTGTCGTCCTGTACGTTCCTCTCTCTCTTTTTTTTTTACCAGCAATAGCAGCTTTTATCGATAAAAAAAAACTACGGAGCGTACAACGCAGTCATTGCCGCGGCACTCTCTGGTATAACAAGTAAAACAGTTGAAAGCTCCCAATGACGAGGGAAGGCACGTCCGAGGAATTCCGAGTGCAAAGTGGTTCGATATTGTTGCGAGTTGTGAAGTTGCCCTGAAAAGAGCCCAGCGGCAATGCAATCGATTGCCGTGACGCTACACTTTCTTTTAGCACATTTACGAATTTTCTACACTTATTCCACGTTTCGACTATATCCCTGACTTTCGAAAGATTGGAGCTGAGATGTACAGTCGTCGATATATATTTAATACGTATGGTATAGCTGCTGTAGTTCTTAGCGTGTAACCAGCACTCCGTAATTGAATAATGTGCTTTAGAAATGGGTAGTGCACGTTAGATGCATATTTTTTCTTCTTTCGCAACGGTGATGTTGAAGAGGCGTATCTGTGCATATATATATATATATATATATATATATATATATATATATATATATATATATATATATATATATATATATATATATATATATATGCAGGCATAGTGGTTGAGTGGCCGTAGCGTTGCATATAGTCCAGTAGATCCTCCGTGAGCGGTCACAACGTGGTTTTATTTCGACGTTTCGGCCTAGAGTCTGGCCTTCATCAGGATTAAAGATACAGTCATCTTTAATCCTGATGAAGGCCAGACTCTAGGCCAAAACGTCGAAATAAAACCACGTTGTGACCGCTCACGGAGGATCTACTAGAATATATATATATATATATATATATATATATATATATATATATATATATATATATATATATATATATATATATATATATATATCCTGATGAAGGCCAGACTCTAGGCCGAAACGTCGAAATAAACCACGTTGTGACCCCCTCACGGAGGATCTACTGGACTATATATATATATATATATATATATATATATATATATATATATATATATATATATATATATATATATAATGAGACCACGTCTGGTACGGCAGCAACCAGGTTATCCTTTTTTAATCCAGACGCACGAGCCAGAGAGCCAGCCCGCGTGACATACGATGATGATCACAACAATGGTTTGGTCATACAAATGAGGATGAAGTACATAGTCAGCGCTCACACTATTTTCCCCCCTTCGCGAAAGAGGGCAGCAAGTTAGAAAGGGTTGGGACGCCGAATATATCGTTTCAGTCGAGAGACGTGGGCGATCTCGGTGTGGCGGCGACGACGATCAGAAGCCGCGTTGACAGGAGCAACGCGATAGTTGACTTCAGATGTTCGTTTCAGGACGTTGTATGGACCGAGATACCGGTGAAGAAATTTTTCGCAGAGCCCAGGTACACGAACAGGTGTCCACAAAAGGACTTCTTCGCCTGGGCGGAACACAACAACTCGACGCTTCGCATCAAGGTCGATTTTTCTCTTGTCCTGATTGGTAGCAGTGTTGGCACGGGCGATTTTACGGCAGCGGGCGACGCGAGCGGCGAACTCTTCCGGGAGAGATGAAGATGGATTGGAAGATGTGGACAAAAAGGTGGTGTCCAGAACAAAAGTCGGTACACAGCCATACACGAGAAAAAAAGGGCTGAAATTCGTTGTACGCTGTATGGCAGTGTTATATGCGAACGTGACAAAAGGAAGTATTGTGTCCCAGTTTTTGTGATCTGGTTGCACGTACATAGAGATCATGTCGGACAAAGTTCGGTGAAAACGCTCAGTCAGACCATTAGTTTCTGGGTGATACGCTGATGTGGTCTTGTGGATGGTGTTAGAGGCCTTTAAGACTTCAGCAAGGACATGTGAAAGAAATGTCTTGCCACGGTCACTAAGGAGCACACGCGGTGCGCCATGTCGTAAAATAATGGCGCGAAGGAAAAAATCGGCTACTTCAGAGGTAGCACCAGATGAAAGAGCTGCCGTCTCCGCGTAGCGAGTAAGGTGGTCTACGGCAGTAACACTCCAACGGTGACCGGCTGGCGTAAGCGGAAGAGGTCCGTATAAGTCTATGCCCAAAAATTCAAAGGGAGTGGACGGGCACGGCAGTGGTTGCAGTGGCCCCGCGGGAAGAGACGTGGTACGTTTTCGGTGCTGGCATGACGCGCAGGAAGCGACGTACTTGGCGACAGAAGTGGAGAGGCCAGGCCAAAAGCAGCGAGTCCTGAGGCGGTCGTAGGTCTTGTGGAACCCTAAGTGGTCAGCTGTCGCATCGTCATGAAACGCTTGTAGAACTTCCAGGCGAAGTGAGCGAGGAACGACGGGAACCCATTGGTTACCAAGAGGATGGTAAATTTGCCGACATAATGTTCCCTCTTGAAGCTTGAAACGGGCAAGTTGTCGTCTTAGGCGGCTGTTTGGAGCACGCGATAAGCCAGTGAGCCGATCGATGATCGTGCGGCAGTAGGTATCGGCATGTTGGAGCGAGGCGAGATCTGTGGACGAAAGAAGGTCCGCCGAGGCAACTAACTGTTTCGAAGGAGCAGCCGTCTGTTTGGTCACTTTGGCGGGCGGTGACGAACAGATGGAAGGTGACACTTCGGCGCTTTGCGAGAGCGGGCAACGGGACAAAGCGTCGGCATCTTGGTGCTCTCGGCCCGACCTATATGTGACGCTGTAGTCATACTCTTGCAATCGTAGTACCCAACGGCCAAGGCGTCCCGACAAATTTTTGAGAGACGATAACCAACACAGAACATGATGGTCAGTCACTATTGTGAAATGCCGGCCGTATAAGTAAGGACGAAACTTTTGTATGGACCACACGATGGCGAGACATTCTTGCTCAGTGATGCTGTAGTTTCGCTCAGCAGGCGACAGAGTACGGCTCGCGTAGGCCACGACTTGTTCTTCGGAAGCGTGGTTCCGCTGAAGAAGGACAACACCGATGCCAAGTCCACTTGCGTCAGTGTGTAGCACAGTAGGTGCTGCAGGGTTGAAATGGCGAAGCACTGGCCGTGATGTGAGGCATCGCTTGAAGTTGTGAAAAGCGGCTTCGCAGTCATCCGACCAGACAAAGGGTGCGCTCGTGGTCAGAAGTTTGTGCAGAGGAGCCGCAATAGTAGCGAAATCACGTACAAAGCGGCGGAAATACGACGCTAAGCCAAGGAAGCTGCGGAGGTCTTTCTGTGTGGTTGGTGTAGGAAAGTGCAGTACCGCGGCAACCTTGTCGGGATTGGGCTCAACGCCATGTTTACTGACGACGTGACCTAATACCTTGATGCTGTGACTGGCAAACCGACACTTCTTAGTGTTGAGCTGGAGACCGGCCTTAGCTAAACACGTGAGGACTTCGTCTAGCCGTTCCAGATGCTGTGAGAAGCTCGACGAAAAAATGACAATGTCGTCCAGGTAGCAAAGGCAGGTCTTCCATTTTAATCCCCGCAGTACCGTGTCTATCATCCGTTCGAATGTGGCTGGGGCATTGCACAGGCCGAAAGGCATTACATTGAATTCAAAGAGCCCATCTGGCGTAGCAAACGCAGTCTTCTCTTTATCAGACTCGTGCATTGGAATCTGCCAATAACCGGAGCGCAAGTCGAGACTTGAAAAGTACTCGGCACCTTGTAAAGTATCAAGAGCGTCGTCAATGCGAGGCATTGGGTAGACGTCCTTACGAGTGATTTTGTTGAGTGATCTGTAATCAATGCAAAACCGTACCGAGCCATCCTTTTTTTAGATGCGGAGCATCTTATACTCGCGCCTTGTAGTGCGCCGTCCGCACCGCTTCTCGAACATTCGACAGCTGACGCGCGCGCATGCGCCGTCGCGCCGTCGCCCACTCTTCCACCATCTGTGCATCCCTTCCTCCTCTACACACCGCGCGCGCTTCACTCCTCCACCATCTGTGCACCCTTCCTCCTCTACACACCGCGTTCGACATCTACAATTCTCCTGATTCTCCAGTGGACGCGCATGTGGCGTCGCGCTTCGAGAACATTCAACAGCTGACAGTGCATGCGCCGTCGTGCTGTATATATACTCAAGGTCGGCGCTCGCTCGCTTAGTTGCCGCTCGTCGGTTGGTTTGTACGGCGCGTCGACGTCCAAGGTTGCGGTGAAATGAATTCCAACGAATCCACAAACACAATGATCGACGTCCCTTCGACCAGCGCCGCCCTTTCGCATACGTGTGTACGTGTTCACTCATTTAACACCCCCTCCTACAACCACGTTAACCAATTTAGCCATCGACCCAAGTAAGTCGCAATTTAACACCACATTTCACAACCACGTTAACCAATTTAGCCATCGACCCAAGTAAGTCGCACTTTAACACCCCGTTAACCAATTATATGGTCCGCATCCTCCTCAGTGTTCCCCCGAGGGAAGCTGCGGGCAATTTTTTTCACTAGTACGACAGGAGAAGACCATGCGCTTGTCGAAGGCCTGATGACGTTGCGCGCGAGCATGTCGTTGACTTGTTCTTCTATAAGCTTGCGCTCAGAAGCCGACACACGGTAAGGGCGGCGGCGAATCACACGGGATCCGTCGGTGTCGATACGATGGGCGGTCACTGTTGTTTGACCCAGACCTTCGGAACAAACGTCAAAGCAAGTTTTGTGCTTCATTAATAACGCTAGCAAGGCATCAGTTTGCGTTGGGTTGAGATGTTCACACAAAGTGGCCTTGAGAGCAGGAAATGCATCTTCCGCTGGCATACACTTTGAGAATGACAAAGCAGATGAACCAGTGACGACACAAAGCGGTGCTTCTTCGGTAATGCTGGCAACAGTGGTCCCCTCAGGCAAAAGAAGTGGTTCTGGCGTCGTGTTGCAGGCCGTGATGCTTGCATAACCACGGGAGAACCACACTAAACAAGATGCGATGGTGATCCCTCGAAAAATGCAGCGCTCGCAAGGAGCAACCACAGCGTCACCATCTAGAATGTCTCGTGACTTGATCGTAAGGACACGTTCTCGTCCGGGAGGCAGGAGGAAATCCGCAGCTGTCACAAGGTTGGGCGACGAAATGTCGGCAGCAGAAG